>WOAB01000817.1:0-600000 GCA_027886185.1 Rheum nobile
AAAAACACTTATCTCTTTGTTTCCCCCAAATATTTTCATAATATAAGATGATTCAAGGAAAGAAAAATACACAAAATTTGAAACTCATACCTTTCGCTCAGAGTTGTGCCTTGTGTCGTAAGTGGTAAATCGTAGGTGTTTTTAGTGTTGTTTGCCACCCAAACTCCAAGCTCTTTCTTTTCCCCAAATATTTTGAAAATATAAGATTATTCACGGAAAGTAATTGACAAAATTTGATACTCATAACTTTCGCTCAAAGTTGTGCCTTGTGTCGTAAATGGTAAATCGTAGGTGTTTTTAGTGTAGTTTATCGCCCATACTCTTAGCTCTTTGTTTCGCCCATATATTTTGACAATATAAGATGATTCAGGGAAAGAAATTTACAAAATTTGATACTCATAACTTTCGATCCAAGTTGTGCCTTGTGTCATAAATGGTATTTTGTATTTGTTTTTATTGTTGTTTGTTGCAAAAAACACTTATCTCTTTGTTTCCCCCAAATATTTTCATAATATAAGATGATTCAAGGAAAGAAAAATAGACAAAATTTGAAACTCATACCTTTCGCTCAGAGTTGTGCCTTGTGTCGTAAATGGTAAATCGTAGGTGTTTTTAGTGTTATTTGCCGCCCAAACTCTTAGCTCTTTCTTTTCCCCAAATATTTTGAAAATATAAGATTATTCACGGAAAGTAATTGACAAAATTTGATACTCATAACTTTCGCTCAAAGTTGTGCCTTGTGTCGTAAATGGTAAATCGTAGGTGTCTTTAGTGTAGTTTATCGCCCATACTCTTAGCTCTTTGTTTCACCCATATATTTTGACAATATAAGATAATTGAGGGAAAGAAATTTACAAAATTTGATACTCATAACTTTCGCTCCAAGTTGTGCCTTGTGTCATAAATGGTATTTTGTATGTGTTTTTATTGTTGTTTGTTGCAAAAAACGCTTATCTCTTTGTTTCCCCCAAATATTTTGGCAATATAAGATGATTCGGGGAATGAAATTTACAAAATTTGATACTCATAACTTTCGCTTCAAGTTGTGCCTTGTGTCATAAATGGTATTTTGTATGTGTTTTTATTGTTGTTTGTTGGAAAAAACACTTATCTCTTTGTTACCCCCAAATATTTTGATAATATAAGATGATTCCCGGACAGAAAAATAGACAAAATTTGAAACTCATACCTTTCGCTCAGAGTTGTGCCTTGTGTCGTAAATGGTAAATCGTAGGTGTTTTTAGTGTTGTTTGCCGCCCAAACTCTTAGCTCTTTCTTTTCCCCAAATATTTTGAAAATATAAGATTATTCACGGAAAGTAATTGACAAAATTTGATACTCATAACTTTCGCTCAAAGTTGTGCCTTGCGTCGTAAATGGTAAATCGTAGGTGTTTTTAGTGTAGTTTATCGCCCATACTCTTAGCTCTTTGTTTCACCCATATATTTTGACAATATAAGATGATTCAGGGAAAGAAATTTACAAAATTTGATACTCATAACTTTCGCTCCAAGTTGTGCCTTGTGTCATAAATGGTATTTTGTATGTGTTTTTATTGTTGTTTGTTGCAAAAAACACTTATCTCTTTGTTTCCCCCAAATATTTTCATAATATAAGATGATTCAAGGAAAGAAAAATAGACAAAATTTGAAACTCATACCTTTCGCTCAGAGTTGTGCCTTGTGTCGTAAGTGGTAAATCGTAGGTGTTTTTAGTGTTGTTTGCCGCCCAAACTCCAAGCTCTTTCTTTTCCCCAAATATTTTGAAAATATAAGATTATTCACGGAAAGTAATTGACAAAATTTGATACTCATAACTTTCGCTCAAAGTTGTGCCTTGTGTCGTAAATGGTAAATCGTAGGTGTTTTTAGTGTAGTTTATCGCCCATACTCTTAGCTCTTTGTTTCCCCCATATATTTTGACAATATAAGATGATTCAGGGAAAGAAATTACAAAATTTGATACTCATAACTTTCGCTCCAAGTTGTGCCTTGTGTCATAAATGGTATTTTGTATGTGTTTTTATTGTTGTTTGTTGCAAAAAACACTTATCTCTTTGTTTCCCCCAAATATTTTGGCAATATAAGATGATTCGGGGAAAGAAATTTACAAAATTTGATACTCATAACTTTCGCTTCAAGTTGTGCCTTGTGTCATAAATGGTATTTTGTATGTGTTTTTATTGTTGTTTGTTGGAAAAAACACTTATATCTTTGTTACCCCCAAATATTTTGATAATATAAGATGATTCACGGACAGAAAAATAGACAAAATTTGAAACTCATACCTTTCGCTCAGAGTTGTGCCTTGTGTCGTAAATAGTAAATCATAGGTGTTTTTAGTGTAGTTTGCCGCCCAAACTCTTAGCTCTTTCTTTTCCCCAAATATTTTGAAAATATAAGATTATTCACGGAAAGTAATTGACAAAATTTGATACTCATAACTTTCGCTCAAAGTTGTGCCTTGTGTCGTAAATGGTAAATCGTAGGTGTTTTTAGTGTAGTTTATCGCCCATACTCTTAGCTCTTTGTTTCACCCATATATTTTGACAATATAAGATGATTCAGGGAAAGAAATTTACAAAATTTGATACTCATAACTTTCGCTCCAAGTTGTGCCTTGTGTCATAAATGGTATTTTGTATGTGTTTTTATTGTTGTTTGTTGCAAAAAACACTTATCTCTTTGTTTCCCCCAAATATTTTCATAATATAAGATGATTCAAGGAAAGAAAAATAGACAAAATTTGAAACTCATACCTTTCGCTCAGAGTTGTGCCTTGTGTCGTAAGTGGTAAATCGTAGGTGTTTTTAGTGTTGTTTGCCGCCCAAACTCCTAGCTCTTTCTTTTCCCCAAATATTTTGAAAATATAAGATTATTCACGGAAAGTAATTGACAAAATTTGATACTCATAACTTTCGCTCAAAGTTGTGCCTTGTGTCGTAAATGGTAAATCGTAGGTGTTTTAGTGTAGTTTATCGCCCATACTCTTAGCTCTTTGTTTCCCCCATATATTTTGACAATATAAGATGATTCAGGGAAATAAATTACAAAATTTGATACTCATAACTTTCGCTCCAAGTTGTGCCTTGTGTCATAAATGGTATTTTGTATGTGTTTTTATTGTTGTTTGTTGCAAAAAACACTTATCTCTTTGTTTCCCCCAAATATTTTGGCAATATAAGATGATTCGGGGAAAGAAATTTAGAAAAATTTGATACTCATAACTTTCGCTTCAAGTTGTGCCTTGTGTCATAAATGGTATTTTGTATGTGTTTTTATTGTTGTTTGTTGGAAAAAACACTTATCTCTTTGTTACCCCCAAATATTTTGATAATATAAGATGATTCACGGACAGAAAAATAGACAAAATTTGAAACTCATACCTTTCGCTCAGAGTTGTGCCTTGTGTCGTAAATAGTAAATCATAGGTGTTTTTAGTGTAGTTTGCCGCCCAAACTCTTAGCTCTTTTTTTTCCCCAAATATTTTGAAAATATAAGATTATTCACGGAAAGTAATTGACAAAATTTGATACCCATAACTTTCGCTCAAAGTTGTGCCTTGTGTCGTAAATGGTAAATCGTAGGTGTTTTTAGTGTAGTTTATCGCCCATACTCTTAGCTCTTTGTTTCACCCATATATTTTGACAATATAAGATGATTCAGGGAAAGAAATTTACAAAATTTGATACTCATAACTTTCGCTCCAAGTTGTGCCTTGTGTCATAAATGGTATTTTGTATTTGTTTTTATTGTTGTTTGTTGCAAAAAACACTTATCTCTTTGTTTCCCCCAAATATTTTCATAATATAAGATGATTCAAGGAAAGAAAAATAGACAAAATTTGAAACTCATACCTTTCGCTCAGAGTTGTGCCTTGTGTCGTAAGTGGTAAATCGTAGGTGTTTTTAGTGTTGTTTGCCGCCCAAACTCCAAGCTCTTTCTTTTCCCCAAATATTTTGAAAATATAAGATTATTCACGGAAAGTAATTGACAAAATTTGATACTCCTAACTTTCGCTCAAAGTTGTGCCTTGTGTCGTAAATGGTAAATCGTAGGTGTTTTTAGTGTAGTTTATCGCCCATACTCTTAGCTCTTTGTTTTTCCCCCATATATTTTGACAATATAAGATGATTCAGGGAAAGAAATTACAAAATTTGATACTCATAACTTTCGCTCCAAGTTGTGCCTTGTGTCATAAATGGTATTTTGTATGTGTTTTTATTGTTGTTTGTTGCAAAAAACACTTATCTCTTTGTTTCCCCCAAATATTTTGGCAATATAAGATGATTCGGGGAAAGAAATTTACAAAATTTGATACTCATAACTTTCGCTTCTAGTTGTGCCTTGTGTCATAAATGGTATTTCGTATGTGTTTTTATTGTTGGAAAAAACACGTATCTCTTTGTTACCCCCAAATATTTTGATAATATAAGATGATTCACGGAAAGAAAAATAGACAAAATTTGAAACTCATACCTTTCACTCAGAGTTGTGCCTTGTGTCGTAAATGGTAAATCGTAGGTGTTTTTAGTGTTGTTTGCCACCCAAACTCTTAGCTCTTTCTTTTCCCCAAATATTTTGAAAATATAAGATTATTCACGGAAAGTAATTGACAAAATTTGATACTCATAACTTTCGCTCAAAGTTGTGCCTTGTGTCGTAAATGGTAAATCGTAGGTGTCTTTAGTGTAGTTTATCGCCCATACTCTTAGCTCTTTGTTTCACCCATATATTTTGACAATATAAGATAATTGAGGGAAAGAAATTTACAAAATTTGATACTCATAACTTTCGCTCCAAGTTGTGCCTTGTGTCATAAATGGTATTTTGTATGTGTTTTTATTGTTGTTTGTTGCAAAAAACGCTTATCTCTTTGTTTCCCCCAAATATTTTGGCAATATAAGATGATTCGGGGAATGAAATTTACAAAATTTGATACTCATAACTTTCGCTTCAAGTTGTGCCTTGTGTCATAAATGGTATTTTGTATGTGTTTTTATTGTTGTTTGTTGGAAAAAACACTTATCTCTTTGTTACCCCCAAATATTTTGATAATATAAGATGATTCACGGACAGAAAAATAGACAAAATTTGAAACTCATACCTTTCGCTCAGAGTTGTGCCTTGTGTCGTAAATGGTAAATCGTAGGTGTTTTTAGTGTTGTTTGCCGCCCAAACTCTTAGCTCTTTCTTTTCCCCAAATATTTTGAAAATATAAGATTATTCACGGAAAGTAATTGACAAAATTTGATACTCATAACTTTCGCTCAAAGTTGTGCCTTGTGTCGTAAATGGTAAATCGTAGGTGTTTTTAGTGTAGTTTATCGCCCATACTCTTAGCTCTTTGTTTCACCCATATATTTTGACAATATAAGATGATTCAGGGAAAGAAATTTACAAAATTTGATACTCATAACTTTCGCTCCAAGTTGTGCCTTGTGTCATAAATGGTATTTTGTATGTGTTTTTATTGTTGTTTGTTGCAAAAAACACTTATCTCTTTGTTTCCCCCAAATATTTTGATAATATAAGATGATTCACGGAAAGAAAAATAGACAAAATTTGAAACTCATACCTTTCGCTCAGAGTTGTGCCTTGTGTCGTAAATGGTAAATCGTAGGTGTTTTTAGTGTTGTTTGCCGCCCAAACTCTTAGCTCTTTCTTTTCCCCAAATATTTTGAAAATATAAGATTATTCACGGAAAGTAATTGACAAAATTTGATACTCATAACTTTCGCTCAAAGTTGTGCCTTGTGTCGTAAATGGTAAATCGGTGGTGTTTTTAGTGTAGTTTATCGCCCATACTCTTAGCTCTTTGTTTCCCCCATATATTTTGATAATATAAGATGATTCAGGGAAAGAAATTACAAAATTTGATACTCATAACTTTCGCTTCAAGTTGTGCCTTGTGTCATAAATGGTATTTTGTATGTGTTTTTATTGTTGTTTGTTGGAAAAAACACTTATCTCTTTGTTACCCCCAAATATTTTGATAATATAAGATGATTCACGGACAAAAAAATAGACAAAATTTGAAACTCATACCTTTCGCTCAGAGTTGTGCCTTGTGTCGTAAATGGTAAATCGTAGGTGTTTTTAGTGTTGTTTGCCGCCCAAACTCTTAGCTCTTTCTTTTCCCCAAATATTTTGAAAATATAAGATTATTCACGGAAAGTAATTGACAAAATTTGATACTCATAACTTTCGCTCAAAGTTGTGCCTTGTGTCGTAAATGGTAAATCGTAGGTGTTTTTAGTGTAGTTTATCGCCCATACTCTTAGCTCTTTGTTTCACCCATATATTTTGACAATATAAGATGATTCAGGGAAAGAAATTTACAAAATTTGATACTCATAACTTTCGCTCCAAGTTGTGCCTTGTGTCATAAATGGTATTTTGTATGTGTTTTTATTGTTGTTTGTTGCAAAAAACACTTATCTCTTTGTTTCCCCCAAATATTTTGTTAATATAAGATGATTCACGGAAAGAAAAATAGACAAAATTTGAAACTCATACCTTTCGCTCAGAGTTGTGCCTTGTGTCGTAAATGGTAAATCGTAGGTGCTTTTAGTGTTGTTTGCCACCCAAACTCTTAGCTCTTTCTTTTCCCTAAATATTTTGAAAATATAAGATTATTCACCGAAAGTAATTGACAAAATTTGATACTCATAACTTTCGCTCAAAGTTGTGCCTTGTGTCGTAAATGGTAAGTCGTAGGTGTTTTAGTGTATTTTATCGCCCATACTCTTAGCTCTTACTTTCCCCCAAATATTTTGATAATATAAGATGATTCGGTGAAACAAATTTACAAAATTTGATACTCATAACTTTCGCTCCAAGTTGTGCTTTGTGTCATAAATGGTATTTTGTATGTGTTTTTATTGTTGTTTGTTGCAAAAAACACTTATCTCTTTGTTTCCCCCAAATATTTTGATAATATAAGATGATTCACGGAAAGAAAAATAAACAAAATTTGAAACTCATACCTTTCGCTCAGAGTTGTGCCTTTTATCGTAAGTGGTAAATCGTAGGTGTTTTTAGTGTTGTTTGCCGCCCAAACTCTTAGCTCTTTCTTTTCCCCAAATATTTTGAAAATATAAGATTATTCACGGAAAGTAATTGACAAAATTTGATACTCATAACTTTCGCTCAAAGTTGTGCCTTGTGTCGTAAATGGTAAATCGTAGGTGTTTTTAGTGTAGTTTATCGCCCATACTCTTAGCTCTTTGTTTCCCCCATATATTTTGACAATATAAGATGATTCAGGGAAAGAAATTACAAAATTTGATACTCATAACTTTCGCTCCAAGTTGTGCCTTGTGTCATAAATGGTATTTTGTATGTGTTTTTATTGTTGTTTGTTGCAAAAAACACTTATCTCTTTGTTTCCCCCAAATATTTTGGCAATATAAGATGATTCGGGGAAAGAAATTTACAAAATTTGATACTCATAACTTTCGCTTCAAGTTGTGCCTTGTGTCATAAATGGTATTTTGTATGTGTTTTTATTGTTGTTTGTTGGAAAAAACACTTATCTCTTTGTTATCCCCCAAATATTTTGATAATATAAGATGATTCACGGACAGAAAAATAGACAAAATTTGAAACTCATACCTTTCGCTCAGAGTTGTGCCTTGTGTCGTAAATGGTAAATCGTAGGTGTTTTTAGTGTAGTTTGCCGCCCAAACTCTTAGCTCTTTCTTTTCCCCAAATATTTTGAAAATATAAGATTATTCACGGAAAGTAATTGACAAAATTTGATACTCATAACTTTCGCTCAAAGTTGTGCCTTGTGTCGTAAATGGTAAATCGTAGGTGTTTTTAGTGTAGTTTATCGCCCATACTCTTAGCTCTTTGTTTCACCCATATATTTTGACAATATAAGATGATTCAGGGAAAGAAATTTACAAAATTTGATACTCATAACTTTCGCTCCAAGTTGTGCCTTGTGTCATAAATGGTATTTTGTATGTGTTTTTATTGTTGTTTGTTGCAAAAAACACTTATCTCTTTGTTTCACCCAAATATTTTCATAATATAAGATGATTCAAGGAAAGAAAAATAGACAAAATTTGAAACTCATATGTTTCGCTCAGAGTTGTGCCTTGTGTCGTAAGTGGTAAATCGTAGGTGTTTTTAGTGTTGTTTGCCGCCCAAACTCCTACCTCTTTCTTTTCCCAAAATATTTTGAAAATATAAGATTATTCACGGAAAGTAATTGACAAAATTTGATACTCATAACTTTCGCTCAAAGTTGTGCCTTGTGTCGTAAATGGTAAATCGTAGGTGTTTTTCGTGTAGTTTATCGCCCATACTCTTAGCTCTTTGTTTCACCCATATATTTTGACAATATAAGATGATTCAGGGAAATAAATTACAAAATTTGATACTCATAACTTTCGCTCCAAGTTGTGCCTTGTGTCATAAATGGTATTTTGTATGTGTTTTTATTGTTGTTTCTTGCAAAAAAAACTTATCTCTTTGTTTCCCCCAAATATTTTGGCAATATATGATGATTCGGGGAAAGAAATTTAGAAAAATTTGATACTCATAACTTTCGCTTCAAGTTGTGCCTTGTGTCATAAATGGTATTTTGTATGTGTTTTTATTGTTGTTTGTTGGAAAAAACACTTATCTCTTTGTTACCCCCAAATATTTTGATAATATAAGATGATTCACGGACAGAAAAATAGACAAAATTTGAAACTCATACCTTTCGCTCAGAGTTGTGCCTTGTGTCGTAAATGGTAAATCGTAGGTGTTTTTAGTGTTGTTTGCCGCCCAAACTCTTAGCTCTTTCTTTTCCCCAAATATTTTGAAAATATAAGATTATTCACGGAAAGTAATTGACAAAATTTGATACTCATAACTTTCGCTCAAAGTTGTGCCTTGTGTCGTAAATGGTAAATCGTAGGTGTTTTTAGTGTAGTTTATCGCCCATACTCTTAGCTCTTTGTTTCCCCCATATATTTTGACAATATAAGATGATTCAGGGAAAGAAATTTACAAAATTTGATACTCATAACTTTCGCTCCAAGTTGTGCCTTGTGTCATAAATGGTATTTTGTATGTGTTTTTATTGTTGTTTGTTGCAAAAAACACTTATCTCTTTGTTTCCCCCAAATATTTTCATAATATAAGATGATTCAAGGAAAGAAAAATAGACAAAATTTGAAACTCATACCTTTCGCTCAGAGTTGTGCCTTGTGTCGTAAGTGGTAAATCGTAGGTGTTTTTAGTGTTGTTTGCCGCCCAAACTCCTAGCTCTTTCTTTTCCCCAAATATTTTGAAAATATAAGATTATTCACGGAAAGTAATTGACAAAATTTGATACTCATAACTTTCGCTCAAAGTTGTGCCTTGTGTCGTAAATGGTAAATCGTAGGTGTTTTTAGTGTAGTTTATCGCCCATACTCTTAGCTCTTTGTTTCCCCCATATATTTTGACAATATAAGATGATTCAGGGAAAGAAATTACAAAATTTGATACTCATAACTTTCGCTCCAAGTTGTGCCTTGTGTCATAAATGGTATTTTGTATGTGTTTTTATTGTTGTTTGTTGCAAAAAACACTTATCTCTTTGTTTCCCCCAAATATTTTGGCAATATAAGATGATTCGGGGAAAGAAATTTACAAAATTTGATACTCATAACTTTCGCTTCAAGTTGTGCCTTGTGTCATAAATGGTATTTCGTATGTGTTTTTATTGTTGTTGTTGAAAAAACACTTATCTCTTTGTTACCCCCAAATATTTTGATAATATAAGATGATTCACGGAAAGAAAAATAGACAAAATTTGAAACTCATACCTTTCGCTCAGAGTTGTGCCTTGTGTCGTAAATGGTAAATCGTAGGTGTTTTTAGTGTTGTTTGCCGCCCAAACTCTTAGCTCTTTCTTTTCCCCAAATATTTTGAAAATATAAGATTATTCACGGAAAGTAATTGACAAAATTTGATACTCATAACTTTCGCTCAAAGTTGTGCCTTGTGTCGTAAATGGTAAATCGTAGGTGTTTTTAGTGTAGTTTATCGCCCATACTCTTAGCTCTTTGTTTCCCCCAAATATTTTGGCAATATAAGATGATTCAGGGAAAGAAATTTACAAAATTTGATACTCATAACTTTCGCTTCAAGTTGTGCCTTGTGTCATAAATGGTATTTTGTATGTGTTTTTATTGTTGTTTGTTGCAAAAAACACTTATCTCTTTGTTTCCCCCAAATATTTTGATAATATAAGATGATTCACGGAAAGAAAAATAGACAAAATTTGAAACTCATACCTTTCGCTCAGAGTTGTGCCTTGTGTCGTAAATGGTAAATCGTAGGTGTTTTTAGTGTTGTTTGCCGCCCAAACTCTTAGCTCTTTCTTTTCCCCAAATATTTTGAAAATATAAGATTATTCACGGAAAGTAATTGACAAAATTTGATACTCATAACTTTCGCTCAAAGTTGTGCCTTGTGTCGTAAATGGTAAATCGTAGGTGTTTTTAGTGTAGTTTATCGCCCATACTCTTAGCTCTTTGTTTCCCCCAAATATTTTGGCAATATAAGATGATTCGGGAAAAGAAATTTACAAAATTTGATAATCATAACTTTCGCTTCAAGTTGTGCCTTGTGTCATAAATGGTATTTTGTATGTGTTTTTATTGTTGTTTGTTGCAAAAAACACTTATCTCTTTGTTTCCCCCAAATATTTTGATAATATAAGATGATTCACGGAAAGAAAAATAGACAAAATTTGAAACTCATACCTTTCGCTCAGAGTTGTGCCTTGTGTCGTAAATGGTAAATCGTAGGTGTTTTTAGTGTTGTTTGCCGCCCAAACTCTTAGCTCTTTCTTTTCCCCAAATATTTTGAAAATATAAGATTATTCACGGAAAGTAATTGACAAAATTTGATACTCATAACTTTCGCTCAAAGTTGTGCCTTGTGTCGTAAATGGTAAATCGTAGGTGTTTTTAGTGTAGTTTATCGCCCATACTCTTAGCTCTTTGTTTCCCCCATATATTTTGACAATATAAGATGATTCAGGGAAAGAAATTTACAAAATTTGATACTCATAACTTTCGCTCCAAGTTGTGCCTTGTGTCATAAATGGTATTTTGTATGTGTTTTTATTGTTGTTTGTTGCAAAAAACACTTATCTCTTTGTTTCCCCCAAATATTTTGTAATATAAGATGATTCACGGAAAGAAAAATAGACAAAATTTGAAACTCATACCTTTCGCTCAGAGTTGTGCCTTGTGTCGTAAGTGGTAAATCGTAGGTGTTTTTAGTGTTGTTTGCCGCCCAAACTCTTAGCTCTTTCTTTTCCCCAAATATTTTGAAAATATAAGATTATTCACGGAAAGTAATTGACAAAATTTGATACTCATAACTTTCGCTCAAAGTTGTGCCTTGTGTCGTAAATGGTAAATCGTAGGTGTTTTTAGTGTAGTTTATCGCCCATACTCTTAGCTCTTTGTTTCCCCCATATATTTTGACAATATAAGATGATTCAGGGAAAGAAATTACAAAATTTGATACTCATAACTTTCGCTCCAAGTTGTGCCTTGTGTCATAAATGGTATTTTGTATGTGTTTTTATTGTTGTTTGTTGCAAAAAACACTTATCTCTTTGTTTCCCCCAAATATTTTGGCAATATAGATGATTCGGGGAAAGAAATTTACAAAATTTGATACTCATAACTTTCGCTTCAAGTTGTGCCTTGTGTCATAAATGGTATTTTGTATGTGTTTTTATTGTTGTTTGTTGGAAAAAACACTTATCTCTTTGTTACCCCCAAATATTTTGATAATATAAGATGATTCACGGACAGAAAAATAGACAAAATTTGAAACTCATACCTTTTCGCTCAGAGTTGTGCCTTGTGTCGTAAATGGTAAATCGTAGGTGTTTTTAGTGTTGTTTGCCGCCCAAACTCTTAGCTCTTTCTTTTCCCCAAATATTTTGAAAATATAAGATTATTCACGGAAAGTAATTGACAAAATTTGATACTCATAACTTTCGCTCAAAGTTGTGCCTTGTGTCGTAAATGGTAAATCGTAGGTGTTTTTAGTGTAGTTTATCGCCCATACTCTTAGCTCTTTGTTTCCCCCAATATTTTGACAATATAAGATGATTCAGGGAAAGAAATTTACAAAATTTGATACTCATAACTTTCGGTTCCAAGTTGTGCCTTGTGTCATAAATGGTATTTTGTATGTGTTTTTATTGTTGTTTGTTGCAAAAAACACTTATCTCTTTGTTTCCCCCAAATATTTTGATAATATAAGATGATTCACGGAAAGAAAAATAGACAAAATTTGAAACTCATACCTTTCGCTCAGAGTTGTGCCTTGTGTCGTAAATGGTAAATCGTAGGTGTTTTTAGTGTTGTTTGCCGCCCAAACTCTTAGCTCTTTCTTTTCCCCAAATATTTTGAAAATATAAGATTATTCACGGAAAGTAATTGACAAAATTTGATACTCATAACTTTCGCTCAAAGTTGTGCCTTGTGTCGTAAATGGTAAATCGTAGGTGTTTTTAGTGTAGTTTATCGCCCATACTCTTAGCTCTTTGTTTCCCCCATATATTTTGACAATATAAGATGATTCAGGGAAAGAAATTTACAAAATTTGATACTCATAACTTTCGCTCCAAGTTGTGCCTTGTGTCATAAATGGTATTTTGTATGTGTTTTTATTGTTGTTTGTTGCAAAAAACACTTATCTCTTTGTTTCCCCCAAATATTTTGATAATATAAGATGATTCACGGAAAGAAAAATAGACAAAATTTGAAACTCATACCTTTTGCTCAGAGTTGTGCCTCGTGTCGTAAATGGGAAATCGTAGGTGTTTTTAGTGTTGTTTGCCGCCCAAACTCCTAGCTCTTTCTTTCCACAAATATTTTGAAAATATAAGATTATTCACAGAAAGTAATTGACAAAATTTGATACTCATAACTTTCGCTCAAAGTTGTGCCTTGTGTCGTAAATGGTAAATCGTAGGTGTTTTTAGTGTAGTTTATCGCCCATACTCTTAGCTCTTTGTTTCCCCCATATATTTTGACAATATAAGATGATTCAGGGAAAGAAATTACAAAATTTGATACTCATAACTTTCGCTCCAAGTTGTGCCTTGTGTCATAAATGGTATTTTGTATGTGTTTTTATTGTTGTTTGTTGCAAAAAACACTTATCTCTTTGTTTCCCCCAAATATTTTGGCAATATAAGATGATTCGGGGAAAGAAATTTACAAAATTTGATACTCATAACTTTCGCTTCAAGTTGTGCCTTGTGTCATAAATGGTATTTTGTATGTGTTTTTATTGTTGTTTGTTGGAAAAAACACTTATCTCTTTGTTACCCCCAAATATTTTGATAATATAAGATGATTCACGGACAGAAAAATAGACAAAATTTGAAACTCATACCTTTCGCTCAGAGTTGTGCCTTGTGTCGTAAATGGTTAATCGTAGGTGTTTTTAGTGTTGTTTGCCGCCCAAACTCTTAGCTCTTTCTTTTCCCCAAATATTTTGAAAATATAAGATTTTTCACGGAAAGTAATTGACAAAATTTGATACTCATAACTTTCGCTCAAAGTTGTGCCTTGTGTCGTAAATGGTAAATCATAGGTATTTTTAGTGTAGTTTATCGCCCATACTCTTAGCTCTTTCTTTCCCCCATATATTTTGACAATATAAGATGATTTAGGGAAAGAAATTTACAAAATTTGATACTCATAACTTTCGCTCCAAGTTGTGCCTTGTGTCATAAATGGTATTTTGTATGTGTTTTTATTGTTGTTTGTCGCAAAAAACACTTATCTCTTTGTTTCACCCAAATATTTTCATAATATAAGATGATTCAAGGAAAGAAAAATAGACAAAATTTGAAACTCATACGTTTCGCTAAGAGTTGTGCCTTGTGTCGTAAGTGGTAAATCGTAGGTGTTTTTAGTGTTGTTTGCCGCCCAAACTCTAAGCTCTTTCTTTTCCCCAAATATTTTGAAAATATAAGATTATTCACGGAAAGTAATTGACAAAATTTGATACTCATAACTTTCGCTCAAAGTTGTGCCTTGTGTCGTAAATGATAAATCGTGGGTGTTTTTAGTGTAGTTGATCGCCTATACTCTTAGCTCTTTGTTTCCCCCATATATTTTGACAATATAAGATGATTCAGGGAAAGAAATTACAAAATTTGATACTCATAACTTTCGCTCCAAGTTGTGCCTTGTGTCATAAATGGTATTTTGTATGTGTTTTTATTGTTGTTTGTTGCAAAAAACACTTATCTCTTTGTTTCCCCCAAATATTTTGGCAATATATGATGATTCGGGGAAAGAAATTTACAAAATTTGATACTCATAACTTTCGCTTCAAGTTGTGCCTTGTGTCATAAATGGTATTTTGTATGTGTTTTTATTGTTGTTTGTTGGAAAAAACACTTATCACTTTGTTACCCCCAAATATTTTGATAATATAAGATGATTCACGGACAGAAAAATAGACAAAATTTGAAACTCATACCTTTTGCTCAGAGTTGTGCCTTGTGTCGTAAATGGTAAATCGTAGGTGTTTTTAGTGTTGTTTGCCGCCCAAACTCTTAGCTCTTTCTTTTCCCCAAATATTTTGAAAATATAAGATTATTCACGGAAAGTAATTGACAAAATTTGATACTCATAACTTTCGCTCAAAGTTGTGCCTTGTGTCGTAAATGGTAATCGTAGGTGTTTTTAGTGTAATTTATCGCCCATACTCTTAGCTCTTTGTTTCCCCCAAATATTTTGGCAATATAAGATGATTCGGGGAAAGAAATTTACAAAATTTGATACTCATAACTTTCGCTTCAAGTTGTGCCTTGTGTCATAAATGGTATTTTGTATGTGTTTTTATTGTTGTTTTTTGCAAAAAACACTTATCTCTTTGTTTCCCCCAAATATTTTGATAATATAAGATGATTCACGGAAAGAAAAATAGAAAAAATTTGAAACTCATACCTTTCGCTCAGAGTTGTGCCTTGTGTCTTAAATGATAAATCGTAGGTGTTTTTAGTGTTGTTTGCCGCCCAAACTCTTAGCTCTTTCTTTTCCCCAAATATTTTGAAAATATAAGATTATTCACGGAAAGTAATTGACAAAATTGGATACTCATAACTTTCGCTCAAAGTTGTGCCTTGTGTCGTAAATGGTAAATCGTAGGTGTTTTTAGTGTAGTTTATCGCCCATACTCTTAGTTCTTTGTTTCCCCCATATATTTTGACAATATAAGATGATTCAGGGAAAGAAATTTACAAAATTTGAAACTCATAACTTTCGCTCCAAGTTGTGCCTTGTGTCATAAATGGTATTTTGTATGTGTTTTTATTGTTGTTTGTTGCAAAAACCACTTATCTCTTTGTTTCCCCCATATATTTTGATAATATAAGATGATTCACGGAAAGAAAAATAGACAAAATTTGAAACTCATACCTTTCGCTCAGAGTTGTGCCTTGTGTCGTAAATGGTAAATCGTAGGTGTTTTTAGTGTTGTTTGCCGCCCAAACTCCTAGCTCTTTCTTTTCCCCAAATATTTTGAAAATATAAGATTATTCACGGAAAGTAATTGACAAAATTTGATACTCATAACTTTCGCTCAAAGTTGTGCCTTGTGTCGTAAATGATAAATCGTAGGTGTTTTTAGTGTAGTTGATCGCCCATACTCTTAGCTCTTTGTTTCCCCCATATATTTTGACAATATAAGATGATTCAGGGAAAGAAATTACAAAATTTGATACTCATAACTTTCGCTCCAAGTTGTGCCTTGTGTCATAAATGGTATTTTGTATGTGTTTTTATTGTTGTTTGTTGCAAAAAACACTTATCTCTTTGTTTCCCCCAAATATTTTGGCAATATAAGATGATTCGGGGAAAGAAATTTACAAAATTTGATACTCATAACTTTCGCTTCAAGTTGTGCCTTGTGTCATAAATGGTATTTTGTATGTGTTTTTATTGTTGTTTGTTGGAAAAAACACTTATCTCTTTGTTACCCCCAAATATTTTGATAATATAAGATGATTCACGGACAGAAAAATAGACAAAATTTGAAACTCATACCTTTCGCTCAGAGTTGTGCCTTGTGTCGTAAATGGTAAATCGTAGGTGTTTTTAGTGTTGTTTGCCGCCCAAACTCTTAGCTCTTTCTTTTCCCCAAATATTTTGAAAATATAAGATTATTCACGGAAAGTAATTGACAAAATTTGATACTCATAACTTTCGCTCAAAGTTGTGCCATGTGTCGTAAATGGTAAATCGTAGGTGTTTTTAGTGTATTTTATCGCCCATACTCTTAGCTCTTTGTTTCCCCCATATATTTTGACTATATAAGATGATTCAGGGAAAGAAATTTACAAAATTTGATACTCATAACTTTCGCTCCAAGTTGTGCCTTGTGTCATAAATGGTATTTTGTATGTGTTTTTATTGTTGTTTGTTGCAAAAAACACTTATCTCTTTGTTTCACCCAAATATTTTCATAATATAAGATGATTCAAGGAAAGAAAAATAGACAAAATTTGAAACTCATACGTTTCGCTCAGAGTTGTGCCTTGTGTCGTAAGTGTTAAATCGTAGGTGTTTTTAGTGTTGCTTGCCGCCCAAACTCCTAGCTCTTTCTTTTCCCCAAATATTTTGAAAATATAAGATTATTCACGGAAAGTAATTGACAAAATTTGATACTCATAACTTTCGCTCAAAGTTGTACCTTGTAAATGGTAAATCGTAGGTGTTTTTAGTGTAGTTTATCGCCCATACTCTTAGCTCTTTGTTTCCCCCAAATATTTTGGCAATATAAGATGATTCGGGACAAGAAATTTACAAAATTTGATAATCATAACTTTCGCTTCAAGTTGTGCCTTGTGTCATAAATGGTATTTGTATGTGTTTTTATTGTTGTTTGTTGCAAAAAACACTTATCTCTTTGTTTCCCCCAAATATTTTGATAATATAAGATGATTCACGGAAAGAAAAATAAACAAAATTTGAAATTCATACCTTTCGCTCAGAGTTGTGCCTTGTGTCGTAAATGGTAAATCGTAGGTGTTTTTAGTGTTGTTTGCCGCCCAAACTCTTAGCTCTTTCTTTTCCCTAAATATTTTGAAAATATAAGATTATTCACGGAGAGTAATTGACAAAATTTGATACTCATAACTTTCGCTCAAAGTTGTGCCTTGTGTCTTAAATGGTAAATCGTAAGTGTTTTTAGTGTAGTTTATCGCCCATACTCTTACCTCTTTGTTTCCCCCAAATATTTTGGCAATATAAGATGATTCAGGGAATGAAATTTACAAAATTTGATACTCATAACTTTCGCTTCATGTTGTGCCTTGTGTCATAAATGGTATTTTGTATGTGTTTTTATTGTTGTTTTTTGCAAAAAACACTTATCTCTTTGTTTCCCCCAAATATTTTGATAATATAAGATGATTCACGGAAAGAAAAATAGAAAAAATTTGAAACTCATACCTTTCGCTCAGAGTTGTGCCTTGTGTCTTAAATGATAAATCGTAGGTGTTTTTAGTGTTGTTTGCCGCCCAAACTCCTAGCTCTTTCTTTTCCCCAAATATTTTGAAAATATAAGATTATTCACGGAAAGTAATTGACAAAATTTGATACTCATAACTTTCGCTCAAAGTTGTGCCTTGTGTCGTAAATGATAAATCGTAGGTGTTTTTAGTGTAGTTGATCGCCCATACTCTTAGCTCTTTGTTTCCCCCATATATTTTGACAATATAAGATGATTCAGGGAAAGAAATTACAAAATTTGATACTCATAACTTTCGCTCCAAGTTGTGCCTTGTGTCATAAATGGTATTTTGTATGTGTTTTTATTGTTGTTTGTTGCAAAAAACACTTATCTCTTTGTTTCCCCCAAATATTTTGGCAATATATGATGATTCGGGGAAAGAAATTTACAAAATTTGATACTCATAACTTTCGCTTCAAGTTGTGCCTTGTGTCATAAATGGTATTTTGTATGTGTTTTTATTGTTGTTTGTTGGAAAAAACACTTATCTCTTTGTTACCCCCAAATATTTTGATAATATAAGATGATTCACGGACAGAAAAATAGACAAAATTTGAAACTCATACTTTTCGCTCAGAGTTGTGCCTTGTGTCGTAAATGGTAAATCGTAGGTGTTTTTAGTGTTGTTTGCCGCCGAAACTCTTAGCTCTTTCTTTTCCCCAAACATTTTGAAAATATAAGATTATTCACGGAAAGTAATTGACAAAATTTGATACTCATAACTTTAGCTCAAAGTTGTGCCTTGTGTCGTAAATGGTAAATCGTAGGTGTTTTTAGTGTAGTTTATCGCCCATACTCTTAGCTCTTTGTTTCCCCCATATATTTTAACAATATAAGATGATTCAAGGAAAGAAATTTACAAAATTTGATACTCATAACTTTCGCTCCAAGTTGTGCCTTGTGTCATAAATGGTATTTTGTATGTGTTTTTATTGTTGTTTGTTGCAAAAAACACTTATCTCTTTGTTTCACCCAAATATTTTCATAATATAAGATGATTCAAGGAAAGAAAAATAGACAAAATTTGAAACTCATACGTTTCGCTCAGAGTTGTGCCTTGTGTCGTAAGTGTTAAATCGTAGGTGTTTTTAGTGTTGTTTGCCGCCCAAACTCCTAGCTCTTTCTTTTCCCCAAATATTTTGAAAATATAAGATTATTCACGGAAAGTAATTGACAAAATTTGATACTCATAACTTTCGCTCAAAGTTGTACCTTGTAAATGGTAAATCGTAGGTGTTTTTAGTGTAGTTTATCGCCCATACTCTTAGCTCTTTGTTTCCCCCAAATATTTTGGCAATATAAGATGATTCGGGACAAGAAATTTACAAAATTTGATAATCATAACTTTCGCTTCAAGTTGTGCCTTGTGTCATAAATGGTATTTGTATGTGTTTTTATTGTTGTTTGTTGCAAAAAACACTTATCTCTTTGTTTCCCCCAAATATTTTGATAATATAAGATGATTCACGGAAAGAAAAATAAACAAAATTTGAAATTCATACCTTTCGCTCAGAGTTGTGCCTTGTGTCGTAAATGGTAAATCGTAGGTGTTTTTAGTGTTGTTTGCCGCCCAAACTCTTAGCTCTTTCTTTTCCCTAAATATTTTGAAAATATAAGATTATTCACGGAGAGTAATTGACAAAATTTGATACTCATAACTTTCGCTCAAAGTTGTGCCTTGTGTCTTAAATGGTAAATCGTAAGTGTTTTTAGTGTAGTTTATCGCCCATACTCTTAGCTCTTTGTTTCCCCCAAATATTTTGGCAATATAAGATGATTCAGGGAAAGAAATTTACAAAATTTG
The DNA here is from genome assembly GCA_027886185.1 of Rheum nobile. Classification (NCBI taxonomy): domain Eukaryota; kingdom Viridiplantae; phylum Streptophyta; class Magnoliopsida; order Caryophyllales; family Polygonaceae; genus Rheum; species Rheum nobile. The sequence continues at coordinate 19,357 of WOAB01000817.1, forward strand.
ATACTCATAACTTTCGCTCCAAGTTGTGCCTTGTGTCATAAATGGTATTTTGTATGTGTTTTTATTGTTGTTTGTTGCAAAAAACACTTATCTCTTTGTTTCCCCCAAATATTTTCATAATATAAGATGATTCAAGGAAATAAAAATAGACAAAATTTGAAACTCATACCTTTCGCTCAGAGTTGTGCCTTGTGTCGTAAGTGGTAAATCGTAGGTGTTTTTAGTGTTGTTTGCCGCCAAAACTCCTAGCTCTTTCTTTTCCCCAAATATTTTGAAAATATAAGATTATTCACGGAAAGTAATTGACAAAATTTGATACTCATAACTTTCGCTCAAAGTTGTGCCTTGTGTCGTAAATGGTAAATCGTAGGTGTTTTTAGTGTAGTTTATCGCCCATACTCTTAGCTTTTTGTTTCCCCCGTATATTTTGACAATATAAGATGATTCAGGGAAAGAAATTACAAAATTTGATACTCATAACTTTCGCTCCAAGTTGTGCCATGTGTCATAAATGGTATTTTGTATGTGTTTTTGTTGTTGTTTGTTGCAAAAAACACTTATCTCTTTGTTTCCCCCAAATATTTTGGCAATATAAGATGATTCGGGGAAATAAATTTACAAAATTTGATACTCATAACTTTCGCTTCAAGTTGTGCCTTTTGTCATAAATGGTATTTTGTATGTGTTTTTATTGTTGTTTGTTGGAAAAAACACTTATCTCTTTGTTACCCCCAAATATTTTGATAATATAAGATGATTCACGGACAGAAAAATAGACAAAATTTGAAACTCATACCTTTCGCTCAGAGTTGTGCCTTGTGTCGTAAATGGTAAATCGTAGGTGTTTTTAGTGTTGTTTGCCGCCCAAACTCTTAGCTCTTTCTTTTCCCCAAATAATTTGAAAATATAAGATTATTCACGGAAAGTAATTGACAAAATTTGATACTCATAACTTTCGCTCAAAGTTGTGCCTTGTGTCTTAAATGGTAAATCGTAAGTGTTTTTAGTGTAGTTTATCGCCCATACTCTTAGCTCTTTGTTTCCCCCAAATATATTGGCAATATAAGATGATTCAGGGAAAGAAATTTACAAAATTTGATACTCATAACTTTCGCTCCAAGTTGTGCCTTGTGTCACCAATGGTATTTTGTATGTGTTTTTATTGTTGTTTGTTGCAAAAAACACTTATCTCTTTGTTTCCCCCAAATGTTTTCATAATATAAGATGATTCAAGGAAAGAAAAATATACAAAATTTGAAACTCATAACTTTCGTTGCGGCCCATGGATAGAGAAATGGCTGGCCCATGGATAGAGAAATGGCTGGCCCGATAAGGTCAGAGCCCCTCTCATTCAAAGTGTACTTTTTTGTAACATCCCAGGCCAAGCTACCCCAGCCACCACGCCGCCCAGCCACCCAACGGTGCCGGCGCCGGTACTGGTGCCGCCTGGTTGTCCAATGGCATGCAGCCCACACACCCAACCCTTCCCCCATTTAAATGGGTAGGTTGTTGCCCACGGGGATCGAACTCGGGACCTTTAGATACAAGGGCAATGCCTTACCACTTGTATCACCAATTGTGCTGCATCGCAATTGGTGATACAAGTGGTAAGGCATTGCCCTTGTATCTAAAGGTTTCGGGTTCGATCCCCGTGGACAACAACCTACCCATTTAAATGGGGGAAGGGTTGGGTGTGTGGGTTGCATGCCCTTGGACAACCAGGTGGCACCAGTACCGACGCCAACACCGTTGGGTGGCTGGGCAACTTGGTGGCTGGGGTAGCTTGGCCTGGGATGTTAAAATAAATCCAAATTAAGGTGATTAATGTTGATACAAAATTGTAGGGGTTATGGTCTAGGGTAAAGATTGTGACAGTGTAGAAATCATAATAGCTTGAGTGACCTGAAGAACTTCCATTTGGCCTGACAAATTAAAATGTAGTCTGACAAAGTGTTATTTGTCTTGAAAACCATATATCGTACCTGACAAAGTCTTATTTTTCCTCTATGTGAATATGAATGTCATTCTTACCTGTCATGTATTTGTGAATGTCATTCTTTACAGATAAAGTATAAGTGGCATTGTGAGGAGTTGTTTTTTTGGTCGGATCAATCAGAATTCAAGGCTTCAATATCTGACTTGTATTGAGAACACATTAAGCCGTGCAGACTAGCAAACAGTTCTATAGGGGACCTTTGGCCCAATTATAAAAATAATGAAGAACTTGAAGTTGTCTGCACAATTGATTCACCATGTTTTGTTTAGGCAATTGGAGACAAAAAAGAAGTGGGAGACATGGTATGATCTTGGTGGAAAACCATGTAGGTTTTCAATGGAGGAGTTTAGACTTATAACAAGACTGAACTATGGCATGTCGGATGAGGAGGACACATTGGAGGATAAAAAAGCAGTGTTTGATTTATTTGGTGTGAGGAGTATTACAATCTCTAACCTTGTAACCAAGTTCATCTCGTATCGGGAGGACAATGTATTCAAGATGAAGATGGCTTTGTTGTTAATTCTTGAGGGTGTTGTACTGGGGGGTGATAAGAAGAGGAAGGTCAGACCCTTGCATGTGAAATTGATCCAAGACTTGGATCGTTTCAATAATTTCCCATGGGGTAGGAGTGCTTATATTGACCTTTATCAAAGTCTGGCTACTGTTTTGGACACAAGACTGGAGTCAGTTAAGTCTGCACTTGTAGTTTATGACAAAGCCAGAGCATGATACACCATAAGGGGTTTCCTGATGGTGTTTCAGATAATGTGTTAGTAGTTGAATATGTAAATTTTTAGGTAGTATTTTTTGTCATAATTGTGGTTTAATTTCAATTATATTTGTTTCAGATATGGTTGTATGAGGTAGTGCTCCATATTGGCAGAACGTTTGCCAAGAAGCCTAATAAACCTGTGCAGCCCCGAGGTGTGAGGTGGCTGAAAATGAGTAGGTCAAGCTTGGATTCGGTTACGGATGCCCTAGAGGGGACTTTTGCTGCTAAACAGATCCTTGCTGAGGAGGACATAGAGGACTTGGGAGAAAGTTGTTACTTCCCGGAGGAGAAAGGACACAAAACCTTGGATCATATTGTTAAGCAGCTGAAGCCAAAAACAAAGAGGGCTGGTAAAAAGGGTAAGGGAGTTGGTAAGGGAGGGCAAGCTGTAAACATTGAGGGTTTGGACCAGAGGCAATTGATGTATTGATGCGGGGTCAGCCGCGGGGTGCCTGATCTTGACGCCAAGGACTCGATTGAGGGAGGAGAAGAGAAGAAAAAAACAAAAGAAGTTAGAAATCTGAAATGAACAAAGATAAACAAGAGGGATATAGGGAGAACCGAGAGATGCAATGGAGAAACCCTTGGAGCTCGAAGGACACCAAGAACCAAACCAAATGCACAACCAACCCTTCCTTCTACAATCTCACACAACGATGGACGGATCCAAAGAGCACGAGAAGGAGGCAAGTGAAGCCTACGAACACCAATCTTATGGAGGAGATTGACACACGCAAGTCAGCCAAGCTATAGTCGAATGAACACTTGAGAACACTCCCTTGGAGCTCTCATTTTTCCATGTGCAAAAGCAACATTTGATTTCTGAAAAGTCTAGTACAAAATGACAACAAATTGGCCTTAAATACTCCTAGGGGAGCCGACCCAAAACAAGCCCAAAAGGGGTCCAAAAGTTGTCCTAAAAACAAGCCCAACAAAGTGTCCAAAACACACTTAAATGAAGTGAAATAAACGGCTCATTGGCTGGTGCATTCGGTCTTCACTCTAGGTCCAATGATGGCTTGGCTTGAATGGTCACCAAGGTCCTTAGCATAGGCTCGGTGAAGTCCTCAACTAGGGCGGGTTCCCTTGAGACTTGAAGGCTTTCCAAGTTCTCTAGCTCCTCTTGCATGCGCTTGGCTTGAGCTCGTGTGAGTGGACCTCTTGTGGGCACCTTAGGTGAGACCTCAGATGATCCCTCATCATTCTCCCCTTCTTGGAAAGGATTCGACCCCGAATCACCTTCTTCATCCATGGAGAGATATGGCGTGAGGTCGGCTACATTGAATGTGGGGCTAACTCCATAATCGTCCGGTAGCTCCAAGACATATGCATTGTCTCCAACACGGTATAGCACTTTGAAAGGTACATCTCCTCTTGGTGAAAGCTTGGATTTACACTTCTCGGGAAAACGCTCCTTCCTCAAATGTACCCACACAAGATCTCCGGGTTGAAACACCAAGCGACGACGCCATTTGTTGGCTTTGGCGGCGTTGTGCTCCGCTTTGGCATGAAGCTTGTCCCTTGTGCGCTCATGCAACTCCTTGATGAAATCCAAATGCTTACCTGCATCAAAGCTTTCTCGCTCCTTCATGGGGAAGGGACTAAGATCAAGTAGGGTTAAAGGATTCACACCATAAACACATTCAAAGGGAGTCAATTGTGTAGAGGAATAGACTCTCCTATTATAAGCAAACTCTACATGTGGCAAAGCTTCCTCCCAAGCCTTAAGATTCTTCCTAATAATGGCTCTAAGAATGGTGGTTACGGTTCTATTAGTCACCTCCGTTTGACCATCGGTTTGGGGATGACTACAGGTAGAGAACAATAACCTTATTCCTAGCTTGCTCGAAAGTGTCTTCCAAAATGAGCTAAGGAACTTGACATCTCGGTCACTCACTATAGTCCTAGGTACACCATGCAACCTTACTATTTCCCTAAAGAATAGGCTAGCTACATTGGGTGCATCATCGGTCTTATGGCAAGCTATGAAATGTGCCATCTTAAATGAACGATCAACTATCACAAAGATCGAATCTCTCCCCTTCTTAGTCCTAGACAATCCTACAATAAAATCCATTGATATGTCCTCCCAAGGGGTTGTAGGAATGGGAAAAGGGTTGTACAATCCATGGGGCTTCAATTTAGACTTGGCTTTCAAACAATCCAAACATCTCTTAACTAGGTGCTCAACATCCCTAAGCATATGTGGCCAAAAGAAATGAGTATGCAACATGTGGTACGTTTTGTCCCTCCCAAAATGACCCATTAATCCACCCCTATGGGCTTCTTCAACAAGTAACAACCGAAGGGAACAACGCGGTATGCACACTTTATCAACTTTGAACAAGAATCCATCAAACAAGTAATACTTATCTAATGAACCTTTTAACACACATTGCTTATAAACATCACAAAAATCAGCATCATCCACATATAACTCTTTTAGGTATGCAAATCCTAGCACCTTAGAGTCTAATGTGGTCAACAAAACATGTCTCCTAGAAAGGACATCAACAACAACATTATCTTTTCCTTTCTTGTACTTAATCACATAAGGAAATGTTTCAATGAATTCCATCCATCTACCATGGAGCCTATCCAACTTATCTTGACTCTTAAAATGATTCAAAGACTCATGATCAGTATGCAAAACAAATTCTCTAGGCCATAGGTAGTGTTGCCAAGTCTTAAGCACTCGAAACAAAGCATACAACTCTTTATCATACATCGAGTAATTAAGGCATGCACCTTTCAATTTTTCAGAGAAGTAGGCAATAGGTTTACCTTCTTGCATGAGAACTCCTCCTATGCCTATGCCCGAAGCATCACACTCCACTTCAAAGGGGTGGTTGAAATCCGGGAGAACTAGCAATGGTGCTTGGGTTAGCTTCTCCTTCAAGGTGTTGAATGCTCTTTCTTGGGCGTCTCCCCATTTGAATGGGCTATGCTTCTTGGTGATCTCGGTCAAGGGGGCTGCGATGGTGCTGAAATCTTTGACAAACCGCCGGTAGAAGCTAGCTAATCCATGGAAGCTCCTCACTTGGCCAATGGAGGTGGGTGTTGGCCACTCTTGAATGGCTTGGATCTTATGCTCATCCACTTGCAATCCTTGTGAGTTCACTACAAAACCAAGAAAAGTAACACTATTAGTGCACAACTCACATTTCTTAAGACTAGCATACAAGTGCTCTACACGAAGAGTAGAGAGAACTTCCCTTAAATGAGCTTCATGGTCTTCTAGGGAGCGGTTGTACACAAGTATGTCATCAAAATACACAACAACAAACTTCCCTATATAATGTCTAAGCACATGTGATGTGACTATGGGAACCATCATTTTTGAAGAAGATCAAACACTTATCCAAAAGAAATGGTTCGAAACTTGGAAGGTGTCAAAACCGAAGGATCTGTCTCGTCGACACCTTCTCAATATTCTGGCCATATCCGAAGCTACGAAATTCCAATGGAGGCCCATGAGTAGTCATTGGAAAGGTAAGGAAATTATCTACAATGTTTATGTGCAGGTCTCCCTCAAATTCGGGCCAGCGAAACAGAGAAATCGTAATCTCTACGATAGTTCAGCAGAAATCCCGAAAGAGTTGCAAATCCAGTTGGAGCAAGGCCTCGTCACTTGTGGGCTTAATTCCAACTTCAAGGCCGGCCCATACACACTCTTGGAATCCAAGGAATAATCATTCAAGGTCGACCACTCAATGCTTTAACCAAATCTAGCACCAAGGAATCCTAAGCGCCTTAATACTATGTTTCTATATTTGCTATTTTTCCATATATGGCTGAGTTAAAGTCTAGCTTTGAACTCCTTTTGATTTGCACGTTTCTAGGCCTTAATAGGAGGTGTTTTTAATGGTTAATTCAGGCGTTGAAGGCCTCTTGTAACAGCCAAGGAGATCGGCCCTAGAGCTACTTATAGCCATCTCCTTGCTTCATTGTTTTTTGGAAGAGCTTTGAATTTGATTAAGAAAAACTCTCTCTTTTCTCTAAGTGTTCTTGCGTCAAATTCCTTTGTTGTCAAGTGAGTTCATCTTTCCAACTCTGCTTCTATCTCAACCAAGTCTACGTCGAGTCTTTCCTCCCCTTGAAGAACTATCCAAGTCCGGATTCAAAAGTTTCCTTTGTTGGTGCGTTATATCCAACTTAGGGAGTTCATATCTTCACCAACTTCCACAACCACTTGACTCCACTTTGCACTATCCTTCATTGATCCCTAAGCCACCAATTCACACCAAAAACGCCGAGCCAATCACTGTCTTCCGCCAGATCCATCGTTCCAAAGACAACCTTAACACAACCCCGCAAGCTCCCTGCGACCCCTTAGGAAAATCATCATTTCTTCCTGATCCCTTGTCCAATCGTGCTCAAATTTGGAGGGACTCAAGAAGACTTCAAGATTGAACCCTGGGATTTGGAATCACTCAATTCCGATCTCAGAAGAGAGAGAACGGTCCATTTCACGTCAGGTCACATTTCTAGGCTTTGCTTGACGATTCCTTGAAGATCTTCGAAGCCATTCCTTGCACCGTGTCATTCCCGATCCTTGATTCACAACATTTGGTATCAGAGCCATGCAAGGAGGTTTCAAAATGAGTCATGTTTCACCACCAAACCCATCAACCGAAGACCGTGTTTGAGCCTCGACAAAATTGGCGAGAGAATGCATCATCATTAAGACCTGATTTGAGGGTCTGGTCGGAGAAGAATTAAAGTTTATTCGAGGAGTACCATAAATCCGTTGTGAGGAACCTCGAGAATATTGAGAACATGATCCGCCAATATATTATACAACAGAAAATACAACTCAAAGGAGATGAACCGCCTAAGGAAGAAGTGTGTGAATCTTCCATTGACTTTGTTGTTGAAAAGCAAGTGCTTGATGATGAGCCAACCCCGAGAGTTGTGGAGGAGAAGCCACAACCAATGGGAGAGGAGGTGCCACAACCGAAAGAAGAGGAGGTTGATTCCACTATCCCAGAATCACTTGTCAAGACTACCCATGCCATGGAGGAAAGGGAAGATATGTCATCTCTCGTACCTATTAATAAGAAATTTTTTTCTTTATCATTTGGATTCGAGGACGAATCCTCTTAAATGAGGAGAGGATGATGTGACTATGGGAACCATCATTTTTGAAGAAGATCAAACACTTATCCAAAAGAAATGGTTCGAAACTTGGAAGGTGTCAAAACCGAAGAATCTGTCTCGTCGATACCTTCTCAGTATTCTGGCCATATCCGGAGCTAAGAAAGTCCAATGGAGGCCCATGAGTAGTCATTGGAAAGCTAAGGAAATTATCTACAATTTTTATGTGCAGGTCTCCCTCAAATTGGGGCCAGCAAAACAGATAAATCGTAATCTCTACGACAGTTCAGCAGAAATCCCGAAAGAGTTGCAAATCCAGTTGGAGCAAGGCCTCGTCACTTGTGGGCTTAATTCCAACTTCAAGGCCAGCCCATACACACTCTTGGAATCCAAGGAAGAATCATTCAAGGTCGACCACTCAATGCTTTGACCAAAGCTAGCACCAAGGAATCCTAGGCGCCTTAATACTATGTTTCTATATTTGCTGTTTTTCCATATATGGCTTAGTTAAAGTCTAGCTTTGAACCTCTTTTAATTTGCACGTTTCTAGGCCTTAATAGGAGGCGTTTTTAGTGGTTAATTCAGGCGTTGAAGGACTCTTGTAACAGCCAAGGAGATCGGCCCTAGAGCTACTTATAGCCATCTCCTTGCTTTATTGTTTTTTGGAAGAGCTTTGAATTTGATTAAGAAAAACTCTCTCTTTTCTCTAAGTGTTCTTGCGTCAAATTCCTTTGTTGTCAAGTGAGTTCATCTTGCCAACTCTGCTTCTATCTCAACCAAGTCTACGTCGATTCTTCCCTCCCCTTGAAGAACTATCCAAGTCCGGATTCATGAGTTTCCTTTGTTGGTGCGTTATATCCAACTTAGGGAGTTCATATCTTCACCAACTTCCACAACCACTCGACTCCACTTTGCACTATCCTTCATTGATCCCTAAGCCACCAATTCACACCAAAAACGCCGAGCCAATCACTGTCTTCCGCCAGATCCATCGTTCCAAAGACAACCTTAACACAACCCCGCAAGCTCCCTCTGCTTCCTGATCCCTTGTCCAATCGTGCTCAAATTTGGAGGGACTCAGACTTCAAGATTGAACCCTGGGATTTGGAATCACTCAATTCTGATCTCAGACGAGAGAGAACAGTCCATTTCAAGTCAGGTCACATTTCTGGGCTTTGCTTGACGATTCCTTGAAGATCTTCGAAGCCATTCCTTGCACCGTGTCATTCCCGATCCTTGATTCACAACATTTGGTGCTATGATACCACTTTGATGCGGGGTCAGCCGCGGGGTGCCCGATCTTGACGCCAAGGACTCGATTGAGGGAGAAGAAGAGAAGAAACAACAAAAGAAGTTAGAAATCTGAAATGAACAAAGATAAACAAGAGGGATATAGGGAGAACCGAGAGATGCAATGGAGAAACCCTTGGAGCTCGAAGGACACCAAGAACTAAACCAAATGCACAACCAACCCTTCCTTCTACAATCTCACACAATGATGGACGGATCCAAAGAGCACGAGAAGGAGGCAAGTGAAGCCTACGAACACCAATATTATGAAGGAGATTGACACACGCAAGTCAGCCAAGCTATAGTCGAATCAACACTTGAGAACACTCCCTTGGAGCTCTCGTTTTTCCATGTGCAAAAGCAACATTTGATTTATGAAAAGTCTAGTACAAAATGACAACAAATTGGCCTTAAATACTTCTAGGGGAGCCGGCCCAAAACAAGCCCAAAAGGGGTCCAAAAGTTGTCCTAAAAACAAGCCCAATAAAGTGTCCAAAACACACTTAATTGAAGTGAAATAAATGGCTCCTTGGCTGGTGCATTCGGCCTTCACTCTAGCTCCAATGATGGCTTGGCTTGAATGGTCACCAAGGTCCTTAGCATAGGCTCGGTGAAGTCCTCAACTAGGGTGGGTTCCCTTGAGACATGAAGGCTTGCCAAGTTCTCTAGCTCCTCTTGCATGCGCTTGGCTTGAGCTCTTGTGAGTGGACCTCTTGTGGGAACCTTAGGTGAGACCTCGGATGATCCCTCATCATGTATTGTTTGAATGAATTGCTTGAAATGATGCATACTCTGAATGAAAAGCACGATCTTTTAAGGGATGAAGTCCTTGAGTTAAAGAAGGTAAAAAGAGGCAAAGCTCATACAAAAGTGGCCTCTTCATCCAATGATGAAAGTGATGATGAAGCAAACATTAGAGAACACCAAGCAACCATAGTCTAGGGAGGTTACAAGCATTACAGAACACCAGAAGAGCGTGATGAGGAAGGTGAAGTCAACAAATCAGAGTGATGAGTCAGAGCATGAAGATGAAGAAGGGGAAGAGTCAGAGTCTGAAGATGACGAAGGGAATGAGTCTGAAGAGGGGGAGTCTGAAACATGAGATTCTGAAGAGGTATGCCCAACTTTTCCAGTCCATATATGCACATTTCAGTTCATATATGCACATTTTAGTCCATATATGCACATTTCAGAACATATATATATATCATCATTTCAAGAGACATTGGATGAAGATCAAGATGATGGTGCAATTGTGTTAACTGGTGGACAATGGGAGATGAAGAAGGTTGGATCACCCCCATATGCTGATGCTGCAGATAATGTAGGTTGTCAGGCAAAGGCGGGTGAAGATGTTGCAATGGTAAATGAGCAAGAAGTTGAAGGAGATGTAATAGATTCACTGTCACTTCTTATCCGGACGACTATAATACGACGGGGGGTAACAACTGAGGAGGGGGTAAATGAGGCAAATGAAGAGTTGGTTAATGAGGCAACACCACTTGAGGTGGTGAATGATGGGACTGTGGTGGCGACACAAGATGAGGTGGCAACAAAAACAGTGTCTATTGAGGGTGTGGATAAGGTTGATGAGGGAGTTATGGAGGATGAGACTGAGGTACATGTTGAGGAGGTAGCAAATGGAGATGTTATGGAGGGACTCAGCATGGTTGATGATGGAGGTGTGGAGGAACCACAGAGAGATGTTGTAGCGGGGGGAAGCAAGGTTGATGATGGAGGTGTGGATGCTGAAGAGGTAGCAAAGGGAGATGATATGGAGGGAGGAACCAAGGTTGATGAGCGAGGTGTTGAGGCTGGGACTAAATTATAAGGTGAGAAGGTATCATAGGTTGATTGTGATGGCGTGGGGGACGAGGAATGGGAGACCAAGGAAGGGAATGTGCCGAGGAAGCGGGGAAAGGACAAGGGTCCCCAAGTGTAGAAGAGGAAGTATCCAACTCGCACTCGTGAGCAAGCAGCGGCGGCAAAATCACCCTTCCGCAATTTTGAATGAGCATAAATTGGCGAAAAAGATTACCAAAAATAGCAAGGTGGAAGGGATGACAGAGCTGGTGAAGTGGACGCAAAGTGAGAAGTTAGTGAGCCAAACCAATCTACTTAACTTAATAATGACCTGAAAAATGCTACCTTATGGACTGACAAACTGTTATATGGACTGACTATTAGTAATAAGACCTGAAAATGCTTCCGTATGGACTGAAAAACTAATATATGCATGTATATGTACCATAATGTCCTGAAAAAGTCTAAATGTTTACCTGTTTTTTATTCATATGAATATGTACCATCATGCAGTATTGAACCCCGAATTGGACCCAATGGGCATGAAGTGGATAAGGAGTTCTTTGAAAAATGGTTTGCCCCAAAGTGCTGGTTGGGCGGGGAGGTAATATTCCAATGCATCCTTTCCAAATATTATGCAATTGTAACATCGTTTTCAGTGGATACATTAACGTTGTTGCACCATTACAACATCTAGAGCAAATGATGTTCCTTTATCGTCAAAGGATTTCAGAGGATCCAGAGCAGTTTTCGAAGGTGGTTGTGCTTGACACCTTTTGGCAAACCTTGGTCACCTCTGAGTTCAACCGTTTCCAGAAGGACTTTCCATGTAAAGGTGATGATGTAGTGATGAAATACGTGAATGTTGCATGTCCAGCTGATTTTGGCAAGAGATGGGATGATGCAGAACTAGACCTGGCAAAATATGACCCGACCCATTCCGACCGAATTTTTCTGGGTCATAACCCGTAAAGTTGAACCCGAAACCCGTTTTCAAACAAACCCGATGACTCGGAAAATTTTCGGGTAAAAAACGGGTCGGGTCTGGTCAGCCTGACGGGTCCAAAAAAAGGCGGAAAAATGAAAATAAAATACCGCTCACTAAAAAAAACACTCACCCGGGGAAATTTTAGGGTTTATTCTTTCAGAACTTCAACCATGTGCTACGCAACTCCTCTCCTCGCCTCAAGCCCCCCTGCGCTGTTGTGCCTTTCCTCGCCTCAAGCCTTGCGCGACTGCTCCTCTCCTTGCCACATACCGCTCACTCGCTCATCGTCGTCGATCCACCACGCCACTATCATCTTCGCACCTCCAGCGGCCGTGATAACTCCCTTCACCGGTTGTCCATTCGCAGTTGGTGTCTGGTTCAAACACCTTGTTCGTCTCTTCATCTCTGATACGGCTCCGCTTGTCAAGGGCTTCCCCGTTTTTGCTAATCCTCACCACTTCAAGGTTCATTTTTTTATTTCTTTCCCGGTTTTCTTGATTTGGAGATTAAGATTTCAAGTTTACTTGCCTTACATTGATTCTTTTTTTTTTAATCCTCACCGCTTCAAGCGCTAGATTATTTCATCATTGATTCTTCTTTGCATGTTAGATTGTGCAATGTTTTGTGCATTTTTAAATTTTGTAGATGATTTAAGCAAGTGATTTAGGGTCCCCATTTTCTGAGTGTTCTCTTGAATTAGTTGTTGTTTCATCCTTGATTCCTTATTGGTACAGTAGCCAGAGAGTTATTGTTTAATTGGCACGATTTATTGTTTAGTTTGTGTAGATAATTGTTCATCCGAAATTTAAATCAAAAGCTAATTAACAATGGTTTATGCAGGAATTGGCACGATTATTATTTAATTTGTGCAGATTATTGTTTAATTTGTGCATACAGCATACATAAAGCTAGATTTGTGTAGATTATTGTTAATTTAGACGACAATATATAGTGTTAAAATTAAGAGTTAAGACATTATGATAACATTATTTTTATTAGGATTAAAATTGAACGATAGATAGCCATGCGAAAAAAAAAACTTAATATAAATATTTCGTAAATTAACGCAAATTAAATTAACAAAAAAAATAGCAGGAAAAAATTGCGTAATTTGACCCATTGAGTTGACCCGAACTGGCAACAAACCCATAATAACCCGACCTGGTTTGACCCAGTAAATTTTAGACCCGAAATGACCCGACCCGAAATGTACCAGAACCCGGGAGTACTCAGACCTGAACCCGCCCGCCCGACCCGATTGCCAGGTCTATGCGGAACGCATATATGTGCCCTTCAACATCACGGAGTCCCACTGGTTTGCCTTAGAAATTGAACTATGTAACTGGTGTGTGACGGTGTATGACTGCAATGTGGATCTATACTCAGATAAGGAGATTTTTGAGATGATCCAGCCCGTCACTGAAACTGTTCAAAGGTATGTCGAGATGTATGAGCCACTGGCAAAGAGATGTGAACCATTATTGGACAAGCCAATGTCGGTGACTCGTCGTGATAACCTTAAGCAGAACAAGCGCGGGTAAGTATATGTGTATAAATGCAATGATAAATTCTTATCAAACTACAATTGATATACATTCTAACTGCATTTGTACATCTTGCAGAGGAGATTGTGGGGTGTACACACTGAAGCACAATGAGTTGTTGATGCTTGGGATGACAAACCTGGATCTTGCGTCTGGAAAATTCGTAGATGGACACAGAAATCAAATGGCTTATAGTATTTTTAGATGTCGTTGGGACGGTGTTTAAAGATATTTGTTTGATTTGGGGAAATTTAGCTTGTTTAGGGAGTTTAAGTGTGTAGGGTACCATTTGGCAAGGAAGACATGTGGTAATTGTATTTGAATTTGGAAGCTCATGTTTTTAGGATGTTTACAAACTCATGGTGTTTAAGTCAGGACATATTCTCGTTTTACATGTCAAAAACCCAATTTGTTAGGTCATTTTCATTACATAAACCTAAGCTTTTCAAGCAATTTTCAGACATGCATATTTCAGTCAAGAGCAGGATAGACCATAAGGAGGACAGTACATAGACTTAGCATTCTAAATACAATATGACATGACCCTAGCTACAAAGAGAAGTTGTCTTGCTAAACATAAGCTTATGACGGACCCTACAAAATACATTGTCTTGCTAAACATAAGCTTATGACTAATTATCATATTGTAACCAACAAGGTTACAAATTGGACAACCAGCACAACAACTAACACCACAAGTACCACCACACCAAGTACAACTTTCAACACTAAAATTTATGTTTTGATCTTCATAATATCGTTGCTTGAAGTCGAATGATGCGGGTAAATAAGCGTAGAGGTTGTCCCATGACCATCAACAACTCTTACGCTTTCAATAGTCTCATTGGCTCTAAAATCATAAGCTTGACCATCCACCCATTTGAAGTATTTGCAATTCTGACCTGCCTATGGTTCAATAAAAAATTAAACCAATCAAATTAGCAACTATCAGTGAAACCGTCTAACAACTTAGTTTAGGTCTAAATCAAAACCCAATTGAATTACCAATTGAAAGTCTAAATCATCTCTCACAATAATACATCGTTAATCTAAATTTTGCACTAAATTCAAAAACCCCAAATTAGAACCTAATTGAAAAAGCCTCAAATCAGAACCTTAAATCTAACCCAAATGCTAAATCAAAACCCTAAAATTCAATATTACCTTCCATAATGGACACCCATAGAACTGTTTTCCCGAATTTTGAGTGTATTTGCATGTTTGTATTGTTGCAGGGAGGCCATGGAAACATCTTCGAGTTGATGATTCACCGGTAGCGTGCCCTCTCCTCCACGAATTGGAATTGGCACATGAGCTTCCTTGTGTCCAACCTTTTGTCATCGTATAATTTCTTCTCGTTTCCTCTTCGATGTTTTTCTCGATTCCTCTCTTTTCGAAGGGGGTGTTATACCTCTTTCTCCTCTTTGATGTTCTTTCTTCTATGCAAATATGATTTTTTTTGTTTTTTTTTTGTTTTTATTAAAGAAATGAGATTTCAATGCTGATGTGATGTGTGTCAGGTCATCATCTTTCTCATTTTTACACGCCAAAAACCCGGTTTGTTGGGTCATTTTTAGTACATAAACATAATCTTTTTCAAGCAATTTTCATACATGCACATTTGAGTCAATATTCTCCAACTTTTGCATAGCCAGAGTAGGATATACCATAAGGAGGATTAGGAGTTAGGGTTTATGGCGGAATTGAAAAAACTACTGACTTTTAATGAACGGTTTAAAAACTTCCGACATTAATGCCTTAGGACATTTAAACGGTTTAAAAACTGAATAAATAGCCTTTAAAATGGTTTAAAAACCGCATAAAACTGTTTAAAATGGCGGGATTAGTTCTCGAATAAAACCTAAGCTTTGCAAAATTTTGAATTAAGTCATGCCATATTGAAGTCTTATAATAAATATTCAAGTTTGTCAAGTCATTGTAAGTACATAAACCTAAGCTTTTGAATAAAGCTTCTCCAAAGTGATCATTTCCAATGCATATCCGATTTGACCCCTCTTAGTTTTCACTAAAAGACCCTTAATCCTTACTTCCCCAACTACCCGTCATTAATTCTACTCTCCACTCATCTTTGTGTATAAATATCGGGCATGCCTTGTGCAAATCCCTCACAAATCCTCCCACACTCTCAAAGTCTCAAATCTCTCTAAAACTCTTTCGCAAAATGTCAGACTCGTTCATTAAGGTCTATCTACAGGTGTACTCGGATGGGGAATTATCCCCCAACACCGACCAAATGGCGTTGTTAACCACGCATGTCTACACGGGCGGGAGCACAAAACTCATCAAGGTGCCCAAAAACAAGATGGAGATTTGGTCCTTACATGGGATGATCATCAGCATGTCCAGGTATGCAGGTAGTAAGTCGATTTTTTTTAACAGGTCCCAGACTCCGGGCAGCGGTACCTTCAACCATTGCAGACAGAAGACGACATTGCAGATCTCGTTCGCCTCGACGAGAAGATTGTCGGCTTCAAAGTCTTCATGGTTCGTAATGCAAGTGATGCCGTGCTGCCCTAGTGATGCCCATCGGGATGCCGTGATACGTGATGCGTGAGTGGGGAAAGGGTTGTTCCCGTAGTTTTAATGTTGTTCCTTAGTATTTTTAATGTTTTATCTTTTGTGTTTGGGTGTGTACTTATTAATTTCCATAGAAACTTTGTCATGGAAAGGGAAGTTTGTAAGGTTATGTGTTGTTTTGGAATATTAAGAAGTATGATCCTTTGTCCATATTCCTGCGTTTATGAGTTGTGACCATATTCCTGCGTTTTCAGGACAAATGTAACGTTTTCATAACGCAGGAACAAATATTCAGGACAAACGCTGTTATATTTTAGAGCAATAACAACATCGAATATGTCAACACTTATTACTTGATACACTAAAATTCTCTCAACATAACATAACTTTTTCCCTTAAATGATCTCACCCAAAAAATCACATTCACAATATGTCATACGATGTTTTCTTCTTTTAGGGAGACAAGTTCTGAGATATGTAGTTTTTCAGGGCTTTTTCAGGGCATATATGAAGTTTTTCAGGGCAGATATGTAGGTTTTCATGGCGTATGTGAGTTTTACAGGGTGATTTTGTGAGTTTTACAAAAAAGAATAAGAAAAACGAGCAACTGTTAAGGAAAGATTGAAATTATCAAGTTCATAGCCGAGCCAAAAGGGGAAAGATTGAAATTATCAAGTTTATAACCATACATCTTTTTAAGCACACAACAAAAACAACAGATTACCCTAAACCACCAAAAAACACCAACAAGGTTATAGTTTTAAACAAAACAAAGCTAACCCAGCGAAAAAGATTACTATAAACAAAAATAGCAAGGTGCAAGGTTAGTAAGCCAAACCAATCTCCATAACTTAATAATGACCTAAAAATGCTTCCAGATGGACTAACAAACTGTTATATGGCCTGACTTTTAGTAATTTGGTTATTGTATTTGAATTTGGAAGCTCATGTTTTTAGGATGTTTACAAACTCATTCTGTTTACAATTTCCAGGATGTTTACAAACTCATGGCGGGGTTAGTTCTCGAATAAAACCTAAGCTTTGCAAAATTTTGGATTAAGTCAGGCCATATTGAAGTCTTACAATAAATATTCAAGTTTGTCAGATCATTTTAAGTACATAAACCTAAGCTTTTGAATAAATCTTCTCCAAAGTGATCATTTCCAATACATATTCGATTTGACCCGTCTTAATTTTCACTGAAAGACTAAGAAACCCTTACTTCCCCAACTACCCGTCATTAACTCTACTCTCCACTCATCTTTGTTTATAAATATCGGGCATGTCTTGTGTAAATCCCTCACAAATCCTTCCACACTCTCAAAGTCCCAAATCTCTCTAAAACTCATCTCTCAAACTCCCAAAACTCTTTCGCAAAATGCCAGACTCATTCATTAAGGTCTATCTACAGGTGTTCTCCGATGGGGAATTGATCAGCACTATTTTGTAGTGCTTATCTAGGAGTTGTTACCGATGTTTTGGGTGCCATTTGTATGGGTTTAGAGCACAACTGTGGAATATGGAGTTGAGGAGAAGAAGTGTGGATATGGTGGTTTGGAGGAGCTTAAACGAAGATTTATTGAAGACGAGGAGTAGACCACTGGAGGAGACCAAGGAAGATAGAAGGAAGAGCCGCGACCGCGGATGAGCACGGAGGGCGATCGCGGAGAAGTCGAGAACACGGAGCGAGAAAAGCCATTTTCCGCGACCGCGGAACATATTCCGCGACCGCGGAACATATTCCGCGACCGCGGAACATATTCCGCGACCGCGGAAAAATCCTTCAGCGATGCGCCAGGTCGAGAGTGAGGTTGAATTTTCCGCGAACCCGGAGTCCCACTCCGGAATTTTCGCCCGGAGTCTCACTCTGGAATTTTCGTCCAAAGTCTATTTTATTTTATTTTATTTCTTTTCTCTTTTATTTCTTTTATTCCGGTTAATTTATTTTATTTTCTTTTTAGATTTTATTTCCTATATTATGGAAATTAGGTTTAGCTAAGTCTATATATTCTTTCTTTAGAACATTAGTTTGATAAGTTGGGTGCTCCCCAAGTTGGGTTCTACCTTTCTTCATCTTTTCCCTTTTCTTAGTTTAGTTCTTTGTTTTGTTTTTGGCTAGACAATTGAAGCATTGGTTTGAATTTGATATTGAGATTATTCCTTTACTCTTTCTATGGTTGTTTTAATTCTCTCTCATGCTTAATCTCATTGATCGTATATCGATTCCCCTTGATTTTTTGATTAGGATATCAAATAGATTGTTAATAGTAGTTCCCTCTAGCCTAACAACCTAGAGAAGATTAGTATTATGCTATTGGTTCCCCTTTTCTATACAACCTGTTGAGATTGTTATTGATCATACTATTAAGGATTGGATGAGACTGGTTGAGAATCTTGATGTCTTAGTTTGTGTAGAGAATTAATGGTATGTTAAATGTTGACGGGTCGTTGAGTATTGCATACACCTATCTATTCCTGAATTCATTACTGTTGTTAGATTTATCTTGATAGTTTCTTGATTGTTTAATAGTTAGGGTTATCAGGACTAGTTGGACTGGTAACTAATTTAGAATAGGGATTAGGACATCCATGAGGATTGAGAACTAGGGATAATTTTGCAGACAAGATATATGACTTGATTCTTTGTGGGATTCGACCCTTGCTTACCCAAACTACTTGTTTAGGTTTGTTAGGATTATTTTGTTTAGGTGTCACGACAATGCCTATCAAATTGGCGCCGTTGCCGGGGAATCTAAGGTACGTATTTTCTTGTTTGTTTGTTTACCGATTTGATAACAAGACACTATCTTTATCATTTATTTTTCCTCTTTGTTGTGTTTTCGTATTTTTGTTTCGTTTTTCGACTAACCCGCATGAAGAACAAAAGAAAAACCGCGACCGCGGCAAACAATTCGAGAAGAATCCGCGATCGCGGAAATTTTTCCGCGATCACGGCCGCCGCGGCGAATTAGGGTTTAGTAAAAAAAAAATTAAAAAAAATTATGTTCGTCAAAAACAAAAAAACAAAAAAAAGCTCTACCGAAGGCCAGCTGTCCGAGTTCTCCCTGGAGAGATGGTGCGTAACATGTTGTCAAGGAAGAGACATTTACCCCATATTTTTATTTGGCAACGATGATGGCCCTACAATTGACAACTGAGGAGGAGGAACACTAGAGCCCCCACCACGATCATACCTGGGCTCCACCATGTGTTCGTAGAAGGCCGTGCAACCCCGACATCTTTGCTATTCCACTATTCACCACAGTGGATCTTTTTGGTTGCACGGTGGAGAAGACTATTGATTTTGAAGACGCCCGCGCAACACTAGAGACATGAGCTTTCATCGTTATACCGCCAGCAACAACTTCAGTGTCCAAGCCAACTCAACGACGTTTGTGAGTTATTTTTTAACATTTCACTGTGCTTCATTCTTTTTGTCTTTCATTACATTGAGGACAGTACAATGTTTAAGCATGGGGGAGTATTCTATACTTGCTATGTCGTTGAGGAGAAAAAAAAAAGAGAAAAAAGAAAAAGCCAAAAATTTGAAAAAAGGCAAAAATAGAAATCCTGGGATAAGTCGAAAACCCGAAAGAGCGGCTTATGCAATAAGCAGGTGGCTTGGACCAGCATTAGGCTGGGGTAATAATTGGTCAAGAGTGATGTGAGTTATATGTGAGTCCATCTATTGAAAAAATGAAATGAGTGGCTTTGTGAAAACCCGAAAGGGCGCCTTGGCAAAATGAGTGAAAAGAAGAAGAGTGATTAGTAGGATTCCTCATTTTTCCTGACGAGGTGA
Source organism: Rheum nobile (assembly GCA_027886185.1). Classification (NCBI taxonomy): domain Eukaryota; kingdom Viridiplantae; phylum Streptophyta; class Magnoliopsida; order Caryophyllales; family Polygonaceae; genus Rheum; species Rheum nobile. Next base: position 39,187 of record WOAB01000817.1, read on the forward strand.
CATAAGAAGAGGTGATACAAGTAGTTTGGGTAAGCAAGGGTCGAATCCCACAAAGAATCAAGTCATATATCTTGTTTGCAAAATCATTCACCAATCGATAACAAAGACAAAGGGGGGGGGGGGGTTATATGAATCTAACTAAGAAAATGATAAATAAAACATAGAAAACTTGGCAAACAAATATCCACCTTTAGTTTGGTTGATCAATCATTGATTATCCCTAGTTCTCAATCCTCGTGGATGTCCTAATCCCTATTCTAAATTAGTTATCAATCCAACTAGTCCTGATAACCCTAACTATTAAACAATCAAGAAACTATCAAGATAAATCTAACAACAGTAATGAATTCAGGAATAGATAGGTGTATGCAATACTCAACGACCCGTCATCATTTAACATACCATTAATTCTCTACACAAACTAAGACATCAAGATTCTCAACCAGTCTCCTCCAATCCTTAGTAGTATGATCAATAACAATCTCAACAGGTTGTATAGAAAAGGGGAACCAATAGCATAATACTAATCTTCTCTAGGTTGTTAGGCTAGAGGGAACTACTATTAACAATCTATTTGATATCTTAATCAACAAATCAAGGGGAATCGATATACGATCAATGATATTAAGCATGAGAGAGAATTAAAACAACCATAGAAAGAGTAAAGGAATAATCTCAATATCAAATTCAAACCAAGGCTTCAATTGTCTAGCCAAAAACAAAACAAAGAACTAAACTAAGAAAAGGGAAAGATGAAGAAAGGTAGAACCCAACTTGGGGAGCACCCAACTTATCAAACTAATGTTCTAAAGAAAGAATATATAGACTTAGCTAAACCTAATTTCCATAAGATAGGAAATAAAATCTAAAAAGAAAAATAAATTGACCGGAATAAAAGAAATAAAAGAGAAAAGAAATAAAATAAAATAAAATAGACTTTAGACGAAAATTCCGGAGTGGGACTCCAGGTTCGCGGAAAATTCAACCTCACTCTCGACCTGGCGCATCGCTGAAGGATTTTTCCGCGATCGCGGAATATGTTCCGTGGTCGCGAAAAATGGCTTTTCTCGCTCCGTGTTCTCGACTTCTCCGCGATCGCCCTCCGTGCTCATCCGCGGTCGCGGCTCCTCCTTCTTCGCTCGTGTGGCTTCTTCCTTCTATCTTCCTTGGTCTCCTCCAATGGTCTACTCCTCGTCTTCAATAAATCTTCGTTTAAGCTCCTCCAAACCACCATATTCACACTTCTTCTCCTCAACTCCATATTCCACAGTTGTGCTCTAAACCCATACAAATGGCACCCAAAACATCGGTAACAACTCCTAGATAAGCACTACAAAATTGTGCTGATCAATTCCCCATCGGAGAACACCTGATGATAGACCTTAATAAATGAGTCTGGCATTTTGCGAAAGAGTTTTGGGTGTTTGAGAGATGAGTTTTAGAGAGATTTGGGACTTTGAGAGTGTGGAAGGATTTGTGAGGGATTTGCACAAGACATGCCCGATATTTATACACAAAGATGAGTGGAGAGTAAAGTTAATGACGGGTAGTTGGGGAAGTAAGGGTTAAGGGTCTTTCAGTGAAAATTAAGAGGGGTCAAATCGAATATGTATTGGAAATGATCACTTTGGAGAAGATTTATTCAAAAGCTTAGGTTTATGTACTTAAAATGATCTGACAAACTTGAATATTTATTGTAAGACTTCAATATGGCCTGACTTAATCCAAAATTTTGCAAAGCTTAGGTTTTATTCGAGAACTAACCCCGCCAAGAGTTTGTAAACATCCTGGAAATTGTAAACAGAATGAGTTTGTAAACATCCTAAAAACATGAGCTTCCAAATTCAAATACAATAACCAAATTACTAAAAGTCAGGCCATATAACAGTTTGTTAGTCCATCTGGAAGCATTTTTAGGTCATTATTAAGTTATGGAGATTGGTTTGGCTCACTAACCTTACACCTTGCTATTTTTGTTTATAGTAATCTTTTTCGCTGGGTTAGCTTTGTTTTGTTTAAAACTATAACCTTGTTGGTGTTTTTTGGTGGTTTAGGGTAATCTGTTGTTTTTGTTGTGTGCTTAAAAAGATGTATGGTTATAAACTTGATAATTTCAATCTTTCCCCTTTTGGCTCGGTTATGAACTTGATAATTTCAATCTTTCCTTAACAGTTGCTCGTTTTTCTTATTCTTTTTTGTAAAACTCACAAAATCACCCTGTAAAACTCACATACGCCATGAAAACCTACATATCTGCCCTGAAAAACTTCATATATGCCCTGAAAAAGCCCTGAAAAACTACATATCTCAGAACTTGTCTCCCTAAAAGAAGAAAACATGGTATGACATATTGTGAATGTGATTTTTTAGGTGAGATCATTTAAGGGGAAAAGTTATGTTATGTTGAGAGAATTTTAGTGTATCATGTAATAAGTGTTGACATATTCGATGTTGTTATTGCTCTAAAATATAACAGCGTTTGTCCTGAATATTTGTTCTTGCGTTATGAAAACGTTACATTTGTCCTGAAAACGCAGGGATATGGTCACAACTCATAAACGCAGGAATATGGACAAAGGATCATACTTCTTAATATTCCAAAACAACACATAACCTTACAAACTTCCCTTTCCATGACAAAGTTTCTATGGAAATTAATAAGTACACACCCAAACACAAAAGATAAAACATTAAAACTACTAAAGAACAACATTAAAACTACAGGAACAACCCTTTCCCCACTCACGCATCACGTATCACGGCATCCCGACGGGCATCACTAGGGCAGCACGGCATCACTTGCATTACGAACCATGAAGACTTTGAAGTCGGCAATCTTCTCGCCGAGGCGAACGAGATCTGCGACGTCGTCTTCTGTCTGCAATGGTTGAAGGTACCGCTGCCCGGAGTCTAGGACCTGTTAAAAAAAATCGACTTACTACCTGCATACCTGGACATGCTGATGATCATCCCATGTAAGGACCAAATCTCCATCTTGTTTTTGGGCACCTTGATGAGTTTTGTGCTCCCGCCCGTGTAGACATGCGTGGTTAACAACGCCATTTGGTCGGTGTTGGGGGATAATTCCCCATCCGAGTACACCTGTAGATAGACCTTAATGAATGAGTCCGACATTTTGCGAAAGAGTTTTAGAGAGATTTGAGACTTTGAGAGTGTGGGAGGATTTGTGAGGGATTTGCACAAGGCATGCCCGATATTTATACACAAAGATGAGTGGAGAGTAGAATTAATGACGGGTAGTTGGGGAAGTAAGGATTAAGGGTCTTTTAGTGAAAACTAAGAGGGGTCAAATCGGATATGCATTGGAAAGGATCACTTTGGAGAAGATTTATTCAAAAGCTTAGGTTTATGTACTTACAATGACTTGACAAACTTGAATATTTATTGTAAGACTTCAATATGGCATGACTTAATTCAAATTTTTGCAAAGCTTAGGTTTTATTCGAGAACTAATCCCGCCATTTTAAATAGTTTTATGCGGTTTTTAAACCGTTTTAAAGGCTATTTATTCGGTTTTTAAACCGTTTAAATGTCCTAAGGCATTAATGTCGGAAGTTTTTAAACCGTTCATTAAAAGTCAGTAGTTTTTTCAATTCCGCCATAAACCCTAACTCCTAATCCTCCTTATGGTATATCCTACTTTGGCTATGCAAAAGTTGGAGAATATTGACTCAAATGTGCATGTATGAAAATTGCTTGAAAAAGATTATGTTTATGTACTAAAAATGACCAAACAAACCGGGTTTTTGGCATGTAAAAATGAGAAAGATGATGACCTGACACACATCACATCAGCATTGAAATCTCATTTCTTTAATAAAAACCAAAAAAACACATAAAAATTCATATTTGCATAGAAGAAAGAACATCAAAGAGGAGAAAGAGGTATAACACCCCCTTCGAAAAGAGAGGAATCGAGAAAAACATCGAAGAGGAAATGAGAAGAAATTATACGATGACAAAAGGTTGGACACAAGGAAGCTCATGTGCCAATTCCAATTCGTGGAGGAGAGGGCACGCTACCGGTGAATCATCAACTCGAAGATGTTTCCATGGCCTCCCTGCAACAATACAAACATGCAAATACACTCAAAATTCGGGAAAACAGTTCTATGGGTGTCCATTATGGAAGGTAATATTGAATTTTAGGGTTTTAATTTAGGATTTGGGTTAGATTTAAGGTTCTGATTTGAGGCTTTTTCAATTAGGTTCTAATTTGGGGTTTTTGAATTTAGTGCAGAATTTAGATTAACGATGTATTATTGTGAGAGATGATTTAGACTTTCAATTGGTAATTCAATTGGGTTTTGATTTAGACCTAAACTAAGTTGTTAGACGGTTTCACTGATAGTTGCTAATTTGATTGGTTTATTTTTTTATTGAACCATAGGTAGGTCAGAATTGCAAATACTTCAAATGGGTGGATGGTCAAGCTTATGATTTTAGAGCCAATGAGACTATTGAAAGCGTAAGAGTTGTTGATGATCATGGGACAACCTCTACGCTTATTTACCCGCATCATTCGACTTCAAGCAACGATATTATGAAGATCAAAACAGAAATTTTAGTGTTGAAAGTTGTACTTGGTGTGGTGGTACTTGTGGTGTTAGTTGTTGTGCTGGTTGTCCAATTTGTAACCTTGTTGGTTACAATATGATAATTAGTCATAAGCTTATGTTTAGCAAGACAATGTATTTTGTAGGGTCTGTCATAAGCTTATGTTTAGCAAGACAACTTCTCTTTGTAGCTAGGGTCATGTCATATTGTATTTAGAATGCTAAGTCTATGTACTGTCCTCCTTATGGTCTATCCTGCTCTTGATTGAAATGTGCATGTCTGAAAATTGCTTGAAAAGCTTAGGTTTATGTAATGAAAATGACCTAACAAACCGGGTTTTTGACATGTAAAACGAGAATATGTCCTGACTTAAACACCATGAGTTTGTAAACATCCCGGAAATTGTAGACACAATGAGTTTGTAAACATCCTAAAAACATGAGCTTCCAAATTCAAATACAATTACCACATGTCTTCCTTGCCAAATGGTACCCTACACACTTAAACTCCCTAAACAAGCTAAATTTCCCCAAATCAAACAAATATCTTTAAACACCGTCCCAACGACATCTAAAAATACTATAAGCCATTTGATTTCTGTGTCCATCTATGAATTTTCCAGACGCAAGATCCAGGTTTGTCATCCCAAACATCAACAACTCAATGTGCTTCAGTGTGTACACCCCACAATCTCCTCTGCAAGATGTACAAATACAGTTAGAATGTATATCAATTGTAGTTTGATAAGAATTTATCATTGCATTTATACACATATACTTACCCGCGCTTGTTCTGCTTAAGGTTATCACGGAATTTCCGTCCGAAGTCTATTTTATTTTATTTCTTTTCTTTTCTCTTTTATTTCTTTTATTCCGGTTAATTTATTTTATTTTTAGATTTTATTTCCTATCTTATGGAAATTAGGTTTAGCTAAGTCTATATATTCTTTATCTAGAACATTAGTTTGATAAGTTGGGTGCTCCCCAAGTTGGGTTCTACCTTTCTTCATCTTTTCCCTTTTTTTAGTTTAGTTCTTTGTTTTGTTTTTTGCTAGACAATTAAAGTCTTGGTTTGAATTTGATATTGAGATTATTCCTTTACTCTTTCTATGATTGTTTTAATTCTCTCTCGTGCTTAATCTCATTGATCGTATATCGATCCGCCTTGATTTGTTGATTAGGATATCAAATAGATTGTTAATAGTAGTTCCCTCTAGCCTGACAACCTAGAGAAGATTAGTATTATGCTATTGGTTCCCCTTTTCTATACAACCTGTTGAGATTGTTATTGATCATACTACTAAGGATTGGAGGAGATTGGTTGAGAATCTTGATCTCTTAGTTTGTGTAGAGAATTAATTGTATGTTAAATGCTGACGGGTCGTTGAGTATTGCATACACCTATCTATTCCTGAATTCATTGATGCTGTTAGATTTATCTTGATAGTTTCTTGATTGTTTAATAGTTAGGGTTATCAGGACTAGTTAGACTGGTAACTAATTTAGAACAGGGATTAGGACATCCATTAGGATTGAGAACTAGGGATAATCAATGATTGATCAACCAAACTAAAGGTGGATATTTGTTTGCCAAGTTTTCTATGTTTTATTTATCGTTTTCTTAGTTAGATTCATATAACCCCCCCCCCCTTTGTCTTTGTTATCGATTGGTGAATGATTTTGCAAACAGGATATATGACTTGATTCTCTGTGGGATTCGACCCTTGCTTACCCAAAATACTTGTTTAGGTTTGTTAGGATTATTTTGTTTAGGTGTCACGACAACGCCTATCATGAATTATCCCCCAACACCGGCCAAATGGCTTTGTTAACCACCCATGTCTACACGGGTGGGAGCACTAAACTCATCAAGGTGCCCAAAAACAAGATGGAGATTTGGTCCTTACATGGGATGATCATCAGCATGTCTAGGTATGTAGGTAATAAATCAATTTTTTTTAACAGGTCCCAGAGTCCGGGCTCCGGTACCTTCAACCACTGTAAACAGACGACAACGTCGCCGATCTTGTCCGCCTCGACAAGAAGATTGTCGGCGTCAAAGTCTTCGTGGTTTGTGATGAGAGCGATGTCGTGCTGCCCTATTAATGCCCGCCGAGATGCTGTGATGTGTGATGCCTTAGTTTTTTAATGTTGTTCCTGTAGTTTTAATGTTGTTCATTTGTCAAGGAAAGTCAATACCAGTAATGTTATGTCTTGTTTTCGAATATTAAGAAGTATGAATCCTTTTGTCCACTTGAAGATTTGACCATATTCCAGTTATTTTCAACAACATTTATAAGTTTTGACCATATTCCAAATTTTTTAGGACAAATGTAACTTTTTCATAACGCAGGAACAAATATTCAGGACAATCCATGATAACATAACAACATCGAATTTGTCAACACTTATTATTTGATACACTTAAGTCCTCTCAACCACCATGATAACATAACTTTTTCCCTAAAATGATCTCACCCAAAAATGCACAATCACAATATGTCATACCATGTTTTCTTCTTTTAGGGAGGCAAGTTCTAAGATATGTTGTTTTTTAGGGCTTATTTTGTTTGTGTCAGGGCGAATATGTAGTTTTTCAGGTCGTATTTCAGTTTTACAGGGCGTATTTTACTTTTAGAGTCTTTTTATGCAGAGCAGTATTCACGTAGAAGAGAGCGTCAGGACATATACGTAGTTTTACAGGGCAATTTTGAGTTTTACAGGGCATTTATGTGAGTTTTACAAAAAGAAGAAGATAAAAGAGCAACTGTTAAGGAAAGATTGAAATTATCAAGTTTATAACTGAGCCAAAAGTGGAACCCCAACAAAAAGAGGTATGATTTAAGACTATAGAGATTTAAACCATACATCTTTTCAAGCACCCAACAACAACAGACTAAATACTTACGTGATGAGGTTTACCAGCATAAAAACACTGACACGTGACAGTTTTAAACAAAAAAAACTAACCCAGCTTCTTCCTAGAATCCTTCGTCAGTCCTTCTCCTCCTACAATACTGCTTGTTGTGTCCTAGGATGCCGCAATAAGAACACCGCATCTTCCTAGAATAGTTCGTCTCCCACGTCGCCCTGTATCGGTTAATACGTGGTCTTCCAAGAGGATGCTTTACAAGTGGTACAGTCGTGCAGAGCATCTGATGGATGACACAGCTACAGGAACTGACCATCGGTTTCTTGGAGAAACGAGATGCACAGTTTCCTTGTACACTTCTCTCACGAACTCATTCTTGAACATGGAATGGGTGAGATCAGTGAGTGGTACTCCTCTATCACTTGCAACCGCTATGGCATGAGCACATGGAACTTTATCAATCTGGATCATGTTACAATCACATGTATGAGCATTTAGGTTCACAGAGTATCTGATAGTTTCTTGCATAACCTCTGCTTCAAACTGGCTAAGTCTTCGAACACTCATCTTAGTTGACTTTATATAGTTCACTTCTACCAGAGTGTACACAAAGGGTGACAAAACTTGGTACCATTTTGAAGTTGTTTCCCTTCTTTCACAAAACCATTTAGAAATGGTCTCCAGAATGGCATCAAACAGGGCAAGAATAGGCCACTGGCGATGGGTTTTCCACAAGCCATTAAGACACTCGGTGTTGTTGCTCGTTATGATGTTAAACCTGTTCCCATGAAAATGCGCCCTCGCCCAGTTGTTAACTCCAACTTTTTTGAGATATTGACCAATCTTTGGAGATGCAGTTGTAAGTTGAGCAAACAGATGATTGAACTCAGCCACAATGTAAGCCTTCGCAGGCTTTTGGAAGATGCCAAAGAGGTCTTGCCTGCCAAACTTCCTCTTGAAGTTTTGGTAGATGTGTTAAATGCAAAACCCATGCTTGGAGAAATAATAGCTATTTCTCAAAGCCTTCCCAATGCTAACATGATGGTCAAACACGAAATACACCTCGGGATGATCTGGAACAACAACCTTCAATTCACTGAAGAAAAATGACCACGCATCATCGTTCTCACTGTTAACAACGGCAACAACAAGTGCATATATTTGGCCGTTTCCATCTTGAGCCATAGCCAGGAGAAGTATGCCCTTGAACAAGGCAGTCAAGTGAGTTTCGTCAACTGATATTACCTACATATGCGAAACTATGTTGTAAACAGTTGTCCTGAAAAACTACTTATATAACCTGAAAAAGACAACATATAGCCTAAAATAGTTGTTTGTTCTGTTTGTCACACATGCAGTCTTATAGGTTTTTGTCCTGACATAACAACAATATGACCTGACAATAACAACATATGTCATGAACACGAAACATGCGGTCTTACTTGTTTGACTGCATTAGTTTTTAACACATGCAGTCATATAGGTGTTTGACCTGACATTGGAAACATGTGTCCTGAAATTAAAGCCCTTGTACTAACCTTTTTAAGATGTGGCATTTCCCTTATCCATGGACCTAAAGCCCAAAAGACATACTTGAAGCGTTGGTCAGCATCTCTTACTATTCTCGTGTATGTTCTTGGATTTGATTTCTCTAACATGTGCATATAAGAGTACATGGCGATATAGCTTTCCTCAGTTGTATCATGTGCCATATCCTGGGCGAAGAGCCGTGCTCGATTGGCTTTGTAGTAGCTCATCCTTATTCCAAGATCTAACATGAAATCCTGAATCTCTGTAGCACGGAGGCCTTTACGACCGTTTAAAAACCTGACATAACACGAAGTCAATGTATAAATGCAATGATGTCAATGTATAAATGATAGGATCTGCCTTCTCTTCGTCCACAGTGCAAGGGAATCGCTCCAACTGAGGCCCAAGTGAAGGAAGGGACTCGACCTGATTTTTACGGGGAACTGAATTGCCAGGAAATCGGTCCTGTCTTCAACGGACTCGTTCTCTCTGTTCCGGACTCCGAATTGGATGATTCCAGAATCGAGAGTTAGATCCTGGGGTCTAGATGATTTCCTCAAAGTTAGAGCATTAACGGATCAGGGATTCAGAAGTTGTATGGATTTTCCTGAGGGGTCACAGATAGTTCAGCGGATGGGTGTTGATGACGTGGGTTCTGCAAAGTAGGAGTAGAGGAGGGTGGAGGTGAGTATTTTGATGAGCAAATGGTGTAGTGGAGTTGCTGGATAGGTGAACTTCAAAGGAGGATGTAACGTACCCCCAAGGAAGAACAAGTTTGATCTTCTACGGTGGGATATAACTCACCCAAAGGAGGAGATCAAGAGTAGCTCGATATGACACGCGAACTAAGGATTTTTCTTGGATAAAACTGAGCTTAAGCTGCTGGGTTTTGATTGAAAGTTGATCTGCTTGTAATGGCTGAGAAGAAGGCTATATATAGCCTTGGAGAAACAAGTTACAAGGGACCCTTGACATGCCAAGGATCACCAAGCATCAAAACTGATCTAGCCTTTATTTCAAGTTGTTAAATGACATTTAAAGCTTGAGGAAAATGATAAAAAGAAATAAAAACTGAATCCACATTGAATGCCCAGCTTCACACCCAAGTTTGCTTCAAGGACTCGACGCCAATGCATCCGGATGAGCCACAAGCAACATGACCGAGCCAACTTGACTTTCCCTCGGCACTCCTTGGCTCATTAGACCCTCCATGAGCCTAGATTGGAGTTCCTAGGCCTTGGCACGGGTGATGGTTCTCTGAGACGGAACATTGCGGGTGGTTCCCTGACATGGAACATTACGGGTGGTTCCCTGAGACGGAACATTGCCGGTAGTAGGAGTGGAACCCGAACAAGTTGGCATCGGCGAGGGCGGCGAGGGTGTGTCAAGGGGCAGCACCTCCTGGCCATCAAGGTCTTGATGGGGCGTAGTCACATCATCCTCCTTCTCTTGGAAGAGATTTGGCCTCGAATCTAAGTGCACTTCAAGAAAAAGCTCTAGAGCACTCAAAACTGCACAAGAAAAACAAACAAGGAATGAGGGAACATGAAGTTCTTAGAGAATGAAGGACACGTGTAAGCAAACATGATTAGATCCATTGAGTGTCCATGGATGAATTTCCATGCACAAGTGTTGCCCAATTTCAGTCTAAAGATATGCTTAAGAATAGAGCATGAGATGCACATGACATTCTTATCGAACAATGCAATGCATAGAACAAAATTTTTCTCATGCAACAAGTATTGTGAATGAGAACAATGATGCACACATGAATGCCTAGTTCTACATGCAGAAATTGAATGCCACAAACGCAATGACTTGTATACATGCTTATCATGAACTAGTGGCATCTACAAGTCATGAATTGAGCAAGATACCTATGATGTATGCATGAAAATCTAGTTATACCAACAATATCAGATTCATGAGCTGGCAATTCTCTAGCCGTTGAAAAATATTCAGTTTGATGCAAGGGAAAAAGAATTGAGAGAGTAGGGCCAAGAGTTACTCCCCTAGAACAAGTTTTCAATGGAACTTCCTTCTCTTCTTGGCCGGAAACATATTTTTTGAAAGGCTTCACATCTTTGGTGTCAACTTCTTTTTGGAGAAGAAATGGCAAGCTTGAAAGAACCATGTGTGTCAGGTCCGACCATGGAGTAGCTAATGATGATAAGGAGCTACGTTTGATTGTAGGCCAACACTTGCGTCTTGGAGGAGTTGGAGATGGCTCCAAGATTTCCTCCTCCTTTTCCATTAGTGCTAGCTTTTTTTCGTTGGCCATTGACGACGGTGGTTTAGTAGCAAGATCATCCTCATCTTTAGCCTCTTCTTGAACCAATTCCTTGCCCAGCATAACTCCTTCTTGAACTATCAAATTCTCTTCCTGGACGTTCTTATCCTCACAAGTACCAACCAAGACTTCACTCACTAAAGGACATTCATCCTTGTAAGTGTAGTATTGGTTAGGACAAATTTCAGCCAAGTGACCTCGCCCATCACAAATGACACATACAATGCCGCGTGTCCTAACCCGGGGCGGTAGAGGCACTCTTTCTCTGCCCTTGGACATGCTTGGTGGTATGTTCCTTGGACCTTGTTGCTCAATCTTTGCTTCCAATTTGGCTTCCAAGGTTTGAATAAGCCGTGTGGTTTCTTCCTTGTCCTGAGCTCTCTTGGTGTCATTAAGTTGGAGGGCTTGCATGATGGCCTCCAAGGTCACGGGAGGTGTGGGGAAGGGCTCATTTATGTTGACTCCCTTGTTCTTATCCATAGGATCCATGCCTTTCCTTCAAAAGTTAGCATCCGAAGAAAAATCCAAGCAACAAGAACTAAAGAAGACAAGATCAATCAATGGTTCCCTGAGCACGCAAGCGCCTAAAACTTTGATTCAAAAGTCGCCACAAAGTTCAGTTGCAAGCTCACCAAAATAAGGCTTTCTGGGGTCCACCAAGAATCGCATCATAAAAGTGCACTTTTATGATGCGATTCTTGGTGGACCCCACAGGCCATGGACTCACCTGGGTTCTGTGGGCTGTCAACCACCCAGCCGGTCCCTCAATCGGAGCACGCCAGTTGGCGAGGCCTAGTCCGACCAAGTCGCCATGGGCTGCAGCCCATGCACCCCAACCTGCGAGGGCCTATAAGGCTTTAATTGCAGGATGTTGCCAGGAGGGATCGAACCCCTGACCTTTGACATATTCCCAATTCCATGGGAGATATGCCAACCAACTACACTGCAGCCCAATTGGTGATACAAGTGTGCATGGATTTGCCCTTGTATCAAAGGTTGGGGGTTCGATTCCCCCCAGCAGCAACCCACTCAGCAAGGCCTCGTGCCTACTGGGAGATGGGTTGGGGTGCGTGGTCTGCAGACCTGGGGAGGGTTGAGCGCCAGCGGTCCGATCGCCGACTCGAGGCAGACCGTGGGTTGGGCCGCTGGGTCAGATCACCGACTTGAGGCAGACCAAGTGAAGGCGGTCCCAGGTAGGCTCAAACCTCATCATAAAAACCACTTGACAAGGATCGACTTGGATGAGCTTCGGTGCAAGTGCTTGGCCGGTCGTCACCCTTCGGTAAACCGGGGAGGCGTCTTTGGGAGCGGGCTGCAGGGCGGCGTTGGAGTCGTTTTGCGGCGGACTTGGGCTGCAGTAGTGGTGGATGAGGTTGAGATTGGTGGTGTAGAAGGGGCCTGGTGGTGCCCACGTGGGCCTCGAGATATCAGGGGTGGAAGTGAGGGTGGTTTCGGTGGAAACCCTAGCGGTGGAGGGTGATTTAGGGTTGCGATTTGAGGGAGGCTTGGAAGCGTTGGGGGAGGCGCTTGGTGGTGAAAGGGTGGCTTATGGAGGGTAGTTTGAAGGGTGGAAGCGGCAGTGGTGGTTGGTGGAGGAGCCGATTGATAGCCTTCACTAGGTGGATATGACTCACCACGTCGTGGAGGGGTTCTTGAACTTAGCTTGGATGTGACTCACCAAGGGGGTTCAAGGATGCGATTGAGCAGCTTTGATATGACTCACAAAGATGCACGAATTGCTTGAGCTTAAGGAAGAAATCTCTCTTGAGAGTGTTTTTGATTCAAAATTAAGCTAAAATGAAAACAAAGGAGGGGGCGGCTATTTAACCCTAGCAAGCCGGCCCTCACATGATTTGTTTGCAGAAATTACAACTTAAAAACATGCATGAAATGCTAAACTAAAGTCTCATAATGTCATGAAATCAATGTCTCAAAAAGGCCCTTGAAAAGTGTCTTAGGTCTCATTTGGCGCCGAGATTGTCATCAAGGAGAAGAAGTCTCCTAGACGACTAGTTGAAGGTCCAAGTGTGGCGAGTCCAAGGTGGAGCTTTGGCTTGTAGTTCCCTAACCTTGGCTCGTGTGAGCCTCATGGGTGCGCCCTCTTCTTGGCTTGATGGATCTTCTCGACTAGGGTCATGGTTGGCTAGCCTTGGTGAGCGCCTTGGCTCGGAGGACTTGACTTGATGGGAAGGATTCACATCATCCTCCCCTCCTTGAAAAGGATTCGTCCCCGAATCTTCAACAAGGTAGACATCTTCATTATCCTTGTAAGTTTGCTTCCAAAGTGGAGTCAAGTGATCCTTGTGCAGTCCTTTATTATATGCTTGTAGCTCCGGTCTATCTTTGAAAAAAAGGGCAGCAAAGTTGTGAGAAAGAAGGACAAAGGAAGGGAAAGAAAGCTTACCATAGGTGTCTTCAAGGATCTTCTTCTCGGTGAGGAGTAACTTCCCCTTTTGTTCCTTGGCAATGTGTTCCGCCACGAGTTGTTGGGGTGACATAGGATGTAATGTAAACCTTTTCCCATTGAGATGGAAGGAGTACTCATTGGTGACTCCTTGGTGTATAACTCCATGGTCATATTGCCATGACCTACCCAACAAGATATGACAAACCGTCATAGGGAGGACATCACAAACGACTTCATCCTTGTATCCCCCTATGGAAAAGCTTATCTTAGCTTGTTCAATAACCTTAAAAGGAGTGTTAGAATTCAGCCAACATAAAGTATAGGGTTGAGCATGAGGAATAGTAGGGAGAGCAAACCTTTTTACTACCTCTTGATCTACTATGTTGCAACACGAGCCTCCATCTATGATAAGGTTGCAAAGTTTACCTTGGATGAGGCATCTTGAGTGAAAGATGGTTTCTCTTTGATTGGGAGGGGTTGGCGCTTCATTGGCCATAAGGGACCTTTTAACCACAAAGCATTCACCTTGTGTCTCGGCCTTGACTTGCAATTCCTCCTCCTCTTCCTCCACTTCTCCGAGCTCCTCTATCATCTCATCATCCGACACATATTCCCCTATTGTGTTAAGCAACACTTGGCGGCGAGAGGGGCAGTCATTGGCCATGTGCCCACAGCCTAGACATTTGAAGCACTTGATCTCACTTGTCCTTGGCTCGCCTTCCCTTCTCGGTGTTGGGGATAGTATCGGTGGCTCTCTTCTTGGCTGCATGGCGCCGGCTTCTTGCCTTGGAGGGTAGGTGGAGTTGCTTGAGCTTGAATTACTCCACGGCCTTGAGCTTGAGCTAGGTGGATAGCTCTTCTTTTGAGGCAATGTCCTATAAACATGGTTAGTATAATGGAGGACCTCTTCCACCGAGGTGCCTCTTGCAAAGTTTTGCAATGTGACAATTGCCTTAAGCTCATGATTCAAATTCTCAACAAATTTAGACACAACATACTCATTAGGAAATTTAATACCGGACCTAAACAATAAAGTTTTCAACTCTTTATAATATTCATCCGGGGTTCTAGTACCTTGTTTGAGTTGTTGAAGCCTCTCATGAATCTGGGCTGCAAAGTTCTCCGGGACAAACCGATGCTTGAGTGCCAACTTGAGCTCTTCCCAAGTGTCAATAGGGTCATAGCCGGCTTGTGCTCTCTCCTCCTTGTCCTCGGCCCACCATTGATCCGCAAATCCTTCAAAGCGGATGCTAGCCACGACAACTCTTTGGGCATCATTGAGGTTTTGGAAATCAAAGACTTGCTCGGTCTTATTAATCCAATTGAGGCACTCTTCTGGGTCAGCCGACTTGCCAAACTTTTCCACGTCCAAGTTGGTCTTGGGCATCCTTGGTTGATCATAGTCATGGTGCCTTGGCGGGTAGTAGCCTCGGCCACCTTGTTGGAAGGGATCTTATTGTCTTCCATATCTATCTCCTTGATCAAACATATCATCTTGCCTTGCGCCTTGTCCAGCTGCACGTCCCAAGCCTAGGCCTTGCCTACGGCCTTGGACATTCCTCAATGGAAGGGTGAGAGGCGTCGTGAACCTAGCTTGGCTCCCTTGCGGCTCATAGGTGGCATTCACCTCCTCATGAAGCTTTCTCGCATCTTGGCCTAAAAAATTAGTGGCCAAAACTGGAAACATAGAAGTTATAGGCGCGGAGAGTGGGAGAGTCATACCTTGGAAGTCACTAGAGGAAGTGATGGTCGGCGCTTGACTGGCGGAGGCACCAGGCAAGGTGGGTATGGCCATGTCGCCGGGCTTGTTGTGGGAAGAATTAGTTTCCAATTGTGAGGGCAGAATGCTCACACAAATCCTTGACATGTCATCCAACTTGTGCTCCGAGGCCTCGACTCTAGCCTCTAGCCTTCTCATGGCCGCTTGGTTCTCTCGTTGGGATTCCAGTATTTGCCCATCAAGGCGGCTCTCTATCCCTCTTAGGATCTCCATGACAGATTCTAAGGTGGGTGGCTCATTGATGGTCAAGGCGCTTTTGCCCCCACCGGATTCCTTGAGGTTGTCTCCCATGATAACCTAGCAAAAGCACTAAAAGCGCAACCACAAGATAATCAAAGCAAATGGTCCCTTGAGCACACACAAGGGCCCACACAATCTGAAATTATCAAGCACAAAGTGTTCACAAGAAATAGCAAGCTCAAGTGAGGTTACGAGCTAGGTTTGTGGGTAGGGTAAAAATTGGTGTATATTTTCACTACCAAGTCGGAACCACAAGCAATGGCAAGGAAGGTACCGACCACAATCACACCCAAGCATCCACAAACAAATCAACACCTCACGTAAACAAAAGAAAGAAAAGAAAGAAAATTTGCTCTTCAATGTCTCACTTTTTCTATAGCCTCTCCTATTTAGGCCGGATTTTTCTTGAGCACTTTTCTTCTCTTTTTTTTGTTGTTGTTGACCAAGCTACAAGTTTTGAAGCTTATTACAATACTGAATTAACAATCAAAGTCTCACAAAATTTTGAGAACAATCACACCAACAATCTTCTTTTTTGCACAATTTCGGTGTTGTCTTAGCCACAAGAAATGTAAAAGTGAAATTCCCTTAACCTAAGTCCAAAGCTTGATTTATGCAGTAACTTAGTAAGCAAGAATATACACCAAAGTCAAGGTAAAAGTCGTGGCTAAGGATTGGCTGCAAAGAGGAGATATTGAATGCTAGCAAATATGGTAATAAAGCCAAATAAGGAAAGTAATGAACTAGCAAATGATGGCTGATTTGAGTTACGTTTTTTTTTGTGTTTTGTAACTGGATTTTGAGCATGCCAATGGTCTCCTTCAACCTCAGAAAGTTCAGAAGTCGAAGCAAGCAAAAGATCAAGACAACAATGGAGAAATGCACAAAACAAGGCCAAATTCGGAAGTTAAAGTCTAGACAACCTAAGCTTGCACTTCTAATGAACAAATTGCACTAAAGAAAGACAGATTTGATGGCCAAACCTTGCATGGCTCTGATACGACTTGACAAGGATCGACTTGGATGAGCTTCGGTGCAAGTGCTTGGCCGGTCGTCACCCTTCGGCAAACCGGGGAGGCGTCTTTGGGAGCGGGCTGCAGGGCAGCGTTGGAGTCGTTTTGCGGCGGACTTGGGCTGCAGTAGTGGTGGATGAGGTTGAGATTGGTGGTGTAGAAGGGGCTTGGTGGTGCCCACGTGGGCCTCGAGATATCGGGGGTGGAAGTGAGGGTGGTTTCGGTGGAAACCCTAGCGGTGGAGGGTGATTTAGGGTTGCGATTTGAGGGAGGCTTGGAAGCGTTGGGGGAGGCTCTTGGTGGTGGAAGGGTGGCTTATGGAGGGTAGTTTGAAGGGTGGAAGCGGCAGTGGTGGTTGGTGGAGGAGCCGATTGATAGCCTTCACTAGGTGGATATGACTCACCACGTCGTGGAGGGGTTCTTGAACCTAGCTTGGATGTGACTCACCAAGGGGGTTCAAGGATGCGATTGAGCAGCTTTGATATGACTCATAAAGATGCACGAATTGCTTGAGCTTAAGGAAGAAATCTCTCTTGAGAGTGTTTTTGATTCAAAATTAAGCTAAAATGAAAACAAGGGATGGGGTGGCTATTTAACCCTAGCAAGCCGGCCCTCACATGATTTGTTTGCAGAAATTACAACTTAAAAACATGCATAAAATGCTAAACCAAAGTCTCATAATGTCATGAAATCAATGTCTCAAAAAGGCCCTTGAAAAGTGCCTTAGGTCTCGTTTGGCGCCGAGATTGTCATCAAGGAGAAGAAGTCTCCTAGACGACTAGTTGAAGGTCCAAGTGTGGCGAGTCCAAGGTGGAGCTTTGGCTTGTAGTTCCCTAACCTTGGCTCGTGTGAGCCTCATGGGTGTGCCCTCTTCTTGGCTTGATGGATCTTCTCGACTAGGGTCATGGTTGGCTAGCCTTGGTGAGCGCCTTGGCTCGGAGGACTTGACTTGATGGGAAGGATTCACATCAGACTGTCTGTGGACATGTCTCAGTATGCTCCATTTTCAGCCCAATTCTTTCTAATCCACTACCACTACTACATTGTAGGTAAAAGAAGAACCTAGCTGTGAATACAAATTTCCGTGGAAGGTTGAAAACCTAAAGTTTATTTTTCTTCATATTTTTAAATATTTACATCAATAGATTCTTGAAGAAGTTCATCTGTCATTGTCACTTGAAGCAAGCATGTCATGAAGGAAGACAAGAACAACAAGGTAACTTAAGGTTATCTTGAATCTTAATGATCAAGTGATGCTCTTTTAACCCTAGATTTATTTCTCCATTTTCAAGGGCTGAGGTAGGAGGTTGTGGTGTTGAATTCTCGTATACACAAGATCTTTTTCCTCTTCAATTAAAAGATTTGTACTATATTTTTGTATTTGTAGTCCAGTGGATGTGCTTGAGAATGTTACTGACCCTACATTTATTTGGAAATTTTTTCTTCTTGGTTCTACACTAGCATTCTACGCTCTATGCATACCAGTTTCCTCATGGAGTAGCGCTGGTGTGCTTGCGAAGCTGAGATTGCTGTTTGTTGTCTATATGTAGTGATTTTGAGCAAATCTATTGCAAAAGAACGAAGTTGCATTGAAATGAATCAACCTATGTACAAATGTTTTACAGAAACAAAGAGTGAAAGAAAAGGGTTCGAGTGAGAGATACAGTGAATGAGTAGATATCTAAGAAGGAAACTAGCTTTCTTTCTTATATAAATTCAAGGCATAACTTGAGTCAACAGAATTGAATTACTTATCTTTATATGAAAAACAAATCCCAGAGATCCACAAACCATGTAGTTGTTAGCTAATTGTCAACTGTCAACAGAAATGAATTAACAGAATATATATGTTTTATCCAAGTTGACCATAACCAATGTCTATAGTTCCACGAGTGAAGATAAGCCGAAGTCGGAATAAATGAGTTTTGGTCAGGTCAAGATAGCTGCCACCCATTCAAAACTCATCCCAACAAGACTGATTAAAGCTCCGTTCTGTTGTGAATCAAGACACTAAAGGAGCCTCTCACGGTTTGTGCTCGATCGTGGCTAGCAAGGCAAAACTTCTTCTCTCCGGGCACCAACTAGATCTTGTTGTCTTCTTGAAGGCTCAAACTAGGCGGAAATAAGGGAAGAAGTTCTTGAAGGTAACCGAGGAGAACAAGGCCAAGGGAACCTCAAAGGGAGGTTCCTTGGTTGATTTTGTGAATGCAAGAACATGTGAGCTTTGTTGAGTAGGAGCTTGGTTTGCTTGAGTGAAAGAGATGAGAAAAGAGTGAGCTTTGAGTTGGAAGATAGATTGGAGGGTTTGGGGAGGTATTCCTCAACCCAAATTGGATTTCCAATAATAATCTTCAACTAGGATACAAGTGGCAACAAAAGAAGCTTAAATACTAAGGCACTTTACCAACAAGGCTTTGCCAACTAATGGGCCTAGGGTTAAAGTCCATATGCATATGGCCTTACACACCCAATAAGGCAAGGTCTAGAAACATAAGGCGAATAAAAAATAGCAAGGATAAGAGCCAAAGCTCGGACAGGCATGGCATCGGGCGCGTCAAGGGAGGCGTCGATGTCAACGGTGCCATGGCATGTCATGGCGTCAAGGGTCCGGCCAAGGTGTCTTCGATGGCCATACAAGTGAGCATGCGCGAGACTTGTGACTCGCCGGTGCCATTGCTTGCGAGGGCCTGATTGACAAGTGAGGAGATGGCTTGAGCCATGGCACGTGCTCGTGCCCTAGTCATCGGGCCATCACTCTTGACGGCAAGCATGTCCTCCTCGTTGATGGAGGTCAAGGGCGGTTGGCATCCATCACTCTATCCTTCTTGAGGTAGAATTGTCCCCAATTCTTCTTCATATGCCAGAGGCACATAAAGGGAAAAGTCCGCCACATTGAAAGTGGGATGGACGCCGTAGTCATCGGGAAGCTCCACTTCATAAGCATTGTCCCCGAAGCACTTGAGCACTTTAAAAGGGCCATCGTCGCGTGGGTTGAGCTTAGAGCAGCGCCGGGCGGGGAACCTCTGCTTGCACAAGTGGACCCACACAAGGTCGCCCGGGGCAAAACAACGTGGTGTTGGCCCTTGTTGGCGTAGCTCTCATATTGGGCGGCGCACCTCTCGAGTTGAGCTCGGGTGCATTCATGGAGCTCACGCACAAAGTCGGCACACTTGGTACCTTGTGGATTCTCTGTGGCCCCCAAGGGATGTGGTGTCATGTCGAGCGGAGTGAGCGGGTTCCGACCATAGACAACTTCGAAAGGAGAAAGATTGGTCGCCGACTGCATTGTCCTATTATAAGCAAACTCACAAACAAAAGCAAGTCCTCCCAACAGCGCGGGTTGGCCCTAAGGAGGGTTCTAAGCAAGGAACCAAGGGTGCGGTTGGTCACTTCCGTTTGGCCATCGGTTTGGGGGTGGCAACTTGTGGAAAAGAGAAGGTTTGTCCCAAGTTTGCCCCACAAAGTCCTTCAAAAATGACCCACAAATTTAGGATCCCTATCCGACACTATGGTATGAGGGGTTCCATGTAATTTCACTACGTGGTCAAGGAAAAAGTTAGCTATCTCCAAGGCATTGTTTGTGGTTTTGCAAGAGATGAAATAAGCCATCTTAGAGAAGTGGTCTACTACCACAAAAATGGAATCTGTCCCCTTCTTAGACGTGGGCAATCCGGTTATAAAATCCATTGATAAAATCTTCCCAAGGGGCGGATGAAATGGGTAGAGGTGTGTAGAGGCCGTGAGGGTGGGACCTAGACTTGGCTTTATGGCAAGTGACACAAGATTGACAAAACTTAGTCACATTGTGGGCAAGCTTAGGCCAAAAGAAGTGTTCCTTAAGTGCGGCCACTGTTTTTGCAACCCCAAAATGTCCACTACTCTCATGGGCTTCCTTAATTAACAAATACCTAATGGATGATCTAGGGATACAAAGCTTACCGGCCCAGTAAAGGAAACCATCATCCAAGAAATAGCCCTCAAACTCACCCTTAGTGGCACACTGGGCTAGGATAGGGCTAAAGAAGGGATCTTGAGCGTATAAAGACTTAATAAAATAAAATACCAAAATTTGAGCATTAAGGTGAGAAAGAAGCACATACCTCCTAGACAAGGCGTCAGTCATAATGTTGTCTTGGCCCTTCTTGTGCTTGACAACATAAGAGAAAGTCCCCATAAACTCCACCCAACGAGCATGGCGCCGGCCAAGGTGGGCTTGGCTCTTCAAATAAGCAAGGGCCTGATGATCCGAGTGTATGATGAACTCCTTTGGCCACAAGTAATGTTGCCATGTTTTGAGCACTCGGATCAAGGCATAGAGCTCCTTGTCGTAGGTGAGGTAATTGAGGGAGGTGCCAAAGAGTTTTTCACTAAAATATGCAATGGGGCGGTGGTCTTGAAGGAGCACTCCTCCGATGCCAATGTTGGAGGCATCACATTCGACCTCAAAAACCTTGGAGAAGTCCGAAAGTTGTAGAAGAGGAGCGTTGAAAAGGCGCTCCTTGAGTGTGGTGAAGGCGGCTTCATGTTTCTCCTTCCAAACAATCTCGGCCCCCTTTTTGGTAGACTCATGCAAGGGGGCAACAATGGTGCTAAAATCTCAGACAAAGCGCTGATAAAATCCGGCGAGACCAAGGAATGACCTCACCATAGTGGCGGTGGTGGGGCGTGGCCACTCCTTGATGGCGCGTACCTTCTCATCATCAACACGCAGCCCATCATTGCCCACAACATAGCCAAGAAATGTGGTATAGGGGGTACAAAAGGTGCACTCAGTGAGGTTGGCATAGAGCTTCTCCTTGCGTAGGCACTCAAAGACGGCTCTCAAGTGGGTTGTGTGGTCTTCCAAGGACTTGTTATAAATCAAGATGCTGTCGAAGTAGACCACTACGAACTTGCCCAAGAATGCCTTCAAGACATGATTCATGAGGCGCATGAATGTGTTAGGAGCATTTGTGAGCCCGAACGGCATGACGAGCCACTCATACAACCATACTTAGTTTTGAAGGCAGTTTTCCATTCATCGCCTTCTCTCATGCGAATTTGGTGATAGCCGCTCTTGAGATCCACCTTAGAAAAGAAAGTGGCACCATGGAGTTCGTCAAGCATATCATCTAACCTTAGAATTGGGCGGCGGTACTTGACGGTGATTTGATTAATGGCTCGACAATCCACACACATGTGCCAAGATCCATCCTTTTTTTGGCACAAGAAGCACCGGAACCGCACATGGGCTAAGGCTCTCTCGGACATGCCCTTTGTCCATGAGCTCTTGTACTTGCTTTTGTATCTCGGCGGTCTCCTCGGGGCTAGCTCGGTAGGCGGCGCAGTTTGGGAGTGAAGCGCCAGGCACCAAATCGATTTGGTGCTCGATCCCTCGCACTGGGGGAAGCCCAACCGGAAGCTCATCCGGTGTGACATCGGCAAATTCTTGCAACAAGGCCGACATACAAGGTGGCAATGAGGCACCGGCCTCCTTGGTGGTGAGACAATGGTGAGGCACCACGAGGAGAACAAGGCCAAGGGAACCTCAAAGGGAGGTTCCTTGGCTGATTTTGTAAATGCAAGAACAAGTGAGCTTTGTTGAGTAGGAGCTTGGTTTGCTTGAGTGAAAGAGATGAGAAAAGAGTGAGCTTTGAGTTGGAAGATAGATTGGAGGGTTTGGGGAGGTATTCCTCAACCCAAATTGGATTTCCAATAATAATCTTCAACTAGGATACAAGTGGCAACAAAAAAAGCTTAAATACTAAGGCCTTGGGTTAAAGTCTATATGCATATGGCCTTATACACCCAATAAGGCAAGTCTAGAAACATAAGGCAAATACTAAAAATAGCAAGGATAAGAGCCAAAGCTCGGATAGGCATGGCATCCGGCACGTCAAGGGAGGCGTCGATGTCCACGGTGCCATGGCATGTCATGGCGTCAAGGGTCCGGCCAAGGTGTCTTCGATGGTCATACATGTGAGCATGCGCGGGACTTGTGGCTCTCTGGCGCCGTTGCTTGCGAGGGCCCGGTTAACAAGTGAGGAGATGGCTTGAGCCATGGCACGTGCTCGTGCCCTAGTCACCGGGCCATCACTCTTGATGTCAAGCATGTCCTCCTCGTCGATGGAGGTCAAGGGCGGTTGGCATCCATCACGTTCGAGATAAATTATTTGGAACTTATCTAAATTTTATTGGAAGCTTATGGAAAAAATAAGTCCAATGGGTAGCCGAAGACTACCCTTTGATGAGAATGGAACCTCTAAGACATGGCTCTTCTTCTCGGAATGCTTTGACCATGACTAAGTGAAGAGGGCTTCCTTCTCCTTGGCTTCAAGGTGGTTTCAAAGTGTTCTTGAGGGCACCTTCAAGGGATCTTGAGTTCTTGATGGAAGGTAGTTGGAATGGAACTTGAGACCTTGAAGTCTTGGCCTCGGTTTGGCCGAGACAAAGGAGGGCCAAGGAATCCTCTCGGAAGAGGATTCTTGGCTTGGATCTTGAGGTTTGAAAACAAGAACACGTGTTTGAGTGTTTGAAATGATTTTAATGAAATGGGAGATGAAAGAGTTTTGATTGCTTGGGGTTGATAGATCTAAGGTGGAGCCTTGGGGAGGTATTTCTCAAACCCAATGGATAAATCCACTTCTATGATCTTCAACTAGTTTGCTTACAAAGAGAAAGAGACATTATATAGTACTAGGTTTGGCCTAGAGTTTTGAGTTAGAGGATCACATGCAAGTGGCATCACACACCCAAAATAGCAAAGTCCAAACATAAAGAAATGACAAAAGTATAAAAGGGATAAAAGCCTTATAAGACTTGGATAGAGGTGCGCGCTTGAATGTCTTGGAATCGAAGCATCGGTGCCTTGGTGTGGCATGGTCGACGATTGAGTGTCGTGACATTGAAGCGTCGGCGCCTCAATGTCACGAAATGATTCAAATGAAATGGGAGATGAAAGAGTTTTGATTGCTTGGGTTGATAGATCTAAGTGGGAGCCTTGGGGAGGTATTCCTCTAACCTAAGGGATAAATTCATAAATTCACTTATGTGATCTTCAACTAGTTTGCTTACAAAGAGAAAGAGACATTATATAGTACTAGGTTTGGCCTAGGGTTTTGAGTTAGAGGATTACATGCAAGTGGCCTCACACACCCAAAATAGCAAAGTCCAAACATAAAGAAATGACAAAAGTAGAAAAGGGATAAAAGCCTTAAAAGACTTGGATAGAGGCGCGCGCTTGAATGTCTTGGAATCGAAGCATCGGTCCCTTGGTGTAGCTTGGTCGACGCTTGAGTGTCGTGACATTGAGGTGTCGGCGCCTCAATGGCCGGCGCTATGTTAACAGGGCGCCGGCCTTTGTTGGTGTGGCTCTCATATTGGGCGGTGCGCCGCTCTAGTTGAGCCCGGGTGCGCTCGTGGAGCTCTTGGATGAATTCAGCTCGCTTGGCGCCTTAAGGGTGCTCGGAGACTCCCAATGGATGAGGCACCATGTCAAGTGGGGTGATGGGGTTGCGGTTGTAGACTACCTCGAATGGCGTGAGCTTGGTTGCTATGTGCATGGACCTATTATACACAAACTCAACATACGAAAGTAAGTCCTCCCACTTGCGTGGGTTGGCCCTAAGGACGGCTCTATGCAAGGCTCCTAAGGTGTGGTTGGTCACCTCGGATTGGCCATCCGTTTGGGGGTGACAACTAGTGGAAAATAAGAGATTGGTTCCTAGTTTCCCCCATAAGGTCCTCCAAAAGTGTCCCACAAACTTGGGGTCCCTATCCGACACTATAGTCCTCGGGATTCCATGTAACTTGACAACATGATCAAAGAAGAGGGAGGCAATTTCCGAAGCATTGTTAGTGGTTTTACAAGAGATAAAGTGTGCCATTTTAGAAAACCTATCAACCACTACAAAGATGGAATACCTCCCCTTCTTAGAGGTTGGCATTCCGGTTATGAAGTCCATAGAAATGTCTTCCCAAGGGTCCGAGAGAATGGGTAGAAAAGTGTATAGGCCGTGGGGTTGTGCCCTAGATTTGGCTTGATGGCAAGTAATGCAAGCCTTGCAAAACATGGTGACATGATGGGCCATTTTGGGCCAAAAGAAGTGCTCTCTAAGTGTTGCAATGGTCTTAGCCATACCAAAGTGGCCACGACCCTCATGTGCCTCCTTGATCAAAAGGTGCCTAATGGAACAGATAGGGATGCATAACTTTCTGGCTCGGTATAAATAACCCTCATCCATAAAATAGCTCTCAAACTCTCCTCTAAGGGAACATTCCTAAACAATGGGGCTAAAGAAATGGTCTTGTGAATAAAGAGCTTTAACCATAGAAAAACCCAAAACTTTAGCATTTATGTTAGTAGAGAGGACGTACCTACGAGAGAGAGCGTCGGCTACTACATTGTCGAGGCCCTTCTTGTGCTTGATGACATAGGGTAATGTCTCCATAAACTCAACCCACCTAGCATGCCGGCGTCCAAGATGAGCTTGGCTCTTGAGGTAGGTGAGGGCCTCGTGGTCCGAATGAATCACAAACTCCTTGGGCCATAGATAGTGTTTCCACGTCTTCAACACCCGGATGAGAGCATAAAGCTCCTTGTCGTAAGTAGGGTAGTTGAGAGTGACACCCGACAATTTCTCACTAAAATAGGCAATTGAGCGCCTATCTTGCAAAAGTACACCACCGATGCCAACATTTGAAGCATCACACTCGACCTCAAAGGTTTTGGAGAAGTCGGGGAGTTGAAGAAGTGGGGCGTTGCAAAGGCGATGCTTGAGGGCATTGAATGCAGCTTCATGCTTATCATTCCAAGCTATCTCGGCCCCTTTCTTTGTCAACTCATGGAGAGGAACGGCAATGCTACTGAAATCCTTCACAAAGCGGCGGTAGAAGCCGACAAGACCGAGGAAGGAGTGAACCATAGTGGCCGTGGTAGGGCGAGGCCATTCCCTAATGGCTCGGACCTTTTCCTCATCAACTCGGAGGCCATCTTTCCCAACAACATAACCAAGGAAGACTGTGGAATCCGAGCAAAATGTACACTTGGCAAGGTTGGCATACAACTTCTCCCGGCGAAGGCATTCAAAGACGGCTCGAAGGTGATCAATATGCTCTTCCAAGCTTCAGGAATAGACCAAGATGTCGTCGAAATAAACCACGACAAACTTCCCCAAATAGGCCCTTATAACATGGTTCATAAGCCTCATGAAAGTTCTCGGGGCATTAGTAAGGCCGAAGGGCATCACTAACCATTCATAGAGCTCGTACTTGGTCTTGAAGGCCGTCTTCCACTCGTAGCCTTCCTTCATCCGGATTTGATGGTACCCGCTTTTGAGGTCGATCTTTGAGAAGAGGGTAGCACCATGGAGTTCATCGATCACATCATCAAGTCTTGGAATGGGGTGCTGATACTTCACTGTGATTTGATTTATGGCACGACAATCGACACACATCCTCCATGAGCCATTCTTATTTGGAACAAGAAGGACCGGCACCGCACAAGGGCTCAAACTTTCCTGAACATACCCCTTATCCAAGAGGTCTTGATCTTGGCGTTGGAGCTCCTTGGTCTCCTCGGGGCTAGCACGGTAGGCGGCTCGGTTGGGGAGGGAGGCACCGGGCACCAAGTCAATTTGGTGTTCAATGCCACAGATGGGAGGTAGGCCTTCGGGAAGCTCATCTGGGGCAATGTCCTTGAACTCTTGGAGGAGGGATTGGACACTCGGAGGCAAGGAGGCCGACGCCTCTCTACAAATGAGGCAATGCCGAGGCACCACCAAGAAACAAGGGCTCCGGCCTTGGAGCGCCAGTGTGATGTGGCGGTGGCGGGCCAAGAGTAGGCATGGCTCATAACGCCCCAAGATTGGAGGCGAGGCACCGGGAGCCGGAGGCGGGTGATGCGTGGGCCCACATTTGAGAGCCGTTGACTCGGGCATTGCGTTGGGGGAGGCAGATGTCGGGCCGGTGGTGAGTGTGCCCGGGGTTGTGGAGGCGCGGGGAGGCACACGCTCACCCTTGCCCGGGTGTTGAGGCGTCGAGGCAGACGAGGTATTTGGAGCCACCGACCAAGGCACCGCCGAGTAGGGGCTGGCAGAGGCTTGGCCGGTGGTGAGCGTGCCCGAGGCCGTGGAGGCACGGGGAGGCACACGTTCACCCTTGCCTTGGTGTTCTGGCACCAAAGCGGATACGAGGGCTTCATGGCTAGGATGTGGCACCGAGGGCTTGGCATCCTCAATGGCTTTTAGGCGGTTTCTCTCCACTTGATCTTCATGAATTTCCTTGGGGGTCATAGGCAACATGGTGAAACACTTGGCACCATGAGAGAAGACATAGGTGTTGAGAAAACCGTCATGGATCACTTGTCGGTCAAATTGCCAAGGTTATCCTAGAAAAAGGTGAGTGGAATCCATATGCATAACATCACATAACACTTTATCAACATAATGACCAGTAGAGAAAGTGACGTGTCATTGCCTTTGTACCACATCACTTGTACCTTCGGAGAGCCAATGCAGGCTATAAGGACTCGGGTGAGGGCTAGTGGGGAGGTTGAAATGGTCGACCACCCGCTTGTTGATGATGTTAGCACATGAGCCACTATCAATAATCACACTCAAAGAGGCGCCTCCCATAAGGCATCTAGTGTGGAAGAGGTTATCCCGTTGGCCCCGTGTATCAACTTCTCGGACCGAGAGCACACGCCGAGCTACCAAGCCGAATGGAGTGCCAGTGCCAAGCTCAAGAGGGCCACATGTGAGCTCATCGTAAGAGGGATCTTCGGTGGGCTCATACTCCTTCTCTAGGGCCTCTTCTTCATCATCAAAGGACTCGTAGCCATCATTGGAAGTGAGCAAAACCCTTTTTTGTTGGGGCAATCCTTAATAAGATGGCCAAGGCCACCAAACTTGAAACATGATTTGTCACGAGCTCGCTCGGTATCGGGGCACGCGCGGTGGGGCCTTGGCCTCTCGGTGCGGCATTGAGGCAAGCAGCACCGGGGGCCCTTATAGGCGCGGGCGGGCTCGGGGCGGTGCCGGGGCGGGGCTGTGGTGGTACACGAGAAGAGGGATTAGTGGAAACAAATGGAGTAGAGTTTGAGCTATACCTTGTGGCTTGGCTCCGGGCCCAAGCGGCCTTCTTCTTCCTTTGGAGTTGGTTGTAAATATCTATGGCCGTGTGAGTGAGGGCATTGATGTCCTGGACGGAGAGTAGAATCAAGGGCTCCCTTATCTCAACGTCGAGGCCATAGAGGAACATGGTGCGAAGAGAGGCGGGAGTGGTAGACACGCCGGCCTTGTGGACGAGCTCCTCTAGCTCGGCAAAGAACTCAAGAGGAGTGCGGTTGCCTTGGTGAGCTAGTGAAATTTGAGGACGCATATGCTCAAGGTAGTCCTCCAGCACATACCGCTTGGTCATGACATGGATGAGTTGGTTCCAAGCCATGACCGGGGGCAAACGGCGCCTAACTCTCTCGGTGGTGAAGCGGAACCACCATGCACGAGCATTGTCGGTGAAGTGGAGCGTGGCAATTTGAACCCTCTCATAGTCTTCATATTGGCAATGATTCAACGCGTACTCCGTGGCTTGCTTGTAATCGAGAAATTTGGCCGCGTCATACTCGCCCTTAAATGGCTCAATGCGGACCTTAACCTCCCGGCGTTGGCCAAAGTGTTGTTGAGGGCCAACAAGGTCACACCACTCTTGGTGTGGGCGAGGCGCTTGGCCACGGCCTCAGAAATCTAGGGGCCGCCGACGGTTGCCCCGAGCTCGGCCATGATCCCGGGGAAGAAAATCCACCAAGGGGTCCTCCTCATAAGGGTCTTGGAAAACTTCATCATAAGCATCATCCTTCTCATGGGTTCCAAAGGCCTCGTCCTCCTCATCAAGGGCCTCAAAGTCGCCACAGCAAAACCGGACATTAGGCAAGTCATCGGCAACGAGGACTCGGGCTGCACGCGGATAGGGATCACCGTCCAAGTGGGCTGCGGGGGTGTGGAGACGCCGGCCCGACAGCGGTCGAGTGTCGTGATGCCCGCGGGACTCTACGCGTTCCGTTGGATGTTCATAGTAGGAAGGCTCCCGCGACGGCGGCAACCTCTCGGCAAAGGCCTGAGCGTCGGAGTGAGAGGAGGGTTGCATAGGTCCCTTGCCTCGGTCACGTGCCGTGGTGTCAAGGTGGTGATCAACCGGGCCGTGTGAGGAAGCACCGATGAGAATGGCCGCGGGGCGAGACAGCGCCATAGCCGGTGCGGGTGTCGGGGAGGCGGCGGAGATGTTGGCCAAGCTAAGCTCAAGGGCTGCCATCCAGGTGTCGGCGAATTCCTTTTCGCGGCGGAGCTTAGCCAATTCGGCTTGGGCAGCCCGCAAGGCCTCTCCGGCGGCCGCTTCTCGACGGGCTGCAACCTCCTTGGCACGGCTCTCCTCGGCTAGCCTAGCCGCAAAAGACTCAGGGGAAAGTGTGGGCGAGGAGCTCTAGGGGCTCCTAGTGCCGACATCAAGTTGATCCTCCATCGTGACTCACCTATAAGAGGCCACAAGACAACCCAAGTCACAAGTTCAAAAGAACCAAAGCAATGACACTAATGGAAGGAAAATAAGCTAAGCCTAGGACAAGCAAGTATAAGCAAAGGATGAAGGCTCAAGTAAAAAGGGGCAAGTCGTGGAGCATGTAACTTGCTAACTTGAAAAGAATCGTAGGCACTTGCAAACCTTCCAAATGGGCGGCTAAGATGGGCAAGCCAAGCATGGGATCAAGAAGCCAAAGTCAAAGCAAGCAAGGAACTATAACAATTGATCAAAGCAAGCATGGATAGATCATAAAAGCAACTACAAGAAAACTTATAAAGATTTTAAACAAGGTGGGACAAGATCATACAAATCAAGAATGAAATGGATGTAGAGCAAGAAGGATTGTGGCGAAGGGGAAGAACATGGAGGGTGTAACGCCCCAATCTACTACTATTAGAGAGTCACAGCGCCAGGAATTTCCTACAGAAATTCCCTCAGGATTTTTAAGAAAAAAGAAGAAATTTCAACTTGTAAAATCCAAACCTGCGCAAGGATGACTCTAGAATTTAATCCTATTCAATAGAGGGTCTAGCATAGCCCAATCTAAAGTCGCACCATGTCGCATGATCTTTTCCATGCTTCCGTTGCGCTACCTAATATCATGGTCCTGCAAATATAACTAGTTCCCCACATAAAAGGGGTTAGTCTATAATCAGACTAAGCAAGTTATAAGCGAATTGAATACGTACTGTAGCATAAATAGAGGAATTACTCATATGCAGATACCACAACAACCTACAACCCAATGTTATAAATGACTAAACCTTCATGAACAGTTAACCCGAATACCACAATACTGTACAACCTAATATTATAATTGATCTCATACACATGAATAGATAACCCAAATACCATAATACGCATCCAACTGAGTATATATTTCCATCACAGATCCTATCACAGTAATTTTACTAAGTATCTAACTGAACCACATATCACATTACCGATCACATAACGGTAATTCCCCTAAGTAT
The DNA here is from genome assembly GCA_027886185.1 of Rheum nobile. Lineage (NCBI taxonomy): Eukaryota > Viridiplantae > Streptophyta > Magnoliopsida > Caryophyllales > Polygonaceae > Rheum > Rheum nobile. The sequence goes on from WOAB01000817.1 coordinate 69,419, forward strand.
CCAACTGGACCTCATACTACATTATAGATCACATCACAGTAATTCCCACAAGTATCCTACTAGACCACAAATCATTACATTTCAGATCATATCACAATAATTCCCATGAATATCCTACTGAACCACAAATCATTACATTACAGTAACTCCTATAAGTACCCAACTATAAATAATTCATATTGCACGTATACCATAATAAGTACCAAACAGAATATCACTTTAAATGCTACTAACACATTTCAGTGATTCAACTAAGTGTTCACCTAAACCACAAATTACGTCACGGTTCACATCACAATGGGTCCAATAAACATCCAATCTCCATAATACCTTACAGATCTAATCACAATAATTCCCATAAATATACAATTGAACCTCATATCATATTTCAGATCCTATCACCTTAATTCTCATAAATACTCAATATTCACGTCATATTTATATTACATTACAGATCACGTTACAGTCATTTCAATAAACATCTAATTGAACCACAATTCATCCTATCACAGTAAGTACCCAACTGAATCACATATTACAATACATATCATATCACATAAGATCCTATAAATATCCAATTCCTATATTCAATTACAGATCTCATCACCGTAATTCTCCTAAGTATCTTACTGAATCACAGATCATCGGGGTTACAATCCATTATTCAAAACCTATACCCGGGTATACCTTTCTTTTAAGGAAATTTGATGAAAAACAACCATTTACGAAACCATTTGAAAACATTTACAAAAATCTTCGAAAATCATTTACAAAAACGTTCGAAAATATGCCCAAGAACTTTTGGACACGAAGGTACCTTCTTACCTATACCTTTACCTGCGGGTCGGAAACGGCATCGTTAGCTAGGCGATCCGCCCTCCCCAATACAGGTAAAGTTTCCCCCTTGGCATACCCAATTCGGACTCCGGGGGTAACAAGGGATGGATAAACACTGTGGATATATACCTTTACCCACGGGTAGGGAATGGCATCGTTATCCAAATGACCCGACCCTTCCCAATACAGGTAAAACACCTCCCATGACCTACTCAACCCGGACACCGGAAAGAGCAACACGGGATGTATCCAGTTAAAAACCATCTTAAAATCAAGTGGGCTCGGAACATCCTTACCCACAAAAGTATAAAATCACTTTCAAATCAAACGGGGCTCGAAACATCCTTACCCGCAAAGATATAGAAATCATAAATCATAAATGCAACAACACATGGATCAATCCCAATGATTCACAACAATTCATCATCATATTAATAAATCACAAAGGCCCACATCAAACCACCATACAGCTTGCCCACATGCAATATCAACACAGTAAGTCCATAACACAACATTTAACACAACTTTCCCGTACACAGTATCAACTACAATATGCAATTATAAGTACGACCAATCATATCCTAATTCAAGACCATGGACTACCACATCACATAATCTAAGACAAACTCCAACAAGTACATATATCATATACAACTTACATGAAAATCTATATCTAAAATACAAAGACGTTTACCAACACAACCTCGCATTACTCCAAGATCAATCATTAATTCACAGCAAGTCCATATTACCACATAATTGCATAAACATGAATGATCATAATCTATACTCATCCCTGAGATAAACTCCACATATAGGTATATCAAGTATACATGCATATCATGGAGTTCTCATCTAGCCTACGAAAACCAATTACCACGCAACATTCACCTATAATTATATTTACGGTATCCATGCATATTACGATAACCTAAATTTATGCTAGGCAAATAAACATTCGCAAATAACTTGCCTTAGAAGAGTTCCTTGTCAAAAAAATTCGCGGTATAATCATTTCTGGGCCCGACATCCCGCGACTCGCGTAGTTACTGCAAATTCCCGAATCTGCATTACAACGCGGATTTGTACATAACTTTTGATATACATATCCAAATCAAAATCTGTAAAGTTCCTCATACTCGTAAGGAAATTCTTCATTTTATAATCACAGCCATCAATTTCAGTATTTACGAAAAGTGCCCAGAATTATCCAGAAGTGTACAAATATAGCCAAATTCCAAACTTTCACTTTCAAACTCCAAATCCAATTCATCTAAGCCTTTCTCAACATCAATTAATCTCTTATTAATCATCCTATACACCCTAAATACCTCTTTTGAACAAAGACTTCCCAAATCATGGAATTACATTTAAGAACTCTAAGGAGAAATCTTACCTTCCAAAGCCTAATCAAGGATGGATGCAAGTTCTTGAAGTAGATGGGAGCTCCTTGCTGGCATGAACCATAGATGAACATGAAGGAAGGAGGATGGTGGAAGGAGATATGGTGGTGGCACTACAAGAAAAATCACTTTGGGCGACAAAAAAGTTCATCGCCCAAAGCTAATATTTCGTCGCCCAAAACTTCCGTGACAAAAAAGAGTTCGTCGCGGGGCCGTCGCCGTATACGAGTCGCCCTTTCCTAGGGCGACGAAAATCGACTTTGTCGCACAAAGAAAACAACTGCGACAAAATATAGTTTTTGTCGCCCAAAGTTTGTGCTACAAAAAAAAAAAATTGTCGCCGATGACTATGGGCTTCAAAATGTGTTTACCGTCGCCAATGTCTTTGGGCCACGAAAATGGGGTTTTGTCGCCCAAACCTTTGTGCCACGAAAATGGGGTTTTGTCGCCCAAACCTTTGGGCCACGAAACTGTGGTTTTGTCGCCCAAATCTTTGGGCCACGAAACTGTGGTTTTGTCGCCCAAATCTTTGGGCCACGAAAATGTGGTTTTGTCGCCCAAATTGATTTTTTTTGTCGCCTATTTATTTTCGTGGCAAGCTCATTCACTTTTCTTTATATATTGATATCCACTGTTAATTCGTTTGCTAAAATGTTTTTGCTAGGTGCCTATACAAACGTAACACATTACACATACATAGTTTTAAGCATACAAAGATTTGTATTCAGAACCACCTTATTTACATAGATCTCTCAAATGTACTTGAATTTATGCATACAAAAAAATGTATGTGCAAATTTTGCCAACGAGTACATTTAAAAAAAATGATAAGTCAAACTGTACACTTTTTATACTAACAATAAAAAAGGTGTTCAGGCACCTCAAGGTATATTGTCCAAGTCTTGAGTCTCCTGAGACATAAAGCTAGAAAAAAAACAGGAAGTTGATAAATAATTACAGTAATCTTAGGCATTACAAATACTTATGTAGCCTTATAACATCCACAATATCAACATGTCTAACATGATATAGGTACGTAGCAAAAATATTGACTCACACTATTCTCACTCTAAAATGCTCTAAATTAAGGAGATTTGCTAGAACAAGTTCACACAAATAAACAAAGTTAAACTACCTTCTTATAAAACTCTTTTTAGAAGACATACTATTTAAGCAAATTCATCACATACATACAATAACATATATGACTCACTAGCTAGCTAGCTATAGTAAGTGACCCTGAAGTCCATAGATCCTTGAAGTTTTATATGTATGTATGATATAGATACACAAATTGCAAAGCGAAGTGAAAGAAAATCTCATCCAACCAAAATCACATAGATTTATTACCTGTAATTTAAGGAGCAAAACTTAGACAGGCTTACCTGTGAATGAGGGGGAAAAAGATAGTGAATTAACTATATAATGAGTTTTTCTAAGTACAAACTAACCTATAAAGAATTAGACAAACAATATCTTAAGAGCAGCCAAATTAGACAACCATATAAGTACACAGTATTGAAAGCAGAGAGCTCAAAATGTTTATTTGACAAATCATTTTGATATATTGGTTGAATAAAGACTTCAAGCATGTGATGCATGTATGTAAATGTTAGAGACACAGAAAAGTTGAAAATGAAAGGGAAAATCTACACAGGTTTTTTAGCACCACTAACATATAATTTAAGGGGAGAAAAGCAAGTTATGAACTAAATAAGGTGCTGATCACTACATTCTTTCAAGGAAACCTTAAATTATGCCTTAATATAGCTGTGTTGAATGAAAGAATAGGGGAAAAAGCATGCTTTGCTGCTAGTGCACTTTACCTTCCATCCATGCCGACAACGACAATTGTATTCTCTTGTTGACCAAAGGCAACATAGTATTGAGTACCTTCTCGCAAGTGACATTGTGCCACCGACCACTCTGAGCTAAAATACTTGGGCAAGACACCTATATCACATGAGCATAAATCCAAGTTACTAAAAGAACACTCCAGTCCACAATGTCATAAGAACCATATCATATGTGAGTGTCAAGTCTAAACAACGGCAATCTACGGAGATAGGCATAGTATTTGTTTATTTGTTTCATTACAGGACTATTCTTTGTTTTCTACAAATATGCAAGGTTTAATCTCTTGATTAAGGCTTATGAGCTTCTTGAGTTCACTTAAATAATGACCTACCTTTCATAAAAGAAAGAGATGACACATGTGGTGGAGTATAATGAATAGGTTCAGATGAAGTCCTGCGTAAAACAATGTTCCCTGGTGATGAAGGTGAATCTACTTTGAGGTTGAAAACATGAACAGTTCCCCGATTACTTGATACAGCAAGCCATTATGCAGTGGGGGAAAAAGCTAGGCTATTGCTCTGTCAGTTCCCCTCCTCACCTGCATGGGTGTTCCATTGATTCGCCAAGTTAGACGAGATGAGAGATGATGTACAAGTAAGATGCACCACAAAATATTCAACAAATTCAGCAAGATCCATATAGCTCACCCGAACACTATAAACACCATGTCATGGAAAATTTTCAGAAAGGGTTTGGGTCACAAATCACAATACTTCTTCAATTGGTCAATGGCTTGTGAGGTTTAGCAATCAAGCCGTGTAAGATTGTATGCAAGCATTCAAACAGAGTATAATAAAAAGGACCAAAATCTAATACTTGACAGGGAAATGAAAAACTCCCATAGCCAGGAGCATTCCTTCTCTAGTACAACAGGAACTCAAAAAATCTCATCCATCATTTTATCAGACCAAGTCAACAACTTGAGCACAAAGATGGAAAATCAGAGTACTACAATCTATTAACATAACCAAAAACACTAAACCACCCCAACCAAAATCAGAATAAGTTGCTAATAAAGCTTCCACATTAGGACAAGTAAGAAGAAACATAAATTTTCGAGTGTGTAAATTATATTGATTGTCATGTAGCATAAGCCCTCTCAATCTAAATCCGCACAAAAAATTACGCAATGAAAGATCAAGGAAAAATGCAAGAGCAAATTTAGGAAAAGTAGTATACCTCTTGTAACAATGTAGCATCTAGAGTATTGAAAACCCTAACCAAAGTCCCCTTACTGCTCGCCGTCGACATGATTCTCCCGTCCTGAGTCAACGCCATGGCCGCGATCCTCGAATCATGAGCCATGATGAACTTGGTCCTCTTAATAGCATAGTGCTCAACCCTAATCATGAGCCATGATGAACAAGCCTCAATTTCAGTTCTAGTTTCCAAAATCAAAACCCTAATTTCCAATGAAGCTTCAATTGATACGAATCCATATCAAATATGGGAAGAAAAGAGAAAGAGCATGTAAAAGGAAGTTATATTGAGCTTACCGACAATAGTGAGATCCTCTAAGGAAGAGCAGATGCCAACGACCCACCTCCATGACAAAGAGAAGCCATCAGAGACAAGTGACCAAAACATTTTGAGATGAGGTACTTACCGCCGCGATTAAGAGCGCGCCAGAGGAGCGTCTCGACAGTGAGGACGAAGACGGAGAGATTACAGGAGGAGCAACGGCGAAGGAGAGCTCGGCAGCGGACATGAGATCGGTGGCAGTGGCGTAGTGGAGGAGGGCGTCGACGACGTCGCAGGGCAAGCGGGAGGCAGCGGCGGTTGGCGAGGGCGGAGGAGCAGAGAGGGGGCGGGGGTGGGTGGAAAGGAAGAAGAGGGTGGAGAGGAAGAGGAATTAGACCTCTTTTGAGCGTAAAATTAGATATTTCATAGTGTAAGGTTCCTGGTATGAATGAAAATCCAGTGCAGCGGACCTCTTTTCCCAAAAAAAATTGATTTGATTTTTGGAGTAATATCCTCGCGCCTTTACTTTGTACGAAAAATCATATTTTTCATATCCCTCTCTTTTTACTTTACAGAGGGCAACCAAAAAAACTTTCGTCGCCATAATATTGGTTATGGGTGACGAAAGTTTATGTTTGTCGCCCAAAATATTTTGACAAAAACTTTTTCTTTATTAATTTTATTTTTGGGCGACGAAAGTTCATGTTTGTCGTCCAAACTTATACTATGGGCGACGAAAGTTCATGTTTGTCGCCAAAACTTATACTATGGGCGATGAAAGTTTATGTTTGTCGCCCAAAATATTTTGACAAAAACTTTTTCTTTATTAATTTTATTTATGGGCGACGAAAGTTCATGTTTGTCGCCCAAACTTATACTATGGGCGACGAAAGTTTATGTTTGTCGCCAAAAGTTCAATTTTGGGCGACGATTATTTTATTCGAATCACAAAGATACATTTGGGCGATGAATATGATATTTCGTCGCCCAAAAAAATATTTGGCGATGAAATTGTGTTTTCGTCGCCCAAGAGATACTTTGGGCGACGAAATATAATTTGTCGCCCAAATTTTTATTTTTCGTCGCCCAAAGACGTTTTTCTTGTAGTGTGGTGGACATGGAGGGGGAGGATGGCCATGGTGGCCGTGAGGCATGGCCATGGTGGCCGTGAGGTAACTAGGGGTGGCCGGTTGGAGGAAGGAAAGAGATGGCCATGAACATGGTGGGAGGAGGAGGGTATGTGGCCGGCCAACACCCCCAAAATGAAGGAGGGAGCCATATATATATAGATCGAATAAAAGAAGAAGCTTCTAGTTGATAAAAGATAATCATGGAGACTAAATGGAAATTATGGAAGTTTCTAGACTTGTGATAAGCATGGATGATATGTGTATGGAGATGAAGATGGAAAAACAATCGGTGGTGATGACTGATGGGAGTGACCGAATGGAGGAGAGAATAAGGAGGGAGGAGAGGTCTAGAATCCTTAAGTGATAAACAACTCCTTATATTGATAAGTATGCATTTATAGAGTTTGGATCATATGCGGAGCACTCTTCCCGTGCGGACGTGCGGAGCATGCACTTTAGGGCCTTATTTATGCACTTTAATGTCTTATTTGTGCACTTTTTCAAAAAAAAATAATCTTTTACAAATTGTTTTCCAAGCATTTTTTAAATTTTTTTGCAAAAGTGCACAAATAAGGCTCTAAAGTGCACAAATAAGGCCCTATAGTGCATGTCCGTACGTCCGCACGGGAAGAGTGCTCCGCACCGAAACCGCACTCTGCATTTATATATATAAGACAAAGATCTATTTTGTCTTTTTATACCAAATATTAATTAAAATATAATTTATGTGGGTGTTGAATTTAAAATACCCTATTGATTATCCGAAAATAATTCTAACCTTGATACGGGTTCCGCATCTGTATCGCTCGTCAACATGCAAACTACAACTAGTGATAGGAAGATATATTAAAATTACTATCCCAAAATAAAATATTAATACATACCTTAAGAAAATATTTCAAAATATCTAAGCCTATTCATGCGTACTCATTTATACATATAGGACAATCCTAAACGGAAATCATAACCCCCGAGATGACCAATTTCCATTACTCCATAAAACGGCAAACCCAAATTTTCAAGTTATGAAATCCATTATAATTATAATAAACATAAAATATATTGACTCCTCAATAATTAATTAAGACAACAAAATCCTAAACGATCCCAAATTCGTCTTCTAAAAACCTCAAGTATTACAGAGGGTGGGCACAATGAACCTTGACGCCAAGTGAAAGGGTGCTTCTCCAAGCCTTACAAACTTGAATATATGTTCCTTTCCTTTTTTTTAATCGTTTTTTTTTTTTACTTCTATTTTTTTTACTTGGAAAGCAACCGAAATTACAAGGTAGGGGCAACCAAGGTGACTTTGGGAGACTTAGAGACTTACTTTTGATGGGAGTATGCTCTTGGTTTGACTAGAGAAAGGGGGGGGAACTTTGCCACAAAGCGACTTAGCTTTCCATCCAAATCACCACAATCACTAGTGGAAAAAACACTTTTTAAGGCTCCCTTTTAGAGGCGTACATAGTTCAAAACGCCTCAACAACGACTTAGGCAATCACTTTTTTTGGTTTTTGAGGCGGATAATTAATTTATACGCCTCAAAAACATCTTTTGAGGCGGGAAAATTAATATACGCCTCAACAAGTATCCGAAAAAACATTTCCCGCTAAAGTATTAGAGGCGGGCCAGGGTAAGGCCCGCCTCTAATACTAACTAATTGAGGCGGGCCAAGTAGCCCGCCTCAATTAAAGCTTGTTGAGGCGGGCCTCTTAAAGCCCGCCTCAACAAGTATGTTCAATAGAGGCGGGCATGTAAGTATGTTCAAGACGACGTCGTAACGTAGCCATCTTCGGATCTTTGCTAACCCTTCTCTTTCTATCAACCCCAGTGTCTCTCTCGTATCTAAATCTCCGCTGCGATTCTTCCATATCCACTGTCATTAGTCCTTACTAATGGGAGCCAAGTAATTCGTCTTCCTTCATCTTCATCTCTCTCGTTTACGCTTGTTTCTGCGCTCCGTGTGTTGAATCTTGGTGGCAAGTAAGAGTTTTGTCCCTGAGGGAGGAAGCGAGCAGAGAAATGGAAGGTGCTGGGTAGGAGCAAACCCTAAGTTTAGAGGGTACCAAGAGGAAGATTGTGGAGGACTTTGAACTCGCGAGGCAGAAAGTTCTCGAAGTGGCTGCTCGACTCAACACCGCTGCCGAGCATAAGCGCCCTCGGTTCGACTCGCCCGATGCCGCCTATGCTAATTCCGCCGTATCCCAGCCCTCTTACCCTGGTGAAATTTCCGTCCTCTCATTTTAATGCAACCTGGATTTGTTGTTTGTGGAGTTCTCATTGTTGGACGTATCATTTTGCAAAAAATGTTGGGGGAAAATTAGGGTTTTTATCATTTATGTTCATGCTATGACTGAAATTGGTTGTTATTAGCCAGGGAGATAATTTCATATCACGAGAAGGAAGCTTGAAAGGGAAAATCACTTTACGCTTTGATGGTCCATCACATTGCTGTACAACATGCATATGTGTAGTTGAGTGGATATTTCACTGGCAACATCCTTTCCTGTGGTGATATATCTCTCCATGAAACGTTCCTTGCATGCGATAATATATTTATCAACAGTATCATATAGTTTCCCTTGCTATCTCTTTCCTGATGATGTTTCATTATGATTCTAGTATGTGTACTATCAAGTTTTCCTTTTCTCTATACTGCCTTTTTTTGTGAGGAACTTCAACTCTTTCTAGTCATATTATATATATGAAATTGACATATTGATCTTCCATTTCATCTCATTTCCTCCATACCTCTGAAAATAACAATAATAATAACGTTTTCATGTGATGCATGCAAGTCAATATACAAAAAAGCATCTTCCGTCAATGATTTTTTCTTAGACATATTTCAGTATTTACTGCTCAAACCGGCCAATACAATGGCTCACAAGGTACAAGCAAGAAAATTCACATTCCGAATGGAAAGGTTGGTTGAGATGCCATATACATGATCTTCTAATTTCTCTGAAATAAAACGGTGATTTTTATTTTCTAAGGTTCCTCATGTTTATATGGTTTGCGAACAGGTTGGTGTGATCATTGGTAGAGGTGGAGATATGATAAAAAATCTTTAGCATCGCTCAGGTGCTAGAATCCAGATAACCAGAGACTTGGATGCTGATCCAACTTCATTGGCAAGGGAGGTCGAACTGATGGGGACAGCAGAACAAATCAGTAGAGCTGAACAGCTAGTTAATGAAGTGATAGTAGAGGTGAATGTTGTGAGGCTAAACTCTGTTAGGCCATGATCTTATCTATGATGTAAAATAGTTGACTGTCTTTATGTACTGTACAGACAGATGCAGCGGGGATTTAGATGGTTCATCCGGAAATCTCATAATTAATCCCGTCCAATCTGGAGGTGAACAGTTCGTAATGAAAGTTCCTAGTGACAAGGTATGTGTAATGGTGTAACCATCTTTTAGGTGGAGCTAAAAGCTGATAGCAAGTGCTAAACCTTTTTTTTCAGGTTGCTTTGATTATTGGTAAAGGTGGTGAAACTATTAAAAGCATGCAGAGCAAATCTGGAGCACGTATACAGGTCAGTACTTGTTACGACTTACAGTCAGTATTGCACATCTTTTGCTTCACTTTTTTGATGAATATTTCTTAAAATTTGTTTTATCTACTTGTCGACATTGTTTATTTAGCAGTTAAAACTTAGAACTATTATCGAAGAAATGTAGATATGGTAGCACCATCCTTGTATGCGTTTGTTTTTATCATCTACTTTATCCATTTTGTTAATTAAACATGTGTTCATATTCAACTACTGAATATCCAGCTTTTGTGTAATGAGTCACAAGAGGAACTGATGTTGTACTATTGATTGTTCAGATGAATGTTTCTTATTCTGTATGACTTCCATCTTTGTAGGTAGGAAGAGTTCAAAATCAAATGAAAGTGAATCAAATGAAGAAAATATGTCCAAGAAAGATTTGGCTCTACAATTAGCCCTGGAGCAAATTAATAAGTCATTTGGGAAGGGGTCTATTATAGAGGCGGACTTGTATGTCCGCCTCTATAAGTACATAGACGCTGACTCGGCCGAGTTCTGGGCCGAGTCAGCGTCTACTTGTTGAGGCGGGCTTGTATACGCCCGCCTCTATAAGTATATAGCGCTGACTTGTTGAGGCGGGCCTCCGAAGTCCGCCTCAACAAGTCCCTCATTTTGGCGCCAAAGTGAGGGACTTGTTGAGGCGGGCTTCGGAGGCCCGCCTCAATAAGGTCCTTTTAGAGGCGTAAAATGTCCGCCTCAAAAAGTGTCCCTACTTGTTGCAGCCCCCTTAGTTGAAGCGAACGGTGTTCGCCTCAATAAGTGTCCAAAGGCCCGCCTCTATAAGGATTTTTTCCATTAGTGAATACAAACACAAAACCCCACACAAGTTAAGAAAAGTAAAGCAAACTAGGAGTTACCCAAAATGGCTCTAGACACATTTACTTTTGACCAAGTGGAATGTTGGCTTTGCCATTTTGGTAGAGATCACATGCAAGGTTTAAGAAATTCAAAAGGGAGCTAGCAATGGAGCATGGGCACATGGCCGGCCATGGGGAAGGGGATGGTGGTTGTAGGGTAGTGGTGGGTGGCGGTAAGGTGGCCGAGGGCGGCGGTGTTGTGGCCGGCAGTGGCAGCAAGGCAGCAGGCTATTTTGTTTGTGGTTTTTGTGTGCGATTTTGGAAGGGGAATAAAGGGCAACTAAAATGAACATAAATTCATCATGCAAACAAGAAAAAAATTGACCATAAAAATTGAGATTAAAGAGAAGAAATGAACTTAACTTAGTCTTTGGCTCTAATACCAATTGATGAGAATGGAACCTCCAAGACAAAGCTCTTCTTCTCGGAATGCTTCGACCGTGACTAAGTGAAGAGGGATTCCTTCTCCTTGGCTTCAAGGTGGTTTCAAAGTGTTCTTTGAGGGCACCTTCAAGGGATCTTGAGTTCTTGATAAGGTGGTTGGAATGGAACTTGAGAGCTTGAAGTCTTGGCCTCGGTTTGGATGAGACAAAGGAGGGCCAAGGAATCCTCTAGGAAGAGAATTTTTGGCTTGGATCTTGAGGTTTGAAAAACAAGAACAAGTGTTTGAGTGTTTGAAATGATTCGAATAAAATGGGAAATGAAAGAGTTTTGATTGCTTGGGGTTAATAGATCTAAGTGGAGCCTTGGGAAGGTATTCCTCTAACCCAAGGGATAAATCCACTTCTATGATCTTCAACTAGTTTGCTTACAAAGAGAAAGAGACATTATATAGTATTAGGTTTGGCCTAGGGTTTTGAGTTAGAGGATCAGATGCAAGTGGCCTCACACACCCAAAATAGCAAAGTCCAAACATAAAGAAATGACAAAAGTAGAAAATGGATAAAAGCCTTAAAAGACTTGGATCGAGGCGCGCGCTTGAATGTCTTGAAATCAAAGCATCGGTGCCTTGGTGTGGCCTGGTCGACGCTTGAGTGTCGTGACATTGAGGTGTCGGCTCCTTAGTGGTCAAGGCTTTGGCTCCTCCACGGTGAGGCACAAGAGTAGGCGCGGGCCTTGGGTTGGAGGCTCTTCGGCACCTTGGCTAGTGAGGGCACGGTGGACTAGAGCGGTGATGGCTTGGGCCATGGCGCGGGCCCGGGCCCTAGTCATCGGGCCTTGAGGCTCCTTGTTGATGGGTGGTTGGCACTCATCACCCTTGAACTGAAATGAGCATTAAACTGATCTTTAGTTTATCTGAACTAATATTTGCTAACATTACTAGGAACTGATGGAGTTGATTTTTTCTTCATACCATTTTTTCCCTTTCAACAACCTATCTATATAGCTTGAATGCTCATCTATGGAGAAATCCATGTTGCAGGGAGGCTTGGCTATGGCGGAGGCGTGGTAGTAGACGAAGTGGGCTACACTTGTGACGAGGACAATGAGGCCGTCTGGAGAGGGAGGAGCAGAGTATAAGGCATGAATCGAATTTGGGTGATCATGGCGGTCGCACGAAAGAAAGCGGTTACCAATGGAGACGAGGGCTTGAAGGAGAGCTAGGAGGTGGTGACGGCGATAAGGAAGAGTGAACATAGGAATATCGCCGACGTTGACACGAAGAACTGATGGAGGTGGTGGTTGAAGGAGGCGTGCGAGTGGGCCTCGCCCGTGAACTTCATTTGTGAGCAATGACATCTTGTTTTCCCGTATGAGATTCAACACAAAATAAATTAAAATTGTGCTCGAACGATAAAATTGGGTTGGGGATTTTGATGAATTTGGGGATTGAATAACAACGGTGGAAGCAATTTGAAAAACGATGGAAGCTAGCAGCTAGTGTCTGGAACTGGAAGCCATCTCTCTGATGAAGCCATGAAGGTGGGTTGGGTTTGGCTTAGAAATTTTGTCCAAATAAGCTATCTAATCACTCTCGTTACCCCAAACACCCAAATAGCTTATTAAAAAATTAAGTTCGTTATTTCAGCTATCAAATTTTAGCTCGTATCAGCTATTGTACACTACCAATTCCAGCTTTCAGCTTCAGTTTCAATTTCAGCTAGTATAAGTCCCAAGTTACCGAACAGATCCTAAGGTGGCAAGTCTTTGGACGTGTAAATCAAGTTGCTAGCTGGTTGGATAGTATTTAAATTTGAATCATTTGATTGTGTGTCTAGATTTAAAACTTTCTTATATCACGCAGGTTGATTAAGGGTTTGTTTGGAAATGGAATTTATAAAGACTTTTTTATTAATAAGTAGATGAAAACTAGATTTGTATAAAAAAATATGTATGGTAAAAAAATATGTATGGTAAAAAAATATGTTTTATAAATATGTGTGTATTTTTGTAAAAAAATGTGTCGTGAATTTTTATTTTTTTTATTACACATGCAGTTTATGGGATATTGGTTGAAGAACATTGGTATATAAACTTGTAAACCAGAATAAAATGGAGGAGATCCTCCAGTTCACTTTCACATCAAAGTAACAAAAATAATTTTATTACACGTTTTTTGAGAAAATGACTATAAATAAAAAATAGTTTTGGCCAAACAAGACCTAAGAGTTTTGAAAATTCTAATGTGGTCCAAAGCCATGTAGTTTATGTGATATTGGTTGAAGAATATTGGTATATAAACTTGTAAAGCATAATAAAATGGAGGAGATCCTCTAGTTCACTTTCGCATCAAAGTATCGAGAAGAGTTGGAAGACTAAATTTGAAATGGTTCATCAATTCAAAACCTATCCATGACCAAAACATTCTACTATCATCTCTGATGGCACTAAGCTGGGACCTGTATCAATATCCCCCCACAAAAAAAATGGCTGCGGTTGTACCTTGAGGTCCATGTCACAGGTATCCATCTACCAGAATCACCAGCAGAATCGAAAAACCGGTAATAAGGTGTATAAGAAGGTGAGATCATGCATCATTTTAAGGAAGAAACTGGGATGCTACATGAAGCATTTATGTGGAGGGCTGGATATAGTGTTTCAGTGAAAACTTTCACTTGGTTGTTTAGATTAAATGTGTGTTAAAACTAGGGATGGCAATTTCATCCGAACTCGACGGACACCCGAAAAATCCAACCCGAAAAAACGGACGAAAACCCAAAAAAATATGGGTGAGAATCGGGTTTCGGGTGATCGGGTGATGGATCGGGTCGGATTCGGGTGACAGGTTCCATCCACCTGACCCGACCCGACCACCCGACCCGGTCACCCGACCCATTCACCCGACCCGCCACCCGATATAAGATATTTAATATATTTTTTTTAAATCCAAAAAAAACTTATATAAAAGCAAAAACCCTAATGTAACCTACCCCTCCCATTAAACAAACAGCCGCTCCTTGCCTCCTCCCATTTCTTTCTTTCAGCAGAAATGCAGAACATCATTTCCTCTCCTCTCCTCCACCGACCACCATTACCATGGTTCCTCCATAACTAAGAGACCCTCTCCGAGTCTCCACAGCACCACCAGATCCACCCTATCCGAGTCCATTCTCCAGCTCGCAGCTCTGCCGTGTCATCGCCCGCCAGTCCGTCACCACCCCTAAAGAGGTATTATCCTACTTCAATATGTATTATATTCATATTATATAGAGATACGATGAACCACTGAAGTCAAATCCTAATAAAAATTGGTTATGCGTTTGCCCTAGATTAGATTGTCCATGGCACCCTCGCTGGTTAATTTGTGTGTCGATTCCCTCAAACTTGAAATACTTTGAGGTCCTCCGGAATTCCGCTCCAACTATTTGTATAGATTCTGATGTCTATATTTTCGACATTGTTCATTGTATTTATCTTGAATTGGATTTTTCTCCCCAGGCGAAGACGAGGATTTGATTCGAGCAGTGTATGATTTGCCAACCGACCTCTTCGATTGCTTGCTAAATCGTCTGCCTGCGCTTGCCCTTCACATATTGCTCCTCCAATTGTTAGTATTTTTTCTTCAACCCCTGTGTATGTCAAGATTATGAATATACTGTTGGAAATTCATTCCTTTAGATTTTAAATCACCATCTTTGTGCACTATAGAAATTACTAGTTGAAATTGTTTTGCTTTGTACTTCAAAACTCTAATTACTTATTATAATATATTTTCCTTCCCTGAGCAGACCTCATGCAAATACTGATGATGATAAATTTGACATTGATTGCTTGGAAGATGGAAGAAAGCGTGTTAGGTATGTATGAGTTTTGGAGTATGATTAGGTTTTCATTCTTTTTAAGATTCTTAATATGTATTTATAAATGTATCTTCAGATGTCAGAAATTCAGCATGCTATGGATGAAACTCTTCCACTCGCGCTGGCCTGAGATTTTTCTTCAATTCAAAGAAAAAGATGCATCTGAAACAGAGGACACAATTAAGCTAGAAGCCATGGTTAACTGGCAGCAAAAATACTGGGAAACGCATCTTCAATGGTACTTCTATGTTGAAATGGAAATATGTTGTGTCTTGAATTTAAGATTCATGTCAGAATTCATATCATCCATCCTAATCATATGAATGCCAGTTGTTTGGATGCAGCTGCAGAAAAGGCTATGTTACCATATTTTGACAACTATCTTGCTGAAATTATCATTCCATGCATGATATTGTCGTAATTTTCTCCTTTTTCAGTTTTGAAATTCTTCTCTGAAATTTAATAATGAAGTTGTCAATGTAACTTGATTATTTTCTTTATTTTAGATGTCATATAATTTACTTGAATTTGAACTAATAATATCATATATTTCTTTTTATTATAGGGTTTGCTTTTCTAAGGAGTAAGGACATATTGTTGACTCATTGATGAAGTTAAAGACATGTAGTTGTTTTGTCAACTTAATTATTTAGATGAATTGTCGTAATGTTAATTGAATATTAAAGACTTTAGACTTTTATTATGATTGTCTTGTGGACTTGTGATTTTTCTATGTTTGTTATCCTGTATGAGACGTTTTAATTATTATTTTCCCTTTTTTATTGTTATGTAGCAATTTTTATAGTAAAATTTAATAAAAAAAATAAAAAAGCTAAAATTCACCCGATCCACCCAATCGATCGGGTGGATCGGATTTCGGGTGATGCACCCTTCGGGTGTGGGTTGGGTCGGGTGGATGCAAAAAAAATCGGGTCGGGTGATGGAAGTTGTCCACCCGGCCATCACCCGACCTATTGCCATCCCTAGTTAAAACTCAACCAAAATGCTCCCATGACAAATATGGAAGGAAAGAAAATTAGTGAAAATTACACAACAACGGAATCATTCTCTGTAAGATTATGCCAGAGAATCAGTCTGTCTTGCCTCCTTCAACATCTCCTCTCTCATTTTTCTTATTTGCATTTCCTTCTCCTCTCGTTCTTTCTGCGAAAGGAAAAATATGATAAAATTGGTCTTCATAACATCATAGAACGATTTTAAATTGAGAACCCCAAAATCATAAAACAGATCCTCCATGGATGCATAAACATCAACATTGTTCCATATGTCTAACAACCGTAAAGCTGAATACAAGAAAGTAACAGATTTTCTATCCTTTGTTACCATGCTCTGGACATTTCTTGTAGATAAACACCTGTCATAGGAGCCATAACTATGTTTTTTTAAGGGAAATTCCGTTTGATATCCCTGTGGTTAAGGTTATTCCTGATGGTGTCCCGCGTTTAAAAAGTTTCCTGTTGGTACCCCGAAGTTTATAATAAGTTCGGTCCGTGACCTTAAAGTTAAAATTCCTGATTTTCTGTTAGTTTATTTAAAAAATAAAAGGAAAAAAAAAACAAAACAAAAATTAAGCACATCTGCCACATCAGTTTGTTGTTGCTGTGGCCCTGTTTTCTGCATTTCTCCTTAGTACCTCCAAAGAGACTTGCAACTTTGTTGTTGCTGTGGCCCTGTTCAAATAAGCACATCAGTTTCTTTGGCAAGGTTCAAAGGAGAACAAATCATCATTTTATCACAGGTACCCACATTCAAATCATTTTTTTTGTTTGGTTTGCTCGCACAAATGCTTTCAGTTATGCACAAATGCTCGCACCCTAAATTTCGACCCCTAAAATTAAACCCTAATTCAAACCCTAATAGAAACCCTAAAGAACAACCCTAACTCAGATTTCAGGATAAATTGAGAGTAACAAGAACAAATTAGATGAATCAGATCCTAATTCTCCCTAATTGCACCCAAGTTCGCAAAAAATACAAAACAAATTTGAGCAAAACTGAGAAGATCACACGTACCGGTTCGTGTCGGGTCGCTCGTGTTCGCCCGCCGCCGAGTATCTCTCCGCCGCCGCCGGGTGTGCCTCCTTCGCCGGCCGTCTTTGATCTTGCGCCACCGGCCGTGTTCTAGGAGGGAGTCTTCTCTTGTCCACAGTAGGAGAGGTCGGGGTGGGGGTTGACGAAGGTGAATGGTGAAAGGTAAATCATAAAAGCAAGAATTTTACTGATTTGTGTTTTTATTTTTATTTTTATTTTTCCTTTTATTTTTTAAATAAACTAACAGAAAATTAGGAATTTTAACTTTAAGGTCACAGACCGAACTTATTATAAACTTCGGGGATACCAATAGAAAACTTTTTAAATGCGGGACACCATCAGGAATAACCTTAACCACAGGGGTACCAAACGGAATTTCCCTTTTTTTAAAGATATTATGCAACGAATACTATAGTTTCAGACCAAAATACTTCATTTTCCAGCATTCATACACTGAGTAGAATTACATAATTTAGAATTACTCACATACAACCAGGATGCATGCTAATTGGAACTCAATCTCAGGCAGATCACCACCCAACAATTTCCAAACAGTTTTTTTTTTAAAGTTACAGCAACAAATACTCTGGTTTCTGACCAAAATATGTATTTCCAGCATTCATAAGTTGAGAAGAATTAGATTTACTCACATACAACCAGGGATCTGTGATAATAGGAACCAATATCAATCATATACTCATATCCTCCTTATATCACCATCGAACCATCTCCAAAGCTCACAATGTGACCGCATTGTCATAAAGTGATTTTTTTTATGACAAACTTGGGTTCAATACCATCCAAAGCACAAGTCTATAATTCCCCAATCCATACATTCATGGGAACCAGATATCAAGTTATTCAAGTGGAAAATCATAGATTCATCCATTAATTACTCGAATACCACACCTTCACAATCTAATTTATCAATTTTTTTAAAGCATCCGATTCTTCAATCTAAGCAATCACAATCCAGAGAGCTATATACAGAAATACCGGATGAAAAACCAATATTCAACATATCCCTAACATATAGCAATGCAATTCGATGGTAACCAGTCGATCAATAAATTTTAGGGTTCGAAGACGAAAGAGAATGACAGACCTTTTCGTCCTGGCGGAGAGCGATCCAGACATGAACTTTATCCATTGACTGCCAGAAAATAAAAGCTCCAAGCGACATAGCGAAGTACGTCCCTACCTTCACCATTTGTCCTCTCTCTCTCCTGCTGCGAGCTGAGATTCAACAGTCGAAGCCGATTGCTAATGGCTACGCCGAAGAAGAGAAGATCATTTATGTCAAATTTCTTATTTGTCTTTTTAATACTGTATTCTCCTTAGTGGGCCTCACCGATTAAGATAGGCCCATAATTTATTGGTCCATTCGGCCCATTAAGTAATGCGCGTTTTGTACGCGAATTATTCGTCTTGTAGATAAGGCTTTCCAATATATACAAAAATCGGATCTCGAGGACTGGAGGAGGAGAGAAGTAACTATGGCTTCCATGGCATCTCAAATCTGCGACCAAATAGCCCACGTGTTCACCCATCCGACTGCCACTCCGCCGCCTCTACCCACCCTCGTCTCGGAGATCTCCGCCGCCAAATCCCGAAAAGGCGCCGTATTCGTCTACGGCGTTGGTCGTGAGGGCCTGATGATGCGGGCCCTGTGCATGCGGCTGGCCCATCTGGGCCTGCGCACCCACTGCGTCTTCGACATGACAACCCCGTCCATCGGGCCCGAAGACCTCCTCATAGCCTCCGCCGGGCCGGGTAGGTTCTCCACCGTGGACGCCATCTGCGGGGTGGCCGGATCCAACGGCGGGCGCGTGGTCCTCCTAACGGCCCGGCCCGACCTCGTGAGGGCGCACGTGAGCGTTGTGGCCCACGTGCCCTCCCAGACAATGGCAGATGACGTGGCGAAGGGTGTGGGGTCCACTCCGTCGGTGCTCCCGATGGGGAGCTTGTATGAGGGAGCCTTGTATGTGTTGTTTGAGATGGTTGTGTTTGAGTTGACCAAGGTCTTGGGTCAAACACCAAGTGATGTTAGGTCGAGGCATACTAATCTAGAGTGACTCATCACACATACTATATATATATCTGCATGTTTATGCTGTATATTTTGTTTATGCTCTATATTGTCACTAGGTTGTTTCTTTCATCATCATTTTGGGTTTTTTTTTATGGAAATCATTTTGGGTCAAAACGTTATGTGCAACATTTTTTTTTATAAAGGAGAAGCATCACTTTTCGAATTTCATTGAAAATAAACAAACTAAAGAACAACCAAATGAGAAGAAGTCATACTACCGAGATCATCTAACAAGAGAATCCTAATTTCCGGTGGTCGAATACAAAAAACATGTAAATTTAAAAAAAGTTGGAAGGCAATATTGGCGAGGGCATCCGCAACTCTATTACCTTCCCGATAGATTGACAAATACTAACGAGTTAATCTCATTTAAGTTAGCCTTGACACTGAAGTATCAGCCTAGCAAGAAGATGCGTAGGTTCAACACCCTTCTTGAGGGACTCGACCACCAGTTTAGAATCAATCTCTCTCGTAGACGAGTGATGCTCTTCTTCGAAGCCATTTTGAGGTCGTAGAACACGCCCCATAGCTCTGTTTCGGGGGTAAAAGCAAGACCCAGATTGACAGTGAACCCACAAACCTAATTTCCTTGATATTAACGAATCAAACCACCATCAACGACCTTGCCTGGATTCCCTTTAACCACTCCATCAACATTAAGTTTAAACCACCCCAACTTGGGCTTCAACCAAATAATAATTCTTCTAACCATATGCGGTCTATCCGGAGAAATCAGTTTCCATGAAAATGTTTCAATGCATTCTGCCACCTTAGCATGGATGAAGGAATGCTTGTCGCGTGGGGGCTCGGTATCCTGAAAGATTTTATAGTTCCTCCACTTCCAAGACCACCAAATCATAGTAAAGAATAACATGCGCCATGAAACCTTCTCCTCCTTACTCCCCGGACAGTTCATATTCCACTCAAACCAAGCATTAATAGAGAGCGAGAAGAAACAGACCTGATAGTTGGAGTGCACAAATCGGGTCCAAAGTTGTTTTGTGGAGGGACAATCTCTCAACAAATGACTCAATGATTCCTCTCCCTAATGGCAAATGGTGCACAACTGGTCAGTGGCTAGATGTCTTCAAACTCTTTCAACATTTTGTCATAATCCGTTTGCGAATGGCAAGCCAGGCAAAGAGCCTAACCCTTTCAGGGACTTTAATTCCCCAAATGCCCCGAAAAGTTGCAACAGAGGTGTCCTGCATATTAGGAGACCCATTGATGAGAGAGTAAATCGAGGCCGTCGTGAACTTTCCCAAAGTGGTTCCACTCCAAGCAACACTATCAATCCCTACCCAAGGTTCAGCTAAACCCATACTAGCGAGTCAAAGAAGAAGAGTGGTCGGAAGAAGGGTCAAAAGACGACCCAAGCCCACCCAATATCCGGTTCCCAATAACCCTTGACACTCGCCTCATAATCAACCTCTGGCACATTGGAGATGCAGAGAGATGCAAGGTGTTTGCTATCAAGCCATCGATCACTCCAAAACTTTATGGATTGCCCATCCACCACATTCATAGTCCTCCGCATAGAGATAATAGTATATACCCCATGGCGAGACTCCTCCAAGTCGACAAGCACCCCTGTATAGGCTTAATAACAAGGGGCCAAGCAGTGCTTTTGGATATGTACTTAGCAAGGAGAACTTGAGCGCACAACTGCGAATGGTTCCAAAAGATCCGCCAACTTAACTTGCTAATCGTAGCAAGATTAGCATTTTGAGCTTTCCTGATGCCCAATCCCCCACAATTTCTTGGTCGACATATATCGTTCCAGGAGACAAGGTGAATACACTGAGTCATCTCCCCACTTCCCCACACAATGTCACAACAAAGTCGATCAATCTACTTACATATCGATGCCGGTAGAGCAAAAGTCTGCATTTTATAAACAAGCAAGGCAAATAAGACAGAGCGAACAAGGGTGACTAGTCCCGCCATGCTTAAGGTTTGAGCCTGGCCACCCCGCAAGCCGGGCTTGCATTTTCTCAATGATCGGATTAAATATCTCCTTAGAGGGTCTATTGTGAATAACAGGGATTCTTAAGTACCTCCCCAAATCTCTAGTAACTGGAATCCCACTAGCACCGCCTAGTCTTTACTCGAGATCTTCCTTGACATTATTCGAGACAAACAACCTTGACTTAGCAGTACTAACCATTTGCCTCAAAGTGTTGCAAAACTGGTTCAAGCACTCAAAGATCACATGTATCTGCTTCAAACTTGCCTCTGCAAACAAAGGATATCGTCTGTAAAGAAAATGTGAGATAACTTAGGACCACCTCTACTTAGTTGAATTAGAATCCACCAACCCTTATCAACAACCCTATGAATGCAATGGACAAGTCTCTCCAAACATAGCACATAAAGATAGGGTGAAATTGGGTCACCCTGTTGAACACCTCGTCGCATATCAAAACCTTTTGTCACTTCACTGTTCCAAAGGAGGCATATGGAGCTTAAAGAAACACAATGTCCAATCCAATTAAGCCACTTGGGTGGTAGATTAGCATCCTCCAGAGTATCAGTGATGAACTCCCATCGAAGTCTGTCATACGCTTTCTTCAAGTCGAGTTTGAGGATCATGCCACCTTTTCTACCTTTTTTTCTTTCTTAAAGAGTGCATCACTTCTTGCACAAGGATGACGTTATCCGAGATGAGTCTCCCCGGGTAATAACTACTCTGCATCAGGCTAACAAGTTCAGCGATCATAGGCTTGAGGTGGTTAATGGGGTGAAACTGCTCGATTCGCTCATGCTTTGTAATCTTTGCAATCAACACAATGAGAGCCTCATTAGCAGTAGGTGAGAGTTGGGATTTGCCAAAGAAGTTGAGTACTGTCGACACAAGAGAGGTCCTAACTTGAGGCCAAAGCTTTTGGTAAAATAATGGTTGAAAGCCATCAAGACCGGGTGCTTTGTAAGTAACCATGTCTCAGACTGCTCTTTCAATTTCATCCATGGAAAAATGTCTTGCAAGATGAAGCAAATTGGTGCATGACAGCCTAGGGAACCCACCACGGGGCATGGGAATAGGA
The DNA here is from genome assembly GCA_027886185.1 of Rheum nobile. Classification (NCBI taxonomy): domain Eukaryota; kingdom Viridiplantae; phylum Streptophyta; class Magnoliopsida; order Caryophyllales; family Polygonaceae; genus Rheum; species Rheum nobile. The sequence goes on from WOAB01000817.1 coordinate 91,955, forward strand.
TCCTCTAGATCAGTCGGAGCATATAGAGAGCGAAAATAATTGAGAGCATGAGTTTACAAAGTTGTTGGATTGAGACACCATGAACCTGCATCAGTTTTAAGAGCAATATTGCGGTTCTTGCGCCTCCTATTGAATGTGGACATGTGGAAAAAGGATGTGTTTCGATCCCCACAAGCCAATCACTATTGTCGGGACTTTTGGAACCAAACCATCTCTTCCTGGTCCAAGGTGAGGTTAAGTTCTACTTGAATCTTATCATTTAGGCATAGCAGCGAATTACATGGATTGCTAGCAATTCTCTGCTGAAGGGTATCTAATCTCCGAGTCAGTAGATCCTTGTAGGAATGAACGTTCCCAAAGACTTTGGTATTCCATTTGCGCAAACCATCCCTCAGGTAGGCCAAAGTAACATGGAGATCTTCATTAGTGCGCCAAGATTTAGTTAACATGGCACTAAACTCTAGATGAGAGAGCCAAGCGGCTTGGAATCTAAAGGGCTTTCTCTGTAGATTCCCCCGATCATGACCATTGAAGGGGATGAGAAGTGGATTATGGTAAGAGAAAATTCTTGGAAGATGTTGAACAATGGCATCCAACCAATTCAGTCTGTCTGCGGGGTTCAAGAAAACACGATTGAGACGCTTTTGAATCAATTTATTCATATAAGAGCCTCGAGACCAAGTGAACAGGGTGACCTCGAAGCCCATATCAATCAGGTGATTTTGGTGAATCCAATTGCCAAAGTTAATGGAGTCCGACACCAACATGCCAGATCCTCTTTGTCTATCCTCCACGCTACAAATAACATTGAAGTTCCCACCGATCATCAGTGGAGAGGAGATGTTCGCCATCTCATCAGATAAGTCCTGACATAGACCTGCCCATCTCTGAACAATAGGGTAAGCATATACAACAAAAAGATGAAACATATCGTCCCCTTCACCAACAACAACATGGATGAATTGGTTTAATTTGCACAGAATCCTCAAGTTGCAAGCCGATGAGTGCCATAAAAGCCAAATACCCCCACTCTGTTCAATAGCTTCCACATGATCAAAGCTATCAAATCTCGTTTTACAAAAAATCTCATCCGCCTTATCCCCTGCAACATGGGTTTCAAACAGAGCCAAAAAATTAGGTTTGAATTTACGAAGCAAGTAACATATAAATCTTTTGAACCTTCTCTAACAATACCCCTACAATTCCAAAGCATGTCAATCATAAATAACTAATGGCAAAGAGTAGGGACCCTTCCATAGGGCAAGCTACTGCTCATGTAGAACGGGTGAATTGGTTTTGCCATGTACATCGTCATGCATCACTGTATCCACAAACGGTTGATCGTTAACTTCCAATGACATTACAACTTCTTGATCAGGGGGCGGCCTTAATAATTTTAGAGGTAAAAATCATAGTCCCTGGAGAGGTTTTTGTAGCTTTTCTTCAATCATGGAGAAATGGGTAGATTTGCTTGTGGAGGCGATGTTAGACTTAGTGACAAAGTGGGTACTAGAGAGGGGTTGTGCAAAGAGGGTTATAGGTTTGATTCTAATATGGGTTTGGGTTTTGGCAGGAGTGGACTGGGTAAGGGACAGAGGGGGGGGGGGTCTTTTGGTTATTTTGGGGTTGGATCGTGGGTTGTTTTGATTTTGGGTTGATTTAAGAATCTCCCTTTGGGCATGCACAAGCCCACTTGATTTGGCTAGCTCATTAAGCCTCAATCTTTTAGTTTGACAGGCTCTCTTCCTAAGCTTTGTTCTGCCAGGGAAACCCTACGAATTAGCAACCCCCTGACACACCTCTGCCACCGCTTTCCCCTTATCACTAGAATGTCTTAGGTTAGCCTCTGCTACTTCCTCATGTAGGCCTGCAAAGCGATTTCCCATCAAAAGCTTTGTAGTCTGTTAAACGTTTGACTTGCGCTATGAGTGAGCTGTCCCTTTCCCATTGGTGTTCATCCACGAGCCCCGAGGACAAACTCTAGCGACCACATCAGTGGTTTTTCCCCCGACTTTCTCACTCGCCTGTTGCTCTGACGACTTCCTTTGCTCAACCAAAGTAATATCCGTAGTGAACTAGCAGTTGTCATAGTGGTGACCATATCTCCCAAGGAAAAACATATGAGATGAAGACTCTCATATTCAATTTGGAGACATTCGCCGTTAAGAAAGATTCCCCCCTTCAAAGGTGTGGAAATACCGATCTCAACGCATACTGATGCGTTCCTGCTTGTGATGCCGGATCTATGATCTTGGTAGGAAGTCGCATGCGTCGAAAGTGGGGTTGAGGAGGTGGAACGCGTTGTTGGAATGGTGGCTCGAGATGGAGAGTGAAGCCGTAGCGTCGGCAGCGGAGGAGATAGACTCGAAAGATCGAGTGAGGGCCGTAGCGTCGGCAACGGAGGGGATAGACTCGAAGAAGATCGAGTGGTGGCCGTAGCGTCGGCGACGTAGTGAAAGAGATGAGAAGATAGAGTTTGGGGTGACGCAGATCTAAGAGAATGGAGGCAAAAGCTCTCGACAAGTAATCTTAGATTAAAATGATGCGTAGCCTAATACAGAAGGTCGAGTTGACCTTTTATAAGAGATAGCGGGACTCGAATGGGCCGAGTCTCGCTTAATGGGCCGGCCTACGCGACACGCGTGAAACACACGCCCTAAAAGAAATAACTAAAATAATAATGTTCTGAAATCAAACAATACAAAGATCGCGTTCAACTAATGGTTGAGAGAATGATAACAGAGAACGCGTTCTCTAGACTATGTTGAAGGCTTCTGAGGGAGAACGCGATCTCTTGCGTTCCTTGGCTTGCGACGACGCGGGAAATCATTGATTGTGTCGCATCGGCAATTGCTTTGGCACACGCTCGTATTATTGGCCCTTCTGAGCGAATGCTCATAGCTTCCTCTTCCTCTGTAGCAGTCATGGTGGGTAGGGGCGCATCATCCTCCCCCACTTGGCTTTGAAGCGTCCCCGCTTCACCATCATCAAAATCGGGCTCCACATATGGTTCCAAGTCGGCGACGTTGAAGGTTGCGTGGACACCGTAGTCTGGTGGAAGCGCGATTTTGTATGCGTTGTCTTCAATTGCCTTCACAACACAGAAAGGGCCATTACCACATAGGGCCAGCTTGGATTTGCGTTTAGCTGGAAAACGGCCTTTGCGAAGGTGCACCCATACCAAGTCCCCTGGGGCAAATGTAACGCGGCGGCGCCCACGGTTGTGCTGTTTGGCATATTGATCAGCGCGGCGTTCCAGCTGCTCCCGCGTTCGCTGATGCAGATCCTGGATCATCGCGGTGCGGTTGGCCGCGCTAGGGTTCTCATTATCCTTCAGAGGATGCGGCAACATGTCCAGCGGAGTTAGTGGGTTTTTTCCATACACCACCTCGAACGGAGTGAGCTTTGTCGCAGAGTGCCTGGACCTGTTGTAAGAAAACTCAACAATTGCAAGTAAGTCCTCTCAACGTTTTGGGTTGGATTTGAGCATGGTCCTAAGGAGGGCTCCTAGGGTTCGATTGGTCACCTCAGTTTGACCATCAGTTTGTGGGTGGTAGCTAGTGGAATACAAAAAGTTTGGTACCCAGCTTCCCCCAAAGTGTTCTCCAGAATAGGCCTATAAATTTGGTATCGCGATCACTCACGACAGACCTTGGTATCCCATGTAAACGGACCACGTTGTCAAAGAACAACGCGGCGATTTCACTAGCAGTGAAATCGCCGCGTTGTTCTAGTTTTCACACAAGCATTTAAAAACGACTTGATCATTTGGGTCAACGACCAACCTCATCGCACAATGCGAATCCAGATTGGAAAGAAGACTTACTCTAATCGAAGTCCGGGCGGGTTCCAAGTTGTACTTCTCGCCCGAAGGTTCATTAATTATGTGCATAACCGCACTTATCTTATTTAATTACAAAATGTATATTCATGTTAAAGATTTATTATATATATATCTTCTCGACACGAGAGATATATTGGGAACATTTTCGGAATGTTTGGCACCAGCTGGGTGCACCACCACCTATATTCGGATAGGGGTAGGTCATGACCAGAAAGGGTGTTAGGGCACTTACTTCATAAATCACCACAGTTATAAAGAAACGACTAATCCTCGTAAGGAATTAGCGTTTCTACGAATACTCGTGCTAAACTAGCATTTAAGTTCACATTTAAATCCACACCATATCCATCACGGAAAAATAACATGTACAATAACGTTGTTTCTAGCAATATATACAACCTATTATAGTATCATATTTTATCACATCATTTTATAAAATTTGTTTCCAAACGAAACAACACTTCACCTCATTTTAATTAACAATAAAGTAATTTATAATTAAAAGAAATATGGAATGATAAGCAAGAGTGAACCGCCACTTGCCTTAATTTAGACGAACTGGCCCTACTACAATAACGACCTAAGGAAGCGGTCAACAAGCGCTGCAATAGGTTTATTTACCGTTGCCTTACATATAATGTAGCGGTTGTTAACCGCTTCATCTGCTCGTGTTGCATTAGGCCTGATGCAGCGGTTTTTAAATGCTATTGCAGCGGTTTGGGTAGTACTACAACAACCGCTTCATCAGAAACAACAACCGCTAGTATACTATCTATTGCAGCGGTTGTCCCAACACCTATTGCAGCGGTTTTGCTAGCTATTGCAGCGGATGTGATGAACTATTGCAGCGGTTTGGCTAGCTATTGCAGCGGTTGATTTACCAATTGCAGCGGTTAAGGTTTGCACAATGCAACCGTTGTGGTTATCTATTGCAGCGGTTGTTTAACCTATAGCAGCGGTTTGGTTTAGCTATTGCAGCGATTTCTTTTTTATTGCAGCGGTTGTATTGACCTACAGTAGCGGTTAGTTGAAATCTAATAAAGCAGATTTTGCTTATATTGCAGCGGTTTTGTGTTTTTTTTGCAACATATTCCAGCGGTTTTGAATTTTTGTGTTTTTTTTGTCGTATCCATAATTATTTTTGCTAATTATATATATACATATTTTTCCTGCTTAAAAAAATGATATTTAATACTAAAATTCCATTCATTATATAAGAAACTTGTTAGTTACAATATAAGTGCATAGCTTGTCCAAGTGTACCTATTATACCAAAAAACCAAGTCCATATATAGTTGACTTGTGCTAATTAATATACCAAGTGTTAGCTAGCTAGAGCTGCTAATATACCAAAATTATGGACCAAATCAAAGTATCATTATCTAAAAACTAGACGTGTTAATCCTATACAACTATATCCATGTTTTCTTCATTGTCCAATAGAATCAAAAACCTGCAAAACAAATAAAAATAACCAATGAATGGATCTACAAATAGATTTCACTCAATAGTAACACCAACAACGGATAAGTGTAATTCAAAAGAAAATTGAAATGAATGGATATGCACAACATATAGAAACAGTTGAAAACATACCTTCATGTAACATCATCCTTCTCTACACATCCACTGAGCAACTCACATATCTTCTGTCCCCTCAAGTTCATCGACAAGGTCCCTAAAATCAACACAAACATATAAGAAACTCAAACATGCTTATGGTTTGACTTTAGATTATTAATCTAACTCACCTTGTTGAATTAGCATTAGAACTAGATGCATTTTCTTGGCTTGTAGGGAAGTCAGGTATAAGAACATCCCTTCCCTGATTGGCTTCTCGTATCTTTGATATGATATAAGAGAGTTTTTGCTCTACTTGTTCAGCTACTGTTTTTTCCATTTGCTGTGTGATGCTTTCGAGGAACACCGAAGGAATCTTGTATGGGGTCTTGGGATCCTTGCTCTTCAAACTTGACTTCGTGACACCTAGTCCATACATACGCAAGCGCCCACTATGCTCCTTCTTAGTAATTACATCATAATAAGGATCGGTTTGAGTGCTTTCATCCTCTAAGGTTTTAAGTGCTTTCATTTTCTCCTATTTCAAACAATACAAAATGGCATCGTTTAGTAACTATTAAAAACGAAACCAACATATATATACATATTATGAACCACACAACTTTTTCAGTACCACTCCCAATATCCACAGGAATCGTCACAGACAAGCTAAAAGATATGCTCAAAACACCAAACTCATTAAGATGGTAGAACGGATTCAAACCTCTGAACAAGTTCAAAGCAATCAAATTAGATGGGCAATGAACGGATTCAAACCTCTGACCAAGTCTGGTGAGCACATTAGCCATTTGGGCAAATGCATATTCCTGCCAGAAGAAAGCGCAGTCACAGAGAAAGCGCAGTCACAAAAGAAAGCGCAGTCACAGAGAGAGAGAAGAAAGAGAAGGATGGATAGGATGCAGTGGAGCTTGGAATGGGAAATATCTGTAACACCCCGGGCCAGAGGTGCTACAGTGCCATAGTCCCGAAGGACTATAAGGAGGTTTTTAAAAGAAAAGAAATCCAAAACTCTTCCAATTACACAAAAGTTATCAACATCAAAATTCATGTTCAAGTTTGAAACAACACTTAAACCTGTCATCAGTTTAATGCATCAATTTATATCCAAAACACGGAAGCGAATACAACATTTTCAAATCTGATGCAAACTAAATCTTTAACTGTGAAGACCAATCTGTGATCCAGAACCCGCTTGTTGCTGCAAACCTGCAAGCCTGATTGACTGGGGACCCGATACCCCAGCCAACCGCGGCACGTAAACCGAAATTGGTCAGTCTTACGAAAGACTGGCAAAACTCCACAAGCTAAAACAGTTAAACACCAGAAAATTATCACAACAACCAACTCATGCCAAATAACAACATGCCATACATTATATATATACATATATATATCATAACTATATCATAATCATATCAACCAACCAAGACCAATCACACGTCAAAACACAAACACCCACTATCACATAACCAATCAATTACCCATTATTATCCAACTCTACACTATACTAACCTCTTTCAATCCAACCTCAACCTCATCACAAGTATAAATGAATAAAACGATCTAATCTAATTTTCTTCTCTACTATTAACACCTCAATTATCAAGTTACAAAACATATATACATATCTTACTACCAACATGTAACCAAGGCTAACCAAACATACCGAACTCACTACTGTCACTACACACAAATGTCAACACACACAACTGTCAACGCCCACAACTGTCAACACACAATCCAACTCACACAACTGCCAACACAACAAAGTTCAATACACACAACTATCAATACACACACAACAACCAATCACACACAACAGCCAATCACACACAACAGCCAATCACACACACAACCAATCACACACAACTGTCAATACACACAAACCATAGTCAACCATACACAATTGCCAACGCACGCGTAACAGTCAATCACACACAATTATCAAGCAAACGGGTGAGACGATCAACGCCCCGGCCTATCCCATGTTGCCCCGCACCCTCAAGGTGGGAAAACAACCATGGAGGACCTGGACCAGCCACCCCGTGCCCCGCACCCTCAAGGTGGGAAAGCAATCGGCGCCGCCCAGTCCCAACCTATCCCGTGTTGGCCCGCACCCTTAAAGTGGGAAACCAACCATGGAGGACCTGGACCAGTCACCCCTTCCGGTGCCGCCCAGTCCCAACCTATTCCATGTTGGCCCGCACCCTTAAAGTGGGAAACCAAGCTCACAATTAGTTACAATCAACTATCACACCAACATCCAATCAAACACGACACAAGGCAACCAACCAACACCTCCAATCCAACCCACCACCAGATGGGACTTTCAACCATCCACCCTAGCCTTAACCAACGGAGGTCACACCCTCACGCGGTCGGATGAGGTCACACCCTCACCCCGGCTCCATAACCAACCATCACCAATCCGACACCCAATCAATTATTACACACGACAACGATTAACACATATTCACACATATATATAATCAACCAAGCAACTTTAAATTCAATAATCCAATCAATCCACAACAATCAATTCATAACCATTAATCCACAACAATCAATCCACATTTAGTTATGACCAACTACCACATCACATTCAATCAAACATAACACGAGACAATTACTAACACACCCACACATTCACACACACACACACATATATTCAACTACGTAATTCTACATCCAATAATCCAGCACATAACCAATATCTGCCAATAATCAAGCAACAACCAATATTCTACACAAAACAGTAACCAAGCACATACCAATATCTGCCAACAACCAAGCAAACAATCAATACCCAGCACAAGACCAATAACAAAACACACAACTGGTATCCGATGCACGACCAATAATTATGCACACAATCCAACACACAACCGCCAACACACACAGGTGTCGACAAACACACATATTCAACCAAGAAATTTCACAACTAATAATCCAAATTAATTTACTCAGACAAGGCTTACTGAATCAATATAGGGACAAAAGTAATTTATAAAATATACGAAGGGTTAGCAAGATTTATCTTGCCTCAAACGCGACCACAACGACCCCAGATCTCCAACCAACTCGAACGAACCTGCGAAATCAATCCGAGCAAATCCCTGGCATTAATTACTCATACCAATCCACAACTAACAAACCCCCAATTACAAACCCTAAAATCAACCTTAATTAATTAGGCAATTCACACCCAAATTCCACCCCAAATTCCATCTCTTAATTAATCCAAAGTTGCTGCACAATTACCCACCGAATTCAGCCAAACACTTCATAGTCGAGCGCCATCCTTGCCATTCTCCACATCTGTCCACGAACAGCCCATCATATACAACATTCAGCAAAATTTCTGAACTCCAAACAAACCTAATTGAAGAACCTCATCTTACCTCGTCGATACCTTGCTCTCGCCGCCGGGATGGGGCTTCTCGTCGCCGGAGGAGCAGCACCAGTAGGCCGCGCAGGAGCCGAGCCTTGCATAGCCTCGACCGCGGTCTCGCGCTATAGCTCGATGTAGTTCGCACCAGCAAATCGATGCGCCTCACATCAGCAGCTCGTGGTCTCGCCTCAGCCGTGGCTCGCCTTTGTCGCCGGAACTGGCATCTCCTCGTCGGAGCTCACAATAGTAACAACAGCAAGCACTCCAGCAGCAGCAGCGAACAGAACAGTAGCGGCTCCACAGCAGCTCCGACCTTCAGTAGCAGCTCCACGACAGCAGCCACGAACAGAGGAGGAAGCGGACAGCGGTCCGGGTCGAGCTCGCCGGAGAAGACGATGGCAGGGCAGGGAGGCGGAGGAACACAACTCAGCGGAGCTCACCTGAAGAAGAAGACAAGGCCTCCTCCAAATCTGCCCCCTTTTTTTTGATTTTCTAATTTCCCCAATTCTCATTTTTATCCCCAAAATCCCTAAATTTCTCTTTTTTCTGATTTAAGAAAAATCCCAAAAATCTTATTTACCATTTTGCCATTTATATAACCTTTGGGGTATTTCAATATTGCCATTAGTTCAGCCCCGAAAGTTGTCAAAGAATCTACTTATAATGGTAAATAGGCCTTCAACCAAAGTGAGCTTATTCTACTAGGTCACCACGGATTTGTACCGGCCCTCGTTTGAAAGCCAACCACACATGTAATGGTATCTAATTGGAACTACAATGTCCATTCTTTTGATCTCATCCATTGTCTGCAACTCTTGCATTGCCATGTTTGGGTGTCAAGGTCATTATTCTTTCACTGAGGCTGTGCATCAAGGGAAAGCCAGCTCTTTGATGATTTTCTGGGCTCGGTGCTGTATTGAGAGTTTTTAACATTGTGGGGTTTTATTTTCTGGTGCAAATTTTTCACCTTTGCTATGTGCCGGGTTTGATGGTTGATATTGTGAAAACCATAATTCATTTTTTTTCTGTGATATGTTTGTTGTTGTTGAAGCCTGTCTAGTTCTGGGATTAGTGGCATCCTATCTGGAAATAAACTAAAGCCTGTCTGGTTCTGGGATTGGTTCACTGCCACTCTCAATCTAGAATCAAATATTCGACATTGCCAAACACATAAAAAGATGATTAAACCAACACACCTAAAACCAATCAATGAAAAAAGAACTAATGCAGTACGTCCTCTTCCTAACATACTATTGAGTCTATGACTCTAGAAACAACACCAATCCTAATGAGCTTCTATATTATAAAGAGCAAACTCATAAAAGTCCTCGCATGAGGAGTCCGATCTTAAACAGAGGAAAAGAGTGGTACAAAAAAAGTTGGTTCATAATAGTATTTTAGTAACTAATATATTAGAGACCATAAAAAGTATAAGAGAATTAATTTAACTTACAATGTTTTCTAGAGTTTCCACGTTTGTTGTAAGGTATGTACGCCCAGGTTTTCGCTTTCTAGATTCAATATACACATCTGCTTGCGATGGATCCTGCTTGTTTGGGTCATTTTGTTTCTATAATAAAACAGAAAAAATATCAAACCAAAATATAAATATTTGTTTTAATATAATATTATAATTAATAGTAATAGAAGCTTACCATTTTGTCTCGCAACATGGCATATGATAATGGGCCCATAGTATGCATGTCACATTGCTTTTCACGGTTCACTTTGTTTTTCTTACTTATTTCCTAATTATAACCATGTAAAAGTATAACTATTTATTGTCATTGGGAAGAAAACAACAACATTATCAACAAAATAATATAAATGGTATTTAGAAAAAAATGCAGAAATGCTTACCTTGGCTGTTTCTGAATCCCAAAAATTCATCAACTCTATAAACTCATTTTCTGGTATGTGCTCAGGCCGCTTGGCCAACCTTTCTTCCATGGTTTCATTTTCTTTATAGTATTTTTCCTTCATTCTTGTTTTGTACACCCTCCATTTTTCATTCACATTCTTCAAAACGTACTTCTTTGCATGTTCCTCAGGTAAGAATTTTTTCTAAACTAGAATAAAATAAGATATTATATAAGTACTTGTATAGACAATAATCTAAATCTATGAAAATAACGTTTGAACAAACATTACCTGAACATACTCCTAAATTTTTTCCTTGAAAGGCATGTACTTCCAACTTACATAATTCAAAGGTGCAAAGGCGGAATCTTTTGCCAAAGTTCCAAGAAGGTGAGTAAAATCACCAACTATCTCTTTTGTAGGCCCCACTGGTTGGTTTAAATCATTAAATAAGACTGGAGCCCGTTGGTCCATAGTACGCGCATGAATCTTCTCTAAAATGGTTCTCCCTCGATGCTTCTTCTCTCTAGTAACTAATTAAAAGTTTAAAAAATGTAAATTTTCCTAGCTAGTAAAGTAATAAAATGATCTTAGATATTTTGGATATAAGGTACCTGAATTTTCATTTTGAATCGTCTCATCAGGTGCATTTGCTGCTTGAACATGGTTATGAGTATCATATTCTGAAACGTCAATCCCAACAAGATCACTTACATTTGTTGGTTGTTGTGGTCTACATTGTTCATCAACCAAAGATGAATTAGCATTTATATCATGGAAATTCACATCATTGCTTTGTTGTCCTCTTGAGCCTTGTAATTTCCTCATGTTTATAAATCTTGACATAGACCTTGGAGCGCAATATTGCTTGTGACTCTTATCCTGCTGCCAAGCCAACATTTTCTTTTGCTGAATTTTTGGTGCTTGGATCAAAGTTTGCACTTGAACTTGAGATGAAACAGTGCTCATAACCGGATCTGATTCTTGGACAAAGAGTGGTGGCTGATGTTGTTGAACTTCCTTGTTTTTTTGTTGCCTATCTCGAGTTTTGGATGCAAGAAATTCAGCCATGGGTAATGTTTGGGTAAGTGGTTGTTTTGCCTTCTTAGCTCTTGAAGAATTCTCATTCTTTGAAACCTATAAAGAATGTTAAGGTAGTTATAACAAATAGGAAAAAAGAACATGTGCCAAAACAGAAAGAGTAAGTACATACTTTTGTTGGTTGAGAATGATTCACTTGGCTATCAACACATTCTTACGTTTGAGACAAGTTCAGGCTGTAAAGTTTGAGACATCAAAATTATATTATTTCAAATAACTAAAATTGTCATTAAAACTACAATATCATATTGAATGGAATTCGTATACCTCAAATTGGAAATCCATGTCTTCTCCTGTAACCTCGTCGGCAACACCCTTCGCAATTGCATCATACTTTTCTTGCAAAATTTTATTTGCTAAGGTACCATAACCCTTTGCCTTCATTTTTACAGCATTTGATTGTAGTATCTCCATCCTCATCTTTTCATATTCACAAAGACTTCCATTTTGACGAGATGACATATTTTTTCCCATCTACTTTGTCAAGACATAAAAAATAATATTAGATAAATTTTGTTTCTTAAAAAATCAGACAAATATAGCCTATACTAAGAAGGAAAATTGTTTTCAGATTTGTGTACCTAGGAAGAATAGTATTCAATAAACAATATGTAAAGATTAGTTGGAGAATGCATTGGCTAAGACTTCACATATATCCATGGAAATTGATAAGAAAAGCATGATTTAGAGATGACGAAATGAATGCAAAGGAAGAGGCATGAAATTATATGAATGACATCCCAATAAACTAATGAGAAGAATATTTAGCTAGCTGGCAGAATATATAGCTATTATAAAGTATACCTTAGAAGAGAATAAAGTATAAGAGAACCAGTCGATCTATGCCCCAATCACACAATAATCATGCACCGAAGTTCATATAAGCCAAAAAACCCTACATTAAAATACATATATTTAGCGAGGCCATGGTAAAAGATGAACCTGATGGCATGCGGAGTTCACACCTTCTTCTCAAAGTCAATAATATAGCGTATTTTCCTTTCCTTCGAATGTGTAGCAGATGGCCTATTTACAAGAATCCTGTACTTCAAAAGAGAAATGTTCATATATTATTAAAGAGACTAATATTAAGTATGATCAACTCAACTAATGCACATTCAACTTCTACATCGGTTGTTTACAAGAGTATACATTGGAAATAACTAATCTAAGTCACATATAAGTATTTCGGAAGAGTAGATTCAGAAGCAATCATGTTTTCATCATGTGAACACTCCACAAAAAATAAATTCAAACATAACATATTAGTCGTAATAAACACAATCCCCTATTAAAATCAAATAAAACCAAAAAATCATGAATGAAGGAACCTTTCTGAAACAAAATCTGAACAACTTAAAGCACAAATTCAAGAGTAAATTTCTAAAAAAAAGTACATATTTCACTAATATAATACTTGAAACACAATGTGAACAAAACATAAGTAAATGCGAATGAGTCAGCTATTCATCTAGAACATTTTCAGACATGTCAATAATTGTTGCATATACATCCTCTCTAGTACGACTAAGCTCCACATCACAATCAGTGCTAGTAAATCTCTTTCGAGAATGATAAGATTCCCTCCAGTACGTGTCAGCAAATCCATCAGTTCCTTCATCCCTAGCATTAGAATGATCTTTAGGAAGCTCTTGAACAACATAATGCCAATTGGGTGATAATGGGTCTTCAACATAAAAAACTTGACTAGCTTGAGATGCCAAGATGAACGGCTCATGTTTAGAAATTAGCTTTTTACGGTTGATTCGAACAATTCCATCAATGTCTTCCTCAGATTGGAACCATACACAACCAAATAAGACGACACTAAAATGATCTTCATAGAAAATCTCAATAATATCTTCAATTGATCCATAGTAACTGACATCTCCCATAATAGGATGTTGATCTTTAGTACTTGCAAAACTTAGAGTTAATGCCGTTAAAGTCACTCCACTGTTTTCTGTCACACAATTTCTATCACGCCTCATAGTGTGAAACTTATAGCCATTGATGAAATAACCGTTGTATCTTTTTACAAAGAAAGAAGGGCCCACAAATAACTGTTGGATAAAGTCTGGCACATGTAGACCTTGACCAAGCTCAAGCTGAACTTTCTCTCTAAACCAATCAACAAAATCATTACCATGGCTTTGAGCGGTATCCCACTTCCTCTTCTTTTTGTTACTAACAAGTGCCTCATGTTCACTACATTATATAGAAACAGAGTTGAAGTTTAAATAATTCAGCAAGTAAGATTTAGAATAAATATAAAAACCGAGAAATAAAGTAGTTCTATTACCTAATGTATCTCTCAACTTCCTCATCTTGGCAATTGAATAAAATATAGTGATGTGCTTGACCCCACTTGATCATATCAAGCTTGCAACGCTTTTGTTCTTTCTTGTTCGTATTTCCCTTGCCCTTTATAGGATGACCGATCTTCGGAAAAATAGCATGAGAGACATTAGTCGTCATATGATCATCTATAATTGGGTGTCCATGATCCAAATATCTAGAGAAAAAAGTAACACATTCATCTGCTAAGTAAGCTTCTGTAATTGATCCTTCTGGACGACTCTTATTCCGAACAAAAGAATTTAACCTTCCAAGGTTTCTTTCAATCGGATACATCCATCTCACACAAACAGGCCCCCCAAGTCTAATCTCTTCAACTAAATGGATAGACAAATGAACCATAATGTCGAAAAAAGCAGGAGGAAATATCATTTCAAACTGACACAAAACCTCAGTAATTTCAGATTGTAGATAATCCAAATCATTACGATCAATAACTTTACTGCAGATAGCCTTGAAAAAAGCACTTAGCCTCATTAAAGGTTCAGCAACATCCTTGTGCAAACTTGTCTTCGAAGCAATTGGAAGTAAATACTGCATCATGAAGTGAGCATCATGGCTCTTGTAACCTGTAATCTTCTTGTCCTTCATTTGAACACACCGTGAAATGTTGGAATCACAAACTTGTGGCACCTTGGCATTTTTAATGACACTACAAAATCTGCTCTTCTCATCCAATGTCATCCAAAAGCGTGACTTTGCCATTTCAATACATTCACCATCATCAGATAATTTAGGTTGAAGCTCCTACATGATATCTAGGTCTAACAAGTCCATTCGTGCCTTCAAATGATCTTTGCTTTTTCCAGGAATATTCAACAATGTGCCAATGACACTATCACATATGTTCTTCTCTATATGCATCACATCTAGACAATGACGACAAGCAATACGTACCCAATAAGGCAAATCAAAAAATATTGATCTTTTTTTCCAAGGGCATATTTCATTTGTGTCATCCTCCTCCTCCTCCACCACTACTTTCTTCTTGTTCTCCTTCTTCTTATTGTTCTTATTCTTCTTCTTCTTCTTCTTCTTCTTCTTCTTCTTTTCCTTTGGTTTATTCTTTCCAAAATCATTCTTAAAATCAGATAGCAACTCCAAAACTTCAGTTCCTGACAAGCGGACTGGTGCATCTCCACTCTCACACTTCCCATTGAAATGACGTTTATTACGCTGATATGGGTGATTTTTTTCCAAAACTATGCGGTGATCCATGTAGCATGTCTTTCTACTATGCTTCAAATACTGTGAGCGAGTATCGTAATGGCAACAAGGGCATGCCAATTTTCCTTTTGTGCTCCATCATGATAACATCGCATAAGCAGGAAAATCACTTATAGTAAACAATAAGGCTGCACGCATATTAAACATTTGGTTTCTCGAAGCATCGAATGTTTCTATGCCAGACTCCCATAGTTCTTTTAGATCTTTCACTAAAGGTTGCATGTAAACATCAATATTGTTTCCTGGTGATAAAGGTCCTGGAATGAGCAATGCTAGCATTAAAAACTCAGCCTTCATAGACATCCACGTTGGTAAGTTATAATTTCTCAATATAACTGGCCATGTACTATGCACAATGCTCATTGTATTAAATGGATTAAATCCATCACTAGCTAAGCCTAATCTCACATTGCGTGGATCTTCAGCAAACGAAGGATACGATGAATCAAAGTTCTTCCAATCTTCACCATCAGCCGGGTGCCTTAAAAGACCATCATTTGGACGTCCAGTTGCATGCCATGTCATGTAGCGGGCAGTTTCTGGGCACATAAATTGTAACACCCCCAAATTTCGAAAGAATTGAAAGTGCTACTGCCGATGACTCCGGACGTAAACCCCGAAGTCACCCCAGGCTTTTCCGACGATATAACTGTCTTAAACATAGTTATAATACTAAAATCATAACTTTTATTAAACCACATGGTCGCGGAATTACACGATTCCAAAAACGACCCAATTAATCAGAAATACAAAATCAGAATTTACAACGGAAGACTTACAACAAAATCACCTTTTTAACACAACGGAAGACTTTTAAACAAAACGACAAAATAACTTGTCAAAACACCGTTCATCTTCATAGTCGTTCTAGCCTTCACAGATCTGCAACACACCTGATGTGCCGAATCGAACGGATGACACCAGCCAACCATGCAAGGAATATAACGGTTGGTTAGTCTAAATGAATAGACTAGCAAGGGTACAAAGCAGAGTGGTTCGAAGCAGTCGTATTAGGTTAGACCCATCGCTTCTCGAATAACAACCGATAACGATAGTCAACTATCATACTCCTACTGAAATAAACAAGAGGTATGCACAAGAGAAGATTCTGGAGATCGAGTCTCACAGTAATCAATCCCAAAAGAAGACTCCAAAAGAAATGAGCCTTTACGGAAAATGATGACAAATGTTGGAAAACTCAAACAAGCACACATAACCACATCACACAAGTATCGCATACGAGCGATCTACTACTAAGACGAGTTTTTCCTAGTTGCACTAGCGCCTAGCTGCACTACTCGCCCAAGATTCATTAATTAGGTGCCCTCAAGCACTTATCCGAATTAAATGACCACACACACACACATCACGTTATAAGCTTTTAACCTAACCTCCTGTCACGCAGGACTCGGAATGGAACTCACAGGATCCAAACCTCTAACATCTCATCGAAGAATGGACCTCCCAGGATCCAAACCTCTTACTATCGCATGGGTCTCAACTGCCCTCAACAGTTATAAAGAAACGCACATGGAACTCACGGATCCAGTCGGTCCTACGAATACTCGTGCTAACTAACAGTTTAAACACACAACAACCACACACAGGACCATCACGGCCCAACCTGCACAACTATCACCCTAGATTTAATAATCTAAAACACACATAATAAATCACATCAAAGACCCTTACGGCCTTCACCTGCAAAACAAATCTATAATATACTAGCGTCGGTTCTAGCAGAATATACAACCTAGGATAATATCAGTTTTTAATCACATAACGTTATCAAACAATTTCCAACATAATTAACAACCATCCCAAATTATTTAACAACAAAACTATTGATAAATAATCGAAATATGGAATGATGAGCAAGAGCGAACTGCCACTTGCCTTAGATCCGACAAGCTCGAACCAAGCAGAGCAACGTCTAGTTCCTAGATCTGAAACTGGAGCAAATCTTGGATAATAAATCCCTAAGAAATGGCCCATAACAAGACCCTAAGTTAGATTCAATACACTTATATATGAATCTAAAAGAATAGGAAAAGAATCAAAAAAATCGAGCCAAGCCCCAAGCCAAAACTCCAAGAACACACCTTCGGACAAGCCTCGCCGCGGGTGCGGTGGGCCTTGCCGCTGGGTGCGGTGGACAGACAGTGGCGAAGGGGAAACTCGACAGCCATGGAGAATTTCTTACCCCAAAACCGATTTGTTTGCTTCGATTTGTCTATGGTTCGATCTCCAACACCTTAAAGCTTCACACAACACTCACGAGCTCCTTCTAACACTCAAAGGGATCTCGAATCTCACACAAACGAAGCTCACAAGCTGCTCAACAATGGTGAAAAACCAGAAAAACAGAGGAGGAAGAAGAAGAAGAAGAAGAAGAAGAAGAAGCTTGGCTTCGGATTTGATCTCCTTTTATAGCTCAATCCGAGCTTCCTCTAAGGGGACAGGCTAGGGGACAAGGGAACAACAACCCACGAAGTCAAGGGAACAAGAGACAACAAGTGGATCAAGTGGGCAAATGGATAGAATTTCGGAAATCTTATCGCGAAGACGAAGCTGTCAGCGCTCGCCGCGGGTGCGGTCATACTCTCACCGCGGGTGCGGTCGTGACCATCAGGAAATCATCCTGACTTCGACGGGGCCGTTCTCTCATCTCCGAACTCCAAATGAGGTGATTCCAAATCGAGGAGTTAGATCTAGAAGTCTATTTTAATCCTTCCAAATTTCACATTGTATGCATTATGGAATCAAGAGTTATGACGATTTTTCTAAAAGGTCGCACTTGTATGGGCGAGGAAAGTATGGGTACGAGTTCTTTTAACCCCGGGTTAAATATATTCGTACACTAATGATATATTAACCCCGAAAACACTTAAACTGTATTATATAATGCTCGGAAAATTTTACAGAGTTCAGAACATATTACAGAATGTCCGATCTTCTCTGAATTAAATCCGTCTAGCAATCCGGGCATAAGAAAAATAAAATTTCAAAATACCCTTAAAAATTACGGGGTATTACATTACTACCCCCTTATTTTAAGTTTCGACCCCGAAACTTGCATCATTCAAGGACGACAACAATTAGGGAAAGTATCTAAGCATACCCGCCTCAATCTCCCAAGTAACCTCTTCGGTTCTTAACTTGGAGCACAAAACTCGTACCAAAGGTACCACCTTACTGCACAACTACTTCAATCTTCTAGGGTTAACCATATATTTATTTTAGCAAGAATATTTACAACAAAAAGGTTACAAACCCTGCTGCATACTTAAACTTACTAACACAACTTGTTCAAATCAAAAGACTGGGTAAGCTCCCACATCCACAACCTACAACAAAAGCAGAAAACTTTAAGCAAATGGAACATCAGGCCCATCTGCCTCACGTATCACGTAAAGACGTTGACCTCGACTTCCAGAAGCTACTGGGGCCTTGCCCTTGTTCTGTGCAGTTGTCTGCATCGAAGCACTTGGAGCCTCCACCGGTTTATACTCAGGCCGGTTATTCCGATTAGCAGACCCTTGCTGCGACTCCAGTCCTTTCTGCTCTCCCTGACGACAGAACTTCTGAATATGCCCCTCCTTTCCGCAGCCAAAACACATCTTCTTCTCACTCCGACAATCAAAACTCTTGTGCCCAGAAGCACCACAATTGAAACACTGAAATGGTCTGCTGCTCCAACCTGAGCCCCTGGCAGAGCCAGAATGAGTTGTCTCGGTCTTAGCACGACCAGACTTCTCAAACTTAGTAGGCGATGCCGGTCATTTGAACGAACCAGCTTGGCAATCCTGCTGCCCCCTCTTTTCCTTAACCTGCTTCTCCCGTTTACGGGCGGAATCCTCCAGAGTTGCCTCCAACTTGTAGGCCGTATCCACATACTGCTCCAGAGTAGAGCATGAGTGGTGCACCATCCATGGCTTAATATCTGGGCTCATCCATTCATGGAAGTACCAGATCTTCTGAGCCTCTATGGTTATCTGCGGTTCAGCATACTGCAGCAAATGATTAAATTTAGTGGCGAGCTCTGTCACCTTCAACCCTTCTGTCTTCGAATACAAGAACTCTTTGTGCTTCTCCTCCCTCATAGCTCGAGAGAAGAAACGGTCCATCATCTTGGTCTTAAACATCGACCAGGTCAATATCGGGCTGTCAGCTAAGCCGGTACTCTCCCACCATTCACTGGCTTCTTCTTTCAGCTGCAGAGAAGCTAGATGCACCTTCTCCGCTTCCGTGCACTCAACATTACGGAATAACCGTTCCATACGTGAGAACCAATGAGCCACCCTGACTGGCTCTCCTTTTCCATCATAATTGTCGGGTCTCATGGAGTTAATAGCCTTCAACGCTCAGCCATACTCTCCTCTATCCCTGATCACGCCTCCTTGTAGCACACGATTCCCTTGTTCCTCAAATCTCGGAACTTCTGGAGGTACTGGCACTCCTTGTGCCTGAGGTGCGATTGGTCGCATTATCTCGGTAATTGCTTGCAGGACAATCCCTCGGATTGCTGCAACTGTTGCTGCATCGAGCACCACTGGAGCGTCGGCCTAATCTTGGCCATTGCCCCCTGGATTATTGTTCACAGACTCGTGTTCTTCCACAGGGTCTGCATCAATCCTTGCACCTGGTCTCGGGTCGTTGCTCAGCCCAGCACCAGTGCGAGTAAATGTCCCTCGGGTTCACCATCTGATTACCGATCAAAGTCCAAGTACTTTACACATTAATATCTATTCAAAATGTAATAAAAGTCAACTCAGAGTAGATCAGCCTGGTAACTTTCCTAGATGAACACCAATCTTGAATACTGGGTTCTACAACCTCAAATCACGACAAGCAAACCGAGAACTCAAGTCTAACTGGAGATGGCGAAACCACCTCGACTTCTTCCGAGTCCTTCAGAAGAGAGCAGAATGCACCCTCAACTATGGGTGACAAATAGAGAGTCTTAGTCTTTCTAGACATAGAAGCAAACTTCCGTATCAGACTTAAGAAGGCACGACTATGAACGGCTTTTTATTTGAAAAATTCAGAGCTCTTGGAAAACATTTTAGCTCTGATACCAAATCTGTAACACCCCCAAATTTCGAAAGAATTGAAAGTGCTACTGCCGATGACTCCGGACGTAAACCCCGAAGTCACCCCAGGCTTTTCCGACGACATAACTGTCTTAAACATAGTTACAATACTAAAATCATAACTTTTATTAAACCACATGGTCGCGGAATTACACGATTCCAAAAATGACCCAATTAATCAGAAATACAAAATCAGAATTTACAACGGAAGACTTACAACAAAATCACCTTTTTAACACAACGGAAGACTTTTAAACAAAACGACAAAATAACTTGTCAAAACACCGTTCATCTTCATAGTCGTTCTAGCCTTCACGGATCTGCAACACACCTGATGTGCCGAATTGAACGGATGACACCAGCCAACCATGCAAGGAATATAACGGTTGGTTAGTCTAAATGAATAGACTAGCAAGGGTACAAAGCAGAGTGGTTCGAAGCAGTCGTATTAGGTTAGACCCATCGCTTCTCGAATAACAACCGATAACGATAGTCAACCATCATACTCCTACTGAAATAAACAAGAGGTATGCACAAGAGAAGATTCTGGAGATCGAGTCTCACAGCAATCAATCCCAAAAGAAGACTCCAAAAGAAATGAGCCTTTACGGAAAATGATGACAAATGTTGGAAAACTCAAACAAGCACACATAACCACATCACACAAGTATCGCATACGAGCGATCTACTACTAAGATGAGTTTTTCCTAGTTGCACTAGCGCCTAGCTGCACTACTCGCCCAAGATTCATTAATTAGGTGCCCTCAAGCACTTATCCGAATTAAATGACCACACACACACACATCACGTTATAAGCTTTTAACATAACCTCCTGTCACGCAGGACTCGGAATGGAACTCACAGGATCCAAACCTCTAACATCTCATCGAAGAATGGACCTCCCAGGATCCAAACCTCTTACTATCGCATGGGTCTCAACTGACCTTAACAGTTATAAAGAAACGCACATGGAACTCACGGATCCAGTCGGTCCTACGAATACTCGTGCTAACTAACAGTTTAAACACACAACAACCACACACAGGACCATCACGGCCCAACCGGCACAACTATCACCCTAGATTTAATAATCTAAAACACACACAATAAATCACATCAAAGACCCTTACGGCCTTCACCTGCACAACAAATCTATAATATACTAGCGTCGGTTCTAGCAGAATATACAACCTAGGATAATATCAGTTTTTAATCACATAACGTTATCAAACAATTTCCAACATAATTAACAACCATCCCAAATTATTTAACAACAAAACTATTGATAAATAATCGAAATATGGAATGATGAGCAAGAGCGAACCGCCACTTGCCTTAGATCCGACAAGCTCGAACCAAGCAGAGCAACGTCTAGTTCCTGGATCTGAAACTGGAGCAAATCTTGGATAATAAATCCCTAAGAAATGGCCCATAACAAGACCCTAAGTTAGATTCAATACACTTATATATGAATCTAAAAGAATAAGAAAAGAATCAAAGAAATCGAGCCAAGCCCCAAGCCAAAACTCCAAGAACACACCTTCGGACAAGCCTCGCCGCGGGTGCGGTGGGCCTTGCCGCTGGGTGCGCTGGACAGACAGTGGCGAAGGGGAAACTCGACAGCCATGGAGAATTTCTTACCCCAAAACCGATTTGTTTGCTTCGATTTGTCTATGGTTCGATCTCCCAACACCTTAAAGCTTTACACAACACTCACGAGCTCCTTCTAACACTCAAAGGGATCTCGAATCTCACACAAACGAAGCTCACAAGCTGCTCAACAATGGTGAAAAACCAAAAAAACAGAGGAGGAAGAAGAAGAAGCTTGGCTTCGGATTTGATCTCCTTTTATAGCTCAATCCGAGCTTCCTCTAAGGGGACAAGCTAGGGGACAAGGGAACAACAACCCACGAAGTCAAGGGAACAAGAGACAATAAGTGGATCAAGTGGGCAAATGGATAGAATTTCGGAAATCTTATCGCGAAGACGAAGCTGTCAGCGCTCGCCGCGGGTGCGGTCATACTCTCACCGCGGGTGCGGTCGTGACCATCAGGAAATCGTCCTGACTTCGACGGGGCCGTTCTCTCATCTCCGAACTCCAAATGAGGTGATTCCAAATCGAGGAGTTAGATCTAGAAGACTATTTTAATCCTTCCAAATTTCACATTGTATGGATTATGGAATCAAGAGTTATGACGATTTTGCTAAAAGGTCGCACTTGTATGGGCGAGGAAAGTATGGGTACGAGTTCTTTTAACCCCGGGTTAAATATATTCATACACTAATGATATATTAACCCCGAAAACACTTCAATTGTATTATATAATGCTCGGAAAATTTTACAGAGTTCAGAACATATTACAGAATGTCCGATCTTCTCTGAATTAAATCCGTTTAGCAATCCGGGCATAAGAAAAATAAAATTTCAAAATACCCTTAAAAGTTACGGGGTATTACATTACTACCCCCTTATTTTAAGTTCGAC
Organism: Rheum nobile; assembly: GCA_027886185.1. Taxonomy (NCBI): domain Eukaryota; kingdom Viridiplantae; phylum Streptophyta; class Magnoliopsida; order Caryophyllales; family Polygonaceae; genus Rheum; species Rheum nobile. The sequence goes on from WOAB01000817.1 coordinate 114,895, forward strand.
CCCGAAACTTGCATCATTCAAGGCCGACAACAATTAGGGAAAGTATCTAAGCATACCCGCCTCAATCTCCCAAGTAACCTCTTCGGTTCTTAACTTGGAGCACAAAACTCGTACCAAAGGTACCACCTTACTGCACAACTGCTTCAATCTTCTAGGGTTAACCATATATTTATTTTAGCAAGAATATTTACAACAAAAAGGTTACAAACCCTGCTGCATACTTAAACTTACTAACACAACTTGTTCAAATCAAAAGACTGGGTAAGCTCCCACATCCACAACCTACAACAAAAGCAGAAAACTTTAAGCAAATGGAACATCAGGCCCATATGCCTCACGTATCACGTAAAGACGTTGACCTCGACTTCCAGAAGCTACTGGGGCCTTGCCCTTGTTCTGTGCAGTTGTCTGCATCGAAGGACTTGGAGCCTCCACCGGTTTATACTCAGGTCGGTTATTCCGATTATCAGACCCTTGCTGTGACTCCAGTCCTTCTGCTCTCCCTGATGACAGAACTTCTGAATATGCCCCTCCTTTCCGCAGCCAAAACACATCTTCTTCTCACTCCGACAATCAAAACTCTTGTGCCCAGAAGCACCACAATTGAAACACTGAAATGGTCTGCTGCTCCAACCTGAGCCCCTGGCAGAGCCAGAATGAGTTGTCTCGGTCTTAGCACGACCAGACTTTTCAAACTTAGTAGGCGATGCCGGTCGTTTGAACGAACCAACTTGGCAATCCTGCTGCCCCCTCTTTTCCTTAACATGCTTCTCCCGTTTACGGGCGGAATCCTCCAGAGTTGCCTCCAACTTGTAGGCCGCATCCACATACTGCTCCAGAGTAGAGCATGAGTGGTGCACCATCCATGGCTTAATATCTGGGATCATCCATTCATGGAAGTACCAGATCTTCTGAGCCTCTATGGTTATCTGCGGTTCAGCATACTGCAGCAAATGATTAAATTTAGTGGCGAGCTCTGTCACCTTCAACCCTTCCGTCTTCGGATACAAGAACTCTTTGTGCTTCTCCTCCCTCATAGCTCGAGAGAAGAAACGGTCCATCATCTTGGTCTTAAACATCGACCAGGTCAATACCGGGCTGTCAGCTAAGCCGGTACTCTCCCACCATTCACTGACTTCTTCTTTCAGCTGCAGAGAAGCTAGATGCACCTTCTCCGCTTCCGTGCACTCAACATTACGGAATAACCGTTCCATATGTGAGAACCAATGAGCCACCCTGACTGGCTCTCCTTTTCCATCATAATTGTCGGGTCTCATGGAGTTAATAGCCTTCAACGCTCGGCCATACTCTCCTCTATCCCTAATCACGCCTCCTTGTAGCACACGATTCCCTTGTTCCTCAAATCTCGGAACTTCTGGAGGTACTGGCACTCCTTGTGCCTGAGGTGCGATTGGTCGCATTATCTCGGTAATTGCTTGCAGGACAATCCCTCGGATTGCTGCAACTGTTGCTACATCGAGCACCACTGGAGCGTCGGCCTGATCTTGGCCATTGCCTCCTGGATTATTGTTCACAGACTCATGTTCTTCCACAGGGTCTGCATCAATCCTTGCACCTGGTCTCGGGTCGTTGCTCAGCCCAGCACCAGTGTGAATAATGTCCCTCGGGTTCACCATCTGATTACCGATCAAAGTCCAAATACTTTACACATTAATATCTATTCAAAATGTAATAAAAGTCAACTCAGAGTAGATCAGCCTGGTAACTTTCCTAGATGAACACCAATCTTGAATACTGGGTTCTACAACCTCAAATCACGACAAGCAAACTGAGAACTCAAGTCTAACTGGAGATGGCAAAACCACCTCGACTTCTTCCGAGTCCTTCAGAAGAGAGCAGAATGCACCCTCAACTATGGGTGACAAACAGAGAGTCTTAGTCTTTCTAGACACAGAAGCAAACTTCCGTATCAGACTTAAGAAGGCACGACTATGAACGGCTTTTTATTTGAAAAATTCAGAGCTCTTGGAAAACATTTTAGCTCTGATACCAAATCTGTAACACCCCCAAATTTCGAAAGAATTGAAAGTTCTACTGCCGATGACTCCGGACGTAAACCCCGAAGTCACCCCAGGCTTTTCCGATGACATAACTGTCTGAAACATAGTTACAATACTAAAATCATAACTTTTATTAAACCACATGGTCACGGAATTACACGATTCCAAAAACGACCCAATTAATCAGAAATACAAAATCAGAATTTACAACGGAAGACTTACAACAAAATCACCTTTTTAACACAACGGAAGACTTTTAAACAAAACGACAAAATAACTTGTCAAAACACCGTTCATCTTCATAGTCGTTCTAGCCTTCACGGATCTGCAACACACCTGATGTGCCGAATCGAACGGATGACACCAGCCAACCATGCAAGGAATATAACGGTTGGTTAGTCTAAATGAATAGACTAGCAAGGGTACAAAGCAGAGTGGTTCGAAGCAGTCGTATTAGGTTAGACCCATCGCTTCTCGAATAATAACCGATAACGATAGTCAACCATCATACTCCTACTGAAATAAACAAGAGGTATGCACAAGAGAAGATTCTGGAGATCGAGTCTCACAGCAATCAATCCCAAAAGAAGACTCCAAAAGAAATGAGCCTTTACGGAAAATGATGACAAATGTTGGAAAACTCAAACAAGCACACATAACCACATCACACAAGTATCGCATACGAGCGATCTACTACTAAGATGAGTTTTTCCTAGTTGCACTAGCGCCTAGCTGCACTACTCGCCCAAGATTCATTAATTAGGTGCCCTCAAGCACTTATCCGAATTAAATGACCACACACACACATCACGTTATAAGCTTTTAACCTAACCTCCTGTCACGCAGGACTCGGAATGGAACTCACAGGATCCAAACCTCTAACATCTCATCGAAGAATGGACCTCCCAGGATCCAAACCTCTTACTATCGCATGGGTCTCAACTGACCTTAACAGTTATAAAGAAACGCACATGGAACTCACGGATCCAGTCGGTCCTATGAATACTCGTGCTAACTAACAGTTTAAACACACAACAACCACACACAGGACCATCACGGCCCAACCTGCACAACTATCACCCTAGATTTAATAATCTAAAACACACATAATAAATCACATCAAAGACCCTTACGGCCTTCACCTGCACAACAAATCTATAATATACTAGCGTCGGTTCTAGCAGAATATACAACCTAGGATAATATCAGTTTTTAATCACATAACGTTATCAAACAATTTCCAACATAATTAACAACCATCCCAAATTATTTAACAACAAAACTATTGATAAATAATCGAAATATGGAATGATGAGCAAGAGCGAACCACCACTTGCCTTAGATCCGACAAGCTCGAACCAAGCAGAGCAACGTCTAGTTCCTGGATCTGAAACTGGAGCAAATCTTGGATAATAAATCCCTCAGAAATGGCCCATAACAAGACCCTAAGTTAGATTCAATACACTTATATATGAATCTAAAAGAATAGGAAAAGAATCAAAAAAATCGAGCCAAGCCCCAAGCCAAAACTCCAAGAACACACCTTCAGACAAGCCTCGCCGCGGGTGCGGTGGGCCTTGCCGCTGGGTGCGGTGGACAGACAGTGGCGAAGGGGAAACTCGACAACCATGGAGAATTTCTTACCCCAAAACCGATTTGTTTGCTTCGATTTGTCTATAATTCGATCTCCCAACACCTTAAAGCTTCACACAACACTCACGAGCTCCTTCTAACACTCAAAGGGATCTCGAATCTCACACAAACGAAGCTCACAAGCTGCTCAACAATGGTGAAAAACCAGAAAAACAGAGGAGGAAGAAGAAGAAGAAGAAGAAGAAGAAGAAGAAGAAGAAGAAGAAGAAGAAGAAGAAGAAGAAGAAGAAGAAGAAGAAGAAGAAGAAGAAGAAGAAGAAGAAGAAGAAGAAGAAGAAGAAGAAGAAGAAGAAGAAGAAGAAGAAGAAGAAGAAGAAGAAGAAGAAGAAGAAGAAGAAGAAGAAGAAGAAGAAGAAGAAGAAGAAGAAGAAGAAGAAGAAGAAGAAGAAGAAGAAGAAGAAGAAGAAGAAGAAGAAGAAGAAGAAGCTTGGCTTCGGATTTGATCTCCTTTTATAGCTCAATCCGAGCTTCCTCTAAGGGGACAAGCTAGGGGACAAGGGAACAACAACCCACGAAGTCAAGGGAACAAGAGACAACAAGTGGATCAAGTGGGCAAATGGATAGAATTTCGGAAATCTTATCGCGAAGATGAAGCTGTCAGCGCTCGCCGCGGGTGCGGTCATACTCTCACCGCGGGTGCGGTCGTGACCATCAGGAAATCGTCCTGACTTCGACGGGGCCGTTCTCTCAACTCCGAACTCCAAATGTGGTGATTCCAAATCGAGGAGTTAGATCTAGAAGTCTATTTTAATCCTTCCAAATTTCACATTGTATGGATTATGGAATCAAGAGTTATGACGATTTTTCTAAAAGGTCGCACTTGTATGGGCGAGGAACGTATGGGTACGAGTTCTTTTAACCCCGGGTTAAATATATTCGTACACTAATGATATATTAACCCCGAAAACACTTCAACTGTATTATATAATGCTCGGAAAATTTTACAGAGTTCAGAACATATTACAGAATGTCCGATCTTCTCTGAATTAAATCCGTCTAGCAATCCGGGCATAAGAAAAATAAAATTTCAAAATACCCTTAAAAGTTACGGGGTATTACATAAATAACCTTTACAACCTCTTTTTTATAGGGAAGTATCTCAGAACTTTGGCAGGAATTCGACGAACCTTACCAGTTTCCTCATCTTTGTCATCTGATTTCCAGCGGGAAGCCTTGCATATATGACAACTTGTTGCTTCAGCATTATCCTCCCAATACAGCATGCAATCGTTAGGACACGCATCAATCTTGACATAGTCTAGACCCAATGCCTTCAACACACTACTGGCCTCGTGAAATGAACTAGGTAACTTAACATCAGGCTTCATCGATTTTATATGTTTCAGCAGATCAGTGAATGCCCCATTGCTCAGCTTATGGTCCCGCTTATAAACAAACAATCGAATCAAGAAAGAAAGCCTCGAAAAGTCTTTGTAACCAGGATAAAGTTCTTCTTGGCCCTCTCTCACTAACTTGTAAAAAGTCTTTGTATCCTCATTCAGATCATTTCTCAATGTATAATGTAACAGATCATCAATTCTATCATCAAAGTTGTTCATCTCTCTGCTATCAACTGCCCGACTTTCATGATTCACTGCCTGTATGTGTTCATCTGGTAGTCGAACAAAACCTTTAGCAATCATATGATCTTTTACCGTGTTATAACATAACCAATTTCTGAGATGAAAAACTTTACAAGGACAGCGAATTTCATTTCCATTGCCTTCAGTTGCAAATGCTCTCTCGATAGAATTACTGTAATGTGAAACCTATTCTCCATTTACAAGCAACCCAATGAAGAAAGGAAAACAACATAAATGAATACTTTAGTATAATAGCACAACTATTAAACTAAGTAGCTACAAACAGAATTATCATGTGTAAAAAACAATTTTCACAATTTCTATTCCCATAAGAGAAAATTGTCTTGGAACAAAATAATCTACCAAATTGCAGCAGAGACAAAAACATAATTAGTGGATGTATATGCTATGATTACATAAAGTTGACTATTCATTCAATTGAACGAGGCACATGTCATAATTGAGTTTACCTACATTTGAAAACATTTTCATAAATCAAGCATAAAAAAACAATTTCGCACCTGAATGTATAGCCGAGGCCACCTCATAGCAACCCAAGTCTACTGTAAAAGGAATGTAGATGTGTAACAATCCTCAAATAACCCACTTTGAAAAGCCTGCATAAACAGTAAAAATATTTCAATATAAGACATGAGAAATTCATCAATAGCAGAGCAAGGCCAAAGAGATGGTGATACTGGCGGAGAGAATGAGACAAAAACTCTTGTCGGGTTCAAATAATCGTACAAATTGGGAACTTGTATAAAACTACTGCAGGCTTAAGGAAATGATTTCGTTGTATTGAAATAGCTCATATTCTCAATTTTCTACAGTCTACATCTAGACATTAATATTTTTAGGAGATGCCGAGGGTATATGCCATAATAATTAGTGATTGATAAATTATCCTTGGCCAGAGTGTCTCAATTAGTGATTGATAAATTTCAGAGAGACTTTGCCCTGTGTTCAATTACTGTGTTCTTGTGTGTGTTTGTGTTTTGTTAGATCTACTCTCAGCATTTAGACTTTGCCCTCTGTTTCAATTACTGATGCTTCATTAAAAATTTAAAAGGATGTATTATTTGCTCTCAAAGCCATTTTCTATTACTGTTGACAGAACTATGATTGTACAGGTTAAAAATAACAAGGTACATTTCATCTGGACACAATTTTCCGAATTAAACTCCTACTTGAAGAAGCAGGCTGAGGACACAGAAAAGTTCAATGCAAGACTAGCAGCAGCAATTTCTCTCATATCAAGTAACAAAAAAAATTAGCAGCCTGGAAGAGAAAGCAAAATGGGTCTTCGACAAGCTAAAGGGTGTATATGTCAATAGAGAGCTACTTACACTTGGAAGACGAAAGAAAACGCACAACTCGGTCTGTTGACAAGGAAGCCGCCGAAGAGTCTAGCAATCGACTTGAGCACCAAATTGGGGAACTAATGAAACCCTTGTTGTACTGAAAGTCAATGGAGGAGTGAAAGAGAAAGCAAATAACAAACGGGAAGGAGGCAACAAAAGCAAAATCGATGGCAAAAAATACCTTGTAAGACCAAATTGGGGATTCTCCTTCGACACACGAGCAACACCCCTAACCACCTTCGTCGAATTTGAGAAACAAAAAACCCTAATCGATTGAAATCTCCTTCGAAATTAGAGCATGAAAAAACCTAGTTTTGGGAAAGAGCTTCCATCGCCGCTGCTGCTGCGTACTTTGCTTCAGTCTAGGTTTAATTTTTTTTTTGGTCTGGGAAGAAATAATAATAAGGCGGGGTTAATTAGAAGCGCGCCATATAGAAGCGCTGCAATAGAGTTATTTTTCTATTTTATAAACCGCTGCATTAGATTAATAAAACCGCTTCATTAGATTTTATTAATATAACCGCTGCAAAAGACGCTGCATTTGAGTCAAGTGCTATACCCAACCGCTGCAATACCCTCAACCGCTGCAAAAAACCGCTTCAATAGGCCAACCGCTACCCTAAACCGCTGCCTAATCCAAAACCGCTGCAATTAACCGTTTCATTTGTTCAATATTGTAGTAGTGTGGGAATGTCGAGTTTCGGGATCTGGAAACCGAAAGCTGAATACGGATTCCTACGACGAGGTCGAGACAAAAGACGGAACCCTAAGTTAGATTCGGTACGAACGGAATGAGGGTAAATGAACGGATAAACGATAAGAATCGAAAGGAACAAAAGCCTAAGCCGTGACCGTGGATGACCAAGCCATGATCGTGCTTGCTAGAGCAAGCCTCGGTCATGGTTTGGACTTCCGCGGTCGCGGAATTCTGGGCAGAGCCGCGGTCGCGGAAATCATCCTTGCGGTCGCGGATCTCCCTTCCGACGACGGCTCCAACTCGGCTTTGAGGCTTACCGACGACGAAACGACCACTTCTTGGCTCGGACGAGGGCTCACTATGACCACCCCTACTTCCCAGCCTCTAAGACACTTCCGGCGACACTAAAATCTCCGGCGAGGCTCCGATCAACGCGAGAATTCCGGCGAAGGCACAAAACGAGAGGAAGAGAGGGATCGAGAGCTGTGGATGAAGATTCTCAATGCTGAAGACCACTATTTATAGGGTGAGGAGGGCTCAACGCCGGGCAAGCCAACCGCTCGAGCTTCCTCCATCGGCGAAACGCCGAAATCCGAATCGGCAAAACGCGAAAGGATTGAAGACGTCGATGAACAGTGTTTCCGCGGTTGCGGAAATGCCGCGATCGCGTCTGTTGGCCTCTGGTCGCGGTTTCACATGTGGTGTAATGCTAGATCTTATTTTAGTACCTTTAAACATATTCTAAGACCCAGTATATATATTAAACGTATATTACTACGTTCAAGAGATCATTACAGAGATTCTGAATATGCCAACCGCGTCTTGCTTACAGGATGAGGGTTGGGAAAATTACTCAAATACCCTTACTAAACCTAATGGTTATTACATTACTACCCCCTTAAAAATAGTTTCGACCCCGAAACTAGCACTACCAGGATAGAGGTATCGGTCTACACATTAACCTCCCCGATTGAGCTTAGCATCCTCAACTCACGTTTGAGCCTAAGTTCAAGAAAGTTTATACTATTCCACTACAAGAATAAAATTAAATTTTACACCTATATTTTTACCACTTTCAAATTACCAATTGATCCTTCTATTTTAAGTGGGATATTACATTACTACCCCCTTAAAAATAGTTTCGACCCCGAAACTAACACTTCGACCTCCGAACTAACACCTCGCAGTTAGAAGAATCGATTGTCATATTAACCTCTCTACCTGAGTTTGGTATCCTCAATTATCTTGTACTTAGAAATTAACCATAGGAAAGTTGATCCGCTTCCTTACCCACAACATCACCTCAAATATAACGTTTCCATATCCTACTCCATACAATATCTCTTAGTATATCCATCAGATTATAATTCCTTAGAATCATAGTCTCTTAATGTACCTTAAACATAAGAACACACATTTCTCTTCCAATTTTCTCTTAATAAACGAATTCAAAGTTCGTACATTATCTCACCTTTAACTCGAATATGAAATTCTTAGTAACCTTGAAACATCACATTCTCTAGTTCCTTAAAGGTACATCCCACAATTCCATTATTCATCTTAATCGAATTTGGCCCTTATGCCATCTCTAACTTAGAATCTTTCCAGTGGTAATTTAGCCCATTCCATTAATCATTCTCTAACTTAAACCTTTAAGATTCCTTAACTTTCTCCAAAAGTAATCACAACACTTTTATTCCTATGTTCCCCAAAACGGATCACATGGGATATTACTCCTATTCCCTCAAAGTATCATCCTGATAAATGATTCATAACCACAAAATCAGTCACTTCTATCATAATCCTTTAATAGATATGTACGAGTAACGTTTGTTACCTTAATCCTTATGTACATATGCAAGACAAAACCTTTAATTACATCCTTCCATTTTATCAAAATCCTCGTAATAACTTATCCTTATACTATAACCTTTAAATTTAAGTGCTTTCCCCCAATACAATAGCTTCCCAACTTAATCTTTCCAAAAAGTGTCATACCATTAGCCTTATGAACGACACACTCACTTAAGATCCACATATCAAACCTTGTAAATTTCCGGGTATCATAACCCCATATTCCTAGAAGGTACAATTTACAAATTAAAATATTTGGCCCAATTAAATTTGGCCCTAATGCTCACTTCTAACTCAAAACCTTTAGCTTCCTCAAAACAAGATCGTGATAAATCAATTAGCACAATTGTGACCATTCACTTTATTTTCCCTAAACGTGACATCAGATCGCCTTAATAGACCTAGATCACTTTTCATCCAATCCTTATATTGTTTCGCTTAAGAAAGCCTCACAACGAAACCTCAGATAAATCTTCCAAAATAATACTCATGACTTCACACCCTTAGCCTTTCCGAAAGCTTAAACCACTGGCCCACCATGGGCACACTCACTTACAAACTCCATAACCATAACCCTTGGGTTCTAAGGTTTTACACAAGATCGTAATAGAGTACGATCTTTTTAGAGAAAACGAATTCCTTATGAACTATCTCTCTTATACATTATTCTCTTCTCAGCAATCTATCCACATAAATGACTATAGTATGACCTCACAACTAGGCATTTTGGACTTCATATTAGTTCACTCCTACGTACTTTTACCAAAACAAATATTCAGGGTACACATATGAGAAATAATTCTTAATCCCATAGAGCATTAACCACACACATTTGTTTCCTTTAAATTAAGGAATTTTGGTAAAACTCAACTTTCGTGATAACGCTCGTCATCTCAACTAAGGGAGCAATTAATGTCATACCGATGTGACATTACTCCAAGAATAAAGAGAGATTCCTAAGAATGGACCTAGGAATTAAGTAATAGAGTCGACCCTAGTGTCCACGTAGGGGACGAACACCTAGGCTCCATACGTTACCCCTCATTTATGAGTCCTGACATCCCTTATCCATACGTGACATACACTGTTATTGGCACTCACAGAGTCTTGGATGAACGTACGACTCAAGATAGCAATGAATTTGGTAATTTCCCTAAAACGATGGAATACTTCTTTATTATTTGAAACTTGAGTTGGCACTAATAGAGGAAATGTTCAAACGAACAATTTAACTACAGAGACTATAGACATACACGTCATAGCTCCTTAATCAAAGGTAAACCTAAGGATATCTAATTATCCAGGGGGTCCTGCTCATCGAATTGGCCCACCATAAAGCGTCGCTGCCCTTGACTGCCTGAAACAATCGGGTCTTTCCCCTTGTCCTGAACAGTAGACTGTGTAGCAGCACTTCCTGCAGGCATTTGCTGAGGTCGATTGTTATGGCTAACCGATCCTTGCTGGGACTTAGCTTCCTGATTCCTCTTCGTGGGGCAGAAGGCTTGCAAATGCCCTTCCTTCCCACAAGTAAAGCATATCCGCTTCTCTTTCCCACACTCATTGCTCTTATGTCCAGGAGTCCCACAATTGAAACACTGAACAGAACCCCTACCCTGACTTGAGCGTTGAGTGAAACTAGACTGGGTCACCTCGGTCCTAGGCCGATTAGATTTGGAGAAGTTGGAAGGCGGAGTTGGACGCTTGAACCCACCACTCGGCTGCTGATTACCATAGTTGCTCTCCGATCTATGTCGGTTATGCTTCATGGCTGACTCCTCCAAAGTCACTTCCAGCTTATAAGCAACGTCCACATACTGCTCTAGAGTGGTACAACCATGACGCACCATCAAGGGTTTGAGGTCGGAATTCATCCATTCGTGGAAATGCAAGATTTTCTGTTCTTCGCTGGACGCTTCCGCTCCAGCATAATACAACAAGTGGTTAAACCTGGCAGCCAACTCTTTCACCTTCAACCCATCAGTCTTTGGGTATAGAAACTCCTTGCGTTTCTCCTCCCTTATAGCCCGAGAGAAGAACCGATCAGACATCTTGGCCTTAAAAATTGACCAGCTTAGCTCGGGATGATCAACTAATCCCGTGCTCTCCCACCATTCACTGGCCTATTATTCACTGCTTCTTCTCTACCAGAGGTAACTCTTTCTCCGAGTCATCAGTTAACCCCTTCTATTTTGGATCACTTGATCCCTCAACAGGCACTGATGGCTCCCCGGACTTGCCCACATTGCCTTTCTATGGCTCGGAGCTTTCGCCATATTCGCCCCCAAAGATCCTCATTGTCGGGCTGATTCAGAATCCAGAAAAACTCTTCCCACTCCTCGTGGAAGGGATCCAACGACTCCTTCTCATCCTTTGGATCCTCCATTGAGTCCTCATCTTCATCAGAGACCTCGGGGGTAGAGGTTTGCTTGGATTGCACTTCTCTTTCTTCCCCACTCTCGGACTCGGATTCTTCAGTCAACGGGGTGAACTTAAGCACCGATCCGCCGACCACTGGAACTTCTACAGAATCAGGCTCAGACTTAATTGTCGGAGTGGTCTCAGATTCATCTTGGGTCTTAAGTTGGGATCTAGGGAATACCATTGTCTGTGAAGAGACAAGGAGATATTTAGAACTTTCTTGTTTATATAAATTCTATCTTCCATAACAAGCAGGAATGATCGAACTACGAACGTTGGCAGAAGTTTGAAAACGTCTTTTCCACAAAACCGTTAAGGTAAACTGAAACTCGTTTGTTAAATCTGAAAGTCTTTTCCACAAAACTTGTTAAAAACAAACCGAGGCTCGTCGGTTAATTATGTTTCTACTAAATTATTGTGATTTAAAATCTACTTCACAAACGTTTTTATCTTTAAACCTTACTTAGGGCCTATAGTAAAGAAATCTCATAAACGAAGTTTTTGTTTTATAAAACCCCAAATAAACGCAAAATGGCTTAAAAGTTTAGAGTTTTAAAACTTTTAGCTCTGATACCAAATCTGTAACACCCCCAAAATACCCTTTGGAAATATTACCGCCAGTGACCTCAGATTACACATCTGGGGTCACCCAAGGCTTAACAATTTTATAACAAACTGTATAATAACATAAACTTTATTAAATGAGATACAACTGTCCAAATAATATTTTATTTCAAATGTTGAAATTACAATTCGATAACAAAATCGAGTACAAATATTTATTAGAGCGGAAGTCTTTAGAATAAAATGACTCAACAGGTCTTGACCTTAAGATCTTACACCTAGGATCTCAACCTTAGAAAGAGACACACAAAACGCCAACTGCCCTCACGACGAGTCCTTGCCTTTACTGATGCGGGAACTTATCTGATGTGCCGTATGAGACGGATGACACTAGCCAACCATGCAAAGGAAAATAATCGGTTGGTTAGTCTAGTGAAAGACTATGCAAGGGTAGAAATAAAAAGGTTCTAGTGATCGTAACCGTTTTACTATCATTGTTCCTCGAATAATAACCCAAGGAACGATACATAACCCGAAACTTTCACGGAGTTATAGAAGAAGATATGTATTGAAAAGAAGACTCCAAAGGAATTGAGTCTTAAAGGAAACATATGACAACTGTTTGGGAACGTTATAGTTTTCACACAAGCGTTTAAAAACGACTTGATCATTTGGGTCAACGACCAACCTCACCGCACAATGCGAATCCAGATTGGAAAGAAGACTTACTCTAACCGAAGTCCGGGCGGGTTCCAAGTTGTACTTCTCGCCCGAAGGTTCATTAATTATGTGCATAACCATACTTATCTTATTTAATTACAAAACTTATATTCACGTTAAAGCTTTTATTATATATATCTTCTCGACATGAGAGATATTTTGGGAACATTTCCAGAATGTTTGGCACCAGCTGAGTGCACCACCACTTATATTCGGATAGGGGTAGGTCATGACCAGAAAGGGTGTTAGGGCACTTACTTCCTAAATCACCATAATTATAAAGAAACGACTAATCCTCGTAAGGAATTAGCGTTCCTACGAATACTCGTGCTAAACTAGCATTTAAGTTCACATTTAAATCCACACCATATCCATCACGGAAAAATAACTTGTACAATAACGTTGTTTCTAGCAATATATACAACATATTATAGTATCATATTTTATCACATCATTTTATAAAACTATTCCCAAAATGAAACAACACTTCACCCCATTTTAATTAACAATCAAGTAATTGATAATTAAAAGAAATATGGAAAGATAAGCAAGAGCGAACCGCCACTTGCCTTAATTTAGACGAACTGGGAATGTCGGGTTTCGGGATCTAGAAACCGGAAGCTGAATACGGATTCCTACGACGACATCGAGACAAAAGACGGAACCCTAAGTTACATTCGATACGAACGGAACGAGGGTAAATGAACGGATAAACGATAAGAATCGAAAGGAACAAAAGCCTAAGCCGTGACCGTGGATGCCCAAGCCACGATCGTGCTTGCTAGAGCAATTGCGGTCGCGGTTTGGACTTCCGTGGTCGCAGAATTCTGGGCAGAGCCGCGGTCGCGGAAATCATCCATGCGGTCGCGGATCTCCCTTCCGACGACGGCTCCAACTCGGCTTCGAGGCTTATCGATGACGAAACGACCACTTCTTGGCTCGGACGAGGGCTCACTACGACCACCCCTACTTCCCAGCCTCCAAGACACTTCCGGCGACACCAAAATCTCCAGCGAGGCTCCGACGAACGTGAGAATTCCGACGAAGGCACAAAACGAGGGGAAGAGAGGGATCGAGAGCTGTGGATGAAGATTCCCAACGCTGAAGACCCCTATTTATAGGGTAAGGAGGGCTCAACGCCGAGCAAGCCAACCGCTCGAGCTTCCTTCATTGGCGAAACGCGAAAGGATTGAAGACGTCGATGAACAGTGTTTCTGCCGTCGCGGAAACACTTCTGCGGTCGGGGAAATGCCACGATCGTGTCTGTCGGCCTCTGGTCGCGGTTTCACACGCGGTCTAATACTAGATCTTATTTTAGTACCTTTAAACATATTCTAAGACCCAGTATATATTAAACATATATTACTACGTTCAAGAGATCATGACAGAGATTCCGAATATGCCAATCTCGTCTTGCTTACAGGACGAGGGTTGGGAAAATTACCCAAATACCCTTACTAAAATTGAGGGTTATTACATTACTACCCCCTTAAAAATAGTTTTGACCCCGAAACTAGCACTACCAGGATAGAGGTATCGGTCTACACATTAACCTCCCCGATTGATCTTAGCATCCTCAACTCACGTTTGAGCCTAAGTTCAAGAAAGTTTAAACTATTCCACTACAAGAATAAAATTAAATTTTACACCTATATTTTTACCACTTTCAAATTACCAATTGATCCTTCTATTTTAAGTGGGATATTACAAATATAATTATTATATTGTATTTACGTGTAACTCTTTTATGACAATATTTCTTTTATATTCAAAATTTCAAAAATATGCTTCTGTAATTCATCTATATATTATGTTGTAAGAACATTTATGTTTATTGCATGTATTATTATGTCATAAAACTGTATACCTTATTATCTTCCTTCTCTCTATTCAATAATGTATGAAATATAGCCTTACGTGTCATTGTAATCTTTGAATTTTGATAATCAATAATCGTTATTTGAATATTTTAAGTGACATTTTATTAATGACTTGTAAAGATTGCTCTTGAAAGTTGGGTAACCTAATCATTTTTCTTCCATGTCTTCAACTATTAGGTAAAGTAAATATTTGCAATTAACAAGAGTTAACAAAGGTTAAAAATTAACTAAAGAAATAATTATGTTATTTCTAACAACGACACTCTTAAACATTTAAAATGACATTTTTTATCAAATAAAAATAGTAATAAATATAACAATCTATTATATTAAAATATTTATCTCAATAGGCATTAGTTTCATTAGGTACTTCATTATATTATCATACTTTATGTTAAATGACTTAAGGTGTTATCAATTTGATAAAGAAATTATATTATTTAACTATAAATTTTTCCTACTTATGAAATCGACATATTTTTATGATGAAAATTAGATTAATTTTTTCATAAATCTTGTGAGGCACGAGGATGAAGCTAGTTCTAAATAACAATCGTTGTCGTGTAGAGCTAATCAAATCTAGACCATTTAGGCACTTAGAATCTAGGGATAAACTAAAATAACATTCATTGTCGCGTTTTGCTAAGTCCAGATAAACCTAGGGTTTCTATGAAAGCTTAGTAATCCACAAGAGTAATTAAGTTGTTGCGCATAAATAACACTTAGGTTCAATTCCTCGTAGTCTGATAAGAATAATCTCCTATCGGTATCATACCATATCTGAGTTATTTATTAAGGTTATCTCCAATTGGTCTCAAACCAAATACTAATCTAATAAACCTTCATTAATTGCATTAAGAACTCTAGAATTGAATCAAACAAAGTTTTAGGGTTCAATTCGGGCAAAAACACATTCAAGTCTACCTACACATTGTTGGGATCACTCCAACCCTAAAAATATGGAATTAGCAAGACATGCTTGGAGAAACAATCAAAAACATCATAACAACAGAGGAAATCATTCAACTAGATTAGAAGAAGAAAATACATGATCGGATACAGGGAAGCAATCTCCAATCTTGCATAAATCTTCAAAAGAAACTCCAAAAACACACTAGGGCTAGAACGGCGATGTCAAAGATGGAAGAAAGGGGTTTGAAAAATTCCCTAGAAAAGTATATAAAAATTTCAAATATAGCATTGGGCCGAAGTCCGTCAAATCCGGGAAAATTTGCATCGATCTCTTCTAGCATAAATAGGTTTTCCAGCAATTGCGGCCTAATAAGCATAAAAGTTGAATTCAGTTGTTTGTAAAGCCATGTTGTGTCAAACATCTGGTCAATTTACCTCTTTTGGGTTTTAATGTAAGTTTTGTATAAAATAGTCACTTATGTATGATGTTACATCAAGTTAATTGTAATTGTGATATTTTCAGTGATAGTTTGAATGGTTCCTTATGAAAGATACCATATGTTGTTTACAGTTCTGTTTGATGTTACACGAAGTAAACCTTCTTGATGGCAATTTTCAACTGCCATCACCAAGTGTTGCTTGATGGCACTTGATCAAAACATTTTTCAAGTAATTTTGTTGATGGCAGTTTCTGCCATCACAAAGGATTTTATCATGATACTTGATCAAGCGTCCGATTAATCCCGTTGATGGCATATAGTTTTCAACTGCCATCACTAACCATTTTTACTGTACTTGATAAACTGTCCCAAGCATTTTCTTTGCACTGATCAACTGTCCCAAGTAATGCTATTGATGGCAGTTTTCAACTGCCATCACCAAGCATTTCTTGATGGCACTTGATCAATTGTCCTAATGAATCCTTTTTGTGATAATTTAAATCTGTCCTCTAACATTATATTAATTGTCGTCAGTGTTTAAATCTTTTGTTGACATATTAAAGTTGTCACCAAGATTTTTTATGAGTTGTTGGCAGTTTTGTAAATGTGTTGACATTTTTTAAAATTGTCCCCAATAATGCTAGTGTGTATTTCGTGTGTGTTGGTAGTTTAAAAAATGTTTTGGTGACAGTTTAGAACTGTCCCCAAGCTTTTTTATGTGTTGTTGCCATTTTCCAATCTTGTGTTGGTGATAGTATAGAACTGTTCCCAAGCTTTTTACTAGTCGTTGGCGGTTTTTTAAATGGTCCCCAATAATGTTGGTATGTATTTTGTTTGTGTTAGCAGTTTATAAATATGTTTTTTGACAGTTTAGAAAGTCCCCAAGCTTTTTATGAGTTGTTGGCAGTTTTGTTAGTGTGTTGGAAGTTTCTAATCTCGTGTTGTAATAGTTTAGAATTGTCCCCATGCTTTTTATGAGTTGTTGGCAGTGTTTTAAGTTTGTTGGCATTTTTTGATATTGTTTTGGTGACATTTTACAACTATCTCCAAGCATTTTGGTGACATTTATGTATGCATTTCGTGTGGTTGACAATTATGAAAAATATTTTGGTGACAACATACAATTGCCATCACCAAGCATATGTTGATGGCATTTAATCAAATGTCCCCAAAAATCCTTTCTAAGGCCATCTCCAACACAATTTTGTTAAAGCAAACAAAAACATATAGTACTCAATAATACCAACATTACATGTAGTATTCATGGACTTAAAAATTGTCACAATTTTCAATAAACAATCCAACCATCTTGTATATTAAAATGTTGAAGGAAACATCAATGGAATCATGATTATTTTGTGTGAAAAATCTAGTCCACTTGCATCAAATTGTCGCTGCTTGTTGACGGTTTGTTCTTGCATGAAGTCTTGTTGTGTTCAACAGAACCACAAATGATGCACTTGCGAGGCTTCCTTGACTCTCTCTTGTTGACAATACTTGTAAATTCTCCTAAAGAAGGCAACCTTTTTTTTCTTGGTCTTCCATTCTTCCTTGCCACAAGTGGTGGACAACATTGTATGTTTATTACATCCTCCAGGACAATCTCCTCTGACTCCCTAGGCACCGGATATATTGTTTATCATTATGTGTTGTACCAAGACTCAAAATGATAGTACTTGCTAACAAAATATGTCATTTCCACTTTTTCTTTTTAATTGCAGCTAATGCATGTGCATATGGAATGTGATCCATATCAAACACTTTACAAGTGCACTTTCTTGTTTTCAAATCAACGACACCATAGAACTTTCCACCCATTACCTGAAACTACGGCTGTCAAAACTTGACTCGATCAGAAAAACCTGACCGACTTGCCCGACACCCGAAAAGAATATAAGTGTATACCCGAGAGTGACCCGACCCAAACCGATCTAGCCCAAACCCAAAATAACCCGAACCCAAAAACAATCTGAAACTGATTATACCCTAATGGACTAGCCCGTTTTCATCCCGATACCCGAAGCCCCTCGACCCGAAATCACTTGATAGCCGGAAGTCAACCGACCCGAATTCACCTGAAAACTTGAAATCACCCGAAAACATGAAGCTATGTATTTCAACATTAAATATATTAGCTATAATATCCTTAATTAAACATGTAAGTAATCCGAAAAATGTGCCTGATGAATGTAGCCTAATATTAAGTAAAATTTGATTTTATGATAAATGTATTTATATTATTTAGTGTCCTAGTTTATATCAATATATGGATATAATTACAATATATAATTACTTTTATATTAATGAAAATATTTATGATATAACAAACTCTAAACCTTAAAGCATAATTGTGTAACACTCTTTAACCGAATTTTTGTAAATTCAACGAAGCTAAATCTAGCCTATCGACTCTTCAATCTTTTAAGTAACTAGAGAAAATAATTTTAATCATCTGAAATCTGATTTAATTGAAGCCCGACTTAACCCGAAATTCGACTCCGCCTGAAATTCGACTTGACCCGAAATCCGAACAAGTCGAAATCTAGTTCGACCGAAATCTAAATCAACCCGACCGAAGTTGATCAAAAACCCCGATTTTACCCGATAAATGAATACCCGATCCGACCCGAGCCAACCCGGTTTGATCCGAATCGCTAGAATATCCGACATTGACCTGAATCCGTAACGTTCCGAATACAAAATGACCTGACCCAAAACCGACCCGACCCGCCCGATTGACACCTCTACCTGAAACTGAACGGAGTTAAGGTCTCTCACCTCATACATCTTTGATAGGTTGTATCTGTCCTCGAGTATTTTCTCCACATTTGGTGGCAGTTTGTTCATGTTCTTCTCTGCCTTCCCCCCGCCTCTCGTTGAACCACATGGAAATCAAATCACTTAGGTACTCTAGGAGGGAAACAATCTGGTAGGACCGAAGTTCTTTTAGTACGGAGTTCACAGACTCTGAATTATATGTTGTCAATATGTTGTATATGTCCCCCTTACAGTGCGCTCTAGACCATTTCTCAAATTTTGCTCCGCGTAGGTACCTACCCATCTCTGCATTAATGCTGCAAATCTTCTAAAAAATTTCTTCAAAATCCCATATAGTATAACTCTCTACAACTTTTGTGACAATCTGTGTACTCCCCGATCCTTGAACCTTGTTTTTATATTTTGCTTCAGGTGCCTTGTACATTCCACATGTTGTGCGAAAGAGTACACAAACTCTACGGCTTTGCCAATGCTCAAGTGTCGATTAGAGACAAATATCAAGTCTGTTGTAGAAGGAATGACTTTAATCAATTGTTGAAAGAACCATGTTCATGAGTTGTCATTCTCAGAATCCACGACGGCATACGCAAGGGGGTGAATTTGGTGGTTTGAATATTGTGCAGTTGCAATCAAAAGATGCCCTTCATACTTTCCATGTAAATGTGTGACATCCACCATGATCACATTCAAAATAAACTTTGATCAACAATTTTTTTCCATTCATATATGTTTTTTTATATCATCATGAAATACATTTGTTGTAGATAGTACAAAGCTGTGCACACGTTTTTGCTTTTGATATGATGAATGCATTGATGTCACTACTAGAAAATACGACCTTTATCGACAATTTTTAAGCTCTTTTTGACGCTTTTCTACGTCGGCGATTGTCTTCTTGATGCTTTCCAAAAGCGTCGGAAATTTCAATGTCGAGTTTGGTCGACGCTATTCGGCGTCACCATTTTCGACGCTTGTTTGTGTCGAGAATCACTTCCCGACGCTTGTTTGTGTCGAGGATAATTTCCCGATGCTTGTTGTTGGGAAACATTTCCACGGGCTAGTCGTTTATGGATGCTTAAAAGCGTCGAGAATTGCACAGCGATGCTAAATCTTTGGTGACTAAAAGCGTCGAGATTTACCTATTAAATCCGCACGGATTTTTCTTGACATAAAAAAGCGTCGATTTTAGGTTGGTGCTATAATTGTACATGTTCAATGACACAAAAAAAGCGTCAAGATTGACACATAATAAAGTAAAAAAAAATAAGTTTAATTAATCTGTAGTGAAACATCGATATATTATATATATGAGTTCTTGAAAACAAAAAATAGCTAAGTAGCATTTTCTGCTCAATTGTGCAACAATAAAAGATCTAAAACACAAACCTAAGACAATGTCAACTAGTATTTATACCCAAGCATGTATCTAGTAGTTGTCCTACTAAAACAAATTATGATTAGCTTGTAAATCCCAAGATAGCTTTTCACAATACTTTAGCTCGATGAACTTGAAAAGAGAAGATCATCCAATCCGTTGCGCGAGTACATTTACCACTTGCAGCTGAAGCAACTTCATATGCATAACAAAAACGTATTTCAAATAAAAGGAAGAGAAAATAGTTAAAAAGAAAGGGAAAAAATAATAAGAGCATATGAAGGCCTTAAGCCTTTCCAAGTAAGAGGATATGGGAGAAAGGAGACACTTTATACTATTACAGAAACAACATAAGAAAATTGGATAAAGATCCTGCAAAATAGCTCAAGATAATGCTCACCAAGTGATGATCATTTCTTTCAATTGCAAAGGTAAACCATTAAAGAATCATACATACATTCCATATCACCATTGTCAATAAAAATTGGGCATACTTGAGGTGGTCCAAATGATTAATAACATACATAGCTAAGTAGTGATTTAACACTTTGACGAGTCAATTACTATGTCACATATTCTTTATCTTAATTCAGCAGAAGATCATCTACTACTTCTTCAAAGAGGAAAGCATTCCACATCACGTAATTAGAAAAATACTTATTATAATTAAGTAATTTTTTTAATAAAGTGTGTAGTGAAAATAAAACAAAATAATTTCATAATACGTTTATAGAATTTATATACATACTTTTTTAACAAAAAACACTATGATCAAGTGCGGAGTGTAATTCCATACGTTAATAAGAAAAGTTCCTACCTGATGAGTGAATTTCTTTGATCATACGTAGCACAAACAAAACAACAATCCGAGTCTCTACCTTCAAATTGCATAATTGACAAACTGTCATATCTGATAGAATATAATGATGATATGAGTAGACAATTTGTGAGAGATTGCATTTGAAATATGTTATAAATATGCAAATTCATAGTTTGGTTTAGTTACACCTTTGTAAGACCCTGGATGTCGACCACTAGACGCTCAGTTGTGTCCTGTAGTCTCACTCTTTCCAGAAGGACATTTTGTGGGTCCCATGTATCAACTGTATCGCCGATACTGGATTCGTCTGCTCTTATGGTGCTTTTCTGTATTACTCCCTCACACCATTCTTATATCAGTTGCTTAAGATAGTAGTCATTAGCTTTATATCCGGGCAAAAAGGAAGAAAGAACAAATAAAACATTTTTCACCAGATTATACTGTCTGACCATTCAGGCCAAACTAAACTATGATATCATCAAGAAGATAATAAGAAAGGATCTTTGCTTGATGATTAATCGAAGAAAAAGTATGTAAGTAAGTTATTGTTGAAACATGACTCCATAAGCTAAAGGCAAATAGAACAACATGTGTGATGGAAAAACAAAATGTCCTATACTGATGTACCTTGCTTTTCGCATATCCTAATATATGGCTAAACATTGTTGAATTTCTAGAAATGAACCATATCTATCACGAGCACTAGGAGTGTGTTGTACGTCACCTGAGAGGAGCAGATTGATACATTTGTTATTGAAGAGCTAGACAGGAGAATATCATTGGACTCAATGTTCAAGAAAAAAATTCATAGTGGTTGTGCATTATAAATGATTTTAAGCAACCGAAACTGACAAATATCTACAATTGTGATGCTCCAGATTTGGTTTTATGCCATATCTCATCATTTCAGCATATACAGAAAATACCTACTTTAGCTTTTTATGTTTCACACAAACCTGCAAAATGTACAAAATCCATTAATTAATATATGACTCTGACTAGAGGCCATCCATTGACATAGTGTTTCTAGCGTGGACATGTCGATCAGATCTATGGAGCACCAAACTTGATTGTTGCAGTGTAAGCAACCACATCGGGTTTGCATCCAGGCTCATGCATAGAGTTCAGATTCTATAAGAGAAAAAGAATGCAAATTGTAAGACACCTCCAAGTGGTTTGCTCACAAATACAAAATGATAAAAATCAAAAGTCAGAACTCATATTCTATTAAAATTTAGATGTTTGCTCACAAAAAGAATGCCCATTGTAAGACAACTCCAAGTTGTTTGATAATATATTTAATCTATTGATATATGGTGCAATAAATAGTTTTCAAACTGACCAACATGATCCTAGATATCATGCAGAAGAACGTCTTTCAACATTAATAATGAATCTCATACATGGCAAATAGAACTTACATATGTGACATCTATAATCACTTTTGTGGAGAAGGAACACATAACAAAGTGAAAAGGCACTAATGTGCCATGATTTTACAACAAACATCGTTTACAAAGCTCTATATTCTTTTCATGGATGAAGGTTTTTGAGTTAAAAATTTGTGAAGACACACAAATGATATTCTTATTGTTGTCTAGGACTTTATACTTGTCTCCTATTGAGAAGGGAAGCATAATAGGTACACCGTAACTCCCGCCTCCATAGATAGATTATGGATGAGGCTCGGTGCTAAAACTTTATTGAAGTGCCCTAGCAAGTTGTTCGTCTTCCTTGAGGTGAAACTCGAAATACATCAAAACAATAGGCATTGAGTAACATATAACTAGTAATGGATATGTGCAAACAATTGTACTAGATGAGTGTTACTGACTGATAGGGCGCTTTCTTTTCTCCTCTTCTTTTGCTGCAGTCAAGATGATTGCATAGATCCATATAATTGTTACACATATAAGTGTTGGGAACCACAAAAAAATGAAAGCTTCTCTTAAAGGTATGATATGTTGAAGCACTGCATAGATGTTCAAGAAACATGTTACATAATAAGATAACTTACTAAAAGATTGGAAAAATGGAAGCATAAACTAGAGAGCAAAAATGTTCAACAAGCCAATGACAAGCAACAACATTGGCATGACGATTTCTATGCAATTCCCTAAATGAAGCAACATAAGAGTCGTATCTTTAATATGAATAGTAAAATTAAGGGCTAGAAACAATAGACCTCTGTTGATACGTAAATAAAGCCTCGTCTACGTGTAGATGCCAGATCGTGGTAGAAGATGAGCCCTTGAGTTCCTTCTCTTCATCAAGTAACCCGGATAGGTGACAACCTTCTCATGAATTGAGGTTGATGACTCTCTTGTGCTAAAAAACTCGAGGAGGGGCAAGAGGATTTGAAAACAACAAGTTGAATTCGTGGTTATGTTTGGATGATCTGTAACGTGGATCGGTCGGTGTGACAAGGGTGACGTCGAGATCGAAGGGGCGGAGGAAACTCAATGACAAAGCTTCGATATTAATTTCAACATAACCTAAAAACAATGTAAGTGTTGGCTTATATAGCCAAGTGGTCTCGGCCTTGGGTCACAAGCAAGCTAGCTTAATGGGCCGGCCTCTTAAGCATATGAGGGCACACGTCCATAAGTAGAAACTAGCTAAAAATGGAAAGTGATAAAACAATTACATGCCAAATCTCAAAAGTTTCCCGAAAACACAAAAGGTGCATGAAATAACCTGAAAATAGAATAATAAGCAAATGATAAGCACGACATCAAGGGAGTCGTGAAAGTGCTTCCAAAGCCAGGGTCATGGTGCCGCTGAGGGAGCCAGAGAGTCTTCGATGGTGGTGAGTGTCATGGCTTTGGGAGTCAACAACGATGCAATGCCGTTGCGCGCGAGGCCCTTGGCCACGATGTTGTATGTGGCCTGGGCGATGGCCCTAGTGCGCGCCCTGGTGACGGGACCGGCGGATCAAACACTCATCATGCATTCTTCTTGGGCCTCCATCAATGTCAAGGCTGGGGGCATATCACTCTCCCCTTCTTGGCCTCGAATCGTCCCTGATTCGTCAATGTCAACATCCGAGGGAACATAGTGGGACAGGTCGGCCAAATTGAAAGTGGCGTGAACACCATAGTCAACGGGCAACTCTAGCTGATAGGCATTGGGACCAAAATACTTGAGCACCCGAAAATGCCCGTCGCCGCGGGTATCTAGCTTGTTGCGGCGCTTGGCAGGAAACCGCTCCTTTCGCATGTGCAACCACACAAGGTCACCGGGCGCAAACGTGATGCGACGCTGACCCTTGTTGGCCTTGTACTCGTACTGGTGGGCACGCCGCTCGAGTTGCTCCTTGGTATGAGCATGTAGCTCTATGATCAAATCGGCACGCGCGGCGCCTTTGAGGTTATCGCCGTCATGAAGCGGGTGCGGCTTCAACTCCATTGGCGTGAGCGGGTTCCTTCCGTAGACGACCTCAAAAGGAGTTATCCTCGTAGCAGAATGCACTGACCTGTTATAAGAGAACTCAACACACGAAAATAAGTCCTCCATACGGCGAGGGTTGGCCCTAAGCATGGTTCTAAGCAAGGTCCCTAGGGTCCGGTTGGTGACCTCAATTTGGCCGTCTGTTTGTGGGTGGTAGCTAGTGAAAAATAGGAGTTTGGTGCCTATCTTACCCCCACAATGGTCTCTTAAAATGACTCATAAATTTCACGTCCCTATCACTCATAATAGTATGTGGTATCCCATGTAATCTTACCACATGCCCAAAAAATAAAGAGGTTATGTCTGAAGCATTGTTGGTCATCCTACAAGGAATGAAATGAGCCATCTTAGAGAACCAGTCAACCACCACAAAAATAGAGTATCTCCCCTTCTTAGACATAGGCAACCCCATCACAAAGTCCATGGATAAGTTTTCCCAAGGGGCGGATGGCACGGGTAGGGGAGTGTACAATGAGGGGCTCGAAATAGACTTGGCTCTATGTCAAGTCACGCAAGCATTACAAAACCTAGTGACTTGGCACGTCATGTATGGCCAATAAAAGTGTTCTTTGAGGGTGGCTAAGGTCTTGGCGAGGCCAAAATAGCCACGGCCCTCATGAGCCTCTTGGACGAGGAGAGCCCTAATGGAGGACTTGGGGATGCAAAGTTTCCAAGCCCTAAAGAGATAACCATTGTCCACAATTTAACTCTCAAACTATCCCCGAGATGCGCAAGTTTCATAAATGGACTTAAAGAAATCATCATGCAAATATAAGTCCTTAATCAAGGAGAAGCCTAAGACCTTAGCATCGAGTTGAGTTAAGAGCACATACCTCCGAGAAAGGACTTCGGCGACCGCATTCTCCTTACCTTGCTTGTGCATGACGACGTAAGGAAAGGTCTCCATGATCTTGACCCACCTAGCATGGCGCCGATCAAGTGTGGATTGGTGCTTGAGGTAAGCAAGTGCCTCATGGTCTGTGTGGAGTATGAACTCCTTAGGCCACAAGTAATGATGCCATGTCTTCAACACACGGATGAGAGCGTAGAGCTTTTTGTCATATGTTGGATAGTTGAGTGTGGCCCCCGAGAGTTTCTCGCTGAAGTTGGAAATGAGGCAGCGGTCCTGGAGCAAGACACCGCTGATGCCAAAATTGGAGACATCACACTCAACTTCAAACATCTTGTTGAAGTCGGGCAATTATAGGAGAGGCATGTTGCACAACTTATCTTTGAGGGTCCGGAAGGCCGCCTCATGCTTGTCATTCCACTCGATGGAGGTGCCCTTCTTTGTGAGCTCATGCAACGGTGTGACAATTGTGCTAAAATCCCGTACAAACCGCCTATAGAAGCCAATCAACCCAAAAATGATCGCACCATGGTAGGCGACGTGGGGGTAGGTGATGCGACCCTCCATCGACCCAAGTCGAGCTCAGGCGAGCCCCACGCGTCCAAGACCTTGGAGACCACCTTTGTTCAAGACGAAGAAGAACGCGATGACCGTGAGCTCAGAAGAGCCAAGTATGAAGACCACGATGTTCATCAAGCGTCTTCATCCAAGTCAAAAGATTGCGTGCCTCAACGCGTCTTCCTTCAAACGACTCAACCACCTTCATCATTTCACGCGTTCTTTCGGAAGATTCTCACATTCAATACTTTTAACGCGTTCTTTTTAGACACTTTCTATATTTATTATTTATAGCGTTTTAGATAGTTTCTATTTATAGCGTTTCTATTTTTAGGGCGCGTGCCTTTTTGCATGCTTGCATGGGCTAGCCCTTCGACCCAAGCCCATTAGGTCTTGGCCGAGATACATTGGCTATTTAAATCCTCCTTTGTTATTGTTATTTCCTTACGTTCAAGTTAAAGTTCAAGATTTCAAGTCGAGTGTTAATTCCTCCTTCCCTTGATCGGACGTCACTCATATCCCTCTCATCCCCATTCCCTCTGTCGCCGACGCTACGGCAATCGATTGATCTTCTCAAGCAAAGTCTATCTTCGCATCTCCTTCATCCGCAGTCGACGCTACGACACCCCAAAGACTTGTCTTTTCAAGCCTTATATCCTTCACCAAATCGCTTCCGTCACCGCTAACTCTTCTCCCATTAAATCGCTTCCATCACCACCGAGTCCTTGTTGTCGCCATCGTCTTCCCAGTCGCCGACGTCAACAACTCCATTCACCTCGTTCTTCCACTCGTGATCATCCCTAGCATCGTGTCCCACAGCAGAATCACAACATCGAGTGACTTCCCAACCAAGACTAGATCCAAAGGCGTCACCTTTGACAATTTGGCTTGTCATCGGAGGCAAGAACCTTCTGCCCAGATTTCATCCAAAACAAATTCGTGCTTTCTGAAATTGTCTTCCATATTCCTGTAGATCATCTCGATACGAGTCCGGGCATATAACATTCACCCAAAACGGACATCGTTTGACCCCTCAAAAGACCGAAATTCGAACCATTTGCCGCTGCCCAAACCCTAGCCACCGCCCCTAGCAAACCCTAGTTCGGCCACTCCATTGCTTTCCTTATCTTTTTCCCAACCACCTTATCCTTTCCTTATCTTTAGGACTAGATAAGATCTTTCCTTAACCAAAAGATTTTATCTTCCCTTATCCTTCCCTTCCCCAAATCCGAACAAACCCTAGCCCCCCCCTCGGCCGAACCCACCCCCCATCCGGATCCATGACCCGCACCTAGCCACTGCCGAACCCAGTCCATGGCCTACCGGCTCCACGACCCATGGGACTATGAAGTCAATGATGTTGACGGATGGTCCGAGTACTACAACGACCTTTGTTGCCACGCAGACCCGAATTGGATCCCACTGCCCCGGATACGCACCCACGCGTCCCAGCCGCGATGCACCCACTACAGAGCCCACACCGTCGACCCTGACTGGATTCCCCCCCCCCTCAGCTTCGACCACAGGTTCGCACGCACGACCGCGACCGGACCCAATATCACACCCACATCGACGCACGACCCGCTGCCTCCGACGTCGACCGGAGACACGTTGCCCTCACCCCTGAACTGACACCAGTGCAACGCGAAATCCAGAAGCTACGGCGTGAGAGGGCCCACCTTCTAGCCGAGTTGGCCGTGTCACCCCCGCCCATCGAGCCGACATCCGACGCGTCCCTTACCACACCCTCTGTTGTGCTTGCTGATCCGCCTTCACCGACTCCCTGCGAACCAGTCATGGAGCCCACTGTCGCGCCTGTGGGTCCGATCTTCAGCAAACCCACACCGGCGCCCGCTGCCGCGATGACACTGACTGCATACGCGCCGAATGAGGACCCGATTGCAGCGCCAGCGAGTCCGACCCCGGCTGCATCCGTTGCCGCGCCAATAGGTCCGACCCAGACTGCGGATCCCGTTGCCGTGCCTCCAAGTCCGACGACACTTGAACCCGTGCCCATGAATGCAGGTCCGTGCTCCATCGAACCTGCAGTCGTGCACATGGTTGCGATTGTCTGCCTTGGCGCGCCTGCCCCAACCCTCGTGCCCGCTCCTGAACCCGAGAATTCCTTCATCAACATAGAGGTTCTATGAGCCGGACACAAGCCCGATGCCGTCTTTCTGCAGCCCGACGAGCGTTTCTTCTCCTTGGCCCCCACCCAGTTCGAAGCGATGACGCTTCGATTCTAAGGGGAGGAGAGTGATGCGACCCTGCATCGACCCAAGCCGGGCTCAGGCGAGCCCCACGCGTCCAAGACCTTGGAGACCACCTTGGTTCAAGACGAGGAAGAACGCGATGACCGTGAGCTCAGAAGAGCCAAGTATGAAGACCGCGATGTTCATCAAGCGTCTTCATCCAAGTCCAAAGATCACGTGCCTCAACGCGTCTTCCTTCAAGCGACTCAACCACCTTCATCATTTCACGCGTTCTTTCGGAAGATTCTCGCATTCAATACTTTTAACACGTTCTTTTTAGACACTTTCTATATTTAGTATTTATAGCGTTTTAGATAGTTTCTATTTATAGCGTTTCTATTTTTAGGGCGCGTGCCTTTTTGCATGCTTGCATGGGCTAGCCCTTAGGCTCATTTCGGCCCAAGCCCATTAGGTCTTGGCCGAGATACATTGGCTATTTAAAGCCTCCTTTGTTATTGTTATTTCCTTACGTTCAAGTTAAAGTTCAAGGTTTCAAGTCAGTGTTAATTCCTCCTTCCCTTGATCGGACGTCACCCATATCCCTCTCATCCCCATTCCCTCCGCCGCCAACGCTACGGCAATCGCTTGATCTTCTCAAGCAAAGTCTATCTTCGCATCTCCTTTATCCATAGTCGACGCTATGACACCCCAAAGACTTGTCTTTTCAAGCCTTATATCCTTTACCAAATCACTTCAGCCACCGCTAACTCTTCTCCAATCAAATCGCTTCCATCACCACCGAGTCCTTGTTGTCGCCATCGTCTTCCCAGTCGCCGACATCAACAACTTCATTCATCGCGTTCTTCCGCTCGCGATCATCCCCAACATCGTGTCCCACAGCAGAATCACAACATCGAGTGACTTCTCAACCAAGACTAGATCCAAAGGCGTCACCTTTGACAATTTGGCTTGTCATTTGAGGCAAGGACACATCAGTAGGCCACTCCTCAATGGCGTGGACCTTCTTGGTGTCCATGCGTAGGCCGTCCTTATAGACGATAAATCATAGGAAAATAGTAGTGTCCGAGGAAAACGCACATTTTGCCAAATTGGCATACAACTGCTCGCTCATAAGGCATTATAGGACTTGTCTAAGGTGGTCTACATGGTCCTCTAAAAACCGACTAAACACCAAAATATCGTCAAAATACACGATGAAAAATTTCCCCAAAAAATGTTGAAGTACATGGTTCATCAATCGCATAAAAGTGCTTGGGGCATTGGTGAGGCCGAAAGGCATGACAAGCCACTCGTAGAGGCCATACTTCGTCTTGAAGACCGTCTTTCATTCATTTCCTTCTTTCATCCGAATCTGATGGTAGCCACTCTTTAGATCAATCTTGGAGAAGAGAGTGGCTCCATGCAACTCGTCAAGCATGTTATCAAGGCATGGGATGGGGTGACGGTACTTCACCGAAATCTGGTTGATGGCGCGGTAGTCTATGCACATATGCCATGTGCCATCCTTCTTTGGCTCGAGGATGACTGGCACGGCACAAGGGCTAAAGCTCTCACGAACGTAGCCCTTATCCATGAGGTCTTTCACTTGGCGTTGGAGCTCCTTCGTCTCTTTGGGGCTTGCGCAGTATGCAGCCCGGCTTGGCAAAGAAGCGCCGAGTACCAGGTCGATCTCGTGTTCTATGATGCGAATGGGAGGAAGCCCCTTGGGTATATCCTCGGGCATGACACCGTGGAACTCCTGCAATAACGAAGAAACATATACGGGTAAATCAACCAAATCCTTTACAATAGAAAGACACGCTTTGGGAAGTAAAAGAAAATAGGGAGAATGTCCCTGAATTGTTGGAGTGATATCCTAAGAGCATGCCATCAATAATCGGTTCTCATAGAGGCCTTGGAGGGTGGGCGCTGTGACACCAGGGTCTAGGACGCGGGCTGCGCTGGGCTTGGCATTGGCCTTGGCGCTTGCAGTGGGGGCGACGGTGCTCGTGCTTGCGGCTGTAGGCACTCGAGTGCCAGTTCCCCTCGACGCGGTGATGGGGTCGTTGCCGAGGATGTTGTCCGAGGCCTGGTGCTTGAGAAGAGCCGGTAGAGCGTGGTCGTGCATCATGGGGGGAGGTAACGTCCGCAGCTGCGTTTGCTGCTGCAGCGGCCTCGGTTGCCTTGGCACGGCTACGCTCCACTTGGTCGTGTAGAATATCTTGTGGCGACATTGGCAACAATGTAACATGCCGACCTTCATGCATAAACACTTATGTGTTCAAAAATCCATCATGCAAGGCCTTCTTATCAAACTGCCAAGGTCTACCAAGAAGAAGATGAGTAGCGTCCATAGCAACAATGTCACATAAAACCGTATCGATGTATTTACCAATTTGAAAAGTGATATGGCATTGCCTATTTATCACATCACCCTTACCCTTAGAGATCCATTGAAGACCCTACGGCCGTGGGTGCGGAGTCGTGGCCAAATTAAGGTGTTTGACCACTTTCTCTTTTACAATCTTGCAACAGCTGCTACCATCGATAATCACACTAAGGGAGGCGGTTTGGACAAGACAACGGGTGTGGAAGAGGTTCTTTCGTTGATCCATCAATGCCGCCTCCTTCACCGTGAGCATGCGCCGAGTAACTAAGCTCAAAGGGGTGCCCGCTTCCAGATCATGCAGAGCACATAGATAGGCATCGTCTTCCTCGGAGTCATCAAGCTCCAGAGCTAGATCCTCTGTAGCCTCGACATCAAACGATTCATAACCCAAATCTTGAGTGAGCAAGATCTTTTTTGGTAGGGGCACTCACGTTGTTAGTGACCTCTACCACCACACTTGAAACACGGCCGGTCATGTGCCCGGTCAAGTCTCGAAGTCGGGGCCGTATCCGTGGTCATAGCGCAGCGTGGCATCTTAGCGGGCTTGTACCCACTGTAGCCACCGGTTAGCGCGCTCGTCCTATTCTACACACTAGGTGGCACATTAGTAGTAGCGGATTGACTAGGATGAGAGTCATGCCTTGTTGAAGAGGAGAAAGGTCAAGATGTGATCTTCTTGCGCACCAAATGGTTGTGGAGTGGCATGGACGTGTATGTGAGGGTATTAAGATCCTTGATGGGAAGAATCTCAAGCTGGTCCTGAATAGATGTGTTAAGCCCACTCAGAAATTTAGTGCACAAAGTGGTTGGTGAGACACTCACGCTCGCCTTGTAGTACGTGTCTTCGAGTTTGGAGAAAAACTCAAGAGGAGTCAAAGATCCTTGGTGAGCCAGGGCAATGTCCATGCGCATCCGATTCTTGTAGTCTTCGGACACGTATTTTCGAGTCATGACAAACACGAGTTGGTGCCACGGCTCAATAGGAGGAAGGTTGCGCCGAATGCAATCGGTGACAAGCCGATGACACTAAATGCGTGCAGCGCCGTGGAAGTGAAGCGTATCAATCTCCACTTCTTCGTGATCCTCATATTGACAATGCTGGAGAGCATACTCCATAGCCTGCACCCAATCAAGAAACGTAGAGGGATCATATTCACCAAAAAATGTTCAATTGTTACCTCGATGTCGCAGCGAGCAACATAATTCGGTGTCATGGGGTGGCGGGCCTCATAGCGCTTGACATCAGGGGTGCACTCAGCATAGCGCCGATCATAATCATCATAGTTATGATGCCGATGGTCATAGGGCTCGGGGTCCTCTTGTGGCCGTCGAGGGCGCTGTCCTTCGGGCTCACCGTGGGCATAACCTGGTTCTGCCAGAGCGGGCTGTCGGCCTCGAGCATCATGGGCCGCAAATGGGTCGCCACCTTGGTGCCCGTAGCCATGGTCGCCGGTGTCAACCCTTGGCGGGATGTAATCGGTGGGAAACTGTTGGCTCTCAATCGGGTCACCAACCGAGGGATGAAAATTGTCAGGATTGGGGTCGTCGGCGTTGTCATAGACCTCATCATCAAACTCTTGAAATTCAACCAGGGAGACGTGCATATGGCGGCACGCGGAATTGACATTGTTGTGGTGGTCACGGCTGGTGTCGTGGAGAGCGGAGTGTGGGTGTTAGTCACGGCTGCTGGTGTGACCGCGCTCAGCGTCGCAGCGGCGCTCAGTCTCAGTGTGGCGCTACTCGGTCCCCTACATGCGGTCATAGCGAGCACGTCGGTTATCGGTGTTGACAAACGTGTATAGAACCAAATCAGTGGACGAGGACTTATGCTCGTCGGAGTACTCATCTTCCTCCTACGAGCCATAGTGTGACTGCGAGTAGGGCTCGTAGCGGTCTCGGAAATCCGTGTCATGTCGTCTCTCAATGATGGAATTGAGTCGGTGAAGCGGTTGTTGGTGCGAAGCCGAAGCCATATGACCTTTGCCCTTGTCTTGGCATCGGTTAGAGGTATCGGACTGAGCCGGTGGTGGTGATTGTTGAAGGTCCGGATCAACACCAAGCGTCGTGGTTGAGGGCCTAGGAGGTGGGCCTCGAGAGCTTGCCGTAAGCGCCAATTGGCGCTTAAGCTCCGCATTCTCGGCCTCAAGATCGGCCCTTGCCTTTGC
Source organism: Rheum nobile (assembly GCA_027886185.1). Taxonomy (NCBI): domain Eukaryota; kingdom Viridiplantae; phylum Streptophyta; class Magnoliopsida; order Caryophyllales; family Polygonaceae; genus Rheum; species Rheum nobile. Next base: position 147,578 of record WOAB01000817.1, read on the forward strand.
GGCGACCTCGTTCTCTGCTTGGAGGGCAGCGAAGGCCTCGTCGAATCGGTTCCTATAGTCACCAAAGAGAAGTCTAAGCAAAAAATTATTTTAATTCTCATGAGGCAACTAAGTATGGTTGTCCGTGAGGGAGGTAAGGAAGGCCGTGAACAACTCGATCATTAGCAAGGACTTAGCAGTCACACAAATCAAGCAAATAGAAGTTACAAGTTGATTCACGAGAGTAGTAAGTCAAGTTCATACAAATTCAAGTCCCTTATGATGTAAAGTTGCAAGTAGACATGAAAGATGGGCTTAGTGGACTTGTACCGATGGTGATAGGGTTTTACCCTTAGCCTATGGCGTACTTTTTGCTCAATGATTTTTTTGTGAATTGCCGACTGTTTTTTTTTAAAATAAAATCGGCATAAGGTAAATGTTGTAGAAAAGAAACGCAAATATGGAATGTGTGGAGATAGGAAAGAGATGCAACAATTTAGGAAACAAGATTATATGCAATTAACTTTAATACTAAAAAAATCAATCAAAAAATAACTAACCAAATCCGCAAGATATGATATTGTTTTGGGGCGAAAGGATCGGACGACCTAAATCGCCTTAGACGGGGTAACTAGTCGATCGGGTGATAGAGAACAATCCAAACCAAGAAGATAATTGACAAGCAAAGAATAAATGTAGAATAGTGAGATGATTTTATTAGATAATGTATTGATCGGATCGAATCGAGATATAACTTATCGTAGTTTAGACCGAGTGGTCGTGTAGGACTGGACCGATGACTTTTAGGTGGCGACCGGTGGAGAGTAAGCGCAGATGATTGCTAGAGAGCTAAGCGGGCAGCGTAAGTGTTGTTCTGATTCGTTTGTGAGTCAGGATGCTTGTGTGTCTAGCGTTAATGTGTTCGTATCCTCTTATCTTCTTCGTCGTCCAAATATGGTAAGTTCTTTTCCATTGTGACCGTTGTGTTTTTCTAATATCGTTGTCTTCAATGCCGGGAGCAATGGCAAGGATTATGCCATTTAATTACTGCAATTATAGTGGTTTGAATGTTGTGGACGTTGCGTGATCTGGGCATTAAATGTATGGCGAGATTCTCGCGATCCTGTCGGAGGGCATTCGACCAGAGAAGCCTTGTCGCCTCCTTTGGGCCTTCTCCTTTGTTCTTCCGATCTGTAATGGGCTTGGGCTCGATTCACTTGATCCATCTTCTTCGGGGATGCCAGACCCAACAATAGCCCCAAGTTGCCTTGGGTTTTCGGTTTAGGCAAGTAAAACGGAATCCGTGACAACTTCTCTAGATACGATCTTCACCATCCTTTTTTGGCGCGTTTGCTCAGGGCTACGTGGCGCGTGATCGGGGCATGATGCGACGCCTCTGCAAATCTTCGCTTCCCTCCATCAATTCAGAGCAGAGGGAATCGATTAGTCTTCATCCCATCTTCCTTTGCAAGTTTCTTCCGGTAAGCTTCTCGGTCTCTTTCGCCATAAATTTCTAATTTCTCTAGTCATAGCTCTTTAATCTCTCTCTCTTTCCATTCTCGAAATGGTTTCCATCGAGGCTTCCGAGTCGTCGAAGACTCTTTCCGATTCTCGTGAAGGCGAAACTCCTCCTCGTTTCATTTTGAAGGAGTCAGATGCATTGACTAGCAGTTTGTCCCAGGCGGAGCTGGATCAAGTTCTCCAAGTCGGAGGCTTTCCACCGGAGACGGTCGCCAGGTTGCCTCATCCAGACGAGAGGGCCGATGCGCGTTATGAAGGATGGATTTGCTTCTACGCATACCCGTTTAGAATAGGGCACAAATTTCCTTTCTCTCCCCTTGTCAGGGATTTTTTAGCCACTTTGGCGCTGGCACCATGTCAAGTAATGCCTCAGGCGTGGAGAGTTCTTAGGGTTTTAGACCTTGTGAATGTTCAAACTGGGGCCGATTTTGATTTTGACGCTCTGTGGTATAACTACTTTATTGGGTCGAAGAGTTCATGTCGCGTTCAGTTGCGTATCCGACATGGTCGGAAGCCTTTGGTGCAGAGCCCTGATGTCAACGACCGCGGATGGGGGTCGAAGTTCTTTTTCGTCGAATGTTCTTCTTTGGAGAAGGAGGGAGAGTGTCCGTTTTTGTTGACGGAGTGGCGGATCGATAGTATGTATTTGTCTTCTCTTTCGCGTATTTTATGTGTCTTAACTCTTGCCTTAACTTTTCTTTTTTGTAGTCCCCGAACCAGAAGATCTAGAAGTGAGTAGCCGGTCGGAAGGCTTGTCGAAGATTGTCCTTGAAATTCCCGCGTCTGAAAGAAAGTTTGTGAACGTCAACCTGCTGTCGACGACTCCTGCCTCTCAAGATGACATGTCGAATGTCTCATCGTCTCGTGCAAAAGGTAGATTCTTGACTCTAGGTGTCTTTTACTGTTTTTCGTTTTGTCGTGTACTTTAGGATTTCTCCCTTTTTGTTGTTTTGTCGTGTCAGGTTCCCCTGGTGGTCGATCGAGTGCTCGTTTGAGGGTGGCGTCAGGGAAAAGTCTGATCGAGCAGAGGAAGGCGGCGGCCAAAGCCACGTCAAGCAAACCGTATCTGGTGGATCTAACGGTTCCAGTCAAGACTGGCTCTAAGAGGAAGGCGAGCGCTCGCCCTGAAGACGTCAAGGTGGAGGACATCCCTAGGAAAAAGAGTGCGACTGCTGAGGGGGTCGGCAAGATCGGTGTCGTCGGACAGTCGATCGCCGACCTTTTTCGCGCTCAGGACCCGACTTTGAAGTCGGAAGTTAAGGATGTCTCCCCTCTAGACTGCATTGGTGAAGCGGGATGCTCCGCGTGGAGGGTGAGTTGCCCTTTGTTCTTGTTTTTATGTTTCTTTTTGCTCGATTGTGTTTCTTGATTGTGTTTTTGTGTTGTCGTGTGTCTTTCTGTCATGCTTTCCAGTATTTCTTGGGAGCTTACTCCGGTGTTCAGGTGATGCTTGTCAAGGCCGAGGACAGGGTTGCTAGGTCATAGTTCGACCTTGCGTCTTTGAGGACCAAGCTGGAGGGAGCGGAGAGTCGCTGCCGTGAGACTAAGCATCGCCTCACCAGGGAGCTGAAGAGCAGTCAAGAAGAGCTGGTCGCAAGTCGGAGGGAGTTTGAAGAGTGCCGATCAGGCATTGAGGAGGAGGTGAGGCGGGCTCGCATTGCCGATGGCCAAATTGCTGGTGACGTTGGGGCTTTTTATGCGGTGAAGTCGCGCATCAAAATGATCGAGGAGTTCAACGAGGGCAAGCATGAGCTCTGGGACCTGAAAGCGGAGAAGGAGACTCTAGACTCCATGTTCCCAAAGGGCGATCCTGGTCAGGAGCTGTTTTGCTTAGCCGGCGTCGGAGAGGAGGCCGTGGATGAAGGCGCCGATGAGGCCGAGGCCGATCTTGGTGATGTCGAGCCGACTGATGAGATAGCTTCTCTGGAGCCAGCCCCTGTGGAAGGTAATGCCATTGCTCCCGACGCTTGATTTGTTTTCTCCGCATAGTATGACTTTCTTTGCCCCACCTGTGTGTGGGTTTGAATATTATGTGTTTTGGCGACCCGTCCACCATCACGGGTCGCATGATATTTCTGAATGACCATCATTAAAAGTCCTACAGATGTGTAGGCAGACAATGTGTTTTGGCGACCCGTCCACCATCGCGGGTCGCGTATTTGTATAAAGATGCTTTTATTTCGATGCAATTGTATTTTTACATATAGAGTCGTTTGCTAGTTCATTTCGTACATGTTCGTCGGACCTTCAAGAAAATTGTCGATGACGTTTTGTATTTCGTGTATGTTGGTTTCACCCATATGCTCCGTCGAGTGGGGTTTCACCGTGTGTATGTATGTAGAGCAGGCCTGCGATGTGTTTGTGTATGTGTTAGTCATGACATTATGCCGGGGAGGTAAGCAATATGTTTTATTGCGTAAATGTAATAAGGTGTTATACCTTATGTTTTGTGTAAGGCATGCGGTATGCCGATCGTGTAATGTAATGTAAGCGCTTTTTTTTTGCGGATGACAGGATCCAATGTAAATGTTGTTCTGCATTTGTGTTTTTGTAAGGAGGAAGTCTTCGCTTAGTGTCAGATGATGATATGTAAAAGGAAATAGCGATGTCCATGCGACAACATGCGGTATATATGCGACATATAGCAATGTATATGCGATAGCATGCGATTTGTATGCGACAGATAGTAATGTATATGCGATAGCATGCGACAGATAGTAATGTATATGCGATGTATAAGATTTGTGTGATGTTTTACCTCATTGGTTCAGAAATGGTAGAGTTTTAGATGTGCTGCGTTCCAACTCCTCGGGATCGGTCGTCCGTCTTTATCCTTTAGCTGATATGCTCCTTGTCCGACCACTTCGGTGATCAAGTAAGGTCCTTCCCACTGTGGTGCTAGCTTTCCGTCGGATGGGTTCTTAGTGTTCTGGAAAGTTTTCCTGAGGACCCAGTCTCCGACCTTGAATGCCTTGATTCGGACGTTGTTGTTGTAGCTCCTTGCGACTTGTTGTTGGAACCTGACCATCCTAATTCGGGCTTTCTCTCTGATTTCGTCCGCTGTGTCCAGATTGTGTGCTAGCTCGATGTTGTTTTGTTCATTTGTCTGAAGGTTGTAGCGAGCGGTCGGAACCAGTAACTCAGCCGGGATAACCGCCTCACTCCCATAGACGAGAGAGAAAGGCGATTGCCCGGTCGCATTCTTTGGAGTAGTCCTGTCGGACCAGAGAATAAGTGGGAGTTCGTCTGTCCATTTGCCTTTAGCCCCTGTGAGGCGTTTCTTGAGGTTGTTGATAATGATCTTGTTGCTGGATTCGGCTTGTCCGTTGGATTGCGGATACCGAGGTGTGGATGTGACCAACTTGATGTTCCACTGGTCGCAGAAGGTTCGAGTCTTATGACTGATGAATTGGGAGACATTGTCGCACACGATTTCTGATGGGATGCCAAATCTGCACAAGATATTGCGTTTTACGAATGAAATGACGTGTTGATCTTTTACCTCTCTGTAGGCTTCGGCTTCGATCCATTTAGAGAAGTAGTCCGTCATGGCAAGGAAGAAGACTCATTGACCCGACGCAGGGGGGAGCTTTCCGACGATGTCCATTCCCCATCTCATAAAGGGCCATGGAGCTAGGGTCGGATGGAGGAGCTCTGAAGGCTGATGATGGACGGGTGCGTGCCGCTGACAGGCGTCGCATCTCTTGGTGTATTCCATGGCGTCTTTCTTCATCGTTGGCCAATAGTACCCGTTTCGTAGGGCTTTTCTCGAGAGGCTTCGTCCGCCGGTGTGATTGCCACACTCCCCTTCGTGCAACGATTGTAAGATACGTCCGACTTCTGGAGTCTTGAGGCATCATATGAGTAGTCCTGTAACAGATCTTTTGTACCAGATGTTATCTACGATATCGTAAGAGAGTGCTTGTACCTTGAGCCTTTTTGCTCCCGTCTTGTCGTCGGGTAGGATACTGTCTTTTAACCATCTAATGTAAGGCAGCATCCAGTCGTCATTGGTGTTGACGATGTCTTCTTCTGATCGGTCGCCTATTTCCATGGCGATGAGTTCTTCAAGTGATGTTGTTGACTCGACGGATGTCCTTGGGATGGCTGGCGTGGTGATGTGGGCCAATGGTATGTGTGGAAATTCCTTCGGGTCTAGGACGGATCCCATATTAGCGAGTGCGTCAGCTTGGGAGTTAAGATCCCTGGGCACCTGTCTGATGTTGAATGTTTGGAATTGTCCGATCAGTTTCTTGGCTACCTCCAGGTAGGCTATCATTCTGGTATCCTTGGCACTGTACGACCCTTGTATCTGGTTTATGACCAGCAGGGAGTCGCAAACGACTTCGATCTCTCGGACCCCTAGGTCGCGAGCTAGGATGAGTCCGAATATGAGTGCCTCGTATTCAGCTTCGTTGTTAGTCGCATCCCACTCACATCTGACAGCTTGATCTATCTTGTTCCGCTCGGGGGCGAACTTCCTGCGTTTTTGCTTGACAGGGGGATGAGATGGATCCACATTTAATTTATGAGTAATAACGTTTGGAGATATTCCGACCATATCCTCATGTGACCATGCGAAACAGTCAACATTGGCCCTGAGAAAGTCAAGAAGTTGTTGTCTGGTAGAATCGTCCAAGTCCGACCCGACCCTTACCGTTTGGTTTGGCTTTGAAGGGTCTAGTGCGATTTCATCGAGTTTTTCCATTTCTGGTTCGACGTACCGACTAGGCCCTTCGCCGCTCTGTGGTTGCTATGCGGTCTTGTGTTCGACTGCACTCTTCATGGAAGCGACGTAGCATTCTTTTGCGGTCCTTTGATCTCCTTTGATCTCTTGGACTCCCCATTCAGTGGGGAATTTGATGACTTGATGATATGTTGAGGGTACTGCCTTCATAGTGTGTATCCATGGCCTGCCAAGAATACAATTATAGGGAGACGGACAGTCTAGGACTAAGAATTTCACCTGTTGGTTGATTCCTCCAGCGTATGTGGTTAGAATAATTTCACCAGTCGTATGCTTAACCTCACCACTGAACCCGACCAGTGGGGTCGACTTCTTGATTAGGTCGTTCTCAGTCAGACCCATTTCTTTAAGAGCGTCAAGGGTCAAGAGGTTTGTCGAACTCCCTGTATCGATTAGTACTCTCCGTATTAAACAATTACCAATAGACAAAGAGATTACCAGACCATCGTGGTGACTATCCGACCCGTCAGAATCGGATTCATCGAATGTGACCGTCGGAAGGTCAGATGTCCTCCTTGGCTTGAATTCTGATGCCTCGGGCTTGTCGCCCTTGCTTTCCCTAGCGTGTCGCTTAGCCGCGGAGTATGTGTTTCCACATATATCCGATCCACCTGAAATGCTATTGACAACTTTTGTATGGACGGGAGATGGGGGTTTGTTCTTTTTTACCTGATCTCGACGTTCCATGGTGGCCTTTGCCCGCTCCGAGATTACGTCGCGCAGGAGCCCCTGTGAGAGCAGTCTAGCGACTTCCTTCCGCAGGGCGATGCACTCGTCGGTCGAATGACCGTGGTCGCCGTGGAATTCGCACCATCGACTCATGTCCTTCTTAACATCCGGTCGGTCGCTCTTTCGGGGCCATCTTACCTCTTTTCCGTATTTGTCGAAACTCTTGACGAGCTCCGACACGGAAACATTGAAATTATAATACTGGGGTCTCTCCATTCCTGTGACCTGTCTTGAAAAGAGTTTACCTGATTTGGTTCATTTCGATTACGAGAATAGGGATGAGATCGTCTGTCTCGATGGTTGTCAGGGGGATTTTTACGATCGGATGGATCGGGTCCGTGTGAGGCTTTACGCGACTCTCGGTCTTCTTCCAATCTTACCTCGGCCATGGTTTTGGCTTGGACATCTTCAAAACTTTTACACGAGTACTTGGTAATCTCGTCCTAGAGATTGTTGTCTTTGACCATACCTTGTCGGAAGGCCTCAATGGAGGTTGTGACATCGCAGTGGGGGATCGCCACTTTTTCCTTATTATACCTGTTAAGATAATTCCGAAGGGGTTCATTATACCTTTGTGTGACTTGGTAGAGGTCGCTTGATTGTCTTTCGAGCCTTCGACTGCTAGCAAATTGACTCTTGAAAGAGTTGACCAGATCCACAAAGGATGTAATCATTCCCTGAGGCAAACGCATAAACCACGTTAGTGCGGGACCCGTGAGGGTTGTGCCAAAGCTTTTGCACATGACAGCCTCGCGGCTCTCCCTTGAAACAGATGCGGCCATTAGTTTTTGTTTATAGAGAGAGATATGGTCATCTGGATCGGTGGTGCCGTCGAACGTCGCCATGTTGGGGAGATGGAATTTCTTGGGGATCTCGACCATTGCGATTTCTTCGACGAACGGGGATTCTTCGAATCCGCCGGACGTTTCCCTCTCGATTGGTTGCGGGACTCCTGGGAGCCTGTTGAAGCGATCGTCGATCGTCTTCATGTGTCTGTCGAGCGTCTGCTGGAAAAGAGCCAGGACATCTGGCGGATTGGTAACCTGCGGTTCGTCGATTCGGGCCCCAGCAGACCCGATCGGTGTGGAAAAGGTGACATGGTTAGTCGAAAATGGACTAGCGAAAGGAGTTCGAGACGTACCCTCAGTGTGTCCGGGACGTCGTATGCTCGGAGGCGTTGGCTCGATGTTGTCCATGTCGAGGCGTGTTCGGACGCCGCCGTGGACGGGCACGTTCCTAGATCCTGAAGCCACTGACTGTACCTGCGACTTAAAAGACTCATTTTCACGGGTTAGTTGCGCGATCTCGGCTTCAGATTGGGTTGACAAAGCGGCTAGGACCTCGGTCTTTTGGCGTTGCTAGGCTAGTTCCTTTTGAAGGGTGGCCATTTTTTGGGAAAGTTCTTGGAACTGGGTTGGAGTAGGATTTTCGATTGTGATTACTGCATCTTGGGTTCCGTCTTCGAGACGTGGTTCTTGGTTGTCGGTAGGTGGGTCAATAGTCATGGTTGGAAAGTTTCGGAAGGGTGATCGGCAAGTTTCCCCACGGTGGGCGCCAAATTGTTTTGGGGCGAAAGGATCGGACGACCTAAATCGCCTTAGACGGGGTAACTAGTCGATCGGGTGATAGAGAACAATCCAAACCAAGCAGATAATTGACAAGCAAAGAATAAATGTAGAATAGTGAGATGATTTTATTAGATAATATATTGATCGGATCGAATCGAGATACAACTTATCGTAGTTTAGACCGAGTGGTCGTGTAGGACTGGACCGATGACTTTTAGGTGGCGACCGGTGGAGAGTAAGCGCAGATGATTGCTAGAGAGCTAAGCGGGCAGCGTAAGTGTTGTTCTGATTCGTTTGTGAGTCAGGATGCTTGTGTGTCTAGCGTGAATGTGTTCGTATCCTCTTATCTTCTTCGTCGTCCAAATATGGTAAGTTCTTTTCCATTGTGACCGTTGTGTTTTTCTAATATCTTCGTCTTCAATGCCGGGAGCAATGGCAAGGATTATGCCATTTAATTGCTGCAATTATAGTGGTTTGAATGTTGTGGACGTTGCGTGATCTAGGCATTAAATGTATGGCGAGATTCTCGCGATCCTGTCGGAAGGCATTCGACCAGAGAAGCCTTGTCGCCTCCTCTGGGCCTTCTCCTTTGTTCTTCCGATCTGCAATGGGCTTGGGCTCGATTCACTTGATCCATCTTCTCTGGGGATGCCAGGCCCAACAGATATGCTTGCAAGTCAAAGATATTTCCGAGATTTCAGGAAGGGAATCTCGCACTCTTTCTTTTTTTTCACTCGGCCGAGATCTCTTCTCCAAGGAAAAGAAGAGATCGATCCTAGGTGTAGGGTTGCAACGACAGAGAAGCAGGAAAAATGGCGGAAGCAAGAAAAAAATTGAAGAAGGGATGGATCGAAAATAATGAAAAACATGAGAAATTATTAAAGAGTTGGAAAGACAACACCTTGTACCGTTGGATTCTAATATCAGTTGATACGTAAACGAAGCATCGTCTACGTGTTGATGCCGGGTCGTGATAGAAGATGAGCCGTTGAGTTCCTTCTCTTCGTCAAGTAACCCGGATAGGTGACAACTTTCCGGTGAATGGAGGTTGACGACTCTCTTGCGCTCGAAAACTCGAGGAGGGGCGAGAGGATTAAAAAACAACACGTTGAATTCGTGGTTGTGTTGGATGATCGGTAACATGGATTGGCCGAAGTGACAAGGGTGGCATCAAGATCGAAGGGGCGGAGGCAACTCAACAACAAATCTTCGATATTAATTTCAACGTAACCTAAAAACAATGCAAGTGTTGGCTTATATAGCCAAGTGGTCTCGGCCTTGAGCCGTAAGCAAGCTAGCTTAATGGGCCGGCCTCTTAACCATAAGAGGGCACACGTCTATAAGTAGAAACTAGCTAAAAATGGAAAGTGCTAATACAATTACATGCCAAATCCGGAAAGTTTCCCGAAAACACAAAAGGCGCATGAAATAACCTCAAAATAGAATAATAAGCAAATGATAAGCACGGCGTCAAGGAGCTATGTAAGCGCCGCCAAAGCCAGGGTCATGGTACCACTGAGGGAGCCAGAGAGTATTCGATGGCGGTGATTGTCATGGCTTTGGGAGCCGACAACGTTGCGATGCCGTTGCATGCGAGGCCCTTGGCCACGATGCTATGTGTTGCTTGGGCGATGGCTCTAGCGCGCGCACTGGTGACGGGACTAGGGTTGAGCATAATTCTGTCCAGACTTGTTAATGAGAATTGTCTTTTTAGTGAGCAGATTGAAGAAAAGGATGACTCGATCTCAAGTTTGATCGATGAGAACAAAGGTTGGGCAGAAAAAGTGACCAATCTTGAGAAAGTTTCATCCTCTTTCTCTAGTCCTTGCGAAGAATGTGCTAAACTCACTAAAAAGATTACTCTCCTTGAATCTTCTGTTACCTCACTGGAATCTGAATCAAGAGTTTTGGGAGCCGACAACACTGCGATGTGGTTGCGCGCGAGGCACTTGGCCACGATCTATGTGTTGCATGGGCGATGGCTCTGGCGCACGCCTTGGTGACACACTAGTACAAAATTTAGCTTAGATAACACTAGAAATATGGCGCTAAAAAAAGCGCAATAACAAACAAAAACGCTTAACGGTTTTTTGAAAAAATCGCTAAGACGTATAATAATTTTTTTTTAAAATTCAGATATTTAAATTTCTTAGTGCTTTTTACATAAAAAGCGCTAAGAATTAGGAAATGCTCTTAGCGCTTTTTATCAAAAAGCGCTATAATAGTTTTTGCTATTGTTATAGCGCTTTTTACAAAAAAAGCGCTAAGAGTGAGGAAAATTCTCTTAGCGTTTTTTTGTTAAAAAGCGTTATAATAGTTTCTTAAATACTCTTAGCGTTTTTTACAAAAAAACGCTATAATAATTTTCTATTATTTATTTCAAAGTTTTTAAACATTTCTTAGTGTAAAAAGCGCTATGTTTTATACGAATTGTAAAACACTCTTAGCGTTGTTTTAAGTTTAGCGCTATAAAAGATTTTGCCTTACCACTTCCCGCGAGCCTGCTTCTATCTCTCGCACCCTAATTCATCCTCTCTCCCGCCGTAGCCTCTGTTTTTCTCTGTCGCCGTTTGCTCTCTATTGCCGTTTCCCTCTCGTGCCCTAGCTTTCGTCTTTGCAGAAGCTTCTCTTGACGGCTCTCGGTGGCTCTCTCGGCGGCTCTCGGTGGCTCTATCGGCGGCTCGTCTCGGTATCGTCTTCGCAGAAGCTTCTCTCGGTGGCCTCTCCCGGTGGCTTCTCTCGGCGGCTCGTCTCGGTATCGTCTTCGCAGAAGCTTCTCTCGGTGGCCTCTCTCGGTGGCTTCTCTCGGCGGTGCGTCTCCTTGCTGAACTAAACTCAATTAGTTTTGTTGTTACAATTGTTGAACTAAACCTTGCTCGTGGTTGTGTTATTGGTGCATTCGACTGATTTTTGCATTAGAAATCATGCTTCAGATGAGAGTCTCTTGTTGAAGTTACTGAGTTTATTAAACGAAGTTATATTATTAGTTGTTGAGTTTATTTTGGTGGGGAAAAATGATCTCTGTGTTGATGAAGGGAAATAGCAATTGATAAAAAATTACATTTGTTCATTCGGCCACTCCTGTTATACCTGATTTATTGGTGCATTCGACTGATTTATGCAGTTTTCCATTGTTACATTTATTCTTATAGATTACAAAAATGGACTCAAATATCAATTGATAAAAAATTAGTCATCTTTTGACTCCTTTTTCACTGCACTCCTGTTATACCTGAAATTCATTTCTTTATAAAGTGAAGTTAAGCCTCTGCAGCAAGTTTTCGTAGAATTTACCTGATCATTGTTGAAGTGTTGACCAATGTGTTGATGAGTTAGGGTGTTTGCTTGTGGTATATTCTTCTGAAAAGAGAAATGTTGATGAGAACATTTGGATTTCTGTGTGATTGTGGTTGTCTTGCATTACTATGATTTTGAGCAGATTATGCCTAGTTTGGTGGATGCTCATAACCTGTTCGATGAAATGTGTTGCTGTACTTTGCTAGTATATACTACTAACTACTTGTTTTACTTCAAGTTTTGGGGGTAATACAATCTGAAAAAACTTATCTTGTCAATTGAAGATCATAAAATATATTTGACAGCAGCTGGGAAGATGTAAGATTCATGACCACTGAATTTAAGTGTTGATGAATGAAATACGGAATACATTTCTGAAGGCTAGCTAGCATGCAATAAAGTAACCCAAAATGCCCCAGATTTTAAAATGTAGAATCTATACATTTTTTGTAATGGAAGCTCTTGTGATGAGCAAATGAACCTGATGCATCCATCGTCTAGTTTAGCTCGAGGCTTAATTAGTGGATAGTAAACAGTTTTGAATATCTACAAGACTATAAACCGAAATATATACCGATTTTGGCATCTATCATCTGGAAACTTCTTTTTTTCAGTCCCTTCCTTTTGGCCTTAAAACCTGATTTTCATGCTTTTAAGATGGTTGATTGGTATATAACTCACATATGTGAGTTTGGTATTATAGACTACACTTAGAATACCATTTATGCAAAAGTAATATATGTATTTGAAGTTTCAAAGATTTTTATTAATTTTTATGCACTTTATTAACCCAATAATCTTGTTTATAATGAATGTGTAATTGTAGGACATGTATGCAAAACAACAATCTCAAGGCATACTCAAGCTCACACCAACAACAAATGTTTTAACATTGGCCCTAGAGAAGGATGACCACTACGGTCGAGTCATAGCCGCAGGTTTTGGAGTTAGTAAGAAGATATTTTTTGGTGCAACTAGGCCTAGAGATTCAGCATCTAAAGAAGAGGTATTGATACTTAGGGCTGAAGTGGCGGACATGAGAAAACAATTTGAAGAATTCCGAAGGCAATTTTTGAATCAAGGATCATCTCAAGCACAAGTGTCGCCATATCTAAATCAAAATAATACTCATTCAGAAACAAATCCTCCTTTAGTAGAGAAGCTACAAGTATGAAATTTTCATAACTATGAGGTATTGGAATTTTATAAGTGGAAAAACTTCAAAAATGTGATGTTTTTCAAATTGTTTGTAGGAAGTTAGGAAAAAATGCATGTTGTTTTGGCCCGATAAAACAAGAGAGGTAGCTAAAGGGCGTGCATTTATTCCCTAGGCGGGCTACACCTCATTGCTTCATTGCCAACAGTTGGACTCTAACAAGGTGTTAAAGGTTAATATAGAGACCGTTTTGACTGGATGTGGAGACGTTGCAGTGTCATACCCACTTGACGATGTCAAGTGTCTTTTAGATGCCCCGGGATATATAATTGGATGGCCAACTTCATTAGTTGTTATTGAACCGGTATGTATCTTCTGTTTTTTTTTCAATAATAAAATCTTATTATATTATATATATCATGTTATCTTCTCTAGGATGTTATTGAAAGCTCAAAAGCAGTATAGCAAATGTACTTGAGCCAATGCAAGTCGAAAAAGATGTTCATCCTCAACTACATCAACAATCTAACATGGTTATAAGATGTATGTCACTACTATCAACAAAAAATCAGTTTGTCATACAAGTTGATATGCAAAAGGATATTACACAACACTCCCATAAATTGTGCATACCAAAGGATGTCATTGAGATGTGGTTAGAACAAGGGGAGCTTGAAGCTATACATGTTAGCTTTTATATCAAGTATGTACTTAAATATTCTTCTGTCATTGTATTTAATATCATTGCACTTAATTCAAATAATGAGTACCTATTACATATGTGAAATATTTCAGGTTCTTGTTTGACAAGTACAAGGGTCGACCTCACATTCGTTTCTTTGTTCGACACGCTTGAGAGTTGTTCGAGATAAAAATGGAAAAGTGATTCAATCTAAGGATGAAAAACGTGATCCAAGAGAATTATACATGACTTCTTCGTTATGTCAAGAAAATGCAAGTCAACGTCTATGGCTTGCTCCATACAACTCTGTGTATTTTTATTTTATTTTATGCAGTAGCAGAATGCTCTTGCACTTGTTACTATTACTGACTTTGTACATATTTGTGTTATGTTTTTATTATTGTAGGAATCATTGGACGCTCGGCATGATCAATCCACAATTAAGTAGAGTGTATTGGTTAGATCCTTTTAGAAGAAACGTTCTATTAGATTTTGCTAAGATCTGCACCAAGTAAGTATTTCAATCTTTATTTTCCTTACTAAAAAATATATGCATTTATTAGCACATTATTATAATCCTAAACATTTTATCATGTAGGATCTTGCATAACTTTCATGTTAAGGTGCTCAAATCAAAACCACCTAGCACATCCTACATAAACATAAAGGTCGAACACTTATATTTACTTAGCAATTGACATAGTTATATTTAAGTAATGTCATTATATATCTTTTCCTTAAAATTTTCAATTGACATTATATATGATTTTGTGGTTGTTTTGAATTTTTTTGCTTGTGTAGAAGTGTCTTCTTCAACCCAATTCTATGCAATGTGGTTTTTACATATGTCAGATGATGAGAGACATTATTGAACAAGGTGTCAAAGAAATCCTTGAATCGGTATGCCTAATATCTTTAACATTTAAGTTTTTATAAAAAATGAATACATGAACTTATAAAGTTTATGTATATGCAGTACTTGTTGGGTTCAGCCGAGTCGTACACACAAGAAGAAATTGACGAGGTAACATATGTAATACCCCTCATTTTTAGTAAGGATATTTGGGTAATTTTCCCCAACTTTCGTTCAATAATTATTTCGCTTTCAGTACAGTTCAGATTTTCCGTAACATCCTTGATCTCCGTAATAATTCCTTGAGTGGTATAAAATACATTCGATGTATTTTCGGGACTTATAATATTTGTTTGGATACAAACATATAATTTTCGGGGTTAAAAACCCATGCCAAATCTTTCCCAGTAAAATTTTTTTTTGCATGTCACCTAGTTTTGGCCGCGTGTAAGTCCTGTCAGGGGCACGCGTCGTTGTGGTGGCCGGAGCTCTGCTCCCTCCTTGGCCTATTTAAAGAGCTGGAGCTTCTTGAACCACACATCTGAATCAAAGCTCTCCCTCAATCTCTCCTTCTGCTCAAGCACCATCGGCGAGCCTCTCCCTTCTTCTCCGGCGAGCCACGACCAAGCCGCTGGGCTGCGTGTTGCTCGTCCTGCTGTCTACGCGGAGCTGCTGCTGCCCAGAACCCCGAGTCGTTGTTGTCCGCCGCTGCTGCCTCCGTTCGACTCCCCTCCAGTGAGCTGCTGCTGCCGGTGAAGACGGGCTGCTCGGCTACCTCTTCCCGTAGGTGAACTAGCTGCTGCCTGCGAGCTGCTGCTCTGCGAGAGGCGCCGCGAGCTGCTGCTGCTGGTGACTGTCCCTTCCCGGCGAGGAGACACCGGTAAGCTGCTGCCATAGTTGCGTGCCATTGTTGTGTTGTTGTCGTGTTGTTGCTGTTAATTGTTGAAGGAAGAAGATGAAGGTGGACCCCCTCTTAATCAACTCTTGTAATGGGCCGAAAGCCCATTAGCCATCCTGTCCAGATTTAACCCGAAATCGATCGAGCGGTATAATTTTGACCCATTTTTATCCGTATTTTTCTTTAGGAAAATTTAATTAATATTTTTATGATTTAAAATCATAAAAATTTATTAAATTTAATTACTCGAGTTTGTCAGACAAATTAATTGATGATAATTAATTTGTCAGTCGTAACGTTATTTGCGGGATCGCGTGTGGACCCGTAATCCTGCTAGAGCCATCTGAAGCATAGGCCATATCATTGAAAATGATATCATCAGTAGTCGTCTCGTCTAGATTCATCGCCGAATCTACTCTAGGCAAGTGGCGGTTCGCTCTTGCTTATCATTCCATATTTATATTGATTATCAATTTTTTAATTGTTAATTAACTTGGGATGAATATTGTTTTCGTCTGGGAACAGTTTTGATAACTGTATGTGATTTAAAAAGAGATTATAATAGGTTGTATATATTGCTAGAAACAACGCTATTATATATATATGATTGAAATACAGATATTATAATAGGTTGTATATACTGCTAGAAACAACGCTATTATATCTGTTATTGGCCTCGATGACTTTGATGTGAATTATTGTTCTTATGTTTTAACTGTTTAGTTAGAACGAGTATTCGTAGGAACACTATGTACCTTGCGAGGTTTAGTGATTTCTTGATAATGGTGCTAGGATGATTTTCCCTAGTATCTTCGGTCATGACCTTACCCTTACTTAGGGTATGTGCACACAGCTGGTGCCGCCATTTGGGATGTATTCTCTAGGATATATTCCCTTTGATATCTCTTGTGAGGAGATCCGATATCTCTCATGAAGAGATCTTAAAAGCTTATAACGTAAAATATACATTTTGGAATTAAACAAGATAAGTGCTTTAGTGCACATAATTAATGAACCTTGGGCGAGAAGTACAACGTGGAAACTCGTCTGGGCTTCGATTACAATAAGTCCACCTTTCGAATCTGAATTCGCATTATGCGGTGAGGTTGGTCGTGGACCCAAATAGTCAAGTCGCTTTTAAACGTTTGCGTGAAACTTTAATGTTCCCAAACACTTGTCATACTTTCGATAAGACTCAATTCGTTGGAGTCTTCTCTTCATATGTTTCCTTAAGACTCATTCTCTCAGAGTCTTCTCTTGATCATGCCTTTTCGTATATTTCAGTAGGAGTATGGTGGTTGACTATCGTCATCGACTATTATTCGGGAAACGATGAGTCTAACCTAATACGACTACTTAGAACCTATCTGATTTTCCCTTGCATAGTCTTTCATTAGACTAACCAATCGA
This sequence comes from Rheum nobile, assembly GCA_027886185.1. Lineage (NCBI taxonomy): Eukaryota > Viridiplantae > Streptophyta > Magnoliopsida > Caryophyllales > Polygonaceae > Rheum > Rheum nobile. The sequence goes on from WOAB01000817.1 coordinate 164,418, forward strand.
TTATATTCCAATGCATGGTTGGCTGGTGTCATCCGTCTCATACGGCACATCAGATAAGCTACAGTTCCGATGAAGGCGAAACGACAATGAAGGCAGTTGAAATTTTGAAGAGTTTTACCAGGTTGAGATTCCTTGGCGGGTGATCGTTTCGATCAAGACCCTTGTGTTATTTATTTTTAAGACTTCCGTTGTGTTAAACATATTTTATATCAAGACTACTTCGTATTTCAGTTGTATTTTAGATTATGGATGTAATGCCGAGACAATGATTTTAATCGAAAGTTACGATATTTTGTATTATAACTGTTGTTTGATGAATTATATCAACGGGTTAAGCCTGGGGTGGCTTCGGATGTGAAATCCGAGGTCACTGACGGTAATACCTTTCAAGTATATATTTGGAGGTGTTACAGATCTGGTATCAGAACCAAATTTTTTTTTAAAAAATGGGTGGGTTTTAAAACATTTTCTTGGAACGAAATTTTTTATAAACCGTTTACTCGTTTGAAACTGAGAAATGTTTTCGAAGGCTCTGAATTTCCAAGCAAAATTTTTATTTTTCCGATCTAGTCGTGCCTTTTCTTTAGTCTGATATGGAAGCGAACTTCTATATTTTGAAAGACTAACTCTCTTCTCGTCACCCGTAGATTATGGGTGCATTCTGTTCTCTTCAGAGAAACTCGAAAGAAGCCGAGGTGGCTCCTCCATCTCCAGTAAGGCTAGAATTCCCGGTTCCCCTATGATGCGTTGAGGTCGGAGAACCTAGTAGTCCACCCGATGAGGTGAAGACCGTACTCCCTGAGTCGGTAGTACTAGTGTCCGATAAAACCGAGGTTCCTATGGCAGAGTCCGAAGAGGAGCCAAGGGAGGACACTGAGGATGAAGATGAGTTGTCAAGGTACGCAAGAGGGTACTACGACAATGACTTCATGATCGAGTCAGATCCCGAGGAAGAGAATCCTGAAGAAGATCCGGAGGAGGAGGACCTCGAGGTCCAGGGCTACGAGTCCAATGGCCTAGAACACTTGATGGTGGACTGTGACGACCCAGGGGTGCAGTTCGTTCCCCCTAGTCCGGAGTTGCCACCTGAGCGGGAGTATTCACCATTGTCTCCTGCCACTTGGGAGGCGATTAGTGCTGAAGCGCATCGCCAAGTGGATGAGACGATTGAACGTACTCGTTTGAGGGCAAGGCCATGGGAGTCTATGGGTACACCAGTTGTAGTCCCGACTCAACAGACCAGGCCAAGACCCCAATTGTAGGAGGGAGGACTGGAGGAGTGGTCGAACTCCCTAAACGACATGGAGGAGAGGACCTTCGAGACTGAGGTCGGTCTCACCCGAATGATTGGAGACGTCCGCGAACTCCAGGAATACATCCGCCAAGCAAAATTACTACTCGATCCTTTGTATGGGGTGAATAGGACAGACTTCCAACCAGGATTTCTGGAGGAGTTTTGCTACCCACTGGGATCTGATGAGATTGGTCAGAGTGTTCCCGCGCCTAGGGTAAGGCCGAGGGCACCAGGACCAAGGGATGAGCTGTGTGCTCCAGGGCCGAGCAGGGTGAGAAGTCCATCGCCGGATTCCAATGGTAAACCCCGTTCGAAGAAGCCTTGTATGAGAAGTTTGCCTTACAGGAAATTTTTCATGGCGCCATGATAAGGGCCAATGTTGACTTTAGTAGTTCCTTTGTAGTATTTCAGTGTTCGTTTTGTTAAGAACTATAGTCTCCGAGCAATTTTTTCTTGTCGCTCGGGAGATTCCCATTCGAGGTGTCAAATATCCATGTACCCCGAGAAGATGCGGTCAGGAATAGAGGGGACTATGACCGAGCACTGAAGGCCATAAGTTCTATGAGGCCTGATAGTTATGAGGGGAAAGGAGAGCCAGTCAGGATGGCACATTGGTTCTCGCACATGGAAAGATTGTTCCGCAATGTTGAGTGCACTGAAGCTGAGAAGGTGCACATTGCTTCCCTTCAGCTGAAGGAGGTAGCTAGCGAGTGGTGGGAAGGTACCGGCCTAGCTGATCACCCTAGTTTGAACTGGGGGATGTTCAAAGCCAAAATGACTGATCGTTTCTTCTCCCGAGCTATGAGGGAAGAAAAACATAAGGAGTTCCTCTATCCGAAGACAGATGGGTTAAAGGCGACTGAGCTTGCAGCTAAGTTCAATCATTTGTTGCAATATGCTGGGCCAGAGGTGTCAAGCAAAGAACAAAAGATCTGGTACTTCCATGGATGGATGAATCCAGAAATCAAACCTCTAATGGTGCGTCACGGATGTTCTACGTTAGAACAATATGTGGATGCGGCCTACAAGATAGAGGTCACGTTGGAAGAATCCGCCCAAAAGCGGGAGAAGCAAGTTAAGGGAAAGGGTGGGCAACAGGATCGCCAGGTTGGTTCATTCAAGCGATCGGTGTCGCCTACCAAGTTTGAGAAGTCTGGTCGTGCTAAGACCGAGATGACTCAGTCTGACTCTGCCAGAGGCTCAGGTTGGAGTAACGGAGTGATTCAGTGCCACAACTATGGAGAAGTTGGGCATAAAAGTCTTAATTGCCAAAAAGAGAAGCGAGTATGTTATAACTGTGGAAAAAAAAGGCCACATGAAAACATACTGTAGAAAGAAGGGTCAAGGACCAACGCAGTCTTATCAAGCCTCAAATATTGGCAAAGGGCAAAACCCAAAGCCAGAGGTATCTACTCCTGAGCAATCTATGGCTCGTAATAAAGGCAAGGCGCCTATAGAGTCTTCAGGCCAGGGGCAACGACTCTTCATGATGTGTCAAGACGACGGGGGAGAACCCTGATCGATTAATTGTACTTTTGTTAAACCTTTCCTTAAGAGTAAGGAGTAACGACTTGTGTCGATAGTCTCCATAGTTCAGTAATCTGTCTACTCGACTTTCTATCAGATGTTTTCTGTAATGTTTCGATCAATGAAGGAGTGTTCCCTTGTTTCGGAAATTACTAAATTCATCACTATTGCAAATTGTTCGTTCATACGAGGCTCCATGAGTGCCAAAAATAGTTATGTCGTATGGATAAAGACTGTCAGGACTCGCAAAAGAGGGGTAACGTATGGAACCGATGTGTTCGTTCCCTATATGGTTAACACCAGGGTCGACTCCACTATTGAATTAGTAGATCCATTCTTAGGAATCTCTCTTTGTTCTTGGAGTAATGTCGCATCGGTATGACATTAATTACTCCCTTCACTGAGCAGATGATCGTTATCTCGTGATTTGAACTTTACCAAAATTTCGTATTATATAGAAGGAACAATGATGTGTGGTTAATGCTTTATGAGATTAAGGGTTATCTCTCATATGTGTACCTTGAACATTCGTTCTGGTAAAAGTATATAGGGGGGGACTAATGCGAAGTCCATAATGCCTAGTTGTGAGTTCATGTTGTAAGCATTGATGTGGATAGATTGTTGAGAAAAGGGTAAATGGATATAAGGGATAGTTCATAGGGGATCCAGTTCCCTAAACAGATGATATCAAGTTAGCGTTTTGCTGCTTGGTAAAGGGAGTGGTCTCAGGTTCGAGTCTCTCCAACAACCTACTGGAAGTGGCGATTAAATTGGTGCCACCAGTGATTGATTGGGGTCTATGGAATGCAGCCCTGTGAGTAGGCCGGCCCAAAGTGGCGGAACGTTACATAAAAGTACATTTTTGTGAAGTCATAGGTATTGTCTTGGGAGATGTACCTAAGATCCGTTATGAAGCTTCCTTAAGAGAAGCGACATAAATAATTGGACAGAGAGTGATTGATGTCTGTTATGGCAATCAGATGTCATGTTAAGGGAAATAAAGTGATTAGGCACAACCGTGCTAATCGATTTATTGCAATCTTGTTTCGAGGAAATTAGAGATCTGAGTTGGCAGTGAACTTTAAGGCCAAGTTTAAGTGGGCCAAGTGATTGAAATTGGGAAGTTGTCCTTTTAGGGAATGAAGAGTTATGACACTTGAGAATTTACAAGGTTCGATATTTGGACCTTGTGTAGGTGAGCCATCCATAAGGCGTATAGTACAACCCTTATTGAAAGGATTACAATTTAAGGATCGATCATATTGATGATTCCGATAAACTAAAGGATTTAGTACATAGATTAAGTTTATGTGTGCTTAAGGAGTAAGGTAACAATATTACTTGTGTATATCTACTGGAGGGTTAGGACACAAGTGATTGATTCTGTTGATAATGAATCCTTTAGTAATATGATACTTTGAGGAAATAAGAGTAAGATCTCATGTGATTTGTTTGGGGAACATATGAATAAATCTTGTGATTATTCTTGAAGAAAGTTAAGGAATCTTAAAGGATTTAAGATAGAGATTGCTTAAAGGAATGCGTTAAATTATTCTCGTAAGGATTTTTGGTTAGAGATGGCATAAGGTCAAACTTACTTTCAGATAAATGACGGAATTGTGGGAGGTACCTTTAAGGAAATTGAGGATGTAATGTTTCGAGGTTACTAAGATTTGATAATTGGGTTGTAAAGAGTTAATGTGTGAACTTTGGGATTGTTTATATAAAGAAATTGGAAAAGAGATGCATGTTCTCCTATTGAAGATACAGTAATGTCGTTATGATAATTTTTGGTGTAACCAATTGTGGGATGATATGAGTAAAGATTTTGAGTTAAAGATCTGGCACAAGGGCCAAATATGATTAAGGTAACCAATGAATAGGTGAGTCGTGTATGTAAGAAGTAAGGTCTATATGACAAAGGGAATTACTAAGTTGAGTTATAGTTGAATTCTATGTATGTACTCGAAGACCGGATTGTCGAAAGGAGGTTAGTATAAAGATGTTGTAGTCTTCTATGTAAGGACATCAAGGTCTTTAGGAGAAATAGAGCATAACAACAAGGTTATATTGGAAATTTGAGTGAATACTTTGATTAGGGAAATGGTAATCCTGTGAATGGTCATATTTGTCCTAGCTAGAGTAAAGAAGGCAGGCAATATATTGTAAGGGGAATCATGACCGAGTAAGTAGTTCGATTTTGGCGATATAAGTTATGAAGAGCAAATTGGTTAAGGATACCAACCTAAGGAAGTTTGGGTATATACTTCGAGAGAAGTTTAGAGATAAGTGAAAGAGAATATGTATTCTCATAATTAAGGTATAGTGAGTCTATTGTGGTGATCATGACTTTGAGGATGGTCACGAGTTAGTACAAGTATAGCACATGGAGATAGGATATGAGAGCTAGTGGTATCATCTCTGCCTTCGGGGGAGTGATAAAGGGTGAGGTCTCATGTTCGAGACTCATCAACAACCTTCCAGATATGGGGATGGATTGGGGTGTATAGGCTACGGCCCATGGCAACAACGGATGCTGGAAATGGCTGGGTCTGGGCTTGGAGCCACTAGTGGGTTGTCTGTAAAACATAAAAGCAGCCCATGGCAACAGCGGGCGCTTGAAATGGCTGGGCCTGGGCTCGGAGCCACTAGTGGGCCGTCTGTAAACCATAACAGTGCACTTTTTAAGATCAGATAGTGAGATTATGGTGATTCCAGTCACCCTTAGTTCAACGATGCAAGTTTCGGGGTCGAAACTTATTTTATGGGGGAAGTGATGTAATACCCCTCATTTTTAGTAAGGATATTTGGGTAATTTTTCCCAACCTTCGTTCAATAATTATTTCGCTTTCAGTGGAGTTCAGATTTTCCGTAACATCCTTGATCTCCGTAATAATTCCTTGAGTGGTATAAAATACATTCGATGTATTTTTGGGACTTATAATATTTGTTTGGATACAAACATATAATTTCCGGGGTTAAAAACCCATGCCAAATCTTTCCCATTAATTTTTTTTTTGCACGTCACCTAGTTTTGGCCGCGTGTAAGTCCTGTCAGGGGCACGCGTCGTTGTGGTGGCCGGAGCTCTGCTCCCTCCTTGACCTATTTAAGGAGCTGGAGCTTCTTGAACCACACATCTGAATCAAAGCTCTCCCTCAATCTCTCCTTTTGCTCAAGCACCGCCGGCGAGCCTCTCCCTTCTTCTCCGGCGAGCCGCGACCAAGCCGCTGGGCTGCGTGTTGCTCGTCCTGCTGTCTGCGCGGTGCTGCTGCTGCCCAGAACCCCGAGTCGCTGTTGTCCGCCGCTGCTGCCTCCGTTCGACTCCCCTCCGGTGAGCTGCTGCTGCCGGCGAAGACGGGCTGCTCGGCTACCTCTTCCCGTTGGTGAACCAGCTGCTGCCTGCGAGCTGCTGTTGTGCGAGAGGCGCCGCGAGCCGCTGCTGTTGGTGGTTGTCCCTTCCCGGCGAGGAGACACCGGCAAGCTGCTGCCATAGTTGCGTGCCATTGTTGTGTTGTTGTCGTGTTGTTGCTGTTAATTGTTGAAGAAGATGAAGGTGGCCCCCCTCTTAATCAGCTCTTGTAATGGGCCGAAAGCCCATTAGCCATCCTGTCCAGATTTAACCCGAAATCGATCGAGCGGTATAATTTCGATCCACTTTTATTCGTATTTTTCTTTAGGAAAATTTAATTAATATTTTTATGATTTAAAATCATAAAAATTTATTAAATTTAATTACTCGAGTTCGTCAGACAAATTAATTGATGATAATTAATTTGTCAGTCGTAACGTTATTTGCGGGATCGCGTGTGGACCCGTAATCCTGCTAGAGCCATCTGAAGCATAGGCCATATCCTTGAAAAGGATATCATCAATAGTCGTCCCGTCTAGATTCATCGCCGAATCTACTTCAGGCAAGTGGCGGTTCGCTCTTGCTTATCATTCCATATTTATATTGATTATCAATTGTTTAATTGTTAATTAATTTGGGATGAATATTGTTTTCGTCTGGGAACAGTTTTGATAACTGTATGTGATTTAAAAAGAGATATTATAATAGGTTGTATATATTGCTCGAAACAACGCTATTATATATATATATATGATTGAAATACAGATATTATAATAGGTTGTATATACTGCTAGAAACAATGCTATTATATCTGTTATTGGCCTCGATGGCTTTGATGTGAATTCTTGCTCTTATGTTTTAACTGTTTAGTTAGAACGAGTATTCGTAGGAACACTATATACCTTGCGAGGTTTAGTGGTTTCTTGATAATGGTGCTAGGATGATTTTCCCTAGTATCTTCGGTCATGACCTTACCCTTACTCAGGGTATGTGCACACAACTGGTGTCGCCATTTGGGATGTATTCCCTGGGATGTATTCCATTTGATATCTCTTGTGAGGAGATTCGATATCTCTCGTGAAGAGATCTTAAAAGCTTATAACGTAAAATGTACTTTTGGAATTAAACAAGATAAGTACTTTAGTGCACATAATTAATGAACCTTGGGCGAGAAGTACAACGTGGAAATTCGTCTGGGCTTCGATTAGAGTAAGTCCACCTTCCGAATATGAATTCGCATTATGCGGTGAGGTTGGTCGTGGACCCAAATAGTCAAGTCGCTTTGAAACGTTTGCGTGAAACTTTAATGTTCCCAAACACTTGTCATACTTCCGATAAGACTCAATTCGTTGGAGTCTTCTTTTCATATGTTTCCTTAAGACTCATTCTCTCAGAGTCTTCTCTTGATCATGCCTTTTCGTATATTTAAGTAGGAGTATGGTGGTTGACTATCGTCATCGACTATTATTCGGGAAATGAGGAGTGTAACCTAATACGACTACTTAGAACCTATCTGATTTTCCCTTGCACAGTCTTTCATTAGACTAATCAACCGATTATATTCCAATGCATGGTTGGCTGGTGTCATCCGTCTCATACGGCACATCAGATAAGCTGCAGTTCCAATGAAGGCGAAACGACAATGAAGGCAGTTGAAATTTTGAAGAGTTTTACCAGGTTGAGATTCCTTGGCGGGTGATCGTTTCGATCAAGACCCTTGTGTTATTTATTTTAAGACTTCCGCTGTGTTAAACATATTTTATATCAAGACTACTTTGTATTTCAGTTGTATTTCGGATTATGGATGTAATGCCGAGACAATGATTTAATCGAAAGTTACGATATTTTGTATTATAACTGTTGTTTGATGAATTATATCAACGGGTTAAGCATGAGGTGTCTTCGGATGTGAAATCCGAGATCACTGGCGGTAATACCTTTCAAGTATATATTTGGGAGTGTTACAACATATGAGTGACTTACGTATCTTGAACCTCATTTGCAAATGGTCACCTAATAGCTAGTTTCATAGCCTTGTATATGGTTGTTAATGAATATGTAGTGATTTTGGGGCTTCATTTTGTTAAGGGAGACTACTAGGTGCTCAATTTTGTGGATATATATGATGCTTCATTTTGTTAGGGAGATTAGACTTTTTTGTGGATATGGTGCTCAATTGACCTAAGTACAGATTTTGTGGATACAATACTGATTTTATCTAGACAATTAAGTATTTTGAATGTTGGATATTCGAGCTAATTATATGGGTTTGATATGATTTTGAGTTCTGAAAGCTTGTTGATGTAAATTTGCTAGTAGGCTAGTGTAGGAGCTTCCACTGCAAATATTGAAATTATAAAAAAAAACATACAAAAAACATAGCGCTTTTAAAACAAAAGTGCTAAGAGACGAATAGGAATAACAAAAAACATAGCGCTTTTCTTTTGAAAAGCGCTAAGAGTGGTAACCAAAACTCTTAGCGCTTTTCAGCGCTAAGAGTGTTAACATTGTTTAAAAAAAAACACTTAAAACATAGCGCTTTTTACAGAAAAGCGCTATGTGTGTATTTCTTATAGCACTCCCTTATTAGCGCTATAACGGTATATTATCACGGACGCTTAGATAGCGGTTGTAAAACCGCTATCCGCGTAGTAAAAAAACCGCTATGCCAAGGCCATTCTGTACTATTGACAGGACTAGGGTTGAGCATAATTCTGTCCAGACCGGATTTTTGGACCAGACCGAATGAAAACCGGTCCGCTCTTCGGTCCAAGAATTCTGAGATTTCGGTTCTGGTCCGGTTCGGTCCAAAAACTGGTCTGGATCGAATTTTTTTAAAATAATTTTTTTTAACAATTACTGATTTAATTTAAAATATATGTATATTATAAATATATTTTAATGTAATTATATATTTCTATAATAATATAGTACTATATATAATAAATAAATTTAAAAAATATATTTTTTAATTTTTTTATAAAAAATATAAAATTCGATCCAAAACCGGTTCGAGGTGGGCCGGACCGAGACTGAGACCGGACCACAATTTTTCCGAATTCAGTTTTCGATCTGGTCTGGGTCGGTCCTTTCCGGTTTTGGACCGAACTCATCCTTAGACGGGACCAGTGGATCGGACACTCATCATGTCTTCTTCTTGGGCCTCCGTCAATGTCAAGGTCGGGGGCGTATCATCTGAGAGATAAAAAAACATGAATTTAATACAAACATAATGCTCGAGGCTAAAAACAGTAGACCTTTGTAATATAAAATGCATTAATTTATTGTAAAACAAACGTACAACTTGAGAATCTCACTGAAACATTAATCTCAAACCGACTAGTCCCACCACAGGTCCCATACCAAGAGGGCTAAAGAACCTTAAGATAACCAAAAATAGGGGATTCTTTTTCACACCCTTTTTTTTGTGCGGCGCACCCGCCTTGGGTGACCATTTGCAAACCGGTTCTGGACGCAATATAGTTGCGCCCAAAGGTGTGTGGGGATTGTTTTAAGGTTTTTTAGGGTTTAGGGGTTTAAGGGTTTGTACTCGAATGGACAAAAATCCAAAACCCCAAAACCTAACCATAAACCCTAAAAAACACTAGAAACCCTTTGGGCGCAACTTACTTATGTCCAAAAACCCTAAACCTTAAACCACAAATCCTAAACCACAAAATCTAACCCTAAACCCTAACAAATTACTAGAAACCCCTTAGACGGAACTTGGTTGTGCCTAAAAACCCTAAACCCCAAAACCTAACCCTAAACCCTAAAAAAACACTAGAAACCCCTTGGGCGCAACTAGGTTGCGCCCATAGTTCTGGACACAATCTAGTTGCACCCAAAGGGTGTGTGGGGATTGTATTAGGGTTTTTTAGGGTTTATGGGTTTAGGGTTGTACTCGAATGCATGAAAACCCCAAACCCTAAACCCCAAAATCTAACCATAAACCCTAAAAAATACTAGAAACCCCTTGGACGCAACCTGGTTACGCCCAAAAATCCTCAACCTTAAACCACAAATCCTAAACCCCAAAACCTAACCCTAAACCCTAAGAAAACACTAGAAACTCCTTGGGCGCAACTAGGTTGCGCCCATAGTTCTGGACGCAATCTAGTTGTGCCCAAACGGTGTGTGGGGATTGTTTTAGGGTTTTTTAGGGTTTAGGGTCTTTATCATAATATATACCATAGTATATACTATGATAATTCATATTTAATGAAATAAGTATTTAATGTTGAAATAGGTATTGCATTTATAAATTGTTGGTATTTTAGAATTTTTTTGTATGTTGTATTTGATTCTAGATTTTTTTATAAAAATTAGGTATTGAAATACTATAGTATATAAGTGTAACTATATGAAATATAATAAAATACTATATTATATAAGTATATTCACATGAAATATAAAGGAAAACTATAGTATATAAGTATATTCACATGAAATATAATGAGATACTGTAGTATATAAGTATAACTATATGAAATATATTGAAACCTCATGATACAAACAAATTTATTGTCATGTAACCCTGGTTATTTGAAAACGTCTATTACTATAGTCAAATGCACACAAATGTACAAATCTACTAGGTATTTGAATTTCCAAATCATATAAAATATCAAGATAGATACAATAGGATGAGTATGTAGTAAATTTATTTTAAATATAAAATAATTTGTTGATATAAAATATCAAAGTTTTTTTTAATTTTTTGCGCCCAATTTTTTTTTTTAAAAAATATTTTTTACAATTTTTTTTTTAATTTTTTAATTTTTTTTTTTGCGCCCAAGTTGAACTGGATATTTAAAAAAAAAAAAAATTGGCCATGAACCGGGTTTTTTAACAACCCGGTTCATTCACTTGGGCGCAACCAGGTTGCGCCCAAAGAATTGTTTATTTTTTTGGAAAAAAAAATCCGTTTTTTGGACGCAACCTGGTTGCGCCCAAAAACGGGTGTGCCGCAAAAAAAAATAGGGTGCGAACATTCTACCCGCAAAAATATAAGGGAGTGCATTTTAGCATGCTATCTAGTTTTTTTTGCTAATGAAAGAAAGAAAGCATGAATTGGTGTATGTCAAGTCATAACGTGAAAAGACGACCCATACTTGGCAGTAACCCAACAAAATTTGTATGCTTGAAGGTACAATCAAATTGCCTTCCACAACAAGTGACAGAAGAACAAAGCAAAAAATATATACATATCAAGAGTTTTGAGTTCCCTTATTACCCAAGTTCCACTATGAAGAAATGTTTGGACCAATCGGAAGACAAATATAAAGGCCAACTTTCTGCATTGTCTTTATGAACTCTATGAAATTGTAATTTCTGTCAAGATTATACTGCAAAATGAAATTGAAATTATCCTGAATTTTATAATTGGGAAACTAATATAAAGGCCAACTAAGTTTAAGTGATATAGATTGAAATAACAAACAACCTGAATTTGAACTTACAACACCCACAACCTATTTTTAAAGCCTATCAAATCTTACCTCTCGAACACAAAATTTCACCAAGAATAAATTCAAACACATAATTGAACCCTAAAAGCTTTCAGAACCAAGACGAAGAAGAGAGATTAACCTCGCAAAATCTATCGAAGCGCGTCCAACGACTTAGCCTCGACAATAGGAACAGAGCGGGTTTGCTCGCCACCTCACATGTGTACAAAATCGCCACCTCGCTTGTCTAAAAAATCGCCGCCTCATAGTGTAGATTGACCTAGCTAGACCCATAGAGATCAAAGAAGCAATCTGTATCGAATAGAATGAAAGGGGCGGAGAAGATTTGTGACGGTTTTCTATCAAGAGAATGAAATGGGAGGAGAAGCGAAAAGAAAAAAAGGCGAGTTTTTTTTTATATTTTTAAGGCGGAATTTGTGACTTTTTGTAATGCATGTCGATACAATAAAGCGTCGACATTTGTAGACACTAGAAAGCATCAATAAAGCGCCTCGATTTCCCTTCGACGCTATGCTAATGCGTCGAAGAAAAAGCATCGGCTTTATCCCTACTTTGTAGCAGTGTGTAATCATTCAACAACTCTTATATTCAAGTGATTGTTTGTGACACTTGGTAACTGTCATCACAAGCGTTTCTTTCTTGATAACACTTAAAAACTTTCACAATTATCGTCTTGATGGCACTTGTTCAAAACTACAGTCACCAAGCATCTCTTGGTGGCACTTAATCAAAACTACCACCAAGCTTCCTTGATGACAGTTTTCAAACTGTCACCAAGCATATTTGTTGGCAGTTTTCTAACCACCAACGAGCCTCCTTGATGGCAGTTTTCAAACTGCCAAAAAACTTCCTTGATGGCACTTTTGAAACGGCCAACAAGCCTCCTTGATGTTAGTTTTCAATCTGTCATCAAGGCTCATTGGTGGCAGTTTTCAAACTTTCACCTAGCTTCTTTGTTGGCAGTGTAAAACAAGCATCTTGTTGGTAGTTTCAACTGCGATCACCCATTCCTAGAATTTCATGATGACAGCTATAAATTGTTATTACTAAAGCATTGTTTAATGACAGTTCAAAGTTGTGACAAGTAGTATCTTGATAAACTGCCATAACAAATTGAGTTTTAATTTTGTACCTTTCTCATTACTTGAACACCTCTGATTGATGCTCCAATCGAGATAAAACATACTTGAAATAGTAATGACTTCCAATTTACAGGTACGTGTATGTACCATTGTTGACTCGTTTGATACTGTGACAATAGACATGTAGCATTCCATAATTGTTATCGGGTGATCCTCTTATTAAGTTTTGTGTCCATTCTTGAGCTTTCTAAGCTGTCCAATAGCTTATATTCTGATAGAACTCATTTCTCATGTCATTGTGAATCATCTTAGGATTTGGCCCCTTTTTCACACCTTCAAACCTGCGTTGAAGACAAAGGATGTGTTACAAAATTTAGTCTTTTAGCGCATGATATAGATCTTTTATAAGTTGTAGATTTTTACCTTGTCTTTATCTTTTCTCCAACCATTTTGTATGAAGGTTTACATGAGTTTGCACATTTGACGTTGAAAGAGCAAGTATTTTCTTGAATGAATCTCCTTATCTCAAACAATTCAATACCCTTCAATACCGCAACTCTTATTCTCCACTTGCACTGAACATCCATGTTCTTGAACGAAGGCTTGCAGTTAAAGATTGTGATTTAAAGTAATATTATTTTTAATGTTGTCTAGTAATGATTTAGTCTTCTTAAATACATGTAAGATTTAGTTAAGTTAGTCATGTGTTAGGGTTTATTTAAAAAGTCTTCCGCTCTATTGAAATTTCGAGTTGTAAAACTTATCTCTTCAATTTACGAGGAAAAATTTAATAAAGGTTAAGTAATTCTTTTAAAAAGTCTTCCGCTATTTACTTTTTTATTATTTAATATTTATTTATCTATTTAAGCATAATTGTTTCAATTAAAGTCTAGGGTGGCCTTGGACTTTACAGTATGAGGTCACTGTGTGTGGCACTACCGACATAAGTCGGGATTGTTACAGATAAAAACTATCATCTATCACCAGTGGATATTGATGGCAGTTATAAATTGTCAACAAAGTAACACTTGATAATAATGTATGCTTGATGACAGTTGTAAACTACCATCACTATTAAATTAGCACTTAATGACAGGTATAAACTGTCTTAACTAATGCATTATGCATTGAATATTCATTCATTGATGGCAGTTTTAAACTGCAATCACCACTAAATTAGCACCTGATAGCAATTCAAAACTGCCATCACAACTAAATTAGCACTTGATGGCCCCAATGCATTATCCACTAAATTAGCACCTGATGATGGTTGAAAACGGACAGCACCACTAAATTAGGACTTCTTGGCAATGTATGCTTGATGACAATTTTCAAATGTCATCACCAATACATTATCCACTGAATTCAACTGCCATCACCTCTAGATTAGCACTTGATGTTAAAGTATGCTTGATGGCAGTTGTAAATTGCCATCACTAAAACCTCGAATTGCCAACAAAAACATAGAATTGTCATTTTATGTTTTATTACTACTTGTAATCACCCGAATATGTTCTCAAATATTGCTTTTCGCAACACTATATACAAAATTCAATTATCAAATTCAGGTTTTATGGTTGAAATTCATACCTCTGTTGAATTTTGTGTTTGTTGACAGTTCTACACGAAAATGGCGACAAATTTGTTTGAATTAAATTTCTAATGGCTTGCGTGTTGTTTTATCGTGTGTGTTTCTTTGATTTGTTGGCAGGTTTCGAGCTTTTTCTTCGATCTGTTGACAGAATTCGCGCCACTTAGTTTTGTCTTGGCGAGAAAGAAAACCGAGCGAGTGCGAGTCGTTAGAATTAGTTTTTTCAGGGCTGGCGCGGCAAATTTTTGCAATTTTGAGTTCTTTTTTTTCAATTTCGTCCCTCTTATAGGGTCGACGTTTAGGCTGAACAACCACATATTATTGGGTGACTAACCATCATCATTATACAGATGTGAGTAACCATCATCATTATACCTACAGATGATTAAAAAAGTAGAAACAAATTATGAGGTACGCTCTCCCACAGTGGCATGGGGAGACGTTAGGGTGGCGCACTTTCAAAGTGCAATGAATGCCACCAACCCGTCGACGCCGTCCAGGTAAGTCGTTTTCGAAGTGGGAAAGCTAGAAAACCCAATTTATGTAAATGCAAATCGCAGTCGCAGAGGTTAGGCGTACAGAGAGATGAGAATACAAGAGTAGAATTGGAACGTGTCAAAGCTGGTAAACATTCTTGTTTCGTGCGAACTGAAATTGGAGCAATCGAAATAAGTAGAGCTTAATCCGTGCAGCAGCGATACATGATGAACTTGTCCATTTGACGGCCACATTCTGCGCAGAGAACCTTGTCAGGGATGGTTCCGGTGGTCGCGGGCAGTATGAGGCGGTTGCAGTGATGCGGGCTCTGAATCTTGTGGAGATGGTCATCGATCGCTTGCACAAGACCCTTGGTCCCAACAGAGTCCTTCCACTCGTCAAACGCGTCGACACAGGACAAGAAAGTGTCGCCCTTGGCCTTGGTCATCTCGGCTGAGCCCCTGAACATCACAGCCCAGCCCCGATCACTTCCATCGTAGCTAAGCATGGTCACAATCTCCTGCATTATGGGGTCATTCTCCACCGTCCTCCCGTGCTGGATCTTTGAGTGCCACATGCTTTCCAGCCGTACCCAGAAGAACCATATCAGGTTTAAGTCCAGAGTGTGGCTAAGTCCTTCACTTGCAATCGCCGCGTTGTTGTTCCGCACTTTCTCCTTGGGGTTGCTTTTCCCAACATACAGCATCTCTAGCGGGACCCCTGCTTCTTGTGCTATGCCCCTCGCTTTCCTTGTGAACTTTCCTATCCAATCCATGTCCTCCCCACCGTATAGGCAAATGTACTTGTTTTCGTTAATCTAAGATTAATTAGCATATGCTCTTGTTACCAATTATTTAAACTCACTCCTTCAAGTACGTACGTATGATATATATAAAAATGCAAGTTATATATATTAATTTATCGACTCGAGAGGGAAGAAAACGGCGTACGTACCCACGCGAACATCTGAGCTTCTATGGAGTCTGCTAATAGCTCAAGCCTCCAACTTTCACCTCTCCAAAGTGCCTCTTCCCTTACACTTGTGAAGGGGAAAGCCTGACTCTCCCAAATCCACATCATATGAGTTGCATTTGGGTTCGCAACGTGCCCTTGTGGGTCCAACACCACAAGCAGCGGCTTCTTGTTGAAGTGCCACACTTCCTTGATGTATTTGATAGATGCTTGATCGACCAGACAAGGATCATATACCGAGTACCACATCATCATTGATTGTAGCTCTTCAAACTGCTTCTGCTTTGTGTCATCCCATGGGGTTGATCTATCTACAACTGGGATCCACACGACCTCATACTGACTCTCCGCTTTTGTCGGGCTTTCTCTTGATACATGGTATATCTGATAAAGCATTGATAGCTCTTCGCTGGGAATGTCAAGATCTGAAACCAGTAGCAACACATTCTTCCTTCTTAGCACATCAACGCCCACCTGCATCAACATATATGATTATAGTTGCCATTCAACAAATTTATCTATGTAATCTCTTGATAATATTTTTTCACAAATTTGGATCTGCTTTTATCATAAAATAACTAATAAGGCAACCTAGCTATAATGCCAATTAACAGCATTTCGTCTTCCAATGGACTTTAATTCCTCTTCTTTTTGGAAAGTCTTGATTCTTTTAAGCGCGCAGAAGATTGTAAATCATAAATGTCTCTTATCATTCTATATAAAAGATTTTAATCTTTGTTATATATATATATATATGTTGCTAGCTATTATTAACAAACCTTATTCTTGGTGGATCCTTCAATCAGTGGCAGCTGATCGTCCTTGGCATAAATCAGAGCTTTAAGGATTTTCAAGTTGTCAATGTGGGGAGTCTCAAATAGGCGCATGAGTGTTTGGTATGCTTCTATATGTTTCTTTTCTTCTGCCAAATACAAAAACAAAAATAAAGCAAAATGAGTTAGTCATAGAAATTTGGTAGTTGTTGATTTCTTCAAGCGTATATATATAATACTAATATTGAAAAAAAGTGTATATAGTTAAATTTGGAAGTCGATCGTCTTACCTATGTGTTGATAGCAAAGACTCAACTGTTTTGTAAGATGCTCAAATATGTTATTGACTTTGTGGGCCAAACTAGAGAGCTCCCAAGCCTCTGTCGTTGAAGATACGTACCTGAAAAACAATGCAAGCTGGATCATAATTATGAGAAAGCGCGGGCGCAGAGTTGGAATTCAGAAACAAGTGAAACTGGATTAGCTAGGATGATAAGACTACTCGTGGGTAACGCCTATAAGACCCATAATCTGAGCTGCGCAGGCGACAGCACTTCGGACGGTCCAGTAAGCGGCGGTAGGAATAAGGGAGTTAGCGGTGTCGTAGGCTGGCAAGTCGTGGCTGATGTACTGAGCTGGCAACTCCTTCAACTGAATGATGCACTTGGTCACATTCAGAATAGCTGTGATGAGGTGGATGATGGCGTCGTACTTGGGCCTTAGAGAGGCGGCATTTTCCATGATTTCTGGGATCTGCTTGAGTGCCGCAACTGACTTGGCCAGAGGGTTGGTCAGGTGGAGCTGCGCGACTAGCCAAAACTCGCCGTAATGCACTGCGAACGCGGCTAGAGCGAGCACCACCTTGGCGTCCCATGAATAGCTTGAAAGCGCGTGGAACAGCACTAGAGTTGTTGCGTGTGCATCTCCACCTCCACAGCATTTGCACTGCATCTATATATCATGCATATATATATATTATATTGAAAGCTAAGCTAAGGATTGAATAAATTAATATCGGTGTTGCATTAGTTTAATATATTAAACACTGTGCATGGTGTTGTGCGTGCAGATCGGATCGAGTTTGCCAACCTCACACGACATCTTGTTAATGGTATGCGCCAAAAGGTCCATGATGTCGCTGTTCCCTGCTTGAAGGGCCTTGTCATCCTGCACTTCCGAGGATGCTGGTGCTCCCTGAATAGCTCCAGAAAGGCTAGGGGCAGCACGGCTAAAGATGTCTTCCACTACATTAAGAATGACCCGCACCTCAATCTCACGCCCGTCTGGAGCGTGGGTCCCTCCTATTTGGTTCAGCATGGCATTGTCATCAGAAGCCGAGAACATGAGGCGCTCACTCCTCATCTTTTGTCTTTGCGGCACCATTGCGCTCGCCATATATGCTTAATTTGCCTCTCTTTCTTTCTCTTCTACTTGCACTACGTGCCTGCTTCTTCCCTCCTTCTCATTATATATATACTCTTTCAATTCATAAATATACATGCCATACAGATCAAAGGATATACTTTGCTTCTAAAAGGGTTTACATTCCTTAATTAATTTGGAGTCATTCCAAGTACAACGAATAACAAATATTTAGACTACCTTCCATCTTCATCCATTTAAAGTTTCGAATCTTAATTTCTTCTACATATACAAAATGCTTCATCTACTTATGACCTCTCGTCTTCTTCCATCTCTTCTAAGTACGTGCCGTTGAATTCCTTAGGTTTTGATGGTAATAAACATTCAACTAATCTGGTGTCTAATTGTTTCAGAACCAAACAAAGTTGTGATAGGGTACTATTAGCAGCGCATGATTGTAGAGGGAACAAAGTATCCTCCATACGCTTTGTTACCTCTCAAAGAACATCAGTGTCGTAACAAACATCAAGCTGCGAATGTTATGAAGAAATCAAGCATGAAGATTATCTTTGAAGGTCATGCGGTTGAAAAAGGGAAATCGGGTGGATCACACGCGCCGATTAGAAGATTTGGAGAGAGAAATATATTATCTTATTCCGATTATATTATCTTAGGAAATATTTCCTTAGATAATATATTCGGTTGAGATTTTATCTTATCAAATCAATTGATATCTTCTTGTTGCTGAAATTAGTTTTTGGGATTTTTGAGTTGTATAAATAGAAGTGTGAGATTCATTTCTTAGATACGAACTCCGAACATTTCATTTAGAGAAAAGAAAAGTGAAGCGTCTGTGAGTCTTGGAGGAGTGAGCTCGTGTTCTCGTTGTATAAGAGATTCAAATTTAGGTGGAAAGTCTAGGATTTGAAGTCCAGGCTACAAGTGTTACCGATCAAGAAATCAATAAGACAAGTAGACTCTTCAAAATCCTCTCAAGCGAGAAGCTTGAAGGTAGTGGTTTTCCCTAGTTAGTTATTTAACTGATTGGGGTTTCCACTATACATCGTGAGTTCTAATTAATTTCTTTCTTGCTATATTATTCCGCTACACCTTCTATGGGAACAAAGCATTTGTTCCCTCAGACGTAACATTAACGATCCAATAATTAGTATCAGAGCCTGATCTCTAGATTGTTTTTCGTTAAGACTTTGCAGGAAAGATGTTGTGAAGCAATGCTATTGGTGATTCGTTCTGGAAGCCTCCAGTTCTGAAAGCTGGATAATATGACTGGTGGGTTGAGCAAATCGAATCCCATATTTGTTCCCTCGATGGTCAAATATGGAAAATCATTGAAGTTGGCCCTATTGCTATCCCAAATGAGAAGGATGCTGTTGGGCCTGGCATCCCCGGAGAAGACGAGTCGGGAGAATCGAGCCCAAGCCCACTGCAGATCGGAAGAACAAAGGAAAAGCCCAGAGGAGGCGACGAGACTTCACTGGTCGAATGCCCTTCGACAGGATCGCGAGAATCTCGCCATGCATTAAATGACCAGATCACGCAACGGCCACAACATTTAAGCCACCGTAATTACAGAGTTTTAATGGCATAATTGTAACACCCCCAAATCTTAACCCATTTGGAAAGGTATTACCGCCAGTGACCCCAGTGTTCCTTACCAAGATCACCCAAGGCTTTACCGGTTTAAATACAATTCATGGAATACAATTGATACATAATGATCAAAATATTCAAATCAAAACATCAATCAAATGAAACATGAGTTACGAGATTACAACCCAATCCCGAATAGGCCAAACACAGAGTTTAAACAAAGTACAGCGAAAGTCTTTAAACACGGTACAGCGGAAGTCTTTTAAAAGATATTACAAAAAGGGTTGTGATCGTAATGATCACCTGCCCAAGGATCTCAACCTGATTAAAAGAAATTATTAAAACATCCAAAAACAACTGTCGTCTTCATAGTCAATCTAGTCTCCTCATATCTTCGCTCTATCTGATGTGCCGAATCGAACGGATGACACCAGCCCACATGCAGAGAACAAAGTTCGTGGGTTAGTCTACTTGAATAGACTAGCAAGGGTAAAAAGCATAGTGGTTCGAGTGATCGTAACCGTTTACTATCATTGTCCCTCGAATAATAACCGAAGGGACGATACATAACCCGACACTTTCACGGAATAACAACAAGAGGTATGCACAAGAGAAGATTCTGGAAGACTTAATCTTCACAGAAATCGACTCGAAAGAAGACTCCAACGTAAATGAGTCTTTAAGGAAATATGACAAATCATGAATGCTTACAGAATCAAACAACATCGATTAAAAGCTGACTGAGATGCTTCGGCTCACAACCAACCTAACCGCTTACAGCGAATCCAGATCGGAAGGAGAACGTACTACATTCAAGTCTGGATCTTACAGAACCACATAACAATTTAAAAACTAACTAAGATGTTTCGGTTCACGACCAACCTCATCGCTTACAGCGAATCCAGATTGGAAAGAGAACGTACTCTGATCAAAAGTCAAGACGAGCTTTCCTAGCTGCACTATTTACTTAGCTGCACTACTCGCCAAATGTATATTAATTAAGTGCTCTCGGGCACCTTATCTTATTTAATTCCAAAACGATTAACACATTAAAAGCTCTTAATATATGTCCCTGTCACGCAGGACCCATATCTAAGGAATGAACCTCACCGAGTCCAAACCTCTGAATCTACATCGAAAGAATGAACCTCACAGAGTCCAAACTTCTACTATCGCAGGGTCTTGCTCGCCCTTTAAAAGAATGAACCTCACTGAGTTCAAACTTCAACAATCGTTGGGTCTTCATCGCCCTTACAGTTATAAAGGAACGCGCATGAAACTCTCAGGATCCAGGAGTTCCTACAAATACTCGTGCTAACTTACAGTTACAACACAACAACAGTACAGGATAAATCCACATAAATGCCCGGAAGGCGATCACAGGTAATAGCGTCGTTCTAACAGATATACAACCTATTATATGATTTTCCAAAACAGTTTATAAAACCATTTCCAGACAAACACATTAATCATTCCAAATTAATTACTCAGATAAACAGTTGATAATTAATGTAAATATGGAACGATGAGCAAGAGCGAACCGCCACTTGCCTGAGTCCGCAGAGATTGAACAAAGTCTAACGACGGGATTCCGGGCTTGACACATAGACGAATCCGCCAACTCCGGTACCTTCGGATCGACCCATACAGAAACCCTAAGTTAGATTCGACAACCAACAATACCGAAACTATGAAAGGACGAAAGGAATCGACGGAAACGAAACCCGAACGAAGGCTACGGAAGCCAACACATCAACCCGGCCAACAACAACTCGCCGGCGGACGCCACACCAATCACGGCGGGCGCCGCCTTAAATACGGCGGGCGCCGCCTCGAGCACGGCGGGCGCCGCTCATCCACGGCGGGCGCCGCTCATCCACGGCGGGCGCCGCTCATCCACGGCGGGCGCCGCCTCATGGCCTCCATCTCCAGCGGTTGAGCAAGATCATCACGGCGGTCGCCGTTCACCACGGCGGGCGCCATTCTTGGCGGCGGTCGCCGTCTCCCTGGCGGCGGTCGCCGTCGCTGAACAGAAACTGAAAATACGAGGGGAAATCTTACCTGCGATGCTCGATTTGGCTCGTCTTTCGCCTTGTTTTGCTTCTAGGCGTCCGAGGGTCTCCAAGGCTTCACTTGGCCACCGAAAACGACACCAAACGAGCCTCCAACGATCCACGAGCCTTCCCGGAGAGAGCGTTTCCTTTGAGAGCGTTTTTTAGAGTCGAGAATTTGAGAGCGCTTCCGCGTCTTTCGCACCCTCTTCCACCCTCACCCAACACCTCTATTTATAGAAGAAATTAGGGTTCCTTGCCTCTTGGACAATATCCAAACCCTTTTGCCCCTTGGACAATGGTTCTTGGACAAAAACCTTTGGATAAAGAATCTTGTACTATTGCCCATTAGATAACAACTCTTGGGCAATAAACTTGTACCAATCTTAATCCGCGTTAACAAAAGTCGTACACGAACGAGTACGAACTTCCAAAACATCTCGACTGTATAATTCTTCACTGAGAAAAATATTACAGATACAGAGCACATTACAGAATGTCTCAAACCTTCAGAATTAAATCCGACGTACCAAACTGGCGCTCGGGAAAAATCCATAATTCCCAAAATAGCCTTACAAAATTACGGGGTATCACATCACCTCGCCCTTAAAAGAAGTTTCGACCTCGAAAATTAGGTCGCCAATAACTTGGAAAGACGTCTGAGCATCTTTGCTTCGGTTTCCCAAGTAACTTCCTCTTTCCCAAACTTGGACCACAAAATCCGTACCAACAGTATGATCTTGTTGCACAGCTGCTTCACACGGCGTTCGAGAATGCGCTCTGGCATCTCCTCTCAAGTACCATTGCCTGAATCTCGATGTCCTTAAAGCTTAGCACATAAGACTCATCTTGGCATGAATTTCCTTATCAAGGATACGTGAAACACATTATACTCTAGGTATGCCGATGGCGACAATGCCAAACGGTACATTAGAGATCTTACTCTATCCAGAATCTTGAATGGTCCCATGTAGCGAGGGTTAAGCTTTCCACGCTTACCAAACCTGAAAACATCCTTGGGTGGCGATACTGTGACAAGTACCTTGCCACCAACCTCGAACTCAACACTTTAACGCTTCTGATCTGCGTAAAACTTTTGCTGACTCTGAGCGGTCAACAACCTCTGTCTAATCAAAGCAATGTCTGAAGCTGTCCTTTCGACCAACTCTGGTCCAAGCAGAATCTTGTCGGCATTATCATCCCAACAAATCGGAGATCTGCATCTGTGACCATACAAAGCTTCGAACTGAGCCATCTTGATCGTAGCATGCCAGCTATTATCGTACGTGAACTCAATCAGACCTAGGCTGTCTTCCCAGCTAGTCGGATGATCGAGTACATATGCTTCTTAGCATATCCTCCAGGGTCTAGATGGTCTTTTCAGACTGACCATCTGTCTGGGGATGAAACACTGCTGAATCTCAATTCAGTTCCCATGGCCTTGTGAAGTTCTTGCTATAAACTTGACATGAATCGGCCATCTCGATCTGATACAATGGTCTTAGGAATGCCATGTAAACGAACAATCTTCTGGAGAAAAACTTCTGCTGACCTCTGGGTCACCCAAGTAACCTCAGTTTCCAATGCAAACACTATTGCTGCTAGTTCTAGGTCATGTGTTGGTTAGTTTGCTTCATAGGTTTTCAATTGTCTAGATACGTATGCAATAACCTTGCCCCTCTGCATCAAAGACACATCCCAACCCATTTCTCGAAGCAAAACTTTTGTGCCCAGATGCACCACAATTGTGACACTGAATCACTCCGCTGCTCCAACCTGAGCCCCTGGCAGAGTCAGACTGAGTTGTCTCGGTCTTAGCACGACCAGACTTCTCAAACTTGGTAGGCGATGTCGGTCGTTTGAACGAACCAACCTGGCGATCCTGCTGCCCACCCTTTCCCTTAACTTGATTCTCCCGCTTATGAGCAGACTCCTCCAGTGTTACTTCCAACTTGTAGGCCGCATCCACGTACTGTTCCAGAGTAGAGCATGTGTGGTGCACCATCCATGGCTTAATATCCGGGCTCATCCATTCATGGAAGTACCATATCTTTTGTGCCTCACTGGATATCTGCGGTTCAGCATACTGCAGCAAATGATTGAACTTGGTGGCGAGCTCTGTCACCTTCAACCCTTCTGTCTTAGGATACTAGAACTCCTTGTGCTTCTCCTCCCTCATAGCTCAAGAGAAGAAACGATCCGTCATCTTGGTCTTAAACATTGACCAGTTCAACACCGGGCTATCAGCTAAGCCGGTACTCTCCCACCATTCACTGGCTTCTTCCTTCAACTGTAGAGAAGCTATGTGCACTTTCTCCGCTTCAGTGCACTCAATATTACGAAACAACCGTTCCATATGTGAGAACCAATGAGTCACTCTGACTGGCTCTCCTTTTCCATCATAGCTGTCAGGTCTCATAGAGTTAATGGCCTTCAGAGCTCGGCCATACTCCCCTCTATTCCTGATCACGCCTCCCTGTAGTACCTGGTTCTCTTGTTCCTCAAACCTCGGAACTTCTGGAGGTAACTGGCACTCCTTGTGCCTGAGGTGCGATTGGCCTCATTATCTCGGTGATTGCTTGCAGAACAATCCCCCGAATTGCTGCGACTGTCGCTGCATCGAGCACTACTGAAGCGTCGGCCTGAGCTTGGCCATTGCCTCTTGGATTATTATTGAAGACAGACTCACGCTCTCCTGATGGGTCTGCAACATTCCTCGGGTTTGGTCTAGGGTCATTACTCGGCCCAGCACCAACACGGATAACGTTCCTCGTGTTCACCATCTGTTTACCGATCAAATTCCAAGGATTTTATCACATTAATATCATTCTGATATATTTATCCTAATAAAATCAACTTAGAATAGATCAACTTGGTAATTTCTATTGATGGACTCAAACCGAGTTACTAGGTTCTACAACCTCAACTCACAACGAGCGAACTGGGAATCAAGCCTAACTGGAGATGGCGAAACCACCTCGGCTTCTCCCGGGTTCCTCTGAAGAGAACATAATGCACCCATATCTAACGGGGTAACGGGGAAGGAATTAGTCTTTCTAGACATAGAAGCAAGCTTACTATATCAGACTGTATAGAATACATGACTATGAACGGTGTTTTGAAAATCTTTTCACTTTGAAAATTCAGAGCCCTTTTAAAGCATTTTCAAAAACGGATAAATGATTTATAAAATCCCAAACCCGTTTTAAAACCTTTGGCTCTAATACCACAACCGTAACACCCCCAAATCTTAACCCATTTGGAAAGGTATTACCGCCAGTGACCCCAGTGTTCCTTACCAAGATCACCCAAGGCTTTATCGGTTTAAATACAATTCATGGAATACAATTGATACATAATGATAAAAGTATTCAAATCAAAACATCAATCAAATGAAACATGAGTTACGGGATTATAACCCAATCCCGAATAGGCCAAATACAGAGTTTAAACAAAGTACAGCGAAAGTCTTTAAACAAGGTACAACGGAAGTCTTTTAAAAGATATTACAAAAAGGGTTGTGATCGTAATGATCACCTGCCCAAGGATCTCAACCTGATTAAAAGAAATTATTAAAACATCCAAAAACAACTGTCGTCTTCATAGTCAATCTAGTCTTCTCATATCTTCGCTCTATCTGATGTGCCAAATCGAACGGATGACACCAGCCCACATGCAGAGAACAAAGTTCGTGGGTTAGTCTACTTGAATAGACTAGCAAGGGAAAAAAGCAGAGTGGTTCGAGTGATCGTAACCATTTACTATCATTGTCCCTCGAATAATAACCGAAGGGACGATACATAACCCGGCACTTTCACGAAATAACAACAAGAGGTATGCACAAGAGAAGATTCTGGAAGACTTAATCTTCACAGAAATCGACTCGAAAGAAGACTCCAACGGAAATGAGTCTTTAAGGAAATATGACAAATCTGGAATGCTTACAGAATCAAACAACATCGATTAAAAGCTGACTGAGATGCTTTGGCTCACAACCAACCTCACCGCTTACAGCGAATCCAGATCAGAAGGAGAACGTACTACATTCAAGTCTGGATCTTACAGAACCACATAACGATTTAAAAACTGACTAAGATGTTTCGGTTCACGACCAACCTCATCGCTTACAGCGAATCCAGATTGGAAAGAGAACGTACTCTGATCAAAAGTCAAGACGAGCTTTCCTAGCTGCACTATTTACTTAGCTGCACTACTCGCCAAAGGTATATTAATTAAGTGCTCTCGGGCACCTTATCTTATTTAATTCCAAAACGATTAACACATTAAAAGCTTTTAATATATGTCCCTGTCATGCAGGACCCATATCTAAGGAATGAACCTCACCGAGTCCAAACCTCTGAATCTACATCGAAAGAATGAACCTAATAGAGTCCAAACTTCTACTATCACAAGGTCTTGCTCTCCCTTTAAAAGAATGAACCTCACTGAGTTCAAACTTCAACAATCGTTGGGTCTTCATCGCCCTTACAGTTATAAAGGAACGCGCATGGAACTCTCAGGATCCAGGCGTTCCTACAAATACTCGTGCTAACTTACAGTTACAACACAACCACAATACAGGATAAATCCACATAAATGCCCGGAAGGCGATCACAAGTAATAGCGTCGTTCTAACAGATATACAACCTATTATATGATTTTCCAAAACAGTTTATAAAACCATTTCCAGACAAACACATTAATCATTCCAAATTAATTACTCAGATAAACAGCTGATAATTAATGTAAATATGGAACGATGAGCAAGAGCGAACCGCCACTTGCCTGAGTCCGTAGAGATTGAATGAAGTCTAACGACGGGATTCCGGGCTCGACACAGAGACGAATCCGCCAACTCCGGTACCTTCGGATCGACCCATACAGAAACCCTAAGTTAGATTCGACAACCAACAATACCGAAACTACGAAAGGACGAAAGGAATCGACGGAAACGAAACCCGAACAAAGGCTACGGAAGCCAACACATCAACCCGGCCAACAACAACTCGCCGGCGGGCGCCACAACAATCACATCGGGCGCCGCCTTAAATACGGCAGGCGCCGCCTCGAGCACGGCGGGCGCCGCTCATCCACGGCGGGCGCCGCCTCATGGCCTCCATCTCCGGCGGTTGAGCAAGATCATCACGGCGGTCGCCGTTCACCACGGCGGGCGCCGTTCCTGGCGGCGGTCGCCGTCGCTGAACAGAAACTGAAAATACGAGGGGAAATCTTACCCGCGATGCTCGATTTGGCTCGTCTTTCGCCTTGTTTTTCTTCTAGGCGTCCGAGGGTCTCCAAGGCTTCACTTGGCCACCGGAAACGACACCAAACGAGCCTCCAACGATCCACGAGCCTTCCCGGAGAGAGCGTTTCCTTTGAGAGCGTTTTTGAGAGTCGAGAATTTGAGAGCACTTCCGCGTCTTTCGCACCCTCTTCCACCCTCACCCAACACCTCTATTTATAGAAGAAATTAAGGTTCCTTTCCTCTTGGACAATATCCAAACCCTTTTGCCCCTTGGACAATGGCTCTTGGACAAAAACCTTTGGATAAAGAATCTTGTACTATTGCCCATTAGATAACAACTCTTGGGCAACAAACTTGTACCAATCTTAATCCGCGTTAACAAAAGTCGTACACGAATGAGTACAAACTTCCAAAACATCTCGACTGTATAATTCTTCAATGAGAAAAATATTACAGATACAGAGCACAATACAGAATGTCTCAAACCTTCAGAATTAAAACCGACGTACCAAACTGGCGCTCGGGAAAAATCCATAATTCCCAAAATAGCCTTACAAAAGTACGGGGTATCACAATAATCTTCACCATTACTCCCAGCATTGAAGATAAAATATATGGCAAAAAATATAACGGTAACAAAGGAAAAGGACTTACCATTTTTGGACGACGAGGAAGATAAGGCGAGAAGACACACAATTACGCTGAGGACACAGGCATTCTGGCTCACAAACGGATCAGAACAACACTTACGCTCCCCGCCTAACTCTCTAGTAATCATCTGCGCTTACTCTCCACCGGTCGCCACCTAAAAGTCATCGGTCAAGTCCTACACGACCACTCGGTCTAAACTACGATAAGTTGTATCTCGATTCGATCCGATCAATACATTATCTAATAAAATCATCTCGCTATTCTACATTTACTCTTTGCTTGTCAATTATCTGCTTGGTTTGGATTGTTTTCTATCACCCGATCGACTAGTTACCCCGTCTAAGGCGATTTAGGTCGTCCGATCTTTTCGCCCCAAAACAATTTGGCGCCCACCGTGGGGCAACTTGCCAATCACCCTTCCGAAACTTTCCAACCATGACTATTGACCCACCTACCAACAATCAAGAACCACGTCTCGAAGACGGAACCCAAGATGCAGCAATCACAACCGAAAATCCTACTCCAACCCAGTTCCAAGAACTTTCCCAAAAAATGGCCACCCTTCAAGAGGAACTAGCCCAGCAACGCCAAAAGACCGAAGCCCTAGCCGCTTGTCAACCCAATCCGAAGCCGAGATCGCACAACTAACTCGTGAAAATGAGTCTTTTAAGTCGCAGGTACAGTCAGTGGCTTCAGGATCTAGGAACGTGCCCGTCCACGGCAGCACCCGAACACGCCTCGACATGGACAACATCGAGCCGACGCCTCCGAGCATACGACGTCCTGGACACACTTAGGGTATGTCTCGAACTCCTTTCGCTAGTCCATTTTCGACTAACCATGTCACCTTTTCCACACCGATCGGTTTTGCTGGGACCCGAATCGATAAACCACAGGTTACCAATCCGCCAGATGTCCTGGCTCTTTTCCAGCAGACGCTCGACAGACACATGAAGACGATCAACAATCGCTTCAACATGCTCCTGGGAGTCCCGCAACCAATAGAGAGGGAAACGTCCGGCGGATTTGAAGAATCCCCGTTCGTCGAAGAAATCGCAAGGGTCGAGATCCCCAAGAAGTTCCATCTCCCCAACATGGCGACGTTCGACGACACCACCGATCCAGATGACCATATCTCTCTCTATAAACAAAAACTAATGGCTGTATCTGTTTCAAGGGAGAGCCGCGAGGCAGTCATGTGCAAAAGCTTTGGCACAACCCTCGCGGGTCCCGCACTAACATGGTTTATGCGTTTGCCTCAGGGAATGATTACATCCTTTGCGGATCTGGTCAACTCTTTCAAGAGTCAATTCGCCAGCAGTCGGAGGCTCGAAAGACAATCAAGTGACCTCTACCGAGTCACACAAAGGTATAACGAACCCCTTCGGAATTATCTTAACAAGTACAATAAGGAGAAAGTGGCAATTCCCCACTGTGGCGTCACAACCTCCATCGAAGCCTTCCGACAAGGCTTGGTCAAAGACAATAATCTCTACGATGAGATTACCAAGTACCCATGCAAAAGTTTTGAAGATGTCCAGGCCAAAACCATGGCCGAGGTAAGATTAGAAGAGGACCGTGAGTCGCGTAAAGCCTCACACGGACCCGATCCATCCGACCGTAAACATCCCTCCGACAACCGTCGAGACAGACGATCTCATCCCTATGCTCGTAATCGAAACGAACCAAATCAGGTAAACTCTTTCCAAGACAGGTCACAGGAATGGAGAGATGGTCCGGCGTTGCCTCCTAGGGTCCAGTCTTATAATTTCAATGTTTCTGTGTCGGAGCTCCTCAAGAGTTTCGACAAATATGGAAAAGAGGTAAGATGGCCCCGAAAGAGCGACCGACCGGATGTCAAGAAGCACATGAGTCGATGGTGCGAATTCCACGGCGACCACGGTCATTCGACCGATGAGTGCATCGCCCTACGGAAGGAAGTCGCTAGGCTGCTCTCACAGGGGCTCCTGCGCAACGTAATCTCGGAGCGGGCAAAGGCTACCATGGAACGTCGAGATCAGGTAAAACAGAACAAACCCCCATCTCCCGTCCATACAAAAGCTGTCAATACCATTTTAGGTGGATCGGATATATGTGGAAACACATACTCCGCGGCTAAGCGACACGCTAGGGCAAGGGCGACAAGCCCGAGGCATCGGAATTCAAGCCAAGGAGGACATCTAACCTTCCGACGGTCACATTCGACGAATCCGATTCCGACGGGTCGTATAGTCACCACGATGGTCTGGTAATCTCTTTGTCTATTGGTAATTGTTTAATACGGAGAGTACTAATCGATACAGGGAGTTCGACGAACCTCTTGACCCTTGACGCTCTTAAAGAAATGGGTCTGACTGAGAACGACCTAATCAAGAAGTCGACCCCACTGGTCGGGTTCAGTGGTGAGGTTAAGCATACGACTGGTGAAATCATTCTAACCACATACGCTGGAGGAATCAACCAACAGGTGAAATTATTAGTCCTAGACTGTCTGTCTCTCTATAATTGTATTCTTGGAAGGCCATTGATACACGCTATGAAGGCAGTACCTTCAACGTATCATCAAGTCATCAAATTCCCCACTGAATGGGGAGTCCAAGAGATCAAAGGACCGCAAAAGAATGCTACGTCGCTTCCATGAAGAGCGCAGTCGAACACAAGACCACATAGCAACCACAGAGCAGCGAAGGGCCTAGTCGGTACGTCGAACCAGAAATGGAAAAACTCGATGAAATCGCACTAGACCCTTTAAAGCCAAACCAAACGGTAAGGGTCGGGTCGGACTTGGACGATTCGACCAGACAACAACTTCTTGACTTTCTCAGGGCCAATGCCGACTGTTTTGCATGGTCGCATGAGGATATGGTCGGAATATCTCCAAACATTATTACTCATAAATTAAATGTGGATCCATCTCATCCCCCTATCAAGCAAAAATGCAGGAAGTTCTCCCCCGAGCAAAACAAGATAGTCGACGACGAAGTCAAAAGCTTATTGGAAACAGGAAAGATCAAGGAGGTCCACTATCCTGAATGGCTAGCCAACGTGGTCGTAGTCCAGAAGAAGAACGGCAAATGGAGAGTCTGCATCGATTTCACAGACCTCAACAAGGCTTGTCCCAAGGACTCGTTCCCTCTACCCCATATCGACGCCATGGTCGATGTCACAGCGGGGCACGAAATGCTTACCTTCATGGACGCTTTCAGCGGTTACAATCAGATCCTTATAGAACCCGACGATCAAGAAAAAACAGCGTTCATCACCAGCCAAGGTATCTATTGTTACCAAGTAATGCCCTTTGATCTGAAAAATGCAGGGGCTACGTATCAACGACTAGTCAACAAAATGTTCAAAGACCAAATCGGAGACACGATGGAAGTCTAGATAGACGACATGTTGGTCAAGTCCAAAAAGAAAGAAGATCACATAGACCACTTACGCGACAACTTCGAGGTGCTCAAAAGGTACAACATGAAACTAAACCCTACTAAATGCTCCTTCGGAGTGTCGTCAGGGAAGTTCTTAGGATACATGGTGACACAAAGAGGAGTAGAGGCCAGCCCAGAACAAATCAAGGCTCTCATCAACCTTCGATCCCCCCGATGCGTCAAAGACGTACAGAAGCTCACAGGTCGGATAGCAGCTCTGAACATATTCATCTCCAAATCATCCGACAAGTGCAAACCCGTCCACGACGCACTCAAGAAGAACAAGTCCTTTCAATGGACGAAAGAACACGAAGCAGCATTCCAAAACCTCAAAGAGTATCTGGCCAGTCCCATGTTACTAACCAAACCCAAAGGCGACGATCCCTTATTTCTTTATCTTGCAGTGTTAGAATCAGCCGTAAGCGCAGTAATGGTCAGAGAGGAGGATGGCAAACAGTCGCCAATATACTACGTCAGTCGGATGCTGTTACCAGCCGAAACAAGGTATTCGTCACTTGAAAAGCTCGTTCTATCATTGGTAATGGCTTCGAACAAACTCAAACCATATTTCGAATCCCATACTATTACTGTTCGCACTAATCATCCCATGAGAGCTATCATGAGGAAACCTGAGTTCACAGGATGGATGACCAAATGGGCCATACACCTCAGCGGTTACGACATCGAATACGAGCCCAGGACAGCGATCAAGTCGCATGCCTTAGCCGACTTTGTGGCCAATTTCAGTCCGACCCTAGAGCAAGAAGCCACAAAAGAAGCAACACAACTACTCGCGACAGACGAGGCAGGTACATGGGAGCTCCACACAGACGGGGCATCGAATGCCAGAGGATCGGGGCTAGGGTTCGTGCTAAAATCACCACAAGGAGACAAGATAGCTCAAGCTGTCAGATGTGAGTGAGATACGACTAACAACGAAGCTGAATACGAAGCGCTCATATTCGGACTCATCCTGGCTCGCGACCTAGGGGTCCGAGAGATCGAAGTCGTTTGCGACTCTCTGCTAGTCGTAAACCAGATACAAGAGGCGTATAATGCCAAGGACGCCAGAATGATAGCCTAACTGGAGGTAGCCAAGAAACTGATCAGACAATTCCAAACATTCAACATCAGACAAGTGCCCAGGGATCTTAACTCCCAAGCTGACACACTCGCTAATCTAGGATCCGTCCTAGACCCAAAGGAATTTCCACACATACCATTGGCCTATATCATGACGCCAGCCGTCCCAAGGACATCCGTCGAGTCAACAGCATCACTTGAAGAACTCGTCGCCATGGAAATAGGCAACCGACCAGAAGAAGACATCGTCGACACCAATGACGACTGGATACTACCTTACATTAGATGGTTGAAAGACGGCATTCTACCCGACGACAAGACAGCAGAAAAAAGGCTCAAGGTACAAGCACTCTCTTACGATATCATAGATAACATCTTGTATAAAAGGTCTGTTACAGGACTACTCCTACGATGCCTCAAGACTCCAGAAGTCAGACGTATCTTACAATCGTTGCACGAAGGGGAGTGTGGCAACCACACCGGCGGACGAAGCCTCTCGGGTAAAGCCCTACGAAACGGGTACTATTGGCCAACGATGAACAAAGATGCCATGGAATACACCAAGAGATGCGACGCTTATCAGCGGCACGCACCCGTCCATCATCAGCCTTCGGAGCTCCTCCATCCGACCCTAGCTCCATGGCCCTTTATGAGATGGGGAATGGACATCGTCAGAAAGCTCCCCCCCGCGTCGGGTCAAAGAGTCTTCTTCCTTGCCATGATGGACTACTTCTCTAAATGGATCGAAGCCGAAGCCTACAGAGAGGTAAAAGATCAACACGTCATTTCATTCATAAAACGCAATATCTTGTGCAGATTTGGCGTCCCGTCAGAAATCGTGTGCGACAACGGCTCCCAATTCATCAGTCATAAGACTCGAGCCTTTTGCGATCAATGGAACATCAAGTTGGTCACATCCATACCTCGGTATCCGCAATCCAACGGACAAGCCGAATCCAGCAACAAGATCATCATCAATAACCTCAAGAAACGCCTCACAGGGGCTAAAGGCAAATGGGCAGATGAACTCCCACTTATTCTCTAGTCCGACAGGACTACTCCAAAGAATGCGACCGAGCAATCGCCTTTCTCTCTCGTCTACGGGAGCGAGGCGGTCATCCCGGCTGAGTTACTAGTTCTGACCGCTCGCTGCAACCTTCAGACAAATGAACAGAACGACATCGAACTAACACACAATCTGGACACAGCGGACGAGATCAGGGAGAAAGCCCGAATCAGGATGGTCAGGTTCCAACAACAGGTCACAAGGAGCTACAACAAGAACGTTCGAATCAAGGCATTCAAGGTCGGAGACTGGGTCCTAAGGAAAACTTTCCAGAACACCAAGAACCCATTCGACGGAAAGCTAGCACCGCAATGGGAAGGACCCTACTTGATCACCAAAGTGGTCGGACAGGGAGCATATCAGTTAAAGGATAAAGACAGACAACCGATCCCGAGGAGTTGGAATGCAGCACATCTAAAACTCTACCATTTCTGAACCAATGAATTAAAACATCACACAAATCTTATACCTCGCATATACATTGCTATCTGTCATATACAAATCGCATGCCATCGCATATACATTGCTATCTGTCGTATACAAATCGCATGCCATCGCATATACGTTGCTATCTGTCGCATACAAATCGCACGCTATCGCATATACATTGCTACCTGTCGCATACATACCGCATGCTATCACATGTACATCATTATTTTCTTTTACATGTCATCATCTGACACTAAGCGAGGACTTCCTCCTTACAAAAACACAAATGCAGAACATCATTTACATTGGATCCTGTCATCCGCAAAAAAGCACTTACATTACATTACACGATCGATCGGAACACGGGGAGATGACAACACATGCACGTCGGCACACCGCCCGCCTTACACAAAACATAAGGTACAACACCTTATTACATTTACGCAATAAAACATATTGCTTACCTCCCCGGCATAATGTCAGGACTAACACATACACAAACACATCACAGGCCTGCTCTACATACATACACACGGTGAAACCCCACTCGACGGAGCATACGGGTGAAACCGACATACACGAAATACAAAACGTCGTCAACAACTTCCTTGAAGGTCCGACGAACATGTACGAAACAAACAAGCATACGATTCTATATGTAAAAATACAATTGCATCGAAATAAAAGCATTTTTATACAAATACGCGACCCGCGATGGTGGACAGGTCGCCAAAACACATTGTCAGCCTACACTCTGTAGGACTTTAACGACAGTCATTCAGAAATATCCTGTGACCCGCGATGGTAGATGGGTCGTCGAAACACATAATATTCAAACCCATACACATGTGGGGCAAACAAAGTCGTACTACGCAAAGAAAACAAATCAAGCGTCGGGGGCAATGGCATTACCTTCCGCAGGGGCTGGCTCCAGAGAAGCTATCTCATCAGTCGGCTCGACATCGCCGGGATGGGCCTCGTCCTCATCGGCGCCTTCATCCACGGCCTCTTCTCCGACGCCGGCCAAGCAAAACAGCTCCTGACCAGGATCGCCCTTTGGGAACATGGAGTCCAGAGTCTCCTTCTCCGCTTTCAGGTCTCAGAGCTCGTGCTTGCCCTCGTTGAACTCTTCGATCATCTCGATGCGCGACTTCACAGCATAAAAGGCCCCAAAATCGCCAGCAATCTGGCCATCGGCAATCCGAGCCCGCTTCACCTCCTCCTCAACGCTTGATCGGCACTCTTCAAACCCCCTCCGACTTGCGACCAGCTCTTCTTGACAACTCTTCAGCTCCTTGGTGAGGCGACGCTCAGTCTCACAGCAGCAACTCTCCGCTCCCTCCAGCTTGGTCCTCAAAGACGCAAGGTCGGACTCTGACCTAGCAGCCCTGTCCTCGGCCTTGACAAGCATCGCCTGAACACCGGAGTAAGCTCCCAAGAAATACTAGAAGGCCTGACAGAAAGACACACGACAACACAAAAACACAATCAAGAAACGCGGTCGAGCAAAAAGAAACATAAAAACAAGAACAAAGGGCAACTCACCCTCCACGTGGAGCATCCCGCTTCACCAATGCAGTCTAGAGGGGAGACATCCTTAACTTCTGACTTCAAAGTCGGGTCCTGAGCGCGAAAAAGGTCGGTGATCGACTGTCCGACGGCACCGATCTTGCCGACCCCCTCAGCGGTCGCACTCTTCTTCCTAGGGATGTCCTCCACCTTGACGTCTTCAGGGCGAGCACTCGCCTTCCTCTTAGAGCCAGTCTTGACTGGAACCGTCAGATCTACCAAATCCGGTTTGCTTGACGCGGCTTTGGCCGCCGCCTTCCTCTGCTCGATCAGACTTTTCCCTGACGCCACCCTCAAACAAGCACTCAATCGACCGCCAGGGGAACCTGACACGACAGAACAACAGAAAGGGAGAAATCCTAAAGTACACGACAAAACAAAAAATAGTAAAAGACGCCTAGAGTCAAGAATCTACCTTTTGCACGAGACGATGAGACATTCGACATGTCGTCTTGAGAGGCAGGGGTCGTCGACAGCAGGTTGACGTTCACAAACTTTCTTTCAGACGCGGGAATTTCAAGGACAATCTTCGACAAGCCTTCCGACCGGCTACTCACTTCTAGATCTTCTGGTTCAGGGACTACAAAAAAGAAAAGTTAAAGCAAGAGTTAAGACACATAAAATACGCGAAAGAGAAGACAAATACATACTATCAATTCGCCACTCCGTCAACAAAAACGGACACTCTCCCTCCTTCTCCAAAGAAGAACGTTCGACGAAAAAGAACTTCGACCCCCATCCGCGGTCGTTGACATTAGGGCTCTACACCAAGGGCTTCCGACCATGTCAGATATGCAACTGAACGCGACAGGAACTCTTCGACCCAATAAAGTAGTTATACCACAGAGCGTCAAAATCAAAATCGGCCCCAGTTTGAACATTCACAAGGTCTAAAACCCTAAGAACTCTCCACGCCTGAGGCATTACTTGACATGGCGCCAGCGCCAAAGTGGCTAAAAAATCCCTAACAAGGGGAGAGAAAGGAAATTTGTGCCCTATTCTAAACGGGTATGTGTAGAAGCAAATCCATCCCTCGTAACGCGCATCGGCCCTCTCGTCTGGATGAGGCAACCTAGCGACCATCTCCGGTGGAAAGCCCCCGACTTGGAGAACTTGATCCAGCTCCGCCTGGGACAAAGTGCTAGTCAATGCATCCGACTCCTTCAAAATGAAACGAGGAGGAGTTTCGCCTTCACGAGAATCGGAAAGAGTCTTCGATGACTCAGAAGCCTCGATGGAAACCATTTCGAGAATGGAAAGAGAGAGAGATCAAAGAGCTATGACTAGAGAAATTAGAAAACTATGGCGAGAGAGACCGAGAAGCTTACCAGAAGAAACTTGCAAAGGAAGATGGGATGAAGACTAATCGATTCCCTCTGCTCCGAATTTATGGAGGAAAGTAAAGATTTGCAGAGGCATCACATCATGCCCCGATCACGCGCCACGTAGCCCTGAGCAAACGCGCCAAAAAAGGATGGTGGAGATCGTGTTTTCGGAAGTTGCATCGGATTCCACTTTCCTTGCTTAAACCGAAAGCCCAAGGCAACTTGGGGCTATTGTTGGGCCTGGCATCCCCGGAGAAGACGAGTCGGGAGAATCGAGCCCAAGCCCACTGCAGATCGGAAGAACAAAGGAAAAGCCCAGAGGAGGCGACGAGACTTCACTGGTCGAATGCCCTCCGACAGGATCGCGAGAATCTCGCCATGCATTAAATGACCAGATCACGCAACGGCCACAACATTTAAGCCACCGTAATTACAGAGATTTAATGGCATAATCTTCACCATTACTCCCAGCATTGAAGATAAAATATATGGCAAAAAATATAACGATAACAAAGGAAAAGGACTTACCATTTTTGGACGACGAGGAAGATAAGGCGAGAAGACACACAATTACGCTGAGGACACAGGCATTCTGGCTCACAAACGGATCAGAACAACACTTACGCTCCCCGCCTAGCTCTCTAGCAATCATCTGCACTTACTCTCCACCGGTTGCCACCTAAAAGTCATCGGTCGAGTCCTACACGACCACTCGGTCTAAACTATGATAAGTTGTATCTCGATTCGATCCGATCAATACATTATCTAATAAAATCATCTCGCTATTCTATATTTACTCTTTGCTTGTCAATTATCTGCTTGGTTTGGATTGTTTTCTATCACCCGATCGACTAGTTACCCCGTCTAAGGCGATTTAGGTCGTCCGATCTTTTCGCCCCAAAACAGATGCTACAAAGCCACAACCAAGGGCTGACTATACTGATGAAGACTGGAAAGAGCTGGAGATAAATAGCAGAGCCAAGAAGATTCTTCACATGGCTTTGCTCTTTACTGATCTCAAGAAGGTCATTGGTTACAAAACTGCCAAAGAGATCTAGGATGCTTTAAGGCACCTCCATCAAGGAAATGAAGATGTAAAAAAGAATCGTATTCTTGCCCTGATGAAGAGTATGATCAAATCTCCAAAGGAAAAGGTAAACACATTCAAGACTTCTACTGTCGGTTTCAGGGGGTAGTTGGTCAACTGGAGTTCCTTGGTGAAGAGCTACCTGACTGGAAGCTCACTCTTCACTTCCTGCAAGGCCTCAATCTTTAGTGGGACGTGATTGCTCTCGCTCTTTACTCCCAGACCGATGTCAAAACTCTCACTATGGAAGAGGTTGTTGCCAAACTTGAAAGCAACGCCTCTGTTCATAACCACAAGATGAACAAGAGGGGAGTAGAGAAGGCTCAAAGCATTGCTCTAAAGGTTGAATGTGCCTTTGACTTGTCTCAAGTCAAAGATGAAGATGAAGACGAAGATGAAGATGTTGCTCTCATCACCAGAGCAATGAAAAGGATATGGTCTCAAAACAAGGGCACCCCTCGTTCCTACGAAGGGAACAAAGACCCGAAATATGTCATTTGCTATCATTGCCAAAACAAGGGACACTTTGCCAAAAAATGTTTCAAGAAAAAGGCAGGTCTTTCTCTTGTTCGTGAAAGAAAGCAAGCAATGGTTGCAACATGGGGAGATTCTGACTCAGATGATGAAGAATCCTCTCATTCAAGGGATGTCTGCTTGATGGCCATAGAAGAGTCTAATGACTCAAAGACTGAAGGTAGTCTGCATAACTCTGAGGTAAATGAATCTGAACTCATCTTAAGTTTGAAAAACAAGTCTAAGGATCAACTAATCTTCTTCATTAAGAAACTTGTTAATGAGAATTGTCTTTTTAGTGAGCAAATTAAAGAAAAGGATGACTCGATCTCAAGTTTGATCGATGAGAACAAAAGTTGGGCAGAAAAAGTGACCAATCTTGAAAAAGTTTCATCCTCTTCTTCTAGTCCTTGCGATGAATGTGCTAAACTCACTGAAAAGATTACTCTCCTTGAATCTTATGTTACCTCACTTGATGTGATCCCACCTCCCATGACGGCCACAGACGAGGAGAATGCCATGAGTGATGCGAACAACACCTGAAGTGTTGTCTGCAATGCAGGATCTTGGATTCCTCAAACTTGGATTTGATTCTTCTCTTCTGTAGCCAACGTGATGGCTTTCCTAGGGCTAAAGAGTTAGCCTTCAAAATCGTTCAACGTGATGAACGAAAGGGATCAACATGATGATCGACAATTGCTCGAAGCGACGAGCTATGGGATAAACGATCCGGGGATCGAGAGTTGACGTTAGAATTCAAGGGAAGGAGCGTACTCAACTTTACTACTCAAATTCAACATGAAAAGTTACAAACTAGGGTTTCAAGTCTTAAATAGCGTCAAAAGAAATAATATAAAATAATAATAAAATTGTTCAGCAAACGACGAAGCGAACAAAGCGAAATCGCTGACGCAGGCTGCGACTCGGTCCAGAACTCGGCCGAGTTCTGGGCCGAGTTCCTGACTGTCGAACCAACTCGGCTCCAGGACGACAACTCGGCCCAGAACTCGGCCGAGTTCTGGGTCGAGTTCTTGACCATTGCAATGACTCGGCCGGGGTTGACAACTCGGTCCAGAACTCGGTCGAGTTCTGGGCCGAGTTCTTGACTGGAGCGACAACTCGGTCCAGAACTCGGTCGAGTTCTGGGCCGAGTTCTTGGCTGCTGCTCTGATTCCGCGAACTCGTCGTCTTCGTCTTTTTGGTGGGGTCAGTTAGGACGAAACATCACCTAAGCCTTCATAGGTCACGAGGAGGACCCATTTAGGACTAGATGAACCCGCATCACTTGCGTACGCCCGCGAGACTAAGGATTGTGTGGCTCGTTCCATTACTCTTGCGCGGGCTCTTGTCATCAGACCATTCGAGAGCACCTTCATTGCATCCTCTTCGTCCTTCACCGTCATTGAGGGGGTCATGGAGCTATCAATCTCCCCTTCTTGGCTGCGAAGCGTCCCCGCTTCGTCCTCGTCATCAAAAGCAGGCGGCGTGTAAGGCACAAGGTCAGCGACGTTGAAAGTCGGATGCGCGCCATAGTCATCGAGTAACTCCAAGCGGTAGGCGTTGGCCCCAAGGCGTTGTAGTACCTGGAAAGGACCATCACCTCTCGCGTTCAGCTTGTGGCGTCGCTTCAATGGAAAGCGTTCCTTGCATAAGTGCAACCACACCAAGTCTCCGAGTTCATATGTAATCGGGCGGCGGTTTTTGTTGCGCTGAGCGGCTACTTGCTCGGACCTCCGCTCCAACTGCTGCCTCATCCTCTCATGCAAAGTCATGACCTGGTCCGCACGCTCCACTCCCTTGAGGCTTTCCTTATCCTTCATTGGCCGTGGAACGAGATCCAGAGGGGTGAGCGGGTTGAGGCCGTAGACAACCTGGAAGGGAGTCTTCTGCGTAGCCGAGTGCATTGACCTGTTATAAGCAAATTCAACAAACGACAAGCAATCTTCCCACTTGCGGAGGTTAGACTTTAACATAGTATGCAATAAAGCACCCAAAGTCCTATTAGTAACCTTCGTTTGGCCATCAGTCTGGGGGTGATAGCTAGTAGAGAACACCAACTTAGTCCCCAGTTTGGCCCACAAAGATTTCCAGAAATAACTCATAAATTTAGCATCACGATCTGACACTATACTCCGAGGGATACCATGCAGCTTAACAACATGCTCAAAAAATAAGGAAGCGATCTCAAAAGCAGTGTTAGTAGTCTTACATGCAATGAAGTGAGCCATCTTAGAAAACCTATCAACCACTACAAATATCGAGTCCCTCCCCTTCTTAGACCCATGCAATGAAGTGACTTTGCCAAGCACTTTAAGGTGGAGTGTGATGCCTCAGACATAGGCATTGGTGGTGTGTTACACCAAGAGAAAAGGCCAATTGCATATTTTAGTGAGAAGCTCACGGGGGCCACACTC
This sequence comes from Rheum nobile, assembly GCA_027886185.1. Classification (NCBI taxonomy): domain Eukaryota; kingdom Viridiplantae; phylum Streptophyta; class Magnoliopsida; order Caryophyllales; family Polygonaceae; genus Rheum; species Rheum nobile. The sequence continues at coordinate 204,789 of WOAB01000817.1, forward strand.
AACTACCCCACCTATGACAAGGAGTTATATGCCCTAGTACGTGTGCTAAAGACTTGGCAACATTATCTTTGGCTACGTGAATTTGTCATCCACAACGACCACGCCGCCTTGAGCTATTTGAAGAGCCAAGCCCACCTCAACCGATGCCATGCTCGTTGGGTGGAGTTCCTTGAGACATTTCCCCATGTCGTGGTCCACAAGAAGGGAAAAAAGAATGTAGTGGCCGACGCACTCTCTCGCAGGTACGTTCTCTTGACTCATGTGCAAACTAAGATTCTAGGCTTTGCTTTGATTAAGGAATTATATGCTATTGATCCTTTCTTTGCCCCTATATTCGAGCATTGCCTTAGACTTCGTGAGTTTGAGTCTTATTTTCTTTCTGAGGGTTATTTGTACAAGGCTGGCTGCCTATGCATCCCTAGGTCCTCCATTAGGCTCCTTTTGATCCAGGAAGCACACGACACTCGTGGACATTTTGGGATTAGCAAGACCTTGGCCGCCCTTGGAAAACACTTCTTTTGGCCTAAGATGACCCACCAGGTGACCAGATTTTGTAGAAGTTGTGTGACGTGCCAAAGAGCCAAAGCCAAGTCAAGCCCACACGGCCTCTACACGCCCTTGCCCATTCTTAGTGCCCCCTGGGAAGACCTTTCTATGGATTTCATCACGGGTTTGCCCCTCTCTAGACGAGGTAAAGACTCTATTTTTATGGTCGTAGATAGGTTTTCTAAGATGGCATATTTTATAGCTTGTAAGACAACCCATAGTGCTAGTGAGATAGCCGATTTATTCTTTGAGCATGTGGTGCGTCTTCATGGAGTCCCACATAGCATTGTTAGTGATAGGGATTCTAAGTTTGTTGGTCATTTTTGGAGAACACTTTAGGGTAAGCTAGGCACTAAGCTTCTATTTTTCACTAGCTACCACCCATAGATCGATGGCCAAACGGAGGTCACGAATAGAACCCTAGGAGCCCTCATTTGCACAATGCTTGAAGCCAACCCTAGGCGTTGGGAGGACTTACTATCTCTTGTCGAGTTTTGTTACAATAGATGCAGGCACACGGCGACCAAGTTGACACCGTTTGAAGTGGTGTATGGAATGAACCCATTAACGCCGCTGGATTTGTCATCGTGCCCACTCCGAGACCCAGTACACGTCTCTGCCGCCAATCGCGTCGAGCATGTGCAAGAGCTCCATCGCCGGACCAGGGAACAATTTGAGAGAAGGGCAACATAGTATGCCTCGCAAAAGAACATTGGCTGCCTCCGCGTCGTATTCGCACCCGGAGACCTTGTCTGGGTGCATTTGCGAAAAGAAAGATTCCCCTCGCGACGCAAGCACAAATTGGCACCACGTGGAGATGGTCCATTCCGCATGATCAAGGCCATAGGGGATAATGCCTATCAACTCGAGCTCCCACCAGATTTTGGAGTCCACGAGTCCTTCAATGTCGTGGACTTGACACCATATGTTGAGCCTGAGTTCGATGATGGTGAAGCGGGGACGCTTCACAGCCAAGTGGGGGAGGGTGATGTGATCCCACCTCCCATGACGGCCACAGACGAGGAGAATGCCATGAGCCTACGCTCAGAGGGCCCAGTGACAAGGTCCAGGGCCATCGCCGACGCCGTGCACTCGCTTGTCGCACGTGTCATCGCTAGCCAAGGAAGCCCAGAGACAGAACCCAGACTCGTCGTCCTCGCCACCATCGGCATCGGTGAAACAAGCCCATCGCAGTCGGCACCGGGTGCACCCACTGCCGAGCCCATCGACCCATCGTCGCTGTCGCTCGCCTTGTCCGTGCCCATGCTCCCGCCGCCATCGGGTTTTGACACTTAGAGGTTTATTGCCATATGTTTTGGCATGGTTTTGAGACATTACTATATTTGGTATTATGCTTGTTTTAGACACTTTCTAATTATAGTTATTTCTATTTTAGGGTGTGTGCCTATTGCTTGTAGCATGGGCTAGCCCACTAGGCTCAACTTGGCCTATCCGAGTTCTCGCCTTTAGTATTTAAGTTAAAACATTGTTATTGTTTTGCTTACGTTCAATTTAATCAAGCCTTTAGTAGAGTGTTTATCCTCCTACCCTTGATCGGACGTCACCCTCTATCTTCGCATCCCCTTCACCCGCCGCCGACGCTACGGCAACCGCTTAAACCTTCAAACCAAGTCTTCCTTCGCATCTCCCTTCACTCCGCCGCCGACTCTACGGCCAAAGACTTGTCATTTCAAGTCATTGATAGGCATTTTGTCGCAAGCACCTAAACAAAGTAAACCTCAAAAACCTAACTAATGTAGTCTGGTAAGGGTCGAATCCCACAGAGAATCAAGTTATATATCATGTTTGCAAAATCATTCACCAATTGATAACAAAGACAAAGGTTTTTCTTCTTCATGAATCTAACTAAGAAAACGATAAATAAAACATAGAAAACTTGGCAAACAAATATCCACCTTTAGTTTGGTTGATCAATCATTGATTATCCCTAGTTCTCAATCCTCATGAATGTCCTAATCCATGTTCTAAATTAATTACCAGTCCTACCAGTCCTGATAATCCTAACCATTAAACAATCAAGAAACCATCAAGATAAATCTAACAGCAGCAGTAAGCTCAGGAATAGATAGGCTCATGCAATACTTAACAACCCGTCAGTACTCGACATGCAATCAATTCTCTTCACAATAAACATTCACAACCCGTTTCTGTAAATCGTGTTTGCTACTCTGAATTAGGGATGAACAATATTAATCTCAACAAGTTAACCAGATTAGAGGAACTAGCACTATAGATAATACCAATCTCAACTAGTTTGTCACGCTAGGGAAACCAATATTAATAATACTAATCACAAAAAAATGATGAACTAGATCAACCAATAGAATTCAAAACCCTAATCCTACATTATGAATAATACCAATAAAACTAGGTGATCAGGCTAGAGAAATCAATAAAACTCAATGGGATGAAGCACAAGAGAATCATAACATTCAAGGATAAAAAAAGGAATAATATCAATATCAAATTCAAACCAAGGCTTCAATTGTCTAGCCAAAAACACAACAAAGAACTAAACTAAGAAAAGGAAAAATAGGAAGAAAGGTAGAACCCAACTTGGGGAACACCCAACTTGGTAAACTAATGTTCTAAAGGAAAAATATATAGACTTAACAAAACCTAATTTCTTAAAAGATAACAATAACAATCTCCTAAAATATAATAAAAGGAATAAAAGAAATAAAATAACAAAACTCTCGGACCAAAACAATCCCAAAACGCACATGAATAGTACCTCGGATGAACAGTAACCACGGCACTATTCACCGCGCCCGCGGAAAAGTTCCTGGAGTCGTCGTTGTCTTGCATTTTTCCGCGATCGCGGCTTTGGCTTCCGCGACCGCGGATTCTTCACTGTTGCTCTTCTTCGCCTCGTATGGTTCCGCGACCGCGGCGGTGACTTCAGCGCCCACGGAAAACCTTCTGTAGCTTCTCTTCAACTCCTTCTTCGGTCTTCTCATGTGGCTTTCTTCTCCATCTTCTTAAGTCTTCAATTAAGCTCTTGAAACCACTAAATCAACATTCCTTCTCCTCAACTCCATTCTCAACAATAACGCTCTAAACTCATCCAAATGGTACCCAAAACTCCGGTAACAACTCCTAGTTAAATCCTACAAAGTAGCGCTGATCAGTCATCTATCCCTAAACCATCTCACCATCACTTCCACAAACCATCCAAACAATCGCTTCCGCCATTGCAAACCATTCACCCATACCCCTTGCTGTCGTCGTCGCTAGCCTCGCATGTGACATCCATCTTCGCCTTCGCTATCGTCGACGCCATCGTGCCCAGACACTAGCCCAGTCGATCGCTCTTCGTCGCCATTGCAATCGCCTTCGCCATCGCCGCCGTCTTCGATGTCGTGACACTCAGCCTCGCCGCAGCCGATACCACCCAGACCATCACCACCGGATTCACCATCGGCCACCACCGTGTCCGATAACCTCTAAAAGTACTGTTCACCACACCACCAATCTTGTCAACCTTTCGTGCAAGACAACAAGGGTTTGCACCCAAGGATTCCACGAAAGGTTTGACAAGGACAAGAGTGACTTCTCGCCCAAGACTAGATCCAAGGTGTCACCTTTGACAAGTGTGCTCGTCATCGGAGGCAAGAACACATCATCACTGGAATCTGAATCAAGAGTTTTGGGAGCCGACAACGCTGCGATGTGGTTGCGCGCGAGGCACTTGGCCACGATGCTATGCGTTGCCTGGGCGATGGCTCTGGCGCGCGCCCTGGTGACGGGACTAGGGTTGAGCATAATTCTATCCAGACCGGCTTTTTGGACCAGACCGAATGAAAACCGGCCCGGTCTTCGGTCCAAGAATTTTGAGATTTCGGTTCTGGTCCGGTCCGGTCCAAAAACTAGTCCGGATCGTTTTTTTTTAAATAATTTTTTTTTTAAACAATTACTGATTTAATTTAAAATATATGTATATTATAAATATATTTTAATGTAATTATATATTTCTATATTAATATAGTACTATATATAATAAATAAATTTAAAAAATATATTTTTTAATTTTTTTTTAAAAAAATATAAAATTCGATCCAAAACCGATTCGAGGTGGGCCGGACCGGGACCGAGACCGGACCACAATTTTTCCAAATTCGGTTTTTGGTCTGGTCCGGGTCGGTCCTGTCCGATTTTGGACCGAACTCATCCCTAGACGGGACCAACGGATCAGCCACTCATCATGTCTTCTTCTTGGGCCTCCGTCAATGTCAAGGCCGGAGGCGTATCATTTGAGAGATAAAAAAAACATGAATTTAATACAAACATAATGCTCGAGGCTAAAAATAGTAGACCTTTGTAATATAAAATGCATTAATTTATTGTAATACAAACGTACAGCTTGAGAATTTCACTGAAACATTAATCCCAAACCGACTAGTCCCACCACAGGTCCCATACCAAGAGGGCTAGAGAACCTTAAGATAACCAAAAATATAAGGGAGTGCATTTTAGCATGCTATCTAGTTTTTTTGCTAATGAAAGAAAGAAAGCATGAATTGGTGTATGTCAAGTCATAACGTGAAAAGACGACCCATACTTGGCAGTAACCCAGAAAAATTTGTATGCTTGAAGGTACAATCAAATTGCCTTCCACAACAAGTGACAGAAGAACAAAGCAAAAAATATATACATATCAAGAGTTTGGAGTTCCCTTATTACCCAAGTTCCACTATGAAGAAATATAGGGACCAATCGGAAGACAAATATAAAGGCCAACTTTTTGCATTGTCTTTATGAACTCTACGAAATTGTAATTTCTGTCAAGATTATACTGCAAATAGAAATTGAAATTATCCTGAATTTTACAATTGGGAAACTAATATAAAGGCCAACTAAGTTTAAGTGATATAGATTGAAATAAAAAACAACCTGAATTTGAACTTACAACACCCACAACCTATTTTTAAAGCCTATCAAATCTTACCTCTCGAACACAAAATTTCACCAAGAATAAATTCAAACACATACTTGAACCTTAAAAGCTTTCAGAACCAAGATGAAGAAGAGAGATTAACCTCGCAAAATCTATCGAAGCGCATCCAACGACTTAGCCTCGACAATAGGAACGGAGCGGGTTTGCTCGCCACCTCACAGGTCTAAAAAATCGCCACCTCGCATGTCTAAAACATCGTTGCCTCGTAGTGTAGATTGACCTAGCTAGACTAATAGAGATCGAAGAAGCAATCTGTATCGAATAGAATGAAAGGGGCGGAGAAGATTTGTAACAGTTTTCTATCAAGAGAATGAAAGGGGAGGAGGAGAAGCAAAAATAAAAGAAGCGAGTTTTTTTAATTTTTAAGGCGGAATTTGTGACTTTTTTTTAATGCAGGTCAATACAATAAGCGTCGACATTTGTAGACGCTACAAAGCGTCAATAAAGCGCCTCGATTTCTCATCGATGCTATGCTAATGCGTCGAAGCAAAGTAGGGATCTCTAAGAAATATCTAAAATATGAGGTGTTTTATTAATGTCTAAGAAATATCTGAAATCCGCTTCTATGTCAACCAAGTAGGGATCTCTAAGTTTCAAGAATGGATGAGATGAGTGATGCTAATGTGAGCAGGTGTTGAATTGATCTTAAATCATTCCAATATCATTTGTTTGACTTCTTGTACTGTTATCAAATACAAACGGCTTCGAAACCACAATTTCAACGTATGTTTTAAATCCATCATTGATCTTCCACTCCCCTTCATAACACACAATAAGAATTTTCATCTCTAACTATGCATCAGAAATGTTAGAAACATTGTCAGCTTGTGTTATTCAAGGCATCAACCTAGTGAATTTGAAGTAGTAACTATTAACCATTACATTATTCTGTGAATGCTTCCTTGAAGAAAGTTGAAAACTGCGATCACCAGTGTATCTTTGATGGCAGTTGTAAATTGTCAACAATGTAGCACTTGATGACAGTTTATTACTGCCATCACCAATGCATTATCATCAAATTGTCACACAAAAACATCCAAACCTCCAAACTGCTAGCAAAGATGTGTCACAATGCATTAATGATGGCAGATAATGTAATATCCTACTTAAATTAGAAGGGTAATATGGTAATTTTAATTTGATAATAATTATTATGTGAAATTAATTTTATTTCTTTTAGAGGAGTAATTTAAATTTTCATTAACTTAAGTTCAAAAGTTAGGTTAAGATAATTTTTGTACAAATTATCAAATGGGTTATAATAGTATGGTGTAGAAGTAAATAATTAAGTATAACCATGAATATAGTTTTGGGAATTTTTAAATATTAAAATAATGGTTATAAGAATTATTTTGTTTCTCCATGAGAGGATAAAATAATAATAAATAACCCAAGTAGGTTATATCTTTATTAGTTATTTAAATTATGTTAACTTATTTTAATATTAATTTAAATAAAATTGTCTTGTTAAACATAAAGTATTTAAAGTAAGAATAATAGAATGTTGATTTAAATATGGTTAAGTTAATGATAAAATGTAACTTATGCTTAAAGCTAAGCTAATTTAATTTTCCTACATCTTAATTTTTAGTTAAAATAATTATATAATGTTAGAATAATTAAATAAATAAGTTTGGGTAATTTTTGGAATTTTTGTAAACTGAAACAAGGGCATTTTTGCTACAACTTGGAAAATTGGGTAAAAATGTGCAATTTAGCCAAATTAGGGGGGGCGTGTGTAATATGAGCAAATAGTGCTTCTTCTTCAACCTCCAAGCTTCACATAAGGCAAGTTACCTTCCGTTGAGGATTTTGGGCACACTTTTGGTGCGTTTTTGGTAATTGAGGCTTGGGCAATTTAGGTTACACTAAATCATTCACATACACACTAAAATTGGGTAGATTCATCCCTAAACAAGATCGGATTTCACTTGAAAGGCAAGTGTATATGCTCGAACGTGTTAATCGGTTTTTATGGCAAATTGGATCCGATTCGGGATCGTTTTGGGCCAAATTTTATTTCAATTTATAGGATTTTGAGAGATATATTGAAGCCCTATAGATAGAGCTTCACCTATGGATTAGATTTATCAAATTTTGAAGCCAAAAATCACGAACCCTAAAGCAAACGACGCGGCAGTTCATCAAGAAAATTTGTCCGCTCCCTTCCTTCATTTTTGCAATTTGTGCCACCCCTAGATCCACCAAGGAAGTCTTCTTCAAAAGCCCTCTAACCCCAACCCCAGTGGTGCTCCGATGAAGGCGATTTTTCCCGTTTTTTTGGCGAGTGTTCAACCGCGAATTCCGCAGTGTTCTCGGCCGTTTTTTATTGTAATTTTTGTTTTGTTTTTTTATTAATCTTGATTAATTACATTAGTTAGGATTAGTTATAGATAATGTTAGGTTAAAATAATTTTATTTAAATTAAAATAGAATTTTTGGGTATTATCTTGTATTGTGAATTGTAACATTAAACACTTCATCTAGATAATATGCTGTGTTAGAAATTAGTAGGATTATAAATAAATTATTTGAACGTTTTATTTATGTTATGATTATTTAGAATATATGACTAATTGATTTTCAGTATCGTATAAATAATTGTTTCATCGAAAAGCCTTGAAATTGATTTATTTAGAGTTAAATAAATTCAATTAAAAACCAAGACTTGTATCCTTCAGATTTCAATATTTGAATAAAATTTCTAATTATAATTATTTTTTGTGTGTGATTTGAGTACATCTCGGAATCGGTTTTTAAACGGAAATAAAACAGGGAGCCAAATTGTTACTCGAAAGCAACCATCTTCGTTACGTCGTCCAAATTCTTCGTAACTCAAGGCAAGTGGCGGTTCGCTCTTGCAAATTATTCCATATTCATCTTAATTGACAATTAATTAATTATGCTAATTAAGTTGGGATAAATAAATATTCTTAATTTGTGTTTGAGAACTTATGTGTTAATTTGGTGTGAAAATGAACCTTATATATTAGGTTGTATATTTTGCTAGCAATGACCCTCGTATATATATATATATATTTATTATCATAGGGTGCTAGATGAACTTTGATGTGGATTTGGTGTGGACTAGTATGCTTAGTTAGCACGAGTATTTGTAGGAACACTATTTACTTTGCGAGGTTTAGCTATTCTTTTATAACTTGGTATTAGGAGGATTATTGCCCTAATACTTTTTGGTCATGACCTACCCTTATTTGAATATTAGTGGTGGTGCACTTAGCTAGTGCCGATATTCGGGATTCGTCCAATTATATATCTCGTATCGAGATTGGTGTGGATTAAAAGCTTTAGCGTAAATGCACGTTTTAAAATTAAATAAGATAAGTGCCGTTTTGAATATAATTAATATACCCTCGGGCGAGTATTACAACGTGGAACCCGCCCGGTCTCTTGTCTAAAGAAAGTCTCCTTTCCAATCTCGATTCGCATTATGCAGTGAGGTTGGTTGAGGACCCAAATATTCAATGCGTCGTTTTCAAAACTTTGTGTTAAAAATATAAACGTTCCCAAACAAATTCATTGAATTCCCATAAGACTCATTTCGTTGGAGTCTTCTCTTGAAGCATGCATTTTATTTCGTTTCAGTAGAAGTATGGTAGTCATATACCCCTTATTGAGTTTTATTAGAGAAATAAGGGTTGTGACTATATACGACTACACGAACCATTTTGTTTTTCACCCTTGCGTAATCTTTCATTAGACTGACCAACCTTGCATTTTCCTTGCATGGTTGGCTGGTGTCATCCGTCCTATACGACACATCAGTGGTTGGTCTCAAACAACATTGAAGTAACAAATCGAAGACGAAGGCTTGCAGTAAAAGATTGTGATTTAAAGTAATATTATTTTTAAAGTTGTCTAGTAATGATTTAGTCTTCTTAAATACATGTAAGATTTAGTTAAGTTAGTCATGTGTTAGGGTTTATTTAAAAAGTCTTCCGCTCTATTGAAATTTAGAGTTGTAAAACTTATCTCTTCAATTTACGAGGAAAAAATTAATAAAGGTTAAGTAATTCTTTTAAAAAGTCTTTCGCTATTTACTCTTTTATTATTTATTATTTATTTATCTATTTAAGCATAATTGTTTCAATTAAAGCCTAGGATGGCCTTGGACTTTACAGTATGAGGTCACTGCGTGTGGCACTATCGACATAAGTCAGGGTTGTTACAAATAAAAACTATCATCTATCACCAATGGATATTGATGGCAGTTATAAATTGTCAACAAAGTAACACTTGATAGCAATGTATGCTTGATGACAGTTGTAAACTGCCATCACCACTAAATTAGCACTTGATGACAAGTGTAAACTGTGTTAACTAATGCATTATGCATTGAATATTCATTCATTGATGGCAGTTTTAAACTGCCATCACCACTAAATTAGCACCTGATAGCAATTGAAAACTACCATCACTACTAAATTAGCACTTGATGGCCCCAATGCATTATCCATTAAATTAGCACTTGATGATGGTTGAAAACGGACAACACCACTAAATTAGCACTTCTTGGCAATGCATGGTTGATGACAGTTTTCAACTGCCATCACCAGTATATTATCCACTAAATTCAACTGCCATCACCACTAGATTAACACTTCATGTTAAAGTATGCTTGATGGCAGTTGTAAATTGTCATCACTAAAACCTCGAACTGCCAACAAAAACTTAGAATTGTCATTTTACGTTTTATTACTACTTGTAATCACCCGAATATGTTCTCAAATATTGCTTTTCGCAACACTATATACAAAATTCAATTATCAAATTCAGGTTTTATGGTTGAAATTCATACCTCTGTTGAATTTCGTGTTTGTTGACAATTCTACACGAAAATGGCGACAAATTCCATGAAATTTGAGGTGTTTCATTATAGTCTAAGAAATATCTGAAATCCGCTTCTATGTCAACCAAGTAGGGATCTCTAAGTTTCAAGAATGGATGAGATGAGTGATGCTAATGTCAGCATGTGTTGAATTGATCTTAAATCATTCCAATATAATTTGTTTGACTTCTTGTACTGTTATCAAATACAAACGACTTCGAAACCACAATTTCAACGTATGTATTAAATCCATCATTGATCTTCCATTCCCCTTCATAGCACACAGTAAGAATTTTCATATCTAACTATGCATCACAAATGATAGAAACATTGTTAGCTTGTGTTATTCAAGGCATCAACCTAGTAAATTTGAAGTAGTAACTATTAACCATTACATTATTCTGTGAATGCTTCCTTGAAGGCAGTTGAAAAATGCAATCACTAGTGTATCTTTGATGACAGTTGTAAATTGTCAACAATGTAGCACTTGATGATAGTTTATTACTGCCATCACCAATGCATTATCATCAAATTGTCACACAAAAACATCCAAACCTCCAAACTGCCAGCAAAGATGTGTCACAATGCATTAATGATGGTAGATAATGTAATATCCTACTTAAATTAGAAGGGTAATATGGTAATTTTAATTTGATAATAATTATTATGTGAAATTAATTTTATTTCTTTTAGAGGAGTAATTTAAATTTTTATTAACTTAAGTTCAAAAGTTAGGTTAAGATAATTTTTGTACAAATTATCAAATGGGTTATAATAGTATGGTGTAGAAGTAAATAATTAAGTTTAACCATAAATATAGTTTTGGGAATTTTTAAATATTAAAATAATATTTATAAGAATTATTATGTTTATCTATGAGAGGATAAAATAATAATAAATAACCCAAGTAGGTTATCTCTTTATAAATTATTTAATATATGTTAACTTATTTTAATATTAAGAGTTTGGATCATATGCGGAGCACTCTTCCCGTGCGGATGTGCGGAGCATGCACTTTTGGGTCTTATTTGTGCACTTTAACGTCTTATTTGTGCACTTTTTCAAAAAAAAAAAAATTTCTTTTTCAAATTTTTTTCCAAACATTTTTCAAATTTTTTGCAAAAGTGCACAAATAAGGCCCAAAAGTGCACAAATAAGGCCCTATAGTGCATGTCCGCACGTCCGCACGGGAAGAGTGCTCCGCACCGGAACCGCACTCTTAATATTAATTTAAATAAAATTATCTTGTTAAACATAAAGTATTTAAAGTAAGAATAATAGAATGTTGATTTAAATATGGTTAAGTTAATGATAAAATGTAACTTATGCTTAAAGCTAAGCTAATTTAATTTTCCTACATATTAATTTTTAGTTAAATTACCTATATAAGCTTAGAATAATTAAATAAATAAGTTTGGGTGATTTTTGGAATTTTTCTAAACTGAAATAAGGGCATTTTTGCTACAACTAGGAAAATTGGATAAAAATGTACAATTTAGCCAAATTAGGGGGGCATGTGTAATATGAGCAAATAGTGATTCTTCTTCAACCTTCAAGCTTCACATAAGGCAAGTTACCTTCCGTTGAGGATTTTGGGCATAATTTTGGTGCGTTTTTGGTAATTGAGGCTTGGACAATTTAGGTTACACTAAATCATTCACATACACACTAAAATTGGGTAGATTCGTCCCTAAACAAGATCGAATTTCACTCGAAAGGCAAATGTATATGCTCGAACGTGTCAATCGGTTTTTATGGCAAATTAGATCCGATTCGGGATCATTTTGGGCCAAATTTTATTTCAATTTGTAGGATTTTGAGAGATATATTGAAGCCCTATACATAGAGGTTCACCCATGGATTAGATTTATCAAATTTCGAAGCCAAAAATCACGAACCCTAGAGCAAACGACGCGGCAGTTCATCAAGAAAATTTGCCCGCTCCCATCCTTCATTTTTGCAATTTGTGCCACCCCTAGATCCACCAAGGAAGTCCTCTTCAAAATTTGTTTGCTCCCTCCATTCCTTTATTTTAATTTTATAACGCCCCAATTTAACCACTATTGGGGAGCTACAGCGCCAGGAATTTCCTAAAGAAATTCCCTCAGGCTTTATAAAAACCCACCTTGAAAATTTCAAAACCTAGACAAATACAATTTCTCGATATCCATCTATTTTAAACATGCATCATGTCGCGCCTCCATGCTTCCGCTGTGCTACTCAATGTTCGGGCCCTGCAAACATAACTGGTCCCCCAGAAGCGAGGTTAGTCTATGCACAGACTAAGCAAGTATATCAGTGATTTGAGTACGTACAATAGCATAAATAAAGGAATCATACAGATACAGATACCGTATCAAACTATATCCCAAGGATCATAGATACCACACCTTTAGAATACAAATCACCTAAATAACTCAATAGGTATTTAACTGACCTAGACTCCTTCACAGATATTATCCCAATAATATTACTAAGTACCCAAGTAATCTAATAAATGTCTAACTATTCCACAAATCATAGAACAATATCTCCCATAAGAACTCACTTAAGGATAAGTTTCATCATAGATCTTATGGACTAACACAGTGATGTGAATCCTTCCCATCAAGTCAAATCCTCCGAGCCAAGGCGCTCACCAAGGCTAGCCAACCTTGAACCTAGCCGAGAAGAGCCATCAAGCCAAGAAGAGGGCGCTCCTATGAGACTCACACGAACCAAGGCAAGGGACCTACAAGCCAAGCTCCACCTTGGACTCGCCACATAGAGCAAGCTACCCCTCGGCTCCTCCATCTTCCACCGCCGCCACTTCCACCCCTCAAAGTACACTCCATACGCCACCTAACCACCACCAAGCGCCACCTCCAATGCGCCAACGCCTCCCTCAAACTGAAACCCTAATCGCTTCCCCATCGCTAGGGTTTCCTCCAACATCGCCTCACTTCCACCCTCCATAAATCGAGGCCCACGTCGGCGCCACCAGGCCCCTCTTGCACCACCATTCCTAACATCCTCCACCACCATTGGAGACCAAGACCGCCGCTAACCTCATCCAGCGCCTCCCTACAGCCCGCTTCAAAGATCGCCTCCCCGGGTTGCCGAAGGTTTTCGTCCGGCCAAACTCTTGGACTGAAGCTTGCCCAAGTCGATCCTTGTCAAGTGGTATCAGAGCCACACGAGGTTTGGCCTTCTAATCTATCCTTTTTTTAGTGCAAATTGTTCATTAGAAGTGCAAGCTTAGGTTTCCTAGTCTTTCACTTCCGATTTTGGCCTTGAGTTGTGTTTATCTCCATTGTTGTCTTGAAATCTTTTGCTTGCTTCGACTTCTGAATTTCCTGAGGTTGAAGAAGACCGTTGGCATACTAAAATCCAGTTACAAAACAAGGAAAACCATTACACAATCCTGCCATCATTTGCTAGTGAATTACTTACCATAATTGGCTTTTATTTCCTTATGAGCAAGCATTCATTGACCCCTATTTGCAGCCAATCCTTAGCCACGTTTGTTACCTTGCTTTTGGTGTATATTCTTGCTTACTAAGTTGCTGCATAAATCAAGTAGTGGACTTAGGTTAAGGGAATTTCACTTTCACATACCTTGTGGCTAAGACAACACCGAAATTGTGCAAAAAGGAAGATTGTTGGTGTGATTGTTCTCGAAATTTTGTGAGACTTTATTTGCTATTTCAGTATTGTATTAAGCTTCAAATCTTGTAGCTTTGCTCAAAAAAAAAAAAGAAGAAGAAAAGTGCTCAAGAAAAACCCGGCCTAAATAGGAGAGGCCATAGAAAAAGTGAGCCATTGAAGAGCAATTCCGTTTTCTTCTCTTTCTTTTGTTTTACATGAGGTGTTGGTTTGTTTGTGGTTGCTTGGGTGTGATAGTGGTCGGTACCTTCCTTGCTATTGCTTGTGGCTCCGACTTGGTAGTGAAAATATACACCAATTTTTGTCTTCCCCACAAACCCTAGCTCGTAACCTCACTTGAGCTTGTCATTTCTTGTGGATATTTTGTGCTTGGAAATTACAGATTTTGAGGACCCTTGTGTGTGCTCAAGGGACCATTTGCTTTGATTATTTTGTGGTTGTGCTTTGAGTGCTTTTGCTAGGTTTATCATGGGAGACAACCTCAAGGAATCCGGTGGGGGCAAAAGCGCCTTGACCATCAACGAGCCACCCACCCTACAATCTGTAATGGAGGCCCTAAGAGGGATATAAAGCTGTCTTGATGGGAAATTGATGGAAATCCAACAAGAAAACCAAGCGAGCATGAGAAGGCTAGAGGCTAGGATAGAGACCTCCGAGCACAAGTTGGACGACATGTCAAGGATTTGTGTGAGCATTCTGCCCTCACAAGTGGAGGCCCAATCTTCACACAACAAGCCTGGTGACATGGCCATGCCACTCTTGCCCGACGCCTCCACCAACCAAGCACCGGCCATTCCTTCCTCTAGTGGCGTCCAAGGTATGACTCTTCCTATTTCCGCGCCTATAACTTCTATATTTCCAGCCGTGGCCACTAATTTTTCAGGCCAAGATGTGAGGAGGCTCCATGAAGAGGTGAATGCCACCTATGAGCCACAAGGGAGCCAAACTAGGCTCACGACGCCTCTCACCCTTCCCGTAAGAAATGTCCAAGGCCGAAGGCAAGGCCAAGGCTTGGGGCGTGCAGCTGGGCAAGGCGCAAGGAATGAGGAGATGTTTGATCAAGGAGATAGGTATGGGAGGCAACAAGAACCCTTCCTACAAGGAGGCCGAGGCTACTACCCGCCAAGGCAATATGACTATGATCAACCAAGGATGCCCAAGACCAACTTGGACGTGGAGAAGTTTGGCAAGTCGGCTGACCCAGAAGAGTGCCTCCATTGGATTAACAAGACTGAACAAGTCTTTGATTTCCAAGGCCTCAATGATGCCCAACGAGTTGCCGTGGCTAGCATCCGCTTTGAGGGCTTTGCGGACCAATGGTGGGCCGAGGACAAGGAGGAGAGAGCACAAGCCAGCTATGACCCCATAGACACTTGGGAAGAGCTCAAGTTGGCACTCAAGCATAGATTTGTTCTGGAGAACTTTGCAGCCCGGATTCATGAGAGACTACAACAACTCAAACAAGGTACTAGAACCACGGATGAGTATTACAAAGAGTTGAAAACTTTATTGTTTAGATCCGGTATTAAATTTCCTAACGAGTATGTTGTGTCTAAATTTGTTGAGAATTTGAATCATGAGCTTAAGGCAATTGTCACATTGCAACACTTTGCAAGAGGCACCTCGGTGGAAGAGGTCCTCCATTATACTAACCATGTTTATAGGACATTGCCCCAAAAGAAGAGCTATCCACCTAGTTCAAGCTCAAGGCTGTGGAGTAATGCAAGCTCAAGCAACTCCAACTACACTCCAAGGCGCCAAGAACCAAGGCAAGAAGCCGGCGCCATGCAGCCAAGAAGAGAACCACCGAGGCTATCCCCACAACCGAGAAGGGAAGGCGAGCCAAGGACAAGTGAGATCAAGTGCTTCAAGTGTCTAGGCCGCGGGCATATGGCCAAGGACTGCCCCTCTCGCCGCCAAGTGTTGCTCAACACAATAGGGGAATATGAGTCGGATGATGAGATGCTTGAGGAGCCCGGAGACGTAGAGGAAGAGGAGGAGGAATTGCAAGTCAAGGCCGAGACACAAGGAGAGTGCTTTGTGGTTAAAAGGTCACTTATAGCCATTGAGGCGCCAACCCCTCCCAACCAAAGAGAAACCATCTTCCACACAAGATGTCTCATCCAAGGTAAACTTTGCAACCTTATTATAGATGGAGGCTCTTGTTGCAACATAGTAGATCAAGAGGTAGTGAAAATGTTTGCTCTCCCTACTATTCCTCATGCTCAACCTTATACTCTTTGTTGGTTGAATTTTAACACTCCTTTGAAGGTTAGTGAACAAGCTAAGATAAGCTTTTCCATAGGGGGATACAAGGATGAGGTCGTGTGTGATGTATTGCCCATGACCGCATGCCATGTCCTCTTGGGAAGGCCTTGGCAATATGATAGGGGTGTGATCCATCAAGGGGTCACTAATGAGTATTCTTTTCATCTCCAAGGTAAGAGAATTACTTTGCACCCTATAGCTCCTCATGAAATTATGGCTGACCATGTTGCTAGGGAGCAAAGAAAGTTGCAAAGGGAGAAAGACGAGAAGAAGCTTGTTTTGGCCAAGCCGAAAGAGGTGCTCAGTGCAATCAATGGAAGTCAAGCTTGCTTTCTTATCATTAGTAAGGAAGTTATGATTTTAAAAGAAGAGCTAACTAGTTTGCCACCTCTTATTGCTTCTCTTTTGCAGGATTATGAGGACTTGTTCCAAGAGGAGGTGCCGCCTGGATTGCCACCAATTAGGGGCATAGAACATCAAATAGACTTTGTCCCCGGCGCCACCCTTTCAAACAAGGCTGCATATAGAGCCAATCTAGCCGAGACAAAGGAGCTACAAAAGCAAGTGCAAGAGCTCCTTGACAAAGGTTATGTGCAGGCAAGTTTGAGTCCTTGTTCGGTTCCTGTCATTTTAGTCCCTAAAAAGGATGGGACTTGGAGGATGTGTATGGATTGTAGGGCTATCAATAACATTACCATCAAGTATAGGCATCCAATCCCTAGACTTGATGATATGCTTGATGAGCTCCATGGTTCAAGCATATTCTCCAAGATAGATCTCAAAAGTGGATATCATCAAATCCGTATGAAAGAGGGGGATGAATGGAAAACTGCATTCAAGACCACCTATGGCTTATATGAGTGGTTAGTTATGCCATTTGGCTTAACTAATGCTCCAAGCACTTTCATGAGGCTTATGAACCATGTGCTAAGAGCCTTTCTAGGCAAATTTGTAGTGGTTTATTTTGATGATATTTTGGTGTATAGCCGTGGGCTAGGGCAACATGCACAACATCTCCAACAAGTCTTAGAGGTCCTAAGGAAAGAGAAGTTGTATGTCAACTTCAAGAAATGCCATTTTTGTTCGGATCATGTGGTTTTTCTTGGTTTTGTTGTATGCAAGGAAGGACTCAAGGTAGATGAGGAGAAGGTGAAGGGAATCAAGGAGTGGCCCACACCAACCACCATGACACAAGTAAGGAGCTTTCTTGGATTGGCCGGCTTCTACCGCCGGTTTGTCAAAGATTTTAGTACATTGGCCGCCCTCTCACCGAGCTTACAAAGAAGAATGTGCCTTTCCTTTGGAGGGAGAAGCAAGAAGAAGCTTTTAGTATCCTTAAGCATAAGCTAACTCACGCTCCTTTACTATCCTTACCTGATTTTACAAAAACTTTTGAGATTGAATGTGATGCATCAGGAATAGGACTTGGAGGTGTGCTAATGCAAGAAGGAAGGCCAATAGCTTATTTTAGTGAAAAGATCAATGGGGCCGAGATGAATTATGAGACATATGACAAAGAGCTTCTAGCACTTGTGAGGGTCCTTCAAACTTGGCAACACTACCTTCTTCCAAGGGAGTTTGTCATTCACACGGATCATGAGGCCCTAAAGTTTCTAAGGGGTCAAAGGAAGCTCAACAAGCGTCATGCCAAGTGGGTGGAGTCCATAGATGCCTTTCCCTATGTCATCAAACACAAGAAGGGGAAAGAGAATGTAGTGGTGGATGCTTTGTCAAGAAGGTATGTTCTCTTAACCACTTTAGATGCACGCATGCTAGGGTTTGCTTTCATGAAGGATTTGTATGCTTTAGATGCTGATTTTGGTGACTTATATAAGGCATGCTTAGATTTAGGAAGTAAAGATCAATTCTATGTGCATGAGGGCTATCTTTTTAAGGGTCCTAGGTTGTGTATTCCTAGTGGGTCTAACCGTAGGTTGTTGGTCCAAGAGGCTCATGGAGGAGGTCTTATGGGACACTTTGGTGTATCTAAGACTTACCTCACCCTCAAGGAACACTTCTATTGGCCACACATGCAAAAGGATGTGGAGAAATATTGTGCTTCATGTGTGACTTGTAGGCAAGCTACATCTCGGTTGAACCCACATGGCTTGTACACTCCTCTACCTATCCCTCATAGGCCTTGGGAAGACATATCCATGGATTTTGTGCTAGGTCTTCCTAAGACTAAGAGGGGAAGAGATTCCATATTTGTTATGGTAGATAGGTTTAGCAAAATGGCACATTTCATTGCATGTCATAAAACTGATGATGCCCCTAATGTTGCTAGCCTATTCTTTGAGCATATTGTGAGATTGCATGGCATACCACATACCATTGTTTCTGACCGTGATGTGAAATTTTTGAGCTATTTTTGGAAGTCCTTGTGGGCTAAGTTGGGAACCAAGTTACTTTTCTCTACCACATGCCATCCTCAAACCGATGGGCAAACCGAGGTAGTGAATAGAACTCTTGGTGCCTTGCTTAGGTCTTTGCTTAAGACTAACTTGCGTAGGTGGGAAGAATGCTTGCCCTTCATTGAGTTTGTATACAATAGGGCCGTCCATTCCGCAACCAAGAAGACGCCATTTGAGGTAGTTTATGGACGCAACCCTACTACTCCCCTAGATTTGGTGCCTTTTGCAATTTCAGGTTCACCAAGTGAAGAAGGCATGGATCAAGCACTCAAGATCAAGAAACTCCATGAAGAGACAAGGGCCGAGCTAGAGAAGAGGACTACCCAATATGCCACGCAAGCCAACAAGAAGACGAAGGAGCTCATCTTGGAGTCGAGAGAGCTAGTGTGGGTGCACCTAAGGAAGGAGAGATTTCCCATTCTTAGAGACTCCAAGCTCAAGCCAAGGGGAGATGGCCCATTTCAAGTCCTTGAACGCATCAACAACAATGCCTACAAGGTGGATTTGCCACCTACTTATGGAGTGCATGATGTGTTCAACGTTGCCGACCTCACTCCCTACTTGGTGGATGAAGAAGAGCAAGAGCAAGGGCCAGATTCGAGGACGAATCCTTTTCAAGGAGGGGAGGATGATGTGAATCCTTCCCATCAAGTCAAATCCTCCGAGCCAAGGCGCTCACCAAGGCTAGCCAACCTTGAACCTAGCCAAGAAGAGCCATCAAGCCAAGAAGAGGGCGCTCCTATGAGACTCACACGAGCCAAGGCAAGGGACCTACAAGACAAGCTCCACCTTGGACTCGCCACACTTGGGCCAACATCTAGTCGTCTAGGAGACTTCTTCTCCTTGATGACTATCTCGACGCCAAACGAGGCCTAAGGCACTTTTCAAGGGCCTTTTGAGGCATTTAGTTCATGACATTTTTAAGACCTTGGTTTAGCATTTTATGCATGAATTTTAGGAGTTAATTTCTGCAATTAAACTCAAGTGGGACGGCTTGCTAGGGTATATGGCCGTCGCCCCCCTTCATTTGTGCTTTAGCTGATCTTTGAATCCCAAAACACTCTCAAGAGAGAATTTTCATCGTTAAGCTCATGCAAATTTGCTTATTTATGAGTCATATCAAAGCAGCCAAATTGCTCCTTGAATCTCCTTGGTGAGCCACATCCAAGCTAGATTCAAGAAACCTTGTTCTTTGTGGTGTGTCATATCCACATAGAGCAAGCTACCCCTCGGCTCCTCCATCTTCCACCGCCGCCACTTCCACCCCTCAAAGTACACTCCATACGCCACCCAACCACCACCAAGCGCCACCTCCAACGCGCCAACGCCTCCCTCAAACTGAAACCCTAATCGCTTCCCCATCGCTAGGGTTTCCTCCAACATCGCCTCACTTCCACCCTCCATAAATCGAGGCCCACGTCGGCGCCATCAGGCCCCTCTTGCACCACCATTCCTAACATCCTCCACCACCATTGGAGACCAAGACCGCCGCCAACCTCATCCAGCGCCTCCCTACAGCCCGCTTCAAAGATCGCCTCCCCGGGTTGCCGAAGGTTATCGTCCGGCCAAACTCTTGCACTGAAGCTCCCCCAAGTCAATCCTTGTCACACAGTGATTCCCAAAATGTCTCAATGGACTACACATCACATTATCATTCACATTGCAGTAATCTCTATAAATCTTGACTGACCCAATACAGATCGTATCACAACTTATCTATATATCACAATACAGATCGTATCACAGAATTTCCTAATAGTATTCAATTGATCCTTATATCACTTTATAAATTACTTGACAATAATTCTCGATGATTACCTTCTTAAACCTCAATCATCCTATAATCATACAGTACCCAGCTGGACCATATATTATAATACAAATTACTCCTCAGTGAATCCAATAAATATCCATTTAAACTATAATTCACCAGAACAGCCAAATCATATTATAACAGCTTCCATTACTACCCATCTAGCCACATATGAAACTATAGATCATCGGGATTAACCATTCATTAATTAAAATCTATACCCGGGTATATGGCTTTTAGGAAAAACACAGTGAAAGATAAACATCAACATATACAAAACGTTTCAAGAAAACATTTACAATCACATTCGAAAACATGCCCAAGAACTTTTGGGCACGAAGGTACCTTCTTCATACACACCTTTACATGCGGGACGGAAACAACATCGCTAGCTAGGCGACCGACCATCCCTCACAACAGGTAAAGCACCTTCCTCGACCCACTCATCCTGAACCTAGGAAGAATCCTAATCGAGGGGTGACCAACAGGAAAAACATTTTTAAAACCACACAGGCGTAATCATCAACACTTTATCATATAATTGCCACACATGCGTAATCATCAACACTTTATCATTGTAACGACCCAGGCCAGCCATCCAACCGGTGCCGCCTGTTCGTTAACATGGGCCACATCCCATACACCCCAACCCATCCCATGTTGACCCATACCCTCAAGGCAGGAAACCAACCATGGAGGTTGTTGGAGAGAGCCGAACACGCGACCTCCTCTCCCTTTAACAAGTAGCACCTTTAAGCTCATTTGTTACCAATTGAGCCGCGACCTATTGCAGAAGAGAAGTCACGAGTCGTTGCTGCTGAAGGCCGAGTCGTTGCTGCTGTGTTCTATTGTTGTTGCTGCTGCCGTGCTCTGCTGTGGTTGCAGCTGTAACTTCCGGCGACGAGGGGACAATTCCGGTGGCTACAACTTGGTTGTCAACGAGGTAAGTATGGGGTTTTCTTCGATCTGAAATTTTTAGGGCTCTGAATTTTGCTGAACCTTTGTGTGTGCAGATTGGCTGAATTGCAGGAGTATTGGACAACAATTATAATTGGTTGACTGATTTCGGTTGGATCTGTGCAGCCACACTGTGTTTTGGAGCAATTTGGGTTGATTTGTGGGGGTTTGCTGAAGTGGATAAATTAGAGGTATGATTTTAGGGGCTGAATTGAGGGTTTGTTAGTAGTGGCTTGGTATGGGTTAATTAATGCCAAGAATTGTTCGGATTGTTGTCGCAGGTTCGTTCGAGATTGGTTGGTGATTTCTGAGGTCGTTGTTATTGAGCTTGAGGCAAGATGATTCTTGCTCTTTCTTCTTACCTATATCCTAAAATAATTATTTCCAGTAATGATTTATGCACTTTTCAGTTATTCTGATATAAAATTGTAGGCGTAGAATTAAATGGTTGAGTGTGTGGATATTGGTTTGTTGTCGGATATTGGTTTGTTGTCGGATATTGGTTGTGTGCTTGGTTATTGGTTTTGTGTTGGATATTGATTGTTTGCTTGGTTATTGGTTTGTTGACGGATATTGGTTGTGCGCTTGGTTGTTGGTTTTGTGTTGGATATTGATTGTTTGCTTGGTTATTGGTTTGTTGTTAATTTATGTTAGATCATTATGTGGTTGTTGGTTGTAGCTAGTTGTGGTTGTTGGTTGCCGTAGTTGTGGTTGTTGGTTTCCGTTAGTGTGGTTGTTGGTTGTAGCTAGTTGTGGATGGTTGGTTATCTTGGTTGATTGTTGATGATTGGTTTAGCTGGGCCGGGGTGATGTTTGTATCACCCGACCACGTGGGGTGTGACCTACGTTGGTTTAAGGCCAGGCCGGGGTGATGATCGCCTCACCCGACCACGTAGGGTGTGACCCTACGTTGGTTAATGGCCACAATTGGATGGTGATCGTCCCATCTTAAATCTTGTTTGTTTGTTTCAGTTATGTAGGAGGGCATTACTCCTTATAGCTAACCGGGGTGATGATCGCCTCACCCGACCACGTGGGGTGTGACCTACGTTGGTTCAAGGCCACAACTGGATGGTGATCGTCCCATCTTTAGACTAGCCATGGATAGTAGGTTACTTAGGGTGATGATTGTCTCACCCGCTTATGTTTTCGCTGAGGTGAAGGTTGGATTGGATGTGTTAGTACAATAGTGGGTTTGATATAATTGGTTAGAACTGGTTGCGTATGGTAGTAGTATATGTATCTATGTTTCGTAGTGTTATTAATTTGCGTATGGTAGTAGTATATGTATCTATGTTTCGTAGTGTTATTAATTTACGTATGGTAGTAGTATATGTATCTATGTTTCGTAGTGTTATTAATTGACGTGTTAATAGTAGGAAAGAAAGTTGGATTGGATCGTCTCACCCGTTTATACTCGCAGTGTGGTTGAAATTGGATTGAATGTGGCTAGCATATTGAAGAGTTGGATAGGAATGGTTAAGTATTGGTTATGTGATAATAGTATATATTTTGATGTGTTGCTATTTAGCGTTGGTTGAATGGTATGATAATTATTTCCTGTGTTCTACTGTTTTTGCTTGATGATTCTTGCTAGTCTTTCATTAGACTAACCAACCTCGGGTTATGTTTCCGCGGTTGTCTGGTATATCGGGTCCTCCAGTCAACTAGTCTTTGCAGGTTTGGCAGCAGCAAGGGGGTTCTTGATCACAGATTTGTCTTCACAGTTAAAGATTTAGTTTTGCATCGGATTTGAAAATATTGTATTAATTACCTATTGTTTTGGATATAAATTGATACATTGAACTTGATGCAAGGTTTATAGGTTGTTTCAAACTTGAAACATGGATTTTTATGCTGATAACTTTTGTATATTTGGAAATGCTTTAGGTTTTCCTTTCTAAAATCGCCTTATAGACCTTCGGGTCTATGGCACTGTGATACCTCTGGTTTTGGGGTGTTATAATCATAACTTGAAAACACATAACGTTATAAACATCGAAAAATACTTTAACACATCAATTAATCCCAATGATCCATATCAACTCATCATCTTATTCATTAGCCACACAGGCACACATCAACCCACCAGACATTATCCACACAACAACCAAACACCACTTTTCTATACAATATCAACCATAAAGACAACATCAACCCATCACACAATATTAATACCACAATTCCATACATAACCTTCTCGTATACAGTATCAACTACAAATTATAGACATACCAACTATATCCCATTTTCAATGCCCTGAACAACATCACATATTCAAGATTTTAACAATTGTATTATAATTCTGATCATAATATACTTCCCAATATTTGATATGGAATCCATACTTAGCATCCAAGAGCAATTGCCAACATAATATCATAATACCACTAAATCAATCATAACAGTCAACAAGTTTATTTTACCTCATAAATCCAGAAACATGAATAATCATCACCCATATCAAACCATGAGATAAACACCACATAAAGATATATCACAAACTCGTGTGTATCATAAAATTCTTATCTAACCTACAAAACCCAATTACCATACGATATTTACTTGTAACTATATCTACAGTATCATACACATTATGATAGCTAGAATTTATACTAAATACGTAAACATTCACTGATAACTTGCCTTACGTCCTAATTCGCATTGTTGTAGCGAATTCCTGGATTTGCAATACAATACAAATTTGTTCATAACTTTTGATATATATATCCAATTCAAGATCCGTCAAGTTCCTCGTTCTCGTAACGAAATTCTTTATTTTATAATCCCAGTTCTGACTTTCCAGTAACTACGAATTTTGCCCAGAATTTCCAGAATTGTACAAACATACCCAAATTCAAATCTTCCACTTTCAAATCTTAAATCCAATTCACTTAGACTATCTTCCAACATCAATTATCTTCCAACATCAATTATCTTCTTATTAATCATCACTCACCCCTAATCATCTCCTTTACTCAAGAACATCCAAATCATGATATTAAATTAAAAAACTCTAAGGAGGAATCATACCTTTCAAGTTACAAGGATGGTTGCTTGATCTTAAAAGATATGGAAGTACCTTGTGGTATCATGAACCATGGAAGACATGAAGGAAGGTAACATCGTGGTGGGTGGCCATGGAAGAGCTTAATTAAGCATGGTGGCCATGGGGTGGCCATGGTGGGCGGTAGACATGGATAAAGCAAGGAGAAGGGAGGAGATGGCCATGAGCATGGTGGTGGAAGGAGGAAGAGAGGTGGCCGTGTAGGAGGTGGCTGCCATGTTTGTGGTGTGTCTAAAAGAAGGGAAAATGCAGCCCCAAAGGAATTAAAAGGAGGGGGTTAAGTCGGTGGTGAAGCAAAGAGAAGCCAAAAGAATTTTCTAGATAATAAACATGATATTTAAGGAAATAAAAAGCATAAAATATGTAAATAGGGGAGGTGGCCACCTGGGATACAAGAAAGAAAATGAAGGGAAGCTTCCTAGAAGCTTAAGGAGATTTGTATGGAAAAGTATTAAAAGATGATAAGGATTAGGTAAGATATATATATATGGACAAAACTCTATTTTGTCCTTATTTGCTTATGATTTTTCCTTAATTATAATGTAACACTTATACATGTGTATAAATTTAAAATACCCTATAAATTACTCGGAAAAGTTCCAATACCGATACTAATCCCGTATTACTCGTCAACTTTCACATAATAACTAATCGTAGGAAAATAACCTAGAATTTCTATCCAAAATTTCAAATCATGATATTAATTTCATAATTATGATAAACCTCAAATATATTAACTCCTCAGGCGTTAATCAAGACGACATAATCCTGAACGAGCTTATATCACCCAAGAGAATCAAATGCCATCGTTCCACAAAACGGCAAAAACCCAAATTTTCCAAATCATTGTCAATAATTCCTAAATATTGATTCCTCAAGATTAATCGAAACGTCAAGATCTTGAATGATCCCAAATTTGTTTTCTAAAAACCTCGGATATTACAAATTTTTGTTTTGTTTTTTATTAATCTTGATTAATTACATTAGTTAGGATTAGTTATAGATAATATTAGGCTAAAATAATTTTATTTGTCTTAAAATAGAATTTTTGGGTATTATCTTGTATTGTGAATTGTAACATTAAACACTTCATCTAGATAATATGTTGTCTTAGAAACGGGAATTCCGCGAGGTGTCCACAGGTTTAGGCTATTCCGCGAGGTAACCCTGAGTTTTTTAAAAAGTCCGCCAAATAACCCTCCGTTATCTTTCCTGTTAAAGTACCGTTAATTCATATTTTTTTAACGGAAATTCCGCGAGGTAACCCTCAGGTTTTGCAAATTCCGCCAAATAACCCTCTATTATTTAATCCGTTAAAAAAATGTTAAATTTTTATTTTTTTAATGTGAAAAACTGTTAATTATTAACTTTTAATACTTTTTAAAAAGTTGTTAATTGATTTTTTAAAAGGAGAAATAATAACAAATGCTAATATTTAGTATCATCCATAAAATAAGAAAAAAATTAATAATTAACTATGAATTAACTATTGCAATTTTCATTTATGAATGATACTAAATTAATAATTTTTTTAAAAGGAGAAATAATAACAAATGCTAATATTTTTTCTTATTTTATGGATGATACTAAATATTAGCATTTGTTATTATTTCTCCTTTTAAAAAAATCAATTAATAACTTTTTAAAAAGTATTAAAAGTTAATAATTCACTACATGAATGAATGTACTTAATTACATTGTTCATTCATGTAGTTTATTATTAAATGAATTTACTTAATTACTTTGTTCATTCATGTAGTTTATTATTAAAAATTGCATTTTTCATTAATGTAGTTACTTATTATTTTTTTCTTATTTTATGGATGATACTAAATATTAGCATTTGTTATTATTTCTCCTTTTTAAAAAATCAATTAACAACTTTTTAAAAAGTATTAAAAGTTAATAACTAACTACATGAATGAATGTACTTAATTATATTGTTCATCCATGTAGTTTATTATTAAAAATTGTAATTTTTTTTTTATGGTTGGTACTAAATAGAATTTAAATTATTTTTTCTTTAAAAAAAAATCAATTAACAGTTTTTCACATTAAAAAAAAAATTTAACAATTTTTTAACGGATTAAGTTACATAGGGTTATTTGGCGGAATTTGCAAAACCTGAGGGTTACCTCGCGGAATTTCCGTTAAAAAAATATGAATTAACGGTACTTTAACAGGAAAGATAACGGAGGGTTATTTGGCGGACTTTTTAAAAAACTCAGGGTTACCTCGCGGAATAGCCTAAACCTGTGGACACCTCGCGGAATTTGCAAAACCTCAGGGTTACCTCGCGGAATTCCCGTCTTAGAAATTAGTAGGATTATAAATAAATTATTGGAACATTTTATTTATGTTATGATTATTTAGAATATACGATTAATTGATTTTTAGTATCGTATAAATAATCGTTTTATCAAAAAGCCTTGAAATTGATTTATTTAGAGTTAAATAAATTCAATTAAAAACCAAGACTTGTATCCTTCAGATTTCAATATTTGAATAAATTATCTAATTATAATTATTTATTTTGTGTGATTTGAGTATATCTCGGAATCACTTTTAGAACGGAAATAAAACAGGGAGCAAATTGTTACTCGAAAGCAACCATCTTTGTTACATCGTCCAAATTCTTCGTAACTCAAGGCAAGTGACGGTTCGCTCTTGCAAATTATTCCATATTCATCTTAATTGACAATTAATTAAATGTGCTAATTAAGTTGGGATAAATAAATATTCTTAATTTGTGTTTGAGAACTTGTGTGTTAATTTGGTGTGAAAATGAACATTATATATTAGGTTGTATATTTTGCTAGCAATGACCCTCGTATATATATATATATATTTATTATCATAGGGTGCTAGATGAACTTTGATGTGGATTTGACGTGGACTAGTATGCTTAATTAGCACGAGTATTCGTAAGAACACTATTTACTTTGTGAGGTTTAGGTGTTTCTTTATAACTTGGTATTAGGAGGATTATTGCCCTAATACTTTTTGGTCATGACCTACCCTTATTTGAATATTAGCGGTGGTGCACTTAGCTAGTGCTGATATTCAGGATTCGTCCAATTATATATCTCGTATCGAGATTGGTGTGGATTAAAAGCTTTAGCGTAAATGCACATTTTGAAATTAAATAAGATAAGTGCCGTTTTGCATATAATTAATATACCCTCGGGCGAGAATTACAACGTGGAACCCGCCCGGTCTCTTGTCTAAAGAAAGTCTCATTTCCAATCTGGATTCACATTATGTAGTGAGGTTGGTTGAAGACCCATTAATTCAATGAGTCGTTTTCAACTTTGTATGAAAAATATAAACGTTCCCAAAAAAATTCATTGAATTCCCATAAGACTCAGTTCATTGGAGTCTTCTCTTGAAGCATGCATTTTCTTTTGTTTCAGTAGAAGTATGGTAGTCATATACCCCTTATCGAGTTTTATTAGAGAAACAATGGTAGTGACTATATACGACTACACGTGTAATAACCCTCAATTTTGAGTAGGGATATTTGGGTAATTTTCAAACTTTCGTTTTGTAAACAAATCGAATTAGGCATTTTCTGTAAACTCTGTAAGAATCATTTGAACGTAATAATATATGTTTAGGAAGATTTTGGGTGTTAAGGTTTTTGGGGAGTACTAAAAATAATAAGTTTAAGCATGACCTCGAGTAAGAACCGCGACCAAGGATCTAGAAGCACGAGCGGGGCAGTGCCGCGACCGCGGTTTTGCCTGTGGGCAAACCGCGATCGCGGGATTCTCGGATCGTCGCGGATCCTCGTCTTCCTCGAGCTTCCAGAAGGCCGACGTCTGGCTTTATCCTCGTGCTCCTAACGTTGGGGATGTGATTCGGTTGGAGTGCCGGGTTGGGGTGAACTCCCTCTCCCCTGAGCCTATAAAAGGAGCTCGGTGTGGCTCTTCTCCATCATCCATCTGCCTCCATCTCTCTCCCTTGTTTTAATTCTTATCGCCGGAGTTGTTGTTCGTCGCCAGAGTTTTTAGTAGTCGGAGGAGGAGTCGTTGGTAGCCTTTAGAAGCCTAGTGTGTTGTTGATACGCGGTGGTGGAGTGCAAGCCTCGTCTTCGTCGTTGGTAAGGCTTCGAAGCCACCCAACCTCACGTCGGAATGGAGATCCGCGACCGCGGCTCCATCCACCGCGACTGCGGGCTTGGCCTAGAAAACCGTGGTTATGCTAACCGTGGCCACGGCCTTGCCCAGCCAGCGCGATCGCGGCCATGGTAACCACGGCCGTGGCTCAGGCCTTTTTCCCTTCGTTTCGTTTCATAGCTTCCTTTCGTTTCGTATTGTACCTAACTTAGGGTTCCGTTTTATGGCTCATCGTCGCCGTAGGAATCAGTACTCAGATTCAAGTTCTAGATCTCAAACCCGATCTTTTCGTTTGTCTAAACTAAAGGCAATTAACTGATTGTTAATTAATATGGAATAAAATTGTTGTTTTAAGTTTGGGACCAGATTTGATAAAATGATGTGTTAAAATGTGAATCTATAATAGGTTGTATATATTGCTAGAAACAACGCTATTATATATATCTATATCATATTACTGTGAAGGATTTTTGGTGTGGATTTATATGTGAACTTACATGCTTAGTTAGCACGAGTATTCGTAGGAACGCTATGTACCTCACGAGGTCTAGTCGTTTCTTTATAACTTGGTGTTAGGAAGATAAATGCCCTAACACTTTCTGGTCATGACCTACCCCTATCCAAATATAGGTGGTGGTGCACTCAGCTGGTGCCAAAATTCGGGATTCGTCCCATATTATATATATCTCATTGCGAGATTGTTGTGGATTAAAAGCTTCAACGTAAATGTGCGTTTTTGAAATTAAATAAGATAAGTGTCGTTTTGCACATAATTAATATACCCTTGGGCGAAGAGTACAACATGGAAACCGCCCGGACTCTTGTTAGAGTAAGTCTTCTCTCCAATCTGGATTTGCATTGCGCGGTGAGGTTGGTCGTGGACCCAAATAATCAAGTTCGTGTTTTAAACTTGTGTGAAAACTTAACGTTCCCAAACAATTCTTCATACGTTTCCTATAAGACTCAATTCCTTTGGAGTCTTCTTTTCGTTGCATGCCTTTTTCTATAATTCCGTGAAAGTTTCGGGTTATGTATCGTTCCTTCGGTTATTATTCGAGGGACAATGATAGTAAATGGTTACGATCACTTGAACCATTCTGTTTTCACCCTTGCATAGTCTTTCATTAGACTAACCAACTGGGTTTTATTCTTTGCATGGTTGGCTGGTGTCATCCGTCCTATACGACACATCAGAGTTTGGTCCCCGCTAATTGAAGTAACCAATCGAAGAGAAGGCTTGCAGATGAAGTTTGCATTTTAAGAAGTAACATTTCCAAGGCGTGTATGTTTAATTTGAAATAAATGTAATACATAGTCATGTAATTAGGACTATTTTAGAAGAGTTTTCCGTTGTAATTTAAAAGTCTTCCGCTGTCATTATACTTTGTTGTAAAACTGTCCTTCTCATTTTACGGGAGTATTCTTAATAAAAAGGTTAAGTCTTATTCATTTAAAATGTCTTCCTCATGGTTATTCTTTCGTTATTTAATATTTACATATGTACTTAAGCTTAATTGTTCCGATTAAAGCCTGGGGTGACTTTGGGCGTTAACGTCTAAGGTCACTGGCGTGTGGCACTACCGACATAAGTCGGGGGTGTTATAATTATGGTATCAGAGCAATGGTTTTAAATGTCTTGGCCTATTGTTAGGTTTGAGAATTTTCGAAAATTAATTTCGAAACTATTTTTCAAACTATTTTATTCTTGGAATTTTGAGAGTTTAAATGTTAGTATTAAATTTAAAGTTTTATGACCTCTTAGAAGGTAATTTAAAATAATGGTTTAAATACTAGGACGTTAATTGTTATTTTATAGTCCTTATTAAAATGAAGTTATAACGGTTGAAATTAAATTTATTGTCTATTATTTTAAAAGTGTAGTTTTGAGAGTTGTTAAAGGTACTTAAAGAAGTGATAAATTTGTGTTCTAAATATAAAAGAGACTTATAATATTTTAGTTTTCATAATAATTGTGTTTAAACGAGAAAGTTAAATTCATTTAATAATTTGTATTGTAAAACGACGATGCTTGTAATTTAATTATAAAAGTATTAAGTTTATAAATAATTTGTATTGTAAAACGATAAGGGGATGAAGAGTTAACTTAAAGTGTGATTTAAAGTATTTTAGAGTGTGTTTTCAAACTTCTGCAAGCTTCAATTTGGTTACCTATTCCTTAGATCCATTCTTAAAGTTATCGTCCATTCTTAGGTTTAATGTCAGTTAAAGGTTGATATTTCTCCTAATTGATCCATTCTCAAGGAGGAGAAGAAGATCGTTTTAAGGTTAATGGTGGAGGGTCAGTCAAACTAATATAAAGTTATTTGTTTGGACCCTTACAATTCGTATCATAACGTAGTGATTGAAGAGTCACGTATAAGTTGGAAAATTTATAATGTCAAGTTGGGTATTGGCATTATTTTCTTTTCCAGTCGAGTTGTCAAGCGTTGTCTCGTGAGTGTAGTTTTGTCGAAATTCCTTATTTATAAGGAATTGGGTGTGTGTGTGGTTAATGCTCTATGGAGTTGAGAATTATTTCTCGTGTGTATACTTCGAGCATTTGTTGTGGTAAAGTGCATGTGGTGAGCTAATAAAAAGCTTAAAATACTTAGTTGTGAGTTTTATAATTTATTCATTTAAGTGAATAAATTGTTGAGAAAACTATAAATCATATAGAGATGTCTCTTCCTAAGGAATTGCAATCTAAAACGAGTGATGTTCTAGAATATAAATTTTAGTAATTTAAATGTGAGGACTTTATTATAAGATGTATGGTATAACTCTGTCTTGGAAGATTAAGTTGTCAAGCTATTGTATTGGGAGGAAGCTTATTTAAATTTAAAGGTTATAGTATAAGAATAGGTTATGTTGAGGATTTCGATAAACTAAAGGATTTGGTAAAGAGATTTGTCTTATGTGCGCTTAAGGAGTAAGGTAACAAATGTTACTCGTATATATCTATTGAAGGATTATGATAGAAGTGAATTATTTGAATGTTAAATTTTCCTTGGAAAAAGTTCTCCTTGGAAAAAGTTTTGAGTTAGAGATGGGAATAAATGCCAAATTTAATCAAAGTGAATAGTGTAAATCGCGAGTTATACACTTGATGAATAAGGAGCGATGACTTGTGTCGATAGTCTCCATAGTTTAGTAATCTGTTTGTTTGACATTTTGTCAATCATTTTATTGTAATATTTTGAATAATAAAGAAGTGTTTCCTTGTTCCAGAAATTACTAGATTCGTTACTTTTGCAAGTTGTTCGTCCATACGAGAATCCTTGAGTGCCAAACGTAGTACATGTCACGAGTTGATAAAGACTGTTTGGACTCATAAAGGACAGTGTTGGGTTGGGACAGGTGTGATTGTTCCCTACTTGTTAGCACTAGTTTCGAGGTCGAAACTATTCATAAGAACCCCTCTATGCTCTTGAAATAATGTCAAGTTGGGTATTGACATTATTTGTTCCCTTTGCTCGAAGTCATGAGCATTGTCTCGAGAGGTTAAGGTTGTAAGGATTCCTTGCTATAAGGATTTGGTGTGTGTAGTAATGCTCTGTGAAGTTTGAGGTTATTCCTCATGTGCATACTCTGAGCATTAGTTGGGGTGAGTTGTATAGATCATATATTCAAGTGAATAAAAGTATAAGAGAGATATTCCATAAGGAGTTGGTTTTCCCTAAAATGATCGTACCCTAATACAATCTGGAGTAAAACTTTAAAATTAAGAGTTATAATTGTGGGGTTTATAAGCGGGTGTGAACGTTGTGGGAATAGTGTTAAAAGCTTTTGGGAGAGCTAAGAGTGTGAAAGTATTACTTTTGGAAGACCTATTTGAGGTTTCGTTGTGAAGTTTTCTTGAGGAAATGATATAAGGACATAAGAGTATTAAGACGATTATGTCTTGGGTAAATATTAAGTTTCATTAAAGCAAAAGGTTGCTTGATTTTGGATAATAAATTGTTTGAGGACGATTAAGTGTTTAAGGATTTATGGGTGTTAACTTGGGTGGGTTAATAGGATGTGATAACGTAAGTGTGTGGATTTTATCAAATGGACTTGGTGAAAAAGTAATCTATGTCTATTAAGGTGATCTTATGATCAAGTTGGATAAATAAGGTGATTGATTATAATCTTGTGAGACGGATTAATAAAATCATGTTTGAGGAAAACATGAATAAAATATTGTGTGATTAATTGAAGAAAATTTAAGGATTCTGAAGGTCTTATGTTAGAGCCTAAGTAATGGAAAGATTTTTGGGTTAAGAAGATGGCATAAGGGCCAAATTTAATTAAGGTAAATATCGAAATAGATGAGGTGCATATGTAAGGAGTAAGCCGATATAACAATTGGGGGTACTAAGTTTGGGATATAAGTGAGTTTTATGTATGTACTTTGAGGATCTGATCATCGAAAGAAAGTTGGTAGGGAAATATTGTATTCTTCTGCTCGAGGATATCAAGATCTCTATGATGAGTAGGGCATAATAGCGAGATTATATTGGAGACTATAATGGATACTCTGATTAAGGTAATCATAATCTTGTGGATGATTATATCGATTCTAACGAGGGTAATGAACGAAGGCAGTATGTAGTAGGTGGAATCATGATCGAAGAAATAGTTCGACTTTGGTAATATAGGTTACGAAGGCAATTTTTTTTATATCAACTTAAGGAAGAAAATGTATGAACTTTGAGAGTCGCTTATAAGGAGAAAAGTTGAAAGAAAAGGGTGTGTTCTCAAGTTTAAAGGTGTATTAAGATCGTGTGATGATTTTTGGAGACTATGATTTAAGGTAATCATGACCTTGTGAGTATATTAAGAGTTGGCACATGAGATGATATATGGAAACGAGATATATGAGGGATGTCATGGTTGAGGAAACCGATTGACTTTCTTAAGGATTAAAATTGAGTACGGAATAATTGAGGATACTAAACTCAAGTGGAGAGGTTAATGTATAAATCGATCCCTCTAACTTGGTAGTGTTGGTTTCGGGGTTGAAGTGTTAGTTTCGGGGTTGAAACTATTTTTTAAGGGGATAGTAATGTAATAACCCTCAATTTTGAGTAGGGATATTTGGGTAATTTTCAAACTTTCGTTTTATAAACAAAATGAATTAGGCATTTTCTGTAAACTATGTAAGAATAATTTGAACGTAATAATATACGTTTTAGGAAGATTTTGGGTCTTAAGGTTTTTGGGGAGTACTAAAAATAATAAGTTTAAGCATGACCTCGAGCAAGAACCGCGACCAAGGATCTAGAAGCGCGAGCGCGGTAGTGCCGCGACCGCGGTTTAGAAACCACGATCGCGGTTCTGAAACCGCGATCACGGGCTTCTCGGATCGTCGTCTTCCTCGAGCTTCCAGAAGGCCGACGTCTGGCTTTCTCCTCGTGCTCCTAACGCCGGGGATATGAATCGGTTGGAGTGCCGGGTTGGGGTGAACTACCTCTCCCCTGAGCCTATAAAAGGAGCTCGGTGTGGCTCTTCTCCATCATCCATCTGCCTCCATCTCTCTCCCTCGTTTTAATTCCTGTCGCCGGAGTTGTTGCTCGTCGCCAGAGTTTTTAGTAGTCACTGGAGGAGTCGTTGGCAGCCTTGTGAAGCCTAGTGTGTTGTTGATACGCGGTGGTGGAGTGCAAGCCTCGTCGTCATCGTCGGTAAGGCTTCGAAGCCGCCCAACCTCGCGTTGGGATAGAGATCTGCGACCGCGGCTCCATCCACCGCGACCGCAGGCTTGGCCTAGAAAACCACAACCGCGGTTATGCTAACCGCGACCGCGGCCTTGCCCAGCAAGCGCGATCGCGGCCATGGTAACTGAAATACCCCAAATAAGTGGGTAATGGTATTTTGGTAAATTAATTATGGGATTTACTTAAAAGGGGAGAAATGGAATTTTGGGGATTAAATCCCTAAAACAAATTCGGTGGTTGTCTCTCCCGATTCTTCACGAGTGCCCAGCCATCTCCTCCTCCCAAATCCGTCCTCTTTCATGTGCCCAGCCGAAACCGAGCTTCCTCCTGTGCCCAGCGAGCTACTCTTCTCCGGCGAGCCGTCTTGGACCGCGTGGTGCTGTGGAGCCGTGGTGGTGCTACTGGTTCGTGTTGCTGCTGTCCCGCCGTGCTGTAGCTGTGATGTTGTCGTTCTGCAGCCCGTCGAGCAGCTGCTTCCGGTGGCGAGAAGTGGTGTTCCGGGGCTGAGCTGTGGCCACCAACAAGGTAAGAATGTGTGTGTGTGGTCTGTTTAATTTTCGGACTCCATCCTTTGCTGATTTTGTGGTGTTGTGCATGGACTGGTGGAGCTGTGCAGCTGCGGTTCATTGTTGTTGTTATGGTTCCGGCGACGAGGAGCCTCTTCCCGGTGACTACCGCTTGGTTGTCGACAAGGTGAGCTTATGGGTTGGGTTAATTTCGAATTGATATTGGGTTAAATTCAGAATATTGGCTGAATTTTTATGTGCGTTCGAATTGATATTGAATTGTTCGAATTGATGATGTATGGAGGTCCGAATTGATGTTGAATTGTTCTTCATGGGCAGTTGAAGAAGAATTTCGTGTGGAGCTTGGGTTGATTTGTGTGTGTGTAGTGCTGAATTTTAGAAGGTATGATTTAGGGTTTGATTTGGGGGTTTAATTTGCTGGGTTCATTCGAATTGCGCATGCATAAATTGACTGAGATAGGGTGTGATTGACCTAAATAATTAAGGGTTTGATTTTAGGGTTTTGAATCGGGGTTTTATTTGGTTGTGGATTGGATGAGTAATTAATGCCAGGGATTTGCTCGGATTGATTTCGCAGGTTCGTTCGGATTGACTGGAGATCTCTGAGGTCGTTGTGGTTCGACTTGAGGCAAGAGGATCCTTGCTAACTTATATATTTTTTATAAACTGATTATGTTTAATTTTACCGTTGCTTGAGCTATTATTTTTATTGGTTTGATTGACTATATAATTGCTCGGGTGATAATGTGTGATGATATGTGATGTGTGTGTGAGGATATGTGATAATGTGAGATGATGTGTGTGATGATATGTGATGATGTGAGATGATGTGTGTGTGATGATATGTGATGATGTGTGTGTGATGATATGTGATAATGTGTGATGGTGTGTGATAAGGTGTAGTTATGTGATTTTGATTGTCGTTGTGTTGGTTGATTGGTGTCGGTATGGTGTGGATAGTGGGTTTTGGAGGTTGTGAATTGTCTCACCTTGGTGATGTGGGGGTGGAGACGGAGATGTTGTGAATTGTCTCACCTTGGTGATGTGGGGGTGGAGACGGAGATGTTGTGAATTGTCTCACCTAGGTGATGTGGGGGTGGAGACGGAGATGTTATGAAGTGGTAATTGTGTGAAAGGGTTGTTTACGTACCTGATTAAGTGGTTGTTTGAAGTGATATATGTGTATATTTTAATTGTTTGTGAATTGTTGAATATGAGTTGAGTTATCTTTCTTGGTTGCTTTGGTCTGATATGGTGATGACTAGTATATATTGATTATTGTTTGTATTGATTGAATGTTATGATGATGAAATGGCTATGTGCGTGTGATATGAACTGTCTTGTAGCGTATCTGATTAAATGTTGACGTGGTAGTCAACTATGACTTAATGTGATTAGTGTATGTTGACACGTGTGTGTGTGTTGGATCGTGTGTGTGTGTGTTGGATCATGTGTGTGTTGGCTTGAATGTGTATGTGTGTGTGTTGGATCGTGTGTGTGTGTTGGATTGAGTGTGTGTGAGTGTGTGTATATTGGTTGTGTGTTGAATAGTGGTTGTGATTGTGAGTTTCGTGTGTTATAGTTGTTGGTTGTAACTGGTCAAGGTGGTAAATTCTGTTGGTATGGTTGTTGTTGGTAACTGGTGGATTATGAAGGTTGGTTGCGTTGTTTGACTGTATAGATTGGTTTCCCATCTTGAGGGTGTGTGCCAATGCGAGTTGAGTTTGAGGTATGAGTTGCAGTCGAGGTTGACGAATCGGCGGCACCAGAAGGGTGGCTGGCCTGGATCGTTATTTTGATTGATTGTATTATGTAATGATTATATCGTTGATGCTTATGTGTTTGTTGTTGTGAAGGTTAATTGAATTTGTTGTGTAGTGCAGTAGTGAGTTCAGTCTAATTGATTAGCTGTGGTTGTAAGTCAGTACTAAGAGATGTGTATGTGCATAGAGTTGTTGATTGAGGTATTAGTAATAGAGAGAATGATGGATTGGATGTGTCAGTGAAGTTGGATTGGATCGTTTTATTCGTTTATGCTTGCGATGAGTTTGAGGTTGGATTGAAAGAGGTTAGTATCGTGTAGAATTGGATAAGAATGGATGATTGATCGGTTATGTGTTAGTGTGTGTTTATGTTTGTGTTTTGTCGTGTGGTTGGTTAGTTGGTTGGTGTGATATTAGTCAAGTGTAGTTATTTGTATATTAAGTATGATCTGTTGTTGTTTGTTATTGTTTGATTGTCGTGATAACTCTATGGTTTTGAAACTGTTTTGGCTGGGCTAATCTTGCCATAGTCTTTCACGAGACTGACCAACTGCGGTTTACGTGCCGTGGTTGGCTGGGGTATCGGGTCCCTCAGTCAATCAGGCTTTTCAGGTTCAGCGCCAGCAAGGAGGTTCCTGATCATCGTCGATTTTGGAGTCGAGAACTCTACTTTTGGTTTGAGACTTTGACTTGATTGTATGTATCGTTTTGGTTTTGGACCTTGAAGTGGTCGAACTTGTTGTATTGGCGTTTGGTCTTTGGTTGTTGGTTTATGGTTTGTAAATTGTAGTACTTCCGTATGTTAAGTTTGATTGTGGTTTCAAACTCTGGACAGGTTTTATAGGTTTTTCCGCTGTGCCGTTTTGGGTATATATTATGTATGGGCTATGTTTTGCAAAAAAAATTCTTTTACCCGCCTTATAATCCTTCTAGATTATGGCACTGTAGCACCACTGGCCTGGGGGTGTTACAGAAGTTGGTATCAGAGCTCTTTTCAAAAAAATGTGTTCTTTCCGAGTTTTCAACTTGAGAATTTTTATACGTTGTTGTTATGAACGATCGGGTGATCAGGAATCCTTGCTGTCAACCGTAGTGAGTTGCGTTGGTAAGTATTGGTTGTTTGTGATGTTTTGTGCTAATGTTTGATATATTTATATGTGATGTTGAGTATTGATGATTAATTTCATATGTGATGTTTAATGTTGTTAAGTAAATTTTATGGTGCGTTCCCTGGTAAGTGGGACGTGCTAGAGGTTTAAAGAGTATGAGTATGGTAGAGGATGAGGCCGTTGGGCTTATCGTCAAGAGGTTGATACAGGTAGTTTAGTGGTGATGATTCTATATGAATTATTGTGCTACTGTTATTGTTAGGGTTGAGCAGGACAGAATAAGCGCATTCAGATATGGTTGTGTTTTGAGATGAACTTTGATGGTAAGGCATAGCTGTACAATCCTTGAGTACTGATGAGTGCTGATCAGGGAGACTGTTACAGTTGATTTTGATCAGGCTATTGATGTTGGAAGTAGTAAGGAACAGAGAACTCAGTTGCATCTGAAAAAGTAGAATTTCGCGACTATGGGATTCGGCTGAGCTGAGAAGTAGAATGCGCAGGTCGCAACTAGTGTGTCAGTGTTGGTTATTCCGCAGGGAACAGAAAGGTTTGTCATCTACAGTGATGTGTCTAAGCAGGGTCAAGGTTACATCTTGATGCAGAATGGGAAAGTCATTGCGTATGTCTTTTCGTCAGCTCAATTGTATAAGAGAGAGTTGAACATGAGACAAGATGGTTGCTAGAATTGATTGAAGATTGTGGAAAAGATATTGTGTATCAATCAGAAAGGGCTAATGTGGTAGTTGATGTTTTGAGTAGGAAGTTGACTCTCGAGTATACGGTTGCGTGCTTATCAATTCTGCCGGAGTTGCAACAAGAATTGTGCGGGGTGAGATTGAGATTGGTCTGAGAAGGAAATGATGCTGAATGTGATGGAAATTCAACCGACATTAGTAGAGTTGATCCAAGAGAAACAATCGCAAGATTCTGTGAGGAACAAGTTATGCAGTGGAGTTTCTCAAGGAAGGGCACCCGGAATTCTCATTCATGAGGATGGAGTTTTATGACTTCATAATCAGTTATATGTGACAGCTGATAAGAGATTAGAATATTGATTCTCAAGGAAAGTCATTCTTCGACAACAGTAGTTGATATGCGTTGATTCAGATGACACCTTATGAGGCTATGTATGATAGTCGCGGTAAATCGCCTTTGTGTTGGGATGATTTGACTGATGATGTGTTAGTTGCTCCTGAGCTTCTGCAGAAAACTAAGGATGACCTTGATGTGATTCGTGAGAGGTTGTTGACAGCTCAGAGCAGACAGAAATCGTATGCGGATGTTCGTAGACGTCCTTTGGAGTTCAGTGTGGGAGATCATGTATTTATTAAAGTTTCGTCGACCAAAGAAGTATTCAGAATTGGGAAACGAGGCAAGTTGAGTCCTAGGTACGTTGATCCCTTTGAGATTCTGAAAAGAGTTGGTGTCGTAGCTTACCAAGTGGCATTGCCGCCAGAGATGAGTGGAATGCATGACGTATTTCGTGTGTCTCGACTGAGGAAATATGTGTATCATCCGTTATGGGCTAGGCATGGAACCAAGGAAGGGACTTTGGAACTGGAATCAGTTATGCGAGGCAGTTATCCGAACCTGTTTGATCTTAGTTTCGAGGACGAAACTCTTATAAGGAGGGGAGAATGAAATACCCCAAATAAGTGGGTAATGGCATTTTGGTAAATTAATTATGGGATTTACTTAAAAGGGGAGAAATGGAATTTTGGGGATTAAATCCCTAAAACAAATTCGGTGGTTGTCTCTCCCGATTCTTCACGAGTGCCCAGCCATCTCCTCCTCCCAAATCCGTCCTCTTTCCTGTGCCCAGCCGAAACCGAGCTTCCTCATGTGCCCAGCGAGCTACTCTTCTCCGGCGAGCCGTCTTGGACCGCGTGGTGCTGTGGAGCCGTGGTGGTGCTACTGGTTCGTGTTGCTGCTGTCCCGCCGTGCTGTAGCTGTGCTGTTGTCGTTCTGCAGCCCGTCGAGCAGCTGCTTCCGGTGGCGAGAAGTGGTGTTCCGGGGCTGAGATGTGGCCACCAACAAGGTAAGAATGTGTGTGTGTGGTCTGTTTAATTTTCGGACTCCATCCTTTGCTGATTTTGTGGTGTTGTGCGTGGACTGGTGGAGATG
Organism: Rheum nobile; assembly: GCA_027886185.1. NCBI lineage: Eukaryota > Viridiplantae > Streptophyta > Magnoliopsida > Caryophyllales > Polygonaceae > Rheum > Rheum nobile. The sequence goes on from WOAB01000817.1 coordinate 244,666, forward strand.
TGCAGCTGCGGTTCGTTTTTGTTGTTATGGTTCCGGCGACGAGGAGCCTCTTCCCGGTGACTACCGCTTGGTTGTCGACAAGGTGAGCTTATGGGTTGGGTTAATTTCGAATTGATATTGGGTTAAATTCAGAATATTGGCTGAATTTTTATGTGCGTTCGAATTGATATTGAATTGTTCGAATTGATGATGTATGGAGGTCCGAATTGATGTTGAATTGTTCTTCATGGGCAGTTGAAGAAGAATTTCGTGTGGAGCTTGGGTTGATTTGTGTGTGTGTAGTGCTGAATTTTAGAAGGTATGATTTAGGGTTTGATTTGGGGATTTAATTTGCTGGGTTCATTCGAATTGCGCAGGCATAAATTGACTGAGATAGGGTATGATTGACCTAATTAATTAAGGGTTTGATTTTAGGGTTTTGAATCGGGGTTTTATTTGGTTGTGGATTGGATGAGTAATTAATGCCAGGGATTTGCTCGGATTGATTTCGCAGGTTCGTTCGGATTGACTGGAGATCTCTGAGGTCGTTGTGGTTCGACTTGAGGCAAGAGGATCCTTGCTAACTTATATATTTTTTATAAACTGATTATGTTTAATTTTACCGTTGCTTGAGCTATTATTTTTATTGGTTTGATTGACTATATAATTGCTCGGGTGATAATGTGTGATGATATGTGATGTGTGTATGAGGATATGTGATAATGTGAGATGATGTGTGTGATGATATGTGATGGTGTGAGATGATGTGTGTGTGATGATATGTGATGATGTGTGTGTGATGATATGTGATAATGTGTGATGGTGTGTGATAAGGTGTGGTTATGTGATTTTGATTGTCGTTGTGTTGGTTGATTGGTGTCGGTATGGTGTGGATAGTGGGTTTTGGAGGTTGTGAATTGTCTCACCTTGGTGATGTGGGGGTGGAGACGGAGATGTTGTGAATTGTCTCACCTTGGTGATGTGGGGGTGGAGATGGAGATGTTGTGAATTGTCTCACCTTGGTGATGTGGGGGTAGAGACGGAGATGTTGTGAATTGTCTCACCTTGGTGATGTGGGGGTGGAGACGGAGATGTTGTGAATTGTCTCACCTAGGTGATGTGGGGGTGGAGACGGAGATGTTGTGAAGTGGTAATTGTGTGAAAGGGTTGCTTGCGTACCTGATTAAGTGGTTGTTTAAAGTGATATATATGTATATTTTAATTGTTTGTGAATTGTTGAATATGAGTTGAGTTATCTTTCTTGGTTGCTTTGGTCGGATATGGTGATGACTAGTATATATTGATTATTGTTTGTATTGATTGAATGTTATGATGATGAAATGGGTATGTGCGTGTGATATGAATTGTCTTGTAGCGTATCTGATTAAATGTTGACGTGGTAGTAAAAAATGACTAAATGTGATTAGTGTATGTTGACACATGTGTGTGTGTTGGATCGTGTGTGTGTTGGCTTGAATGTGTATGTGTGTGTGTTGGATCGTGTGTGTGTTGGATTGAGTGTGTGTATATTGGTTGTGTGTTGAATAATGGTTGTGATTGTGAGTTTCGTGTGTTATAGTTGTTGGTTGTAACTGGTCAAGGTGGTAAATTCTGTTGGTATGGTTGTTGTTGGTAACTGGTGGATTATGAAGGTTGGTTGCGTTGTTTGACTGTATAGATTGGTTTCCCATCTTGAGGGTGTGTGCCAATGCGAGTTGAGTTTGAGGTATGAGTTGCAGTCGAGGTTGACGAATCGGCGGCACCAGAAGGGTGGCTGGCCTGGATTGTTATTTTGGTTGATTGTATTATGTAATGATTATATCGTTGATGCTTATGTGTTTGTTGTTGTGAAGGTTAATTGAATTTGTTGTGTAGTGCAGTAGTGAGTTCAGTCTAATTGATTAGTTGTGGTTGTAAGTCAGTAGTAAGAGATGTGTATGTGCATAGAGTTGTTGATTGAGGTATTAGTAATAGAGAGAAGGATGGATTGGACGTGTCAGTGAAGTTGGATTGGATCGTTTTATTCGTTTATGCTTGCGATGAGTTTGAGGTTGGATTGAAAGAGGTTAGTATCGTGTAGAATTGGATAAGAATGGGTGATTGATCGGTTATGTGTTAGTGTGTGTTTATGTTTGTGTTTTGTCGTGTGGTTGGTTAGTTGGTTGGTGTGATATTAGTCAAGTGTAGTTATTTGTATATTAAGTATGATCTGTTGTTGTTTGGTATTGTTTGATTGTCGTGATAACTCTATGGTTTTGAAACTGTTTTGGCTGGGCTAATCTTGCCATAGTCTTTCAGGAGACTGACCAACTGCGGTTTACGTGCCGTGGTTGGCTGGGGTATCGGGTCCCTCAGTCAATCAGGCTTTTTAGGTTCAGCGCCAGCAAGGAGGTTCCTGATCATCGTCGGTTTTGGAGTCGAGAACTCTACTTTTGGTTTGAGACTTTGACTTGATTGTATGTATCGTTTTGGTTTGGACCTTGAAGTGGTCGAACTTGTTGTATTGGCGTTTGGCTTTTGGTCTTTGGTTGTTGGTTTCTGGTTTGTAAATTGTAGTACTTCCGTATGTTAAGTTTGATTGTGGTTTCAAACTCTGGACATGTTTTACAGGTTTTTCCGCTGTGCCGTTTTGGGTATATATTATGTATGGGCTATGTTTTGCAAAAAAAATTCCTTTATCCGCCTTATAATCCTTCTGGATTATGGCACTGTAGCACCACTGGCCTGGGGGTGTTACAGTAACCATGGTCGCGGCTCATGCCTTTTTCCCTTCATTTCGTTTCGTAGCTTCGGTTCGTTTCATATCTTCGTTTTGTATCGTACCTAACTTAGGGTTCTGTTTTATGGATCATCGTCTCCGTAGGAATCCGTACTCAGATTCAAGTTCCAGATCTCAAACCCGATCTCTTCATTCGTCTAAACTAAAGGCAAGTGGTGGTTCGCTCTTGCTCATTATTCCATGCTTCCCCTTGATTATCAATTAATTGATTGTTAATTAAGATGGAATAAAACTGTTGTTTTAAGTTTGGGAACAGATTTGATAAAACGATGTGTTAAAATGTGAAATTATAATAGGTTGTATACATTGCTAAAAACCACGCTATTATATATATCTATATGATATTACTGTGAAGGATTTTTGGTGTGGATTTATATGTGAACTTACATGCTTAGTTAGCACGAGTATTCGTAGGAACGCTATGTACCTCACGAGGTCTAGTCGTTTCTTTGTAACTTGGTATTAGGAAGATAAATGCCCTATCACTTTCTAGTCATGACCTACCCCTATCCGAATATAGGTGGTGGTGCACTCAGCTGGTGCCAAAATTCGGGATTCGTCCCATATTATATATCTCATTGCGAGATTGTTGTGGATTAAAAGCTTCAACGTAAATTTGCGTTTTTGAAATTAAATAAGATAAGTGCCGTTTTGCACATAATTAATATACCATCGGGCGAGGAGTACAACGTGGAAACCACCCAGACTCTTGTTAGAGTAAGTCTTCTCTCCAATCTGGATTCGCATTGCACGGTGAGGTTGGTCGTGGACCCAAATAATCAAGGTCTTGTTTTAAACTTGTGTGAAAACTTAACGTTCCCAAACAATTCTTCATACGTTTCCTATAAGACTCAATTCCTTTGGAGTCTTCTTTTCGTTGCATGCCTTTTTCTATAATTCGGTGATAGTTCCGGGTTATGTATCGTTCCTTCGGTTATTATTCGAGGGACAATGATAGTAAACAGTTACGATCACTTGAACCATTCTGTTTTCACCCTTGCATAGTCTTTCATTAGACTAACCAACCGGGTTTTATTCCTTGCATGGTTGGCTGGTGTCATCCGTCCTATACGGCACATCAGAGTTTGGTCCCCGCTAATTAAAGTAACCAATCGAAGAGAAGCCTTGCAGATGAACTTTGCATTTTAAGAAGTAACATTTCCAAGGCGTGTATGTTTAATTTGAAATAAATGTAATACATAGTCATGTAATTAGGACTATTTTAAAAGAGTCTTCCGTTGTAATTTAAAAGTCTTCCGCTGTCATTATACATTGTTGTAAAACCGTCCTTCTCATTTTACGAGAGGAATCTTAATAAAAAGGTTAAGTCTTATTCATTTAAAATGTCTTCCGTTGGTTATTCTTGTGATATTTAATATTTATGTATGTACTTAAGCTTAATTGTTCCGATTAAAGCCTGGGGTGACTTTGGGCGTTAACGTCTGAGGTCACTGGCGTGTGGTACTACCGACATAAGTCGGAGGTGTTACAACACGAACCATTTTGTTTTTCACCCTTGCATAGTCTTTCATTAGACTGACCAACCTTTCCTTTCACTTGCATGGTTAGCTGGTGTCATCCATCCTATACGACACATCAGTGGTTGGTCTCAAACAACATTGAAGTAACAAATCGAAGACGAAGGCTTACAGTTAAAGATTGTGATTTAAAGTAATATTATTTTTAAAGTTGTCTAGTAATGATTTAGTCTTCTTAAATACATGTAAGATTTAGTTAAGTTAGTCATGTGTTAGGGTTTATTTAAAAAGTCTTCCGCTCTATTGAAATTTCGAGTTGTAGAAATTATCTCATCAATTTACGAGAAATTTTTTAATAAAGGTTAAGTAATTCATTTAAAAAGTCCTCCGCTATTTACTCTTTTATTATTTAATATTTATTTATCTATTTAAACATAATTGTTTCAATTAAAGCCTAGGGTGGCCTTGTACTTTACAGTATGAGGTCACTGCGTGTGGCACTACCGACATAAGTCGGGGTTGTTACAAATAAAACTATATAGGATCGTAGATGTTAGTAATCAAAGGGAATTAAGTCTTCAGAGAAGTTCAGTTCCTTAGCAGCGGAAATAAGTAACTTCAGATTCAAGACAAGTTCTTAGAGTGGGATCCTTTGATAACCAACTAGTTATCCAGGATAAAACTCACTCTTTCGAAAGGATTTCAAAGTCTACTTCTTTTATTCAAGCTTTGATTACAATCACCTAGAGTAGAACACACATATTAAAGACTTAAGACACATTTAAGACTCTCTACCTAGTTCGACCTAATCAAGCACAAAAAGCAAGAGACTTACACAATTCTTCTTACAAGAACAAGCACGATTTCTTTTCACGTTCAACTCTGAATGAATGCGTGAATACGTGAGAAATGAGAGAGTTCGATTACTTTACTTATACATTTCAACCGTATAGAGTTAAGATGTACAGCTGGCCGATTTGCATATTTAAAATAACCTAAAGAAATCAGAAAAGATAACATTTGTTACCAAATAATATCTTTCCCGATTTTACATACTTTTGTTTCCATAAAAGATATTCAAATAATCTCCTAAATTGTAACATCCCCAAATATATCCTTGAAAGGTATCACCGCCAGTGACCTCAGATTCCACATCCGAAGCCACCCAAGGCTTAACCAGTTTATACAAATCATAAAACAACATTTATAATACGAAATGTCATAGTATTGAATTAAATCAAAGTTTCGGAATTACATCCATAATCCAAATACAACCAAAATATATTACAACGGAAGTCTTAATACAACGGAAGTCTTTTTAAAATAAATGACACAAAAGTCTTGATCTAGCGATCACACGCCTAGGATCTCAACCTTGGTAAAACACTTCAAAAATTTCATATGCCTTCACCGTCGTTTCTAGCCTTCATGGAACTGCAGTTTACCTGATGTGTCATATGAGATGGATGACACCAGCCAACCATGCAAGGGAATATAACCGGTTGGTTAGTCTAATGAAAGACTATGTAAGGGTTAAACAGAAAGGTTCTAAGTAGTCGTATTAGGTTAGACCCATCACTTCTCGAATGAAAGCCGATGACGATAGTAAACCTCAATACTTCTACTGAAAATATCCAAAGAATAATGATCGATAGAAGACTCTGAAAGATTGAGTCTTACGGAAACAATATGAAGAGAAGACTCCAACGAATTGAGTCTTATCGGAAGTATGACAAGTGTTTGGGAACATTAAAGTTTCACACAAACATTTAAAAGCGACTTGACTATTTGGGTCCATGACCAACCTCACCGCATAATGCGAATTCAGATTCGGAAGGTGGACTTACTCTAATCGAAGCCCAGACGAGTTTCCATGTTGTACTTCTCGCCCAAGGTTCATTAATTATGTGCATAATCGCACTTGTCTTATTTAATTCTAAAATGTATATTCACGTTATAAGATTTTATCATAATCATCTCATCCCTCAGGATATAGAGATATATAGTCGGGAATAAATCCCTAAAGGTTTGACGCCGGCTAAGCGCACCTCCCCTATATTCGGATAGGGGATAGTCATGACTAGAGAAACGGTGTTAGGGCTTGAACATCCTATCCACCGGGTTATAAAGAAACGACTACCTCTCAAGGTAAGCAGCGTTCCTATGAATACTCGTGCTAACTATATCTCAAGTGCACATAAAATCCACTGCTAACTATATTTCAAGTTTGCATAAAAATTCACAACAATACCATCACGGTAATAACAAATATAATAGCGTTGTTTCTAGCAATATATACAACCTATTATAATATTCATTTTAATCATATCATTTTAAGAAAACTGTTCCCAACGAAACCAGTAATTCATCCTAATTTAATTAACAATTAAGCAATTGATAATTAATAGAAATATGGAATAATAAGCAAGAGTGAACCGCCACTTGCCTTAGATTAGACGAAGCTTAACAAAGCTCAACGACAACGGGTTTACGGTTTCGAAACGAGGTCAGATAGCAGATTATGGATTCCTACGAAACGACCCATAACGGAACCCTAAGTTAGATTCGATAACCAAATATACGAATCTAAAGAAAGACGAACTAAATCGAAGGAATGAAGCCTCGATCGAGACCACAAAGCCCAAAGCCACACCACGAGCCCAGACACACCGCGGGTGCGCCGGCCCTGCCGTGGGTGCGGTCGAGCTATAACGGCGACATGACGACGACGAAAACCTACCGTGATCGACGCATTTGGATTCGATTAGGATGGGCTTCGACTTCCCAACTCCTTGCACTTCCAAACACCACTTGGAGAGTACCTTCTCCTCCTATGGTAGCTCCGGCGAAAGCTTGAGCTTTCCGGTAACAATGGAAATGAGAGATTTGAGAGAGAGAGTTTGAGAGCTGTGATTCAACTCCACTCCAGCGCCTTTCCTTTTATAGCCCAAGCAAGGAGGTCAAGCAACCAGGTGACTCATGGTAGGCACCTACAACGACCGGATGGGACAGTTGTAGAGGCGAAGACAACGCGAGGACGACGCGGTCACGCGACGTCTGAAGTCCGGCGCTGCAGAGAATAAATGATGACACCGCGGGTGCGTTGAACCCCCACTTGACCCCCTCAGAAATTGGCCTTTCACCGCGGAGTGCGGTGGACTGACCGCGGGTGCGGTCAAGGCCATTTTCTATGCCTTTTGTCCGAGAAGGATTATGGGCATGGTTTTTAACCCCGTGTTAAATATATTCGTATCCGAACAAATATTCTAAACCCCAAAAATACGTTGAATGTATTTTATTCCACTCAGGGAAATATTACAGAGATCGAGCATTTTGCAGAATGTCTGAACTTCTCTGAAATTAATCCGACTATAGTACGAGAGTTTGAAAAATTACCAAAATACTCTTTACTAAAAATGAGGGGTATTACATCACCTCCCCCTTAAAAGAAGTTTCAACCCGAAACATGGCCGAATAACCTAAAAAAAGCGAGGCGTTACAACACTACTTGGACCACAAAGCGAGGCGTTACAACAGCTCGGGAAAGCGTCTAAGCATATCCTCCTCAGTTTCCCAGGTTTCCCAAGTAAACTCCTCAGTTCCTGACTTGGACCACAAAATCCGTACCAATGGTACCACCTTGTTCCGTAACTGCTTCTCACGGCGTTCGAGAATATGCACCGGTATCTCCTCGTAGGTACCATTTGTCTGAATCTCGTTGTCTTCATAACTCAGCACATGAGACTCATCAGGCACGTACTTCCTTAACAAGGATATGTGGAACACGTTATGCAATGGATGCGCCGATGGCGGCAATGCCAAACGATACGCTAGAGACCCCACTCTATCAAGGATCTCAAATGGTCCCACGTAGTGAGGGTTAAGTTTCCCACGCTTACCAAATCTAAACACACCCTTTGATGACGATACTCTGACAAACACTTTGTCACCAACCTCAAACTCGACTTTCCTACGCTTCAGATCTGCATAAGACTTTTGTCGACTCTGAGCTGTCAACATCTTTTGTCTAATCAAAGCAATGTCCGAGGCAGTCCTCTCGACTAACTCTGGTCCGAGCAGAACCTTGTCGGCATTCTCATCCCACCAAATCGGAGATCCACACCTTCGACCGTACAGAGCCTCGAATGGAGCCATCTTAATGGTAGCATGCCAACAGTTGTTGTACGTGAACTCAATCAGACTCAGGCTGTTCTCCCAACTAGTCGGACAATCGAGTACACAAGCTCTTAGCATATCTTCCAAGGTCTGGATGGTCCTCTCAGACTGTCCATCCGTCTGAGGATGAAACACAGTACTGAATCTCAACTCGGTTCCCATGGCCTTGTGTAATTCTTTCCAGAATCTTGACATGAATCGGCCATCTCGATCCGATACAATGGTCTTTGGAGTACCATGCAAACGGACAATCTCGTGTAGACACACTTTAGATAGCTTCTGGGTTCCCCATGTTGACTTGATAGCCACGAAGTGAGCACTCTTCGTGAGCCTGTCAATGATTACCCATATAGCATCCTTTTGACTTTGAGTCTTTGGCAGCCCCGTGACGAAATCCATAGCAATATCCTCCCATTTCCATTCTGGCACTGGAAGAGGTAGCAACTCACCACCTGGTCTACGGTGTTCGATCTTGACCGTCTGACAAGTCAAGCATTTCACCACAAACTCTGCTACATCCCACTTCATGTTGGGCCACCATAATTTCTTTCTGAGGTCCTTGTACATCTTGCTAGAGCCTGGATGTACAGAATAAGCGGACGAATGGGCCTCTTTCATAACCAACTGGCAAAGGCCATCAACGTCAGGCACACAGATCCGGTCCTGAAACCAGAGCGATCCATCTTTCTGAATCACGAAATCGGGAGCTTTCCCATCCATTACTTCACTGCTTAGCTTTACCATGACCACGTCATCAACCTGCTTCTCCTTGATTTGATCAAGTAGCATAGCTTGAATCTCAAGCATACTCAGGTATCCTTGATGTTGATCGTACAAGACTTCAATCTCGCACAACTCTTGGTTCAGCTTGGTCTGAGCAGTAACTAGAGCCACTACAGTCTCGTGCGGCATCTTCCGGCTCAATGCATCAACTACTACATTAGCCTTGACCGGATGATACATCAACTCGATGTCGTAGTCTTTGAGTAGCTCTAACCAGCGACGTTGTCTCATATTCAGCTCTTTCTGAGTAAACAGGTACTTGAGACTCTTATGATCGGTGAAGACTTGGCATCTAACACCATAAAGATAGTGTCTCCAAATCTTCAGCGCAAAAACTACCGCTGCTAATTCCAGATCATGCGTCGGATAGTTTGCTTCATAGGTTTTCAATTGTCTAGATGCGTATGCAATAACATTGCCTCTTTGCATCAACACACATCCCAAACCACTCTTCGAAGCATCACTATAGACCATATAACCATCATTTCCTTCCGGTAGCGCTAACACTGGTACAGAGGTCAGACACTGCTTCAACTTCTGAAAACTGGCCTCGCACTTGTCATCCCAGACAAACTTCTTGTGGACTTTGCGGAGCAAACCGGTCATAGGTAGAGCGATCTTAGAAAATCCGTCCCCGTCTATAATATCCAGCAAGTCTAAGAAAACTGCGCACGTCCTTCACATTTTGAGGCCGCTTCCAACTTGCTACCGCTTCAATCTTCTGGGGATCAACCATCACTAGTGGAAAAAACACTTTTTGAGGCTCCCTTTTAGAGGCGTACATATTTCAAAACGCCTCAACAACGACCTACGCAATCAGTTTTTCAGGTTTTTAAGGCGGATAATTATTTTATACGCCTCAAAAAAATCTATTGAGGCGAGCAAATAATTATACGCCTCAAAAAGTTTCCGAAAAAATATTCCCGCTAAAGTATTAGAGGCGGGCCAAATGTAGGCCCGCCTCTAATGGTACATAATTGAGGCGGGCGAAAAAGCCCGCCTCTATTAAGTTTTGTTGAGGCGGGCATATTATAGCCCGCCTCTCTTTCTTTTCTCTTTGCTTTTCTTTCTCTCTCTCCTATCTTTCTTTTCTCCCAGCCCCGATACCTCTCAGCCCTAACCCTCCTTTGCGTCCATCTCTCCCCCGAACTCCCTCCTCACGCTCTCTCTCCCTCACCCCGACCACCGGCGAGCCACCCCAAGCGGAAAGAGGAGGAGATCCGAGTTTATTGACGACGTCGCTGAGGAAGACGATGAGGAGGAAGAGGAGGAGTACGAGGAGGAGGAGTATCATGGTGGTGCTTCCAAGCGGCGCTCGTCGAAAAGGGGTCGGGTCTCTGCTTTGATTGACGATGAAGCTATAGTTGACAGTGACGAGGAGGAAGAAGAGGAGGAGGGTGAAGATGGTTAGTATTCTGCCGCTTCTTTTCTTTTTGCGATTTAGGGTTTTGTTGGTTCGCACACTATTAACGAATCGGGTGCTTTGATTCGTGACACATATTAGGTTTTACTTAATTGATTTCTGGGTAATTTTAGCTGCAAATATTTCTGTTAAATTTGTCACATTGGGGGGGTTTATGAATTTGGGACGGTTTGTTTATGATCTTATTGCCTTATAATCTACTGCAAATTACCGATTATTTAGAAGCTATTCAATCATAATTCTGGAATTCTTAGTAGAATTTTAGATAGATTGTGAAGTGCAACTTGGGCTCTGGTGGCTGGCATCAAACAAAACATGAATCTCAGTGACTACTTAGAAGCTCTTCTTTCATGATTCTTGTATCTTAGTAGAATTTTAAAGATGGATTGTAAAATACAACTTGGGCTATGGGACTTGCCATGAAACAAACACATGAATCTTTGTGTTTACTGATTGAGAATCTTGTGTTTCCAGACTTTATAGTTGATAGTGGAGCAGATCTCCCTGAGGCGGAAGGGGCAAGACATATGCGGCAACGGTCGATGTATAATAGAGAAGATGATCTTTGATTTTTAGTTGTTATTTGCAACTTAGAGTTGGATTTTCATGTTAATCGTTTTAGCCTGAACTTCGCTTGCTATGCACTGTCTCTTTGTTTTTTTCTTGTATGAATCTTCCTTGCGTTTGGCGTAAAGGGAACCGACTAAAACAATGCTTGTGTTTTTAAATTAATTGACTTAAATTTCTCTAATTATATATAAGAGAGAGAGTCACCTAGCCAGTATTTTTGTGTTACAGAAAATGAATTAGCTGTCACAGTATATGGGCATTTAGTTTTAATTAAAGCTCTTACTGCTCCATTGAAATGCATGATGTTTTCCCCTTTATCTTGCATTTTATACTGATTTTTATGTGACAAGTCCACTTTTCTGGAACTCCATAATGTTGAAGTTATATATATTATATTTTTAATTAAATAAGCTTCAGAAACTCACTTTTGGAAGACCTGGAGAACTCGTCTTCTTCGGTAGGAGCATACATAGACCTCTGGGCATGATTTGCTCAACTTAAGATCCCCTAGAATTAATCATCTTATACGTTATCTTGGGAAAAAGGCAATGAATGCCTTAGTGATCCTCCTGCATTTTTACTGATCAAGTGCTCTTTCTGAAGGTATGAGAGTGCAAAACAAGAGTTGTTTTCTGTGATGAAAGCCAGACGTGCAGCATACCTGAATCCCATTTCACGATATGCTCTTAGAGCAGAGGCAAGGAAACAAATTGGGGACACGGGGATTTTAGATCACATGCTAAAGCATGTCGTTGACACTTTTAGATCACCTGCTAAAGCAAGGAAACAAATTGAGCAGAGGCAAGGAAACAAATCTCTACATTTTCTTTTCCCTTTCATTTTCTTGTTGTTGTTGCCTCTTATGTTTGGATTTTGAATACTTTTAACTGGCTGGAAACAATATATGCATTACTGTCTTATAATGAATTGTTTATGATATGCATTCTAGTGGGCATCAGGTAGAAAGTCGGTTAGGTTTTGTTTGGTTATGTTGTTATTAACCATAATGGAAACAATAAAAAATATTTACAGTAGCTTTAGCAGAGATATGATCAGGGTATGAGCTTTCAATTTTTGAGCTGATTTTTTTTTTAAAAAAAAAGACTTTTTGAGGCGGGCCTATATAGGCCCGCCTCAACAACCGACACCCACCCAAAAAAAAAAAAAACACACTTGTTGAGGCGGGCCTTTACAAGCCCGCCTCAACAAGTCCCTCGTTTTGGCGCCGAAGTAAGGGACTTGTTGAGGCGGGCTTAGGAGGCCCGCCTCAACAAGGTCCTTTTAGAAGCGTATATTGCCCGCCTCAAAAAGGGTCCTTACTTGTTGCAGCCCCCGCAGTAGAGGCGAACGGTGTACGCCTCAATAAGTGTCAAAAGGCCCGCCTCTAAAAGGGTTTTTTCCACTAGTGCATAACCCTATTCTCATTGATCACATGGCCTAAGAAAGCCACTTCCTTGATCCAAAAGTCACACTTAGACAACTTTACATATAGTTGATTCTGTCTAAGGACTGGCAAAGTAATCCGAAGATGTTCCTCATGAGCTTCCACGCTCGGGGAATAAATCAAAATATCGTCGATGAAGACCACTACGAACTTATCCAAGTATTGGTGGAAACATCGATGCATTAGATCCATGAAAACTGCTGGAGAATTGGTAAGTCCAAATAGCATGACTACGAACTCGTAGTGACCATATCTCGTTCGGAACGCAGTCCTCGGAAAATCCTCCTCACGAATCCTGAGCTGATGGTAACCAGACCTCATATCGATTTTGGAAAAGACCTTTGCTCCCTGCAGTTGATCCAACAGATCATCAATCCTCGGCAACGAATACTTATTCTTGATCGTGACTTTATTCAACTCTCGATAGTCGATACAAAGTCGGAACGATCCATCTTTCTTCTTGACGAACAAAACCGGAGTTCCCCAAGGTGATGCGCTCGGCCTTATATAGCCCTTCCCAAGAAGATCTTCAAGTTGCTTCTTTAACTCTTGCATCTCAACAGGAGCCATCCGGTACGGTGCCTTAGAGATCGGCGCAGTACCAGGCTCGAGATCAATGGTAAACTCCACGTCACGATACGGGGGTAAACCAGGAATTTCTTCCGGAAAGACGTCTGGAAACTCACAAACGACCGGAATATCAAGAACTGATGGCTCATCTTTCTTGGGCTCGTCCAGATAGCATAGGTACCCGACACAACCTTGTCAAAGTAGCTTAAACGCATCCATCGCATTGATAAGCCTGCCGTTATTAGCGTCATTACGACCCTTGAATTTGCATATATACTGGCCCCCAGATGACACCATCACAGTCCTTGAGCTAAAATCGATTACCGCCCCATGACGCGTCAGCCAATCCATATCGAGAATAATGTCGTATGGAGCCATGGCTATGTAGATCAAATATGCTTCGAACTTCTTACCCTGGATGGTAATCGGAAATTCTGACAGACGCTTGGTGCCCACTAAATGTTCACCATTAGGAAGATTCACAACGAAAGACTCACAAGCGTCGTTGCATACTAAGCCTAACTTACTAACACAACTCTCCGAGATAAAAGAATGGGTAGCACCCGAATCAAACAATATACATACTGAAGTAGAATGAAGGTATAAAGTACCTTGAGCAATCAGAGCATTTGGTCCATCAATCTCACGCATCTCGTAAAGGCGTTGACCCTGACTTACAGAAACAGCTGGGGCTTTCCCCTTGTTCTGTGCAGCTGTCTGCGTCGAAGGACTAGGAGCTTCCACTGGTCTGAACCTGGGTCGATTGTTCTGTTTAACAGACCCTTGCTATGATTCAGCTCCATTCTGCCTTTTCTGCGGACAGAACGCCTGCACATGGCCCTCCTTTCCACAGCCATAGCATATCTTCTTTTCCTTCGGACACGCATTGCTCTTGTGCCCGAGTGTACCACAATTGTAGCACTGGAACAGATTCCTGCCTTGACCCGACTGTTGCATAGACCCTCCATGAATCATATCCGTTTTTTATTTGCCAGACTTGGCAAAATTAGACGGTGGCGTGGGACGCTTGAATCCACTCGCCTGAGACTGGTTCTGCATTGACCTCTGGCGATTGCGCTTCTTCGTTGACTCCTCCAGAGTCACTTCCAGTTTGTAGGCAGCGTCCACGTACTGCTCCAACGTAGAGCATCCGTGACGTACCATTAACGACTTAATGTCTGGATTCATCCACTCATGGAAATGCCAGATCTTTTGCTCATCACTGGACACCTCCGGCCCAGCATATTGTAGCAGATGATTGAACTTGGCCGCAAGCTCAGTCACTTTCAATCCATCCGTCTTCGGATAGAGGAACTCCTTATGTTTTTCTTCTCTCATAGCTCGGGAGAAGAAACGTTCAGTCATTTTGGCTTTGAACATCCCCCAGTTCAAACTAGGGTGATCAGCTAGGCCGGTACCTTCCCACCACTCGCTAGCTACCTCATTCAGCTGAAGGGAAGCAATGTGCACCTTCTCAGCTTCAGTGCACTCAACATTGTGGAACAATCGTTCCATGTGCGAGAACCAATGTGCCACCCTAACTGGCTCTCCTTTCCCATCATAGCTATCAGGCCTCATAGAGCTTATGGCCTTCAGTGTTTGGCCATAGTCGCCTCTATTCCTGATCGCTTCCTCTTGGGGTACATGCATATTAGGCTCCTCAAATCTAGGAACCGCTGGGGGAATTGGCACAACTTGTGCCCGAGGCGCGTTTGGTCGCATAATGTATGTGAATGCTTGCATCACAATTCCCCGAATAGCCTCTATTTCTACAGCGTTAAACACTACTGGAGCGTTAGGCGGAACTTGGTCATTGCCCACTGGATTGTTATTAGAAGCAGACTCGTGTTCATCCATGGGGTTTGCAGTGTTCCTCTCATTTGGTCTGGGGTCATTGCTTGGCCCAGCACCAGCACGAATGGTGTTCCTTGTGTTCACCATCTGTTTACCGATCAAATTCCAAGTATTTTATAACATTAATATTATTCCAATGTACTCAATGTAATAAAATCACTTAGAATAGATCAAACTTGGAAATTTTCATTGATAAACTCAAACTGAGCTAATAGGTTCTACAAAAGGGATCTCCCGAGCGTCAAGACAAAATTGCTCGAAGACTTAGGTTTTTAACAAAACGAACACTGAAATACAAGAAAAGAAACTGCTAATGAGCACTGGCCCAATCATGGCGCCCTGAAACGTTTCCTGTAATCACAACTCCTCATACATGGCTTCTTCGAACGGGGTTTACCATCGAAATCTGGTGATTGACTTCTCACCCTGCTCGGTCCTGGAGCACATGGCTCATTCCTTGGCCTTGCCCTTCTTCGAGCATGCTCTACAGCCTCATCCATCTAACGGCGCTCTTCAGGGGAAATCATATGACTCAGGTGAAGTGCCTCTCGCGAGTCAGGGCTCAACCTCAGCCTCCTCTGAGCAGGAATAGGCTGTGAGTCCTCAGATGCATTTTGTGGATCACTCCTTCTGCTGATGCCAAACTCAGCATAGAGTGTCTCCCAATCGGCCAAAGTCAATGGCGAGTACTCTCGTTCAGGCGGCAACTCCGGACTTGGATAGATAAACTCCATCCCCGGGTCCTCGCTGCCCATCAATAAGCGCTCTAAGCAATCGGACTCGTGGCCCTGATCCTCTGGATCTTCTTCAGGATCCTTATCCTCTGGATCCTCTTCAGGATCCTTATCCTCTGGATCCTCCTCGGGAATCAACTCGATCATAAAGTCATCGTCGTAGTACCCTCTTGCGTACTCTGACGGATAACCCTCATCCTCAGTGTCCTCCCTTGGCTCCTCTTCGGGCTCTACCACAGGAACCTCGGTTTTATTGGACACTAGCACTACCGACTCAGGGAGTACGGTCTTCACCTCCTCGGGTGGACTACTAGATTCTCCGATCTCAAAGCATCGCAGGGGAACTGGAAACTCAAGCCTCATTGGAGATGGCGGAGCCACCTCGGCTTCTTCCGAGTTCCTTTAAAGAGAACAAAATGCACCAATATCTACGTGCGACGAGAAGAGAGTTAGTCTTTCTAAATATAGAAGCGAACTTACTATATCAGACTAAAGAGAAGGCACGACTAGAACGGCATAATTTTTTTCAAGCGAAATTTTTTTATTTGGAAATTCAAATCCTTCGAAAATATTTTTCAGTTCAAAACGAGTAAATGGTTTATAAAATCCCAACCCATTTTAAAAAAATTCGGCTCTGATACCAAATCTGTAACACCCCCAAATATATCCTTGAAAGGTATCACCGCCAGTGACCTCAGATTCCACATCCGAAGCCACCCAAGGCTTAACCAGTTTATACAAATCATAAAACAACATTTATAATACGAAATGTCATAGTATTGGATTAAATCAAAGTTTCGGAATTACATCCATAATCCAAATACAACCAAAATATATTACAACGGAAGTCTTAATACAGCGGAAGTCTTTTTAAAATAAATGACACAAAAGTCTTGATCTAGCGATCACACGCCTAGGATCTCAACCTTGGTAAAACACTTCAAAAATTCCATCTGCCTTCACCGTCGTTTCTAGCCTTCATGGAACTGCAATTTATCTGATGTGCCGTATGAGACAGATGACACCAGCCAACCATGCAAGGGAATATAATCGGTTGGTTAGTCTAATGAAAGACTATGCAAGGGTTAAACAGAAAGGTTCTAAGTAGTCGTATTAGGTTAGACCCAACGCTTCTCGAATGAAAGTCGATGACGATAGTAAACCTCAATACTTCTACTGAAAATATCCAAAGAATAATGATCGAGAGAAGACTCTGAAAGATTGAGTCTTACGGAAACAATATGAAGAAAAGACTCCAACGAATTGAGTCTTATCGGAAGTATGACAAGTGTTTGGGAACATTAAAGTTTCACACAAACGTTTAAAAGCGACTTGACTATTTGGGTCCACGACCAACCTCACCGCATAATGCGAATTCAGATTCGGAAGGTGGACTTACTCTAATCGAAGCCCAGACGAGTTTCCACGTTGTACTTCTCGCCCAAAGTTCATTAATTATGTGCATAATCGCACTTGTCTTATTTAATTCTAAAACGTATATTCACGTTATAAGCTTTTATCATAATCATATCATCCCT
This sequence comes from Rheum nobile, assembly GCA_027886185.1. Classification (NCBI taxonomy): domain Eukaryota; kingdom Viridiplantae; phylum Streptophyta; class Magnoliopsida; order Caryophyllales; family Polygonaceae; genus Rheum; species Rheum nobile. Next base: position 261,994 of record WOAB01000817.1, read on the forward strand.
CAGGATATAGAGATATATAGTCGGGAATAAATCCCTAAAGGTTTGACGCCGGCTAGGCGCACCTCCCTATATTCGGATAGGGGATAGTCATGACTAGAGAAACGGTGTTAGGGCTTGAACATCCTATCCACCGGGTTATAAAGAAACGGCTACCTCTCAAGGTAAGCAGCGTTCCTACGAATACTCGTGCTAACTATATCTCAAGTGTACATAAAATCCACTGCTAACTATATTTCAAGTTTGCATAAAATCCCACAACAATACCATCACTGTAATAACAGATATAATAGCGTTTTTTCTAGCAATATATACAACATATTATAATATTCACACTAGTGGAAAAAATCCTTATAGAGGCGGGCCTTTGGACACTTATTGAGGCGAACACTGTTTGCTTTAACTAAGGGGGCTGCAACAAGTAGATGCACTTTTTGAGGCAGACATTCTAAGCCCGCCTCAACAAGTCCCTCATTTTGGCGGGAGTATATACTTATAGAGGCGGACGTATACAAGCCCGCCTCAACAAGTAGATGTTGAAGATCAAGAAGAACATCCATTTCAGAATAGGTTCCTGATTTTATTCACAGAATAATATACAACAAATAACAGATTTCATCAGAGTACAGTCAGGTTCTCAACAACAGTTTACATGACAAGTAAAAACAAGTTCAATCCGATAATAAAAATACTTCGATGTAAAATACTGTGCCCATTGCTCACGAACAACATCCATTTCTTCATAAGTATACGATGTCTTCCTCTTAGGATATAGCTTCATAAAAAACACAGAAGTTATTGACAAAAAACACAAATACTATAAATATATAGTTAGTTAAGTTACATACCTTATCTAGTCGGTCATTAGAGTCATAGAGTCCCGTGACTATATCTAACATGAACTTCATGACATAATAGCCACACTCGGTTCCGCCGCTTTGTTGAGCGCACTAATTACACAACATAAGGGGGTTGTCTTAGATACAAGGCCTTTGATTATAAATAAACAAACCTAAAGCGTATAAAATGCTATATGTACCTCTATATTGCAGACTCTCAACGTCTTACGTTTTCCTATTAATTTCTCGCACTTCCCACCTTGATACTTATACACTTGAAATGCCCTAGAAAATCAACATAATACACTCATGAAACTGATATTGTTAATATTCCAAAAAAAAACTAATTCGTAAGCAAAATAACTTACAAATTCATGATTCCAGATGCATCAGTTGTTCTGTTGCCTTGACCTTTTAGAGAATCGAAAAGATAGACCTGTGCTCTAAATAGGTCTATCACGTACAGAATCCAATGATTGCTGCATCATTTAAAAGTAAATTGATAAATATTAATGATTGCTTAAAATACTAATTATATATGAAACTTATTGAAAACACTTACTCTTGATTATATGGGAGTAAAAACAATTTGGCACTGTTAGAATCTTTAATCGTATTCTTAACAGTTTCAGCATTGAACACACGTTGCAAGTAATCTGCTGGAACAGTTGCATCGGCCCTGATTCTAGTGCTTGACACTATCTCAGGACAAATGAACCCAATTCGAGAATTTTCAAATGCATATGTGTGATTGTCCAATAAATACCTGCACATTTAAAGGTATTTGATTAAACGATTATGAATGGTAATGTAAAAATGATTAAAGAAAAAACGATTAAGAATGATAGTTGACAATTAAAAGATAAAGACTGATCAAAACATTTACATCATGTAGACTTGAATCACAGAAATGTTTAAGCACGCCCCCTTAAGGAACTCTTCTACATCGGATGCAGTGACGTATGTTTATTGATCTCTCACATAATTCCAAACCGAGGCATCCAATGGGATGGGAGTACTATCATATATACCACCCGGCGCCGAAGACATAATAAAATGCAAGTATTTGCATGACTGGCCATGACCTCGAATTTCTTCGTTTTCTGCTTCCTTCCTTTTGGCGGCTGATTCTTCCGTTTTACGATCACAGCTACCAACCGCCTCTTTGTTGGACTGAGACTTAAGAGTTATTTAGACATGAAATTTCCAAAAAATAACAATGAAGTAACATTTGTATTATTGAGCACAAAGGTCTTACCTTTGTATTTTTGGCGCTGTCATCCACCTTTTTAGAGAGAAATGACTTGGACTTCTTTGTTGGGCGTGGAGTATAGTCCTATATATAGAATTATAGATGAGAAAGAGTGAGTAATGTGGTGTACATTATTATTGAGCACAAAGGTCTTACCTCGTCGTCTTCGAAAATCACTAAGCGGATCGGCCATTGCACGAAACTACCCTGAGCACCGCCTAAGTTAGTGAAACCATCACCCGTAGGTACCGGAAGAATATCATCATTATGTCCATCATAAACAAAATCAACTTGGACTTTGTAGTGATCAGGCTTCATCGGTGTAAAGTGTTGGGACGATGCACCGTTTGAGGGTTGTACCATACCATCTGCTACGAGCACTTTGTTACCAGAATCTTTATCCTCAAGGGCAAGATGGCATGGAGTCCTTTCTTGCATATAAAGTAAAATGAAAAATGCAATACTAAGGTTGCGGCATGGAATTTTAATTCATGTTATAAGAGGTCTTAGCATGAAGAGTTCATGACAATACTCAAACTCAATCATACCTTTAGCTCACGTGGTTGCGGTGTGGAATCAGGACGAGTGGTATAGGAAGCATTAACATTAAGTTCAAGAACGGGAGTAGAAGTGGAGTTTGGTTGATTTATATGTAACATGAAGCGTAGTTGCTTTTGGAGGGCCTCAGCCACCCTTTTATCTAATTCACCTTCAAACTCCTTTCTAATTTCAGCTTTGATTGATTCGATCAGATCTGATGAAGCTTCACTAGAACATCTTCTCCGTCATTCTCTTGGACTGAAAGCAACTCTATAACCAACATTTCCACCCATTGCCTTGACACGGCCACGATGATCTTTTTTCCCAATAGCTTTGGTGAGGGCATTCTCATCATCCTCGAAAGTAAGGTTTCCTTTTTCTTCTTCTTCGATATACTCCTCCTATAATGCCAATTAGGAGAGTATAAATTAGTTCATATTTCCAAGTCAATTTAAGTAAATATTCATTAAAAAATCACTACTTATAACTTTTCTTGCAATTTCTACGGCTTCCTTATCGTTCGGGTTAACTTCCCACTTTCCATCCTTACTTCGAACTTGATGAGCCAAAACCCACTCCTTTGATCTATATTTTCTAGCTCTAGGAACCGATGAGTTCACTGAGGAGCTACTTGATAGAGATAAAGCTGCTTCCGATGGGAGTCGTCCTTCTTTTATCCACTCGTGTTGTTTTCTAATATAACCCGCCTGGCCGGTGAGATGAGGACAATTGTTTAATACTGCACTTGCCCTTGCTTTCTCACTACGAGCCTGTCAAAAGGCACATAGATTTATAACCAACGATTTCCGCTGACTAGAAATCTTTAATAGTAAAAAGAAATAGCATTATTACCAATGACTCCGGCTTGTAATATTCTTTAAGAAAAACTGACCAATCAGTCTCTGTAATGTGGTGGTAGATTTCCCAAGGCATCTTGTTTGTAGGATATTTCGACGGCTTTTGCTTCTTAGTTATCCATCGACGCACCAACTTGCTCTTGAAATCTCTAAATCGTTTTGCCACACAAGAATGAAAGTATTTTTCCCTTGATTTATCTACATCCTCAATGATGTGGAACATAAGCTGTGGATTTTTACAATAAGTTAGATTAATTGTTAATATAGTATATATTTAAAACAATTTAAAATGTCATTATACCTTGGTCTTCTCCCAAAACCCTTGCCTCGTCTGCTCATCTATCTTTCGGTATTCTTTCTCGTTAATATTAATTCTTTGAGCACAACTTCCAACTTGCTTCCCGTATTCTTTCGACCACTCGCCATCAGGGACATTTAACTCATTAAACTCAAGGTGCATAGGCTTTTTTACTTGAACTCCTTTTGACGGACCACGCCCTTTAGCGATCTGTGTAATCGCGCTAACACCTTGTGATTCATGATCACCTTGGGTAGGGAGAATAGCATTTCCACTTTCGTTAGACATAGTGGCTAGAATTCCTGCAACAAGCACACAAAAAAAAGAATTCCTGCATCAAACGCCTTCAGTGTGCCGCATCAGAAAATTAACAGTCTTAACTAAATTTATGATGAATATAAATCAAATCTTTTGCTCTTCATTTTCACAAACTGGAAGCCCAATCAAGGAATCAATTAGGAAGGGAAAGGACTATGTCGTAAGGACTAATCTTAAGGAGTATTCCGACAAACCGATTAAGCTTCTAACAGAGCCAAACCTTCCTGTTTTCAAAAAAGAAAGTTAGGTCAAGCCAGGCCGAACCTGCAATGATCTACTAATCACGAACTCTTATCTAATACAAAAATAAAAATCCAAAACCAAAATGGTTACACAACAGTAGGATCAAATGAAAAGCATTGAATAATAATACAGGATCAAGTCCAACTTGTACAATACCAAATAAGTCCTGAGAAAATTATTAAATATAATAGGAGTGCCATAAAGGTAGCACACTTACAAGGATTTGAATACTACTGGGCTCATACCCATATCAATCAATAAAAGATTCAATCTACGTTTGTAGATTGTATTTCCTTGTACCTTAGTAATCACATATATAGTCAACCTGGTTTAGCAGCCATCGAACCATACATAGTTTCTATCAGTAAAAAAATTAAGAAAAATCATGTAAGCCATTGAAACAAAGGTGAAGTTCACAACGGAAACAGAAGCAAGCAATCAAATCAGCAATTATAAACCAATAAGAAGCTCAACAACTTCTGAATTTATCAACAACTTACTAGCAAAGCCAAGACAGAAAATTCTATCAAGCACATCTCGAAATTGAGAGAAGCATGTGAATCACAAAATCAAGCCCAATAATAAATTAGAAATTAAGATTAATGTATACACAAAACACACAAATTCAGGCACGAGAAATCTGCTCCCGGGGACTCTAAATTCAGGCACGAGAAATCTACACAAAACACACAAATTCGAAATTCATGATTAATGTAACAGAAGGCACGAGCTTTCAATAGGCAGAAAAAGACAAAGAAGAAGTATATAATTAAGATTGATGAAGTTGAGGTCGACGACAATACGAGCAAATTACAGTGTAGAGTTTAGCGGAATTGGAGAAGTAAAATAGGGTGTCCGATGAGCTTACCAGCGGAATCAGATGAGGTTAAGGATGGCGTTTTGGTGAAACCTCGAGTGCGTTGTTGATACTTGTTGAAGGAAGTATTAGAGGGAGCTCGGCGAAGGGAGATGAAGTCGGAGCTCGGGAAGACGGAGCTCGGCGAAGACGGATACGAAGAGGAGATGAAGGCGCGGCAGCTGTTTTTTTTTATTATTAGGGTTGAGCTTATAGAGGCGGGCCTAACACGCCCGCCTCTATAAGTATTGGTATAATAGAGGCAGGCCTTACATGCCCGCCTCTATTGGACATACTTATTGAGGCGGGCCTATTAAAGCCCGCCTCAACAAGCTTTAATTGAGGCGGGCTACTTGGCCCGCCTCAATTAGTTATCATTAGAGGCGGGCCTTGCCCTGGCCCGCCTATAATACTTTAGCGGGAAATGTTTTTTCGGATACTTGTTGAGGCGTATATTAATTTGCCCGCCTCAAAAGATGTTTTTGAGGCGTATAAATTAATTATCCGCCTCAAAAACCAAAAAAAGTGATTGCCTAAGTCGTTGTTGAGGCGTATTGAACTATGTACGCCTTTAAAAGGGAGCCTCAAAAAGTGTTTTTTCCACTAGTGTCATTTTAATCGTATCATTTTAAGAAAACTGTTCCCAACGAAACCAGTAATTCATCCCAATTTAATTAACAATTAAGCAATTGATAATTAATAGAAATATGGAATGATAAGCAAGAGCGAACCGCCACTTGCCTTAGATTAGATGAAGCTTAACAAAGCTCAACGACAACGGGTTTCCGAGTCCGAAACGAGGTCAGATCTCAGATTATGGATTCCTACGAAACGACCCATAACGGAACCCTAAGTTAGATTCGATAACCAAATATACGAATCTAAAGAAAGACGAACTAAATCGAAGGAACGAAGCCTCGATCGAGACCACAAAGCCCAAAGCCACACCACGAGCCCAGACACACCGCGGGTGCGCCGGCCCTGCCGCGGGTGCGGTCAAGCTACAGAGGCGACATGACGACGACAAAAACTCACCGTGATCGACGCGTTTGGATTCGATTAGGATGGGCTTCGACTTGCCAACTCCTTGCACTTACAAACACCACTTGGAGAGTACCTTCTCCTCCTATGGTAGCTCCGGCGACACTCCGGCGAAAGCTTGAGCTTTCCGGTAACAATGGAAATGAGAGATTTGAGAGAGAGAGTTTGAGAGCTGTGATTCAACTCCACTCTAGCTCCTTTCCTTTTATAGCCCAAGCAAGGAGGTCAAGCAACCAGGTGACTCATGGTAGGCACCTACAACGACCGGATGGGACAGTTGCAGAGGTGAAGACGACGCGACGTCTGAAGTCCGGCGCTGTAGAGAAGAAATGATGACACCGCGGGGTGTGGTGGCCTCACCGCGGGTGCGGTGGCCTCACCGTGGGTGCGGTGAACCCCCACCTGACCGCCTCAGAAATTGGCCTTTCACCGCGGGGTGCGGTGGACTGACCGCGGGTGCGGTCAAGGCCATTTTTTGTGCCTTTTGTCCAGGAAGGATTATGGGCATGGTTTTTAACCCCGGGTTAAATATATTCGTATCCGAACAAATATTCTAAACCCCAAAAATATGTTGAATGTATTTTATTCCACTCAGGGAAATATTACAGAGATCAAGCATTTTGCAGAATGTCTGAACTTCTCTGAAAATAATCCAACTATAGTACGAGAGTTTGGAAAATTACCAAAATACTCTTTACTAAAAATGAGGGGTATTACATAAATATATAGAAACAAGGATATCTTTAATCTTATCTCTCTAAGAGAAAAGATCTACCCTAAACAACCAACGCGCTAAGATCTTCTCCAATTAGTGCGGCATTCCTAAGCAGCTAATCGTCATTCTCTGAGTTCCTTTGCAAGTTCCCAATTCTAGCGTCTTGGTCTTTGTTCTTCTTTTCTTGAGCCTTAGTTCCCTGTTCAACTATACATCTGGAAATATTAATAGCAAAGTGTTTGTCATCGTCAAAACTAGGAAAACTGAAGGAGGGAACTTTCGAGGGAACCAGAGTTCCTGAAAGTTCACATCCTAACGAACTATCATCTATCACCAATGGATATTGATGGCAGTTATAAATTGTCAACAAAGTAACACTTGATAGCAATGTATGCTTGATGACAGTTGTAAACTACCATCACCACTAAATTAGCACTTGATGACAGGTATAAACTGTCTTAACTAATGCATTATGCATTGAATATTCATTCACTGATGGCAGTTTTAAACTGCCATCACCACTAAATTAGCACCTGATAGTAATTGAAAACTGCCATCACTACTAAATTAGCACTTGATGGCCCCAATGCATTATCCACTAAATTAGCAACTAATGACGGTTGAAAACGGACAACACCACTAAATTAGCACTTCTTGGCAATGTATGCTTGAGGACAGTTTTCAACTTCCATCACCAATACATTATCCACTGAATTCAACTGCCATCACCACTAGATTAGCACGTGATGTTAAAGTATGCTTGATGGCAGTTGTAAATTGCCATCACTAAAACCTCAAACTGCAAACAAAACATCACGTAAACAAGGATAGACTTGGATGAGCTTCGGTGCAAGAGCTTGGCCGGTCGTCAACCTTTGGCAATCTGGGGAGGCGTCTTTGGGAGCGGGCTGTAGGGCGGCGTTGGAGGCGGCTTGCGGCGGCCTTGGTCTCCAATGGTGGTGGAGGATGTTAGGAATGGTGGTGCAAAAGGGGCCTGGTGGCGCCGATGTGAGCCTTGACTTATGGAGGATGGAAGAGTGGTGGTTTTGGTGGAAACCCTAGCGATGGAAGGTGAATTAGGGCTTCGGTTTGAGGGAGGTGTGGAAGCGATGGAGGTGGAGCTTGGTGGTGGTTGGGTGGCTTATGAAGTGTAGTTTGAGGGGTGGAAGCGGCGGCGGTGGAAGATGGAGGAGCCGAGGGATAGCTTGTTCTCTATGGATGTGACTCACCACGTTGAACAAGGGTTCTTGAACCTAGCTTGGATATGACTCACCAAGGGGATTCAAGGAGCAAATTGGCTGCTTTGATATTACTCACAAAGAAGCAATTTGCATGAGCTTAAGGATGACAATTCTCTCTTGAGAGTGTTTTCTTGATTCAAAATTAAGCTAAAATGAAAACAAGGGAGGGGGCGGCTATTTAACCCTAGCAAGCCGGCCCTCACATGATTTGTTTGCAGAAATTACAACTTAAAAACATGCATGAAATGCTAAACCAAAGTCTCATAATGTCATGAAATCAATGTCTCAAAAAGGCCCTTGAAAAGTGCCTTAGGTCTCGTTTGGCGCCGAGATTGTCATCAAGGAGAAGAAGTCTCCTAGACGACTAGTTGAAGGTCCAAGTGTGGCAAGTCCAAGGTGGAGATTTGGCTTGTAGTTCCCTAACCTTGGCTCGTGTGAGCCTCATGGGTATGCCCTCTTCTTGGCTTGATGGATCTTCTCGACTAGGGTCATGGTTGACTAGCCTTGGTGAGCGCCTTGGCTCGGAGGACTTGACTTGATGGGAAGGATTCACATCATCCTCCCCTCCTTGAAAAGGATTCGTCCCCGAATCTTCAACAAGGTAGACATATTCATTATCCTTGTAAGTTTGCTTCCAAAGTGGAGTCAAGTGATCCTTGTGCAGTCCAATGGAGGCACTCTTCCGGGTCAACCGACTTGCCAAACTTTTCCACGTCCATGTTGGTCTTGGGCATCCTTGGTTGATCATAGTCATGGTGCCTTGGCGGGTAGTAGCCTCGGCCACCTTGTTGGAAGGGATCTTGTTGTCTTCCATATCTATCTCCTTGATCAAACATATCATCTTGCCTTGCGCCTTGTCCAGCTGCACGTCCCAAGCCTAGGCCTTGCCTATGACCTTGGACATTCCTCAATGGAAGGGTGAGAGGCGTCGTGAACCTAGCTTGGCTCCCTTGCGGTTCATAGGTGGCATTCACCTCCTCATGAAGCTTTCTCGCATCTTGGCCTGAAAAATTAGTGGCCACAGCTGAAAAATTAGTGCCTCTTGCAAAGTGTTGTAATGTGACAATTGCCTTAAGCTCATGATTCAAATTCTCAACAAATTTAGACACAACATACTCATTAGGAAATTTAATACCGGATCTAAACAACAAAGTTTTCAACTCTTTGTAATACTCATCCGGGGTTCTAGTACCTTGTTTGAGTTGTTGTAGTCTCTCATGAATCCGGGCTGCAAAGTTCTCCGAAACAAATCTATGCTTGAGTGCCAACTTGAGCTCTTCCCAAGTGTCTATGGGGTCATAGCCGGCTTGTGCTCTCTCCTCCTTGTCCTCGGCCCACCATTGGTCCGCAAAGCCTTCAAAGCGGATGCTAGCCACGGAAACTCTTTGGGCATCATTGAGGTTTTGGAAATCAAAGACTTGCTCGGTCTTATTAATCCAATTGAGGCACTCTTCCGGGTCAGCCGACTTGCCAAACTTGTCCACGTCCAAGTTGGTCTTGGGCATCCTTGGTTGATCATAATCAGGGTGCCTTGGCGGGTAGTAGCCTCGGCCACCTTGTTGGAAGGGATCTTGTTGTCTTCCATATCTATCTCCTTGATCAAACATATCATCTTGCCGTGCGCCTTGTCCAGCTGCACGTCCCAAGCCTAGGCCTTGCCTACGGCCTTGGACATTCCTCAATGGAAGGGTGAGAGGCGCCGTGAAACTAGCTTGGCTCCCTTGCGGCTCATAGGTGGCATTCACCTCCTCATGCAGCTTTCTCGCATCTTGGCCTGAAAAATTAGTGGCCACAGCTGGAAACATAGAAGTTATAGGCACGGAGAGTGGGAGAGTCATACCTTGGAAGTCACTAGCGGAAGTGATGGCCGGCGCTTGACTGGCGGAGGCACCGGGCAAGGTGGGTATGGCCATGTCGCCGGGCTTGTTGTGGGAAGAAGTAGCTTCCAATTGTGAGGGCAGAATGCTCACACAAATCCTTGACATGTCATCCAACTTGTGCTCGGAGGCCTCGACTCTAGCCTCTAGCCTTCTCATGGCCGCTTGGTTCTCTCGTTGGGATTCCAGTATTTGCCCATCAAGGCGGCTCTCTATCCCTCTTAGGATCTCCATGACAAATTCTAAGGTGGGTGGCTTATTGATGGTCAAGGCGCTTTTGCCCCCACCGGATTCCTTGAGGTTGTCTCCCATGATAACCTAGCAAAAGCACTAAAAGCGCAACCACAAGATAATCAAAGCAAATGGTCCCTTGAGCACACACAAGGGCCCACACAATCTGAAATTATCAAGAACAAAGTGTTCACAAGAAGTAGCAAGCTCAAGTGAGGTTACGAGCTAGGTTTGTGGGTAGGGTAAAAATTGGTGTATATTTTCACTACCAAGTCGGAACCACAAGCAATGGCAAGGAAGGTACCGACCACAATCACACACAAGCAGCCACAAATAAATCAACACCTCACGTAAACAAAAGAAAGAAAAGAAAGAAAATTTGCTCTTCAATGGCTCACTTTTTCTATAGCCTCTCCTATTTAGGCCGAGTTTTTCTTGAGCACTTTTCTTCTCTTTTTTTTTTTTTTTTGAGCAAGCTACAAGTTTTGAAGCTTATTACAATACTGAATTAACAATCAAAGTCTCACAAAATTTCGAGAACAATCACACCAACAATCTTCTTTTTTGCACAATTTCGGTGTTGTCTTAGCCACAAGAAATGTAAAAGTGAAATTCCCTTAACTTAAGTCCAAAGCTTGATTTATGCAGCAACTTAGTAAGCAAGAATATACACCAAAGTCAAGGTAAAAGTTGTGGCTAAGGATTGGCTGCAAAGAGGAGATATTGAATGCTAGCAAATATGGTAATAAAGCCAAATAAGGAAAGTAATGAACTAGCAAATGATGGCTGATTTGAGTTACGTTTTTTTGTGTGTTTTGTAACTGGATTTTGAGCATGCCAACAGTCTCCTTCAACCTCAGAAAGTTCAGAAGTCGAAGCAAGCAAAAGATCAAGACAACAATGGAGAAATGCACAAAACAAGGCCAAATTCGGAAGTTAAAGTCTAGACAACCTAAGCTTGCACTTCTAATGAACAAATTGCACTAAAGAAAGACAGATTTGATGGCCAAACCTTGCGTGGCTCTGATACCACTTGACAAGGATCGACTTGGATGAGCTTCGGTGCAAGAGCTTGGCCGGTCGTCAACCTTCGGCAATCCGGGGAGGCGTCTTTGGGAGCGGTCTGTAGGGCGGCGTTGGAGGCGGCTTGCGGCGGCCTTGGTCTCCAATGGTGGTGGAGGATGTTAGGAATGGTGGTGCAAAAGGGGCCTGGTGGCGCCGATGTGAGCCTTGACTTATGGAGGATGGAAGAGTGGTGGTTTTGGTGGAAACCCTGCGATGGAAGGTGAATTAGGGCTTCGGTTTGAGGGAGGCATGGAAGCGATGGAGGTGGCGCTTGGTGGTGGTTGGGTGGCTTATGAAGTGTAGTTTGAGGGGTGGAAGCGGCGGCGGTGGAAGGTGGAGGACCCGAGGGATAGCTTGTTCTCTATGGATGTGACTCACCACCACTAGTGGAAAAAACCCTTATAGAGGCGGGCCTTTTTACACTTATTGAGGCGAACACCGTTCGCTTCAACTGAGGGGGCTGCAACAAGTAGGAACACTTTTTGAGGCGGAAATTTTACGCCTCTAAAAGGACCTTATTGAGGCGGGCCTCCGAAGCCCGCCTCAATAAGTCCCTCACTTCGGCGCCAAAATGAGGGACTTGTTGAGGCGGGCTTCGGAGGCCCGCCTCAATAAGTAAACACTTGTTGAGGCGGGCCTCTATAGGCCCGCCTCAACAAGTCGTATTTTCCCACCTTTTAGCTCGGATCTGGGTAAGTCCGGGCTAAAAAGCATTGTGTTTGAACAAAAAAAAAACTGGACATTTTAGCCCGGATCTCTCCACATCCGGGCTAAAAAGTCCAATTTTTTGCAAAAAAAATCTGCAAAAAAATCCAATCACAGTGGTATACTTTCTGCAAATAAATTCTTGATCCAAAATTAACAATTTGATGTTTTTAACAATATGAAGGAAAATAAAATACTGTGAACAACAAACATGACATTCAACAATGTGATGTTTTTAATACCAAAATAGAAGTTACAAAGTTTATCACACTAAGGCAGCTTTTTAATGAATTCAACAATTTTTAGAAGATTTTGTTCAATATCTTATCGGAAGCAATCCAACTATTATAAACAAAGATAAGCAGGCATGGTCATCAAGTTCTACCACTTGATCTGTCACCACTAAGTAGAAAAGTCATCCTCCACAAACATGCAAACTGAACGCAGGTTATTGTCTCATAAAATAAGACTTTACACCCAGTTGAATCCATGTCAAATGCTACCATAAAAGTTAGAGAAAACCTAAAGCAATAAATTGACATAAACCTCATCAAGCAATTCGTAAATGTCAGGTACCTGGTGAAGAAGTGCAAATGGCCGAGGATGGGGTCACTGGTGATCTACATTCAACTGAGCTAGGAGGTACAAGAATGTTGATGGTCCTGATGATTGTCAAATGAAGAATTCAAGCACGTTATGCGCAGGAAGTATAGAGCTAATGAGGACAAATATAACCCCAATTCAACATCTTGTTCTGTGTGGCAGCATGATCAATTTCAAGTCATTGTTGACTGTAAAAGTTCTCAATATTCTGTTAGTGTTAGGTATCATAGTTTTGAGACATTCACGAAAATAACATAGCTGAAGTCTCTTAGGGTACACATTTCGTAGAAAAAGCTGGGAGTCCATCATTTTATGTATCACCTTATAACTTCACTCCTATTTAATGATTTTCAAAAGGGAGTTGTCGAAAACAATGAGAAAGGAATCATTAAATATACTATTACTACAAATAACACATAGAATAATATGGATGCAAACACTTAAATAAAATGACCACATGTGTAAAACGTCAATATCAGACATTAAGTAATTCTATAACAGTCTTGTGATTGGATTATTGTTCAATATCAGACATTAAGATCTTGTTAGTAACAGCCTCAAAGAAATCAGGCTGCAAAACCTGTTTGGAAAAAACACTGATAGTATGCAGATTATCACAAAAACAAAAATATTCAGTCAAATAGCACAAGAGAAGTTGCTGCATGTATAATTTATAATATTAATAGAACAATTGCTAAGATCAGACAAGGACATGAAACTATGAAATGAGTGTTTAGTTTTATCAAGCTGAAGAATGTTGGAATGAGCTATATAACAACAAGAAACTTACCAACACTTTACAAGAGCTATATAACAACTGTACAAGGTATGATGAAAACTAACCAAAAGATTCTGAGGTTTCACATCTCTATGGCAAACACTAGGAACTGTATGCCTGTACGCTAATCCCCGAAATATCTGTCGAAATAAACTACACTTGCTTTAAAAGAGCTATATACAACAGATAATTACAGAAGAAAACAAAAAAGCTACAAATAGGGAGAAAGAAGGAAACGTAACATGCTTAGTACCTGATACGTATAAAGTTTAACATAGATAAGTGGCATTCTTTGGTTGATGTTGTTGTAATGCTTAAGTACATTATACAAAGACTCTGGTACATTATACAAAGCCTATATAATCAGTAAAACGATAAAAAAAGATTTGAAAGCTCAAATAGACAAAGCCTGAAGGCACCAATTGAATCAACAACAGAACAGAAAATAATAACTCAGAAACGGAAGCCAAGCCAAGCGCTATCGGGCATGTATAACGTAAGCCTTTTTTTTTATCAATGGCAGTGACCACCAAGGAGGTGTTAAGATCAAGCTCATCTCTATTGAAGGAAGCATCAATTTCTCTATATAACAAGATGACAAATGTAATTGTAGGGATTACGAAGATTGCATGAAAATACCTCAAATTTCCTTAGCCTATACCCAGGTTACATTCAACAAGCTATAGGTAACATTCATCCATGTGATTGCATATGCCTTTACTCATGGGTATTGGAACATATGAAGGAAGTAGCATCGGGACTTTCACAATTTTGTGTAAACAGGTAAAAAAAAGACGGAATCCCGTCTCTTGCAAATTTCAAACTCATCATATACAGTTCAACAAATCAATCCAAAAGAGCTAACCACCATCCAGCAATAGTACATGTGAGCATAAATTTTTAGAATGTGACAACTCAAGGGGAAAAAAATCCTTTATCTATACAAAAATAGCAGCTTACCTTGCAAAAATTGTATCATATCCATTACAAGCCCATTTCAGAAAAGTTCAAAAGGCAAAAAATCCAACCAGAACCTCATATTAAGCATATTTCACATAGAAGAAGACAGATAAGCAATCAACAATAAGGACCAAATATAGAGAAGGTAGACTGAGCAAAAATAATATGGAGAAGGTAAACAATCAAAACCTATTATGGATATTGTCAACAATCTTAAAAGTGACATAACCACCTCTAGAGGCCCCACTCACAGTCTCACAACATTAGTGTGCTGACAATCAAGTAACTTGGAGCAAAATTAAAACATCACTTGGTGAATTCCCAAATTGATTGACAAATCTAATATGCTCTCATCACTGAGCGCAGGCCTACCACAGTGGGATATGAGAAGTTGAACTCTATGCTTCTCATCACTAAACAAAGACAAAAGCTTGGCTACACAATCAAATCTGCACAGCACAATCACAAGTTCAAGATAAAGAGACTCCACTAATACTAATGACATTACGTTGAGGCGTATAGTGAGGGACTTGTTGATTTCTTGACACTACGTTGAATTTAAAAGCTCTACATTTGCACAAGTGAAAAATGATGTTGCAAATAAAAAGGATTACACAAACAACTCATTAACTGCTATACAAGTAATGTACTCATATTTTCAATCCTCCATGAATACCAGTTCAAAGTATTCCTGCTGACAGAGAAAACTCAACACCAGATAAAACTTGATATAATAAATTAACCTGTGGCAAGACAGTTGCAGGCCTTAAATTTGCAAACACTTCAAGTCCTGCCCTAAGCTGAAGCAGCCCCGTCTCAGGCTTCAAATGTTTCGGATTGGTGTCCCATTTATATCTAAGCAGTACCATCAACATTTAATCAATGACCATATTATTGCAAGGTAATGATCATGAACAAACCCTAACTCTTAAGTATCAGTGTTGAAGGTGAAGAGTCAAACGAAACTAAGCCTACCCTCCAATTGCTCCAAGAAGAATGGCATCTGACTTCTTAGCCGCCGAAAGCATCTCCTCCGGCAATGGCACGTCGGTGAGATCCAAGGCGCTACCACCAACAAGCATCTCCTTGAACCCAAACTCAATCCCTAGAAAATCTCCATTACTTCTCTGTCTAAACCATCAAACAAAGCAATAGCAATTTTTGGAGAGAAAGAGGTACCTTCGAGGGATCCGGCAAGTTGGAGGACGTCCTTGGCGACGGAAACGATCTCACGGCCAATGTCATCGCCAAGGAGGAGAGTGATGTTGTAGCATCGCTTGCAGGTGTCGGAAGCGGCGGCGCATCGGATTGGAACAAATCTGGAAGGTAATGAAGGGAAAGATTTTTGCTTGGCTTGGAATTGGGATTTCAATTGACCAACGGGTCGTCTGGAGAAGAGCCGCCATGGATGAAATACGGAGTTGGAGAAGACTTTTAATTAGGGTTGAGCTTATAGAGGCGGGCCTAATACGCCCGCCTATATAAGTATTACGACTCGGCCGAGTTGGCCGAGATTCGGCCGAGTTGGCCGAGATTCGGCCGAGTAATGGTTTAATAGAGGCGGGCCTTACATGCCCGCCTCTATTGTACATACTTGTTGAGGCGGGTTTTAAGAGGCCCGCCTCAACAAGCTTTAATTGAGGCGGGCTACTTAGCCCGCCTCAATTAGTTAGCATTAGAGGCGGGCCTTACCCTGGCCCGCCTCTACTACTTTAGCGGAAAATGTTTTTTCGGATACTTGTTGAGGCGTATATTAATTTGCACGCCTCAAAAGATGTTTTTCAGGCGTATAAATTTATTATCCGCCTCAAAAACCAAAAAAAAATGATTGCCTAAGTCGTTGTTGAGGCGTTTTGAACTATGTACGCCTCTAAAAGGGAGTCTCAAAAAGTGTTTTTTCCACTAGTGCACGTTGAACAAGGGTTCTTGAACCTAGCTTGGATATGACTCACCAAGGGGATTCAAGGAGCAAATTGGCTGCTTTGATATGACTCACAAAGAAGCAATTTGCATGAGCTTAAGGATGACAATTCTCTCTTGATAGTGTTTTCTTGATTCAAAATTAAGCTAAAATGAAAACAAGGGAGGGGGCGGCTATTTAACCCTAGCAAGCCGGCCCTCACATGATTTGTTTGCAGAAATTACAACTTAAAAACATGCATGAAATGCTAAACCAAAGTCTCATAATGTCATGAAATCAATGTCTCAAAAAGGCCCTTGAAAAGTGCCTTAGGTCTCGTTTGGCGCCGAGATTGTCATCAAGGAGAAGAAGTCTCCTAGACGACTAGTTGAAGGTCTAAGTGTGGCGAGTCCAAGGTGGAGCTTTGGCTTGTAGTTCCCTAACCTTGGCTCGTGTGAGCCTCATGGGTGCGCCCTCTTCTTGGCTTGATGGATCTTCTCGACTAGGGTCATGGTTGGCTAGCCTTGGTGAGCGCCTTGGCTCGGAGGACTTGACTTGATGGGAAGGATTCACATCAATTAAAGTATGCTTGATGGCAGTTGTAAATTGCCATCACTAAAACCTCGAACTGCAAACAAAAACTTAGAATTGTCATTTTACGTTTTATTACTACTTGTAATCACCGGAATATGTTCTCAAATATTGCTTTTCGCAACACTGTATACAAAATTCAATTATCAAATTCAGGTTTTATGGTTGAAATTCATACCTATGTTGAATTTCGTGTTTGTTGACAGTTCTACACGAAAATGGCGACAAATTTGTTTGAATTAAATTTCTAAATGCATGCGTGCGTGTTGTTTTACCGCACCACTTAGTTTTGTCTTGGCGAGAAAGAAAAGCGAGCGAGTGCGAGTCGTTAGGTTTAGTGTTTTTAGGGGTGGCGCGGCAAATTTTTGTAATTTTGAGTTCTTTTTTTCAATTTTGTCCCTCTTATAGGGTCGACGTTTAGACTGAACAACCATATATTATGGGGTGACTAACCATCATCATTATACAGATGTGAGTAACTATAGGATCGCACGTGTTAGAAATCAAAGGGAACTGAGAGTTCAGTTCCTTAGCAGCAGAATATGTAATAAAACAGATTCAAGACTAGTTCCTTAGAGTGGGAACCTTTGATAACCAACTAGTTATTCAGGATAAAACCCACTACCTTTTGTTTCAAGAGGATTTGAAAGTCTACTTCTTTTATTAAGCTTCGATTACAATCAACTAAAATAGAACACACAGATTAAGACTTAAGACACACTTAAGACTCTCTACCTAGTTTGACCTAATCAAGCACAAAAAGCAAGTGACTTACACAGTTCTTCACACAAGAACAAGCTCAGTTTTCTTCACCTTCAGCAATGAGTGAATACGTTAATGTTGAGAGAGTTTGATTAATTTATTTATACATAACAATCGTATAGAATCAAGATCTATAGATGGTTGATATGCACAAATAAAATAACCAAAAAGAAATCGGAAAAGAAAACATTTGTTACCAAATATTATACTTTATGATTTTACACTTTTGTTTCCATATAAGATATACAAATAATCCCTAAAGATATATGGAAACACGGATATCTTAATCTTGTCTCTCCAAGATAAGATCTACCCTAAACTACCAGTCGCCGCTTCTTTAAATCTCTTTCTAGTTATACGCGGCTTCGTTATTCTCCAGTTCCTGTGCCAGTTCCCAATTCTGACGTCTTGGTCTATGTCTTGCATTTCCAATTCCTGAGTTCCCTGTTTAACTACACATATGGAAATATTAATAGCAAAGTGTTTGTCATTATCAAAACTAGGAAAACTGAAGGAGGGAACTTTCAAGAGAACTGGAGTTCTTGAAAGTTCACATCCTAACAATTTCCCCATTTTTGATGATGACAAACAAGTAGAACCTAGCATATCTAAAATAGGCATGAATGATATGAGGAAAACACGCAAAGGTAGATGTAGAATGATCATTAGTGAATTGCATATTCCCCCTTAACAAATAACACGGTTCCTTAATTCCCCCTTAAGAGAACAACTAGTTCAGAGTTCCTTTCATCCTATTAGTTCCAGATTTGCAGAGTTCATTCCCCTTTTTGAGATCATCGAAAAGAAACAGTTAGATGATAAGCATAGAGAATTTAGAGTGAGACAAAGACTTATGTTGAACTCTAGAGAAATGGCACCGTAATAAGAGTTGAAAGCAGAACTTAACAACGCAAGGAAAACAAAATATTTCATTAAACATAATAGGAACATAAAGAACATATAACAAAAGAAAGCACTCAGAGACACACAAAAGAGGATCATAATATGGAAGTTGGATCCTAGGGATCTAAGGTTCCGTGTCTACTGAGTAGGGAACTGAATAAAACTACTCATGGGCCTTCGCTACTTCCTCAGCGACTTTCCTGTCGACCAACCTTGCAATTTCTTTCACTAGAGCAACAAATGTCTTTCATAACTCCACCACCATCTCATTGGTGAAGTTGCTACCCTTCTCAATGGCAGACGCAACATTGTTGAATCCATCAACTAACGCATGCTCAATACACCCCATACTCTCCAGAATCACATGAGTGTCAGGGACCAAGCGGGGTTCTGATGGACCTGGCTGGGTTTCCTCTTTTTCTTTCTCTTCATTAGACTCCTCATCCACATGAGCCTTATGCATTAGCCGCCCAATAGTGGTCATGGTTAGGAATCGAGAAAAGTGAGTTTCCTCAACACCAGTCGGATAAAGACCAAGGCGACATAGAAGTTTCTTGACCACGTGTGGATAAGGGAGAGCATGAGTAGAGTAGGCCTTACAGTACTGCATGTGGCCTAGGGTAATGCGGGGAAGATCAATGGGAACTCCCAGAATCAGCTTTTCCATTAAAACTGCATCTCCAACCAACACAGTATCGTGCTTCTCCTTGCGAGGGATGATGTTCTTGATCAAGAAGGTGTGGAGCAACTTCTTGTCCAGGCGTAGAAACTTGGTGAGTAGGGAACCCTTAGTAGGAGGGGAACCGTCAAACAAAGTATTCAAAATGGCCTATTTGCGTTTTGGAGGCCAGTTCCGTTTGACTATTACACCCAAACCTTCACTAGTGGGAACTTCTAAAACAAAACCGATAACAGCAGTAGAAAGCGGGATAAGATTACCTCCCCAAGTGAGAATAGCATCATTCACATGCTTATCGTCCTTGGCGGGTACAAACTCCATGTTTTGATAGAAGAGGCGGACAAGATCTTCGTTGACGGCGAAAGGCTCCACAATTAGGTTGTCCTACCCTTGAAGTTGTAACAGAGAGTGAGTATAGGAGATGAGATCGTCGGCGGCGGAATTCTAGAACTCTTGGCCAATGATTAGCGGTTCCAAGATGCGATGGGAAGCGGGAGCTGGAGCCACGGCAAAAGGGAATCGGAGAGATAGACGGCGATGGCTTGGTTTGGGGCTTCTTCCCCTTGGCTGTCTTGGCCGTCTTGGTTTTCTTGGCCTTGGGAGCCTCCTCCATTTGAAGTAAAGAGACACCTTGAGCCCCTTTGGCGGCACGTCTCTTAACTCGACCGGCCACCGACTGTGAGTCTCCGGGCAGTTTGAATGATGCCGGAGGCATTGGGAGCAGTTCCACGTTGATAGGCTCGATCCCCTGGGAAGGAGAGGAATGATGGGAACCCTGTTTAGTCAGAGTGGGGGAGTTGTGCTTTGAGGGCGTTTGCTCCGATGAGGCTGATTGGGAGGGCTTCTCTTCTAAGACATGTGGGGGAACAAATTTAGCGGGTTCCTCCACCATCGTCGGCGCCACAGATGAGGCCTTTGCAAGGAAAGGCGCCTGAGAAGAGGAAGTGGTGGCCTTCTGCTTACGATAGGAAGACAGCATTGCAAGCTCATCGGCGGGAAGGTTTCTGAGTTCGGAATCCATGAGAACAAGTGGAGAAATTTGAGAACTTTGAGAGTTGAGAGCATGGCATAATCTTGTGAGAGGCAAAGAGAGTTTGAAGTCGGTGCCGAATTAGGGTTGTACTCGCTGCCTTTTATAGTTTCTGAGAAAAATCTATCCAAAAATAGCCGTTGCAGAATTTTCTCAAATAAGGGAACTCGGAATATCCTTCAAACGGCCACAAGATTTTCGGCATTTAAGGTAACTCATAAATCTCCACAAAAATCTTCTTCGAAAAATATCACATCAATCGGATCCAAATCAGCCTGAAATCGCAGACACTCAAACGGCTAAAAACACAATAATTGTCCTCGGGAAGCGGCGCAGAGTCAGCAGAATTTGAATTTTGGCCGTTGAAGAGCAATTCTCAGTTCCTTTCCTCAACAATGACACGGAAACGGATGGATATGGGTACATTTTATGTAGGAAACCAAGCAACACTCAAGAAAAAAGTACATACCCATATCAAGAAAATCAGGTTGGCATTTTTGACACCACAAAGATAATTCCCAGCTGTGGACTAAAGATGGATCATAAGTAATTATGCAATGCAGTAAGGCTTAGGACGGTTTATAGTCAATTATCATTTTGGCTTATGATGATGGATAGATAAGATCAAATCGACTACTTTGAGGCCAACAAAGAGATGTAATCAAAGTCGAATCATATCATAAAATCATGAGATCATGTAAGAATGTTAAGAACATGCTTTAGAACGGATATTAAATGACATGCGAGGGCAGCACAAGATCAAATATCATCAATATTGTCAATGAAATCATAAAAAAAAAATCAAATCTAGTCAAAGCAAGGGAACTAGTAAAAGCAACTGGAACTACTAGTTTAGGGAAATCATTCCTAGAAGTAACCTGAAGGACTCATAAGGTTCTCGATTTAATTCTTTGGTGAATATATTGGCAATTTGATCTTCAGTCCTACAGTGTTCTAGAAGAATGTTCCCTTTTTCAACATGATCACGCAAGAAATGATGCCTAATATCTTCATGCTTGGTCCTAGTGTGATGCACATGATTCTTTGAGATGTTGATTGCACTAGTGTTATCACACAGAATCTTAATAGGCCCAAAAGACATATCAAAGTCTGCAAGTTGTTGTTTGAGCCATAGAAGTTGGGAATAGCAGGCGACAACAACAATGTACTCAGCTTCGGTGGTTGAGAGAGCAACGAAATTCTGTTTCTTTGAGCTCTAAGAGACCAAGCATGGACCAAGGAACTGGGCCATTTTGGATGTGCTCTTTCGATCAACCAAGTAGCCTGCATTGTCAGCATCTGTATATCCAAGAAGATTGAAATGGAAATCCTTGGGATACCAAAGACAAAGGTCGTCAGTTCCCTTGAGATAGCGAAATATGCGCTTTACTTGAGATAAGTGAGATTCCCTTGGATCAGCTTAAAACCTAGCACATAGGTAAACAGCAAACACAATATATGGCCTATTTGCGGTTAGATACATCAAAGAACCAATCATGCCTTGATATAGCTTTTCTTCCACTTTATGTCCTGAATGATCTGCAGTGAGACGAGTGGCTGGGGAGATCGGGGTCGAGATGGCTTTGCTAGAATCCATTTTGAACTTCTTCAGGAGTTCCTTGAGATATTTCTGTTGATGGATTTGAATGCCATCATTCTTCTGAGTAACTTGCAATCCTAGGAAGAAAGATAGTTCCCCAATCATACTCATTTCAAACTCGCTACTCATGAGATTTTTAAACTTTTCTACAAGAGCCAAGTTAGTGGAACCAAAAATAATATCATCAACATATACTTGGACCACAAGAATCTCACTTTTGACTTCCAGGATGAAGAGAGTTTTGTCGATCACACCACATTGATAGCCATTTGCTGTTAGGAACTGGGCAAGACGATCATACCAAGCGCGAGGGGCTTGCTTAAGACCATAGAGAGCCTTGTCCAAAAAATAGACATGGTCAGGGTGATCATCATCTTCGAATCCTGGAGGTTGCTTGACATATACCTCCTCTTGAAGAATTCCATTCAAAAATGCGGTCTTCACGTCCATTTGATATAACTTGAAACCTTTGTGAGAGGCATAAGCTATGAGTAGTTGAATGGCCTCCAATCTTACCACATGGGAAAAGGTCTCATCATAATCAATCCCTTCCTGTTGATTATATCCGTGAGCGACCAAGCGAGCCTTGTTCCTTGATACTGCACCAGAATCATCCAACTTATTGCGAAATACCCACCTAGTTCCTATGATGTGTCTGTTTTGAGGACGAGGAACTAGTCTCCAAACTTTGTTCCTTTCGAACTGGTGAAATTCCTCTTGTATAGCTTGGATCCAGTCAGCATCTTTCAGAGCCTCCGTGATGTTCTTTGGTTCTATAAGAGATAGAAAGGCATTGAAAGCACAATAGGTCATATCCTCAAATCCATACCTAATTGGATGATTCAGAGTTCTTTTGTCTCTATTAGGAATGATCAAATCAGTTCCCGTAGCTTCAACATCTTAATTTGCTTGTGGAATGGAGGGAACTGGGGCAACAACAACATCTTGAGGATCGGAGGGAATTGGAATGTTGTCTGAAGATGTTGCGGATTTTGGCTCAATCACAGTTGAGGGCACTATGGGTGTAGAATGGCCAGACAAGTTGGGATAAGAGTTATGCTTGGAAGGAGCTTCATCATCGGAATCGTCATTTGGCTGTTGAAACGGATCTTTCGAGGGAACTGAGGAATCCTGCACAGACTTTGAAGGCAATTTTTCATTGAAAATAACATGAATGTTTTCCTCTACCTTTTTAGTCCGTTTGTTGAAGACTTTGTATGCTTTGCTACTGGAAGCATATCCAATAAAGATTCCTTCATCACTCTGTGGATCAAACTTCCCCAAATTGTCTTTACCATTATTGTGAACAAAACACTTGCAACCAAAGACTCTTAGATGAGCAATGTTGGGAACAAAACACTCAGGCCCGGCCCGGGCCCGCAAATGATCAGGTCTACCTTGATGTGATCAGTAAGATTCACATTTCCAGTTCCACATATTGCTCCATTTCTCTTATCTCTGAAGAAAATGGTACCTCCTCGGTGTTTCTAAAGTGAGGACATTTTGTTTCTGTTTCCGGTCATATGGCACGAGCAACCATTGTCTATGTATCATTTGTCATGTTGCCTCACTTCATCCTGCACAAGGGAACTTACGTTTTTTGAACCCAGCTAAGCTTAGCTTTTCTAGGTAAATTAGATTGACAGTTTTTCTATGGGTTAGGAACAGTAGCATAATAATAAGGATCATTCAGGTCAATAATAGTATACAACTTCTTTTTATTGTTCATTTCCTGGTTCCTTTTCCTAGCATTTTCCTCCATTTGTCTTTTCTTATGAATACACTCATGAATATAATGACTATTTTTACCACAATGCCAACAAACACGGTTGTAAACAACATGACCATACTTACCACGACCAGGTCTGAATGGTCTTTCATGCTTTCTCTGCTCAAAGTCAACTTTCTTACCTTTAGTTCCCTGAGCCTAGTCAATGTATATCTTATGAGCGTTCTGACCGTCAAACCAGGTCTGATTACCTTTAGGCTTCTGTTCTAGCACCTTTACCTTTTCTTCTAGAAACTGGTTTTTGTCATGAGAGGTTTGTAGGGCACAATTGAGAGTTTTATTTTTCTCGTCCAGTTCCCTTCTCAGTTTCTCATTCTCAGCAAAACATGTGTCCTTAGAATCTTTCTTGTCAGGATAACCAATACCATATCTTTGCTTAACGAACACAGTTTGATTCATAGGTTTTTCATTGATAGAGAGAGTAAGATTATCAAGTTTGTTCATTATTTCAGCAAGCAAGGCAGAGGTATTCTTTTTAGAGTCGGTAGGAGCAACAATAGGAATATCAACATGCATGGGTTCCTTTTCTCTAGTAATACATGATTCACATTTCTTAGAGGAACTAACAAGTAATTTTTCAGTTTCATCAAGTTTCTTGCTCCAAACAGAGTTTTCAGTGGATAAACATGAAATTTCGTCTTCATATTCTTCTAGTTTTTCCTAAAGGGAACTATTTTCCTTTCCAAGTTTCTTAATGATTTTGATCAATTGTTTCTTATCACATTCAAGAAGAGATTTGGTAAAGTCAGAAGAAGATACCTCAGAGTAATCTGATTCAGTTGAATCTTCTTTATCCATTAAGCACCTTCCTCCAGAGATTCCATTCATATCCAGTTCCCCATCAGAATCCTCTGAGTCATCTCCAAAAGTAGCAAAAAGAGCTTTTTTCTGCATAGACCTGTTATCATCATTTGAGTTCTTTGGACAGTTCCTAGCAAGATGTCATCTTTCCTTGCATTGATAACAAGCGTACTCTGAGAGAGATCTATTTTGAAAGGTTTTCTTGATTTTTCCCTTGATGAAGTGCTTCTTAATGTGCTTAGTGACAAGGGTTGTCATCTCATCTTCTTCTTCTTCAAGATTTAAGTTTTCTTCCTCCATTTCCAATCTTGAAAAGGCCTTTGATATTTTTAAGGCGATTCCCTTCTCCATCTTCTTGGCAGAACTCATCTTGAGAGCCTCCCTTTCTTCAACTTCAAGTTTCTCTATGATCTGAGTTAAGGGAAGACTTTGAATTCCAGGGGTAGTCTTTAAGACTCTCTTGAGGAGGGTGAACTTTGAGTTAAATCCGTTGATGATGACTAGAGATTTAGACCATTCGTCAAGCTTAACATCAGCGTTGATGAGTTTGGTGACAAGTCTAGTGAAGCGTGAGTGATATTGAGAGATGTTTTTAGTCTCAAGCATTTCAAATGTGTGATACTCTCCTTCTAGAGCGAACTTTCTGCTCTTTTTGAGTTCTTCACTACCTTCATGCATCTCCTTTAGGGTTGTCCAGATGCCCTTTGCAGTTTCAATGCCTATCACCTTGTCCATGTCTTCTCTTGTCAACCCATTGAGAATGAGTTGACGAGCCTTAGCATTCTTTTCCTTGATGGTGTAATACTCAGGCTTCCAATCTGCTTCAGCCAGATCCTTAGGAACAACGCCATCACCATTTTCAATCACGCGCCAGCACTGATAGTCAATGGTTTGAATGTGATTTGTCATGCATTTCTCCCACCATTCTTCTTCTCCCTTCTTTCGGAGGTGAGGCTTGTTGATTGAGATTCCCAAATCGAATTCACTTGAACTAGACATCCTGAAATCTGTAAACTAACACAAATCTAGAGCGCCTGCTCTGATACCAATTGTAGGATCGCACGTGTTAGAAATCAAAGGGAACTGAGAGTTCAGTTCCTTAGTAGCGAAATATGTAATAACACAGATTCAAGACCAATTCCTTAGACTAGGAACCTTTGATAACCAACTAGTTATCCAGGATAAAACCTACTATCTCTCTTTCAAGAGGATTTGAAAGTCTACTTCTTTTATTAAGCTTCGATTATAATTAACTAGAATAGAACACACAGATTAAGACTTAAGACACACTTAAGACTCTCTACCTAGTTCGACCTAATCAAGCACAAAAAGCAAGTGACTTACACAGTTCTTCACACAAGAACAAGCTCAGTTTTCTTCACCTTCAGCAATGAGTGAATACATTAATGTTGAGAGAGTTTGATTACTTTATTTATACATAACAACCATATAGAATCAAGATCTACAGCTTGTTGATATGCAAAAATAAAATAACTAAAAAGAAATCGGAAAAGATAACATTTGTTACCAAATATTATACTTTACGATTTTACACTTTTGTTTCTATAAAAGATATACAAATAATCCCTAAAGATATATGGAAACACTGATATTTTAATCTTCTCTCTCCAAGATAAGATCTAACCTAAACTACCAGCCGCCACTTCTTTAAATCTCTTTCTAGTTAAGCGCGGCTTCGTTATTCTTCAATTCCTGTGCTAGTTCCCAATTTTGGCGTCTTGGTCTCTGTCTTGCATTTCCAATTCCTGAGTTCCCTGTTTAACTACACATATGAAAATATTAATAGCAAAGTGTTTGTCATCGTCAAAACTAGGAAAACTGAAGGAGGGAACTTTCAAGTGAACTGGAGTTCCTGAAAGTTCAGATCCACAGTAACCATCATCATTATATCTACAGATGATTAAAAAAGTAGAAACAAATTAAATTATGAGGTACGCTCTCCCACAGTGGCATGGGGAGACGTTAGGGTGGCGCACTTTCAAAGTGCAAGAATGTAAACATTCTTGTTTCGTGCGAACTGAAATTGGAACGTGTCAAAGAAGGTAAACATTCTTGTTTCGTGCGAACTGAAATTGGAGCAATCGAAATAAGTAGAGCTTAATCCGTGCAGCAGCAATACATGATGAACTTGTCCATTTGACGGCCACATTCTGCGCAGAGAACCTTGTCAGGGATGGTTCGGGTGGTCGCGGGCAGTATGAGGCGGTTGCAGTGATGCGGGCTCTGAATCTTATAGAGATGGTGATAAGGATCGATCCCGATGAGGCTACGGTGCAAGGGAAGGCCGATGGTCACCGTTGACACGTTTCTGAGCGATCTGGAAGATGGCGAATTTGCTCCGGGCAGTTGAGAGAATTCCGCGGCGATCCTATGCGGTTTAGTTAGATCACGAGTCTAACTTTGAGGAGGAAGATGAATTAGGGCAATCGGAGTTGTGGTGAAGGAGAACGAAGGCCAGAAAGATCAATCGAGGTTGTTGGTATTTCCGGCGGGGATAGTATGAGACTTGGAGAACGATTTTCCCAGCAAAAGACACGAGCTCTTGGGGAGAGATTAACACAGTAATAAACGGGAAAAGTAAGCTAAATACTGGAAAAGTAACAAAGGTTTTCAAGTCTGCCTTACAAGAAGAACCCAAGTTGGTACTTAAGCTTGGCCGAGGGACTCCAAGAGTCAACCGTTTTGCAAACGGTTTTGAGCATACCATCGGCCACTAATTTCCCGCGTTTCTTAGGTGGTAATTAGGCCTATTATGTTGGTAAAAACATATCAAAAATGGGCCGACAAATTATCAAAAATGCCGAGTGAAAATGGGCAGTTTCTATGCGGTCTCTCCCGGGCCGTTGCTAGTCGAGTGTGCGGCTTCTAGGCGGAGAATGGTGTCGTTGGCCTGGCGTATGGGTGCCTCATGAGTCATTAACCCTAAGAGCAAGTCTTCATGAAGGGCTTTGGCCATTGAGCGAGTCACACGCCTTGGAGAAGTGGCTTGCTCCTCGTCCTTGTCTTCGGCGATTGCCTTGGCGTGCGTTGCCGGCTCTTCTCTTGGCTCCTTGGACTCTTGGCTTGGGAGTATCACATCATCATTCCCCCCTTGAAAAAGATTCGTCCTCGAATCTGAGCCAAGGGAATCATCATCATCATCGACCACATAAGGAGCCAAGTCCGCCACATTGAAAACATCATGCACACCATAAGTAGGAGGGAGCTCAATCTTGTAGGCATTGTTGTTGATTCTCTCAAGGACTTGGAAAGGGCCATCCGCACATGGCTTGAGCTTGGAATCCTGCCGAGAGGGAAACCTCTCCTTCCTCAAGTGCACCCACACAAGGTCACCGGGCTCAAAGATAACTTCACGCCGCTTCTTATTTGCTTGCCTAGCATATTGCTCCGTGCGCCGCTCCAGCTGAACCTTGGTGTCCTCGTGCAGCCGTTGAATCCAAGATGCATGCTCCACAGCCTCCTTGTGAGGTGTACCTGCAATGGCAAAGGGAACCAAGTCAAGTGGAGTGGTAGGATTGCGGCCATACACAATTTCAAAGGGAGTCTTTTGAGTGGCGGAATGGATTGCCCTATTATAGGCAAACTTAATGAATGGTAGGCAATCTTCCCACCGCCGCAAGTTAGTTTTGAGCATTGTCCTAAGTAGGGTGCCAAGGGTATGGTTCACTACTTCGGTTTTCCCATCCGTTTGAGGATGGCAAGTGGTAGAGAAGAGTAACTTAGTACCAAACTTAGACCATAGTGACTTCCAAAAATAGCTCAAAAACTTGACATCCCGATCAGAAACAATGGAGTGTGGTATGCCATGGAGTTTAACAACATGCGCAAAGAATAGGCTTGCCACATTAGGAGCATCGTCCGTCTTGTGACAAGCTATGAAGTGAGCCATCTTGATAAAGCGATCCACAACCACAAAGATGGAGTCATGTCCGCGCTTGGTCCGGGGCAAACCAAGCACGAAGTCCATAGAGACATCTTCCCATGGCCTACTAGGGATTGGGAGTGGAGAGTAGAGTCCGTGCGAACTCAACTTGGACTTTGCTTGCTTGCACGTAGTACAAGCCGAACAAAGCCGTTCCACATCCTTGTGCATCTTAGGCCAATAAAAATGCTCTTTGAGGGCATGTAGGGTCTTAGCTACACCGAAGTGTCCCATGAGACCCCCACCATGCGACTCGTGGAGAAGAAGCTTGCGGCAAGAGCCGCTAGGTACACACAACCTAGAGCCCTTGAAAAGGTATCCTTCATGCACATAAAATTGGTCCTTGCTTCCTAAAGACTTACATGCTAGATACAACTCGGAGAAGTCATGATCTGAAGCATACAAGTCTTTCATAAAAGCAAAACCAAGCATCCTAGCATCTAAGGAAGAGAGAAGAGTATACCTTATTGACAATGCATCGGCCACAACATTTTCCTTACCTTTTTTGTGCTTTATGACATAAGGAAAAGCTTCTATTGATTCTACCCACTTGGCATGCCTTTTGTTGAGTTTGCTTTGCCCTTTGAGGTACTTGAGAGCTTCGTGGTCGGAGTGGATGACAAACTCCCTCGGAAGGAGGTAGTGTTGCCATGTCTTGAGCACTCTCACCAATGCTAGGAGCTCCTTGTCGTATGTAGGATAATTTAGCTCCGCTCCATGAAGTTTCTCACTAAAGTAGGCTATTGGACGTCCCTCTTGCATAAGCACACCACCTAAGACAATACCTAAAGCATCACACTCAATTTCGAAAGTCTTAGTAAAATCAGGTAAGGCCAAAAGAGGAGCATTAGTGAGCTTATGTTTAAGGTTAGAGAAAGCCTCTTCTTGGCGGTCACCCCAAGTAAATACCACATTCTTCTT
This sequence comes from Rheum nobile, assembly GCA_027886185.1. Taxonomy (NCBI): domain Eukaryota; kingdom Viridiplantae; phylum Streptophyta; class Magnoliopsida; order Caryophyllales; family Polygonaceae; genus Rheum; species Rheum nobile. Next base: position 291,329 of record WOAB01000817.1, read on the forward strand.
GGTGAGCTCAGTGAGGGGCGCGGCCAAGGTACTAAAGTCCCGCACAAACCGGTGATAGAAGCCGGCCAATCCTAGGAAACTCCGGACTTGCGTCATGGTTGAAGGAGTAGGCCACCCCTTGATTGCTTTGATCTTCTCCTCGTCCACCCTTAAGCCATCCTTGCACACCACAAACCCTAAGAAGACAACATGGTCAGAGCAGAAATGACACTTCTTAAAGTTGGCATACAATTTTTCCTTGCTAAGCACTTCAAGAACAAGCCTAAGGTGATGCACATGTTCCTCCAAACTCCGACTATAGACTAGAATGTCATCAAAATAAACCACTACAAATTTGCCTAAGAAGGCCCTTAGTACGTGGTTCATTAGTCGCATGAAAGTGCTTGGAGCATTGGTCAAACCAAAAGGCATGACCAATCACTCATACAAGCCATAGGTGGTTTTAAAAGCGGTTTTCCACTCATCACCTTCTTTCATGCGGATTTGATGATATCCGCTCTTAAGATCAATTTTAGAAAACATGGATGAACCATAGAGCTCATCAAGCATATCATCTAGTCTAGGTATGGGATGCCTATACTTGATAGTGATATTGTTGATTGCTCTACAATCCATACACATTCTCCATGTCCCATCTTTCTTAGGGACCAAAATCACGGGAACCGAGCATGGACTTAGACTAGGTTGCACGTAGCCTTTGTCCAACAATTCTTGAACTTGTTTTTGCAGTTCCTTGGTCTCGGCAGGGTTGGCCCTATAGGCAGCCTTGTTCGGAAGGGAAGCGCCGGGCACGAAATCGATTTAGTGCTCGATGCCGCAGATGGGCGGCAACCCCGGCGGCACTTCCTCTTGGAATAGTCCTTCAAAGTCCTGCAAAATAGAATCCATGATAGGGGGAAGAGAGGTCAGGTCCTCCTTGGACAAGAAAATTTCTTTACAAACCACTAGAAAGCAAACTTCACTTCCCTTGATAACACTAAGGACTTCCTTGGGCTTGACAACTTGAAGGTGGGTTGCGGCGGCCTTGCTTCCTCCAATGGCCATCTTTGCTTGCTTCTTGGCCTCCTCACTTTGTTGCATCCGCCTTTGCTCGCGCGCCACATGATCGGCCATGATTTCGTGGGGCGCCATTGGATGGAGCGTGATGCGCTTGCCCTTGAGATGAAAGGAGTACTCATTAGAGACCCCTTGGTGGATGACTCCACGATCATATTGCCACGGCCGACCCAAGAGGAGATGGCAAGCCGTCATGGGCAGGACATCACAAAGCACTTCATCTTGGTAGCCTCCAATAGAAAAGGCCACCTTAGCTTGCTCCGTCACCTTGATAGGAGTGTTAGCATTCAACCAACTTAGGGAATAAGGTTGTATGTGAGGAATGGTAGGGAGAGCAAACCGTTTTACTACCTCTTGGTCTATTATATTGCAACAACACCCGCCGTCAACAATGACATTGCACAACTTACCTTGGATGAGGCACCGAGTGTGAAATATGGTCTCCCTTTGGTTTGGCGGGCTCGGCGCTTCATCAGACAATAGTGCACTCTTGACCACAAAACACTTGCCATGGGTCTCGGGCATAATCTGGAGTTCTTCTTCTAGGTTTTTTCCGAGGGGTGGTGCCTCCTCTTCGTCCTCCGAGGCATACTCTCCATAGGCGGTAAGTAGCACTTGCCGGCGAGAAGGGCAATCCCTCGCCAGATGGCCCCGCCCAAGGCACTTATAGCACTTGATGTCACTCGGCTTGGTCTCTCCATCCCGTCGAGGTGGGGGTGGCCCCTTGGGTGGCTCATGCCTTGCGTGATTGGGGGCTTGGGCCGGCGAGTATCCACCCTTGTACTCCGGGCGCCGAGAGGTGTTGTGAGGCGCCGACGCTCCACTAGAGTGAGCATTGGGCCACGGCCGAGCTTGAGCCGATTCCCTCCTCCTTTGGGGCATAGACCTATATATTCGGTTAGTGTAGTGGAGGATTTCCTCAATACTAGTTCCCCTTACAAAATGTTGTTGGCTAACAAGTTGCCTAAGATCGGGGTTGAGGTTCTCAATAAATTTAGAGATTACATAACCTTCGGGAAATTGAACCTCGGACCTAAAAATGAGCGTTTTCAACTCCTTGTAGTATTCATCGGGCGTTCGGTGCCCTTGCTTGAGTTGTTGGAGCCGCTCGTGAACCCTCGTCGTGTAATCTTCCGGCACAAACCGATGCAAGAGCTCACTCTTTAAGTCTGCCCAAGTGGAGATGGGGTCTAAGCCGTTCCTCTCTCGGTAAGCCTTCTCTTCCATCCACCATTGGTCGGCGAAATCTTCAAAGCGAATGCTTGCTATCGCCACCCTTTGAGCATCGATGAATTATTGATAGTCAAATGTTTGCTCAGTTTTGGAGATCCATTGAAGGCAAGCTTCGGGCTCAACATCCTTGCCAAACTTCTCCACATCAAGCTTGAAATTGGGCAGCCGCGATTGCTCGTGGACGGGCTGACCTTGGAGAGGCTGACGGAGGCCGCCCCCGTGGTAGTCTTGGCGTGGAAAGTCATGGTCTTGCGGTCCCAAACGCCGCCCTTGACCTTGGAATTGCGCCAGTACAAAGGGACGTTGCGGCTCTAGAGCGGGCCTCACTTGATCTCGCGGAGGCTCATAGGGCGCTTGCCGGCCATCACAAGGAGTGGTACCCCTACCTGCATGGTTAGTCACAATAGGGTTCAGGCTAAAAGGTATAGAATGAGTGAAAGGAGGAGCATAGGAGGACATACCTGAGGGTGCGGACGACAGATGTGCTGCGGACATTTGAGGCGATGTCATTCCTTGGATGGCTAGATTGGCAAAGGCACTCGCTAGAGGTAGTGTGGGAGACGGGCCCGTGGGTACATAGGACGTGACCACCGGGATGAGCGGAGACTGCGACATGCCGAGGGCCATGGCATTGGCGCCGGTGGCTACCCTTGAGGGAGGTGGGTAGTGTGAACTTGAGGGATCCGTCCTTGTGACACTAGATTCTTGCGCTTCTAGCCTAGCTTCAAAGCGCCGCATATGCTCGCGCGCCTCTTGTGCTTCCTTGTCCATCCTCTCTAGCATGGCTAGGATGGTGGCCGTAGTAGAGCCGGTACGGGGTGAGGAATGGGTGCTCAGCTCCCTTCTTTCTCCATGGCGACCAACCTGTGCTACACACTCAAACTGAGATCAAATAACCTCAAAGTGGTCCTTGCGCACGCAAGAGCCCACCAACAATCAGATAAACTCGAGATATCAACACAAGCTAGTCCAAGGACAACAAGGTTACGAGCTTGGAAAATTTTTAGGCAAGCGGCAAGTGCAACTTTCAAGTGTTCAAAGTAAATCACCCCACAAAGAAGAGTCAAGAGAGGTACTAAGCACCCCACCTAGAGTCCAACTTATATTGACCGAGACTTGAGGAGAAGGAAAGAAAGAAACCCTCAAATGGTCCACTTTTCCTAGAGTTGTCCCCTTTTTTTTTTTCCAACTCGGATTTTTCTGGATTCACACTGTTCCGAGGGGGATTCAAGAGATGGAAGGTGGGATTCAAGACCCAGATCTCTTCCAACCACTAACAACTAGGTCTTGGACCTGATTTCTTCCAATTACAACGCAGCACTTACGAAATATTGCTCACACAACAACTATTACCAATTTCTGATTTTGTATTCGATAGACTTTGGTCTTTGTTGGACCCTTTATGGTGGTATTCCTTTCCCGTACTCAAAACACACCTTATATGCTGTGATTAGAAAAGAACACTTCAAAATTGCACGAAAAATTGGGTCAAAAGGGCTGGTTTTGGTCGGGTTTAATATCGGGTCTCAAACAGGAACAAAACAGGACAGATTTGCGACAGAATTTTCAAAAATTCAGCAAAATTCAGCCAGTCAATGAAATCGCAAAATTCCTTCACCAATACGTTCGTAACTGATCAAACTTCAATTTTTATGAACCCACCCAACACAGAATACGGATACAAAGGCAAGAAAAACCCTACCAAACTCAGAAATACCAATCGGAGTTTGCCCAGAATTCGCTGTTAGCAAAACTGGTTTGATCGATTGGTTCCCCTGAACTTTAGTCGACTCTCTCAAGTTTATATGAAAGATTTAGGGCCTAACCTTGCGTGGCTCTGATACCACGTGATAAGGATCGATCCCGATGAGGCTAGGGGTGAGCAAACGAATATATCCGATCCGGTCCAGTATACCAGATATCCGGTTCAAAAAATTTACAAAACCCCGATCCGTATCCGGTCCGTTTTGAAACGGATATCCGGTAAAAAGGACCCGGATCGGATCGGATATCTGAGCTGGATATCCGAATTATCCGGTTACTACAAATCTATTAAAAATAAATCAATATATTCATTTTTTAAATTCAAAAGTAATAAATTGTAAATTAAGAAATAAAATTTGTAGGTTGTTTTTTAATTTGTTCGTACGATTTAAATTATATATACACTTATTATTCATATGAAAACATATTTACACTATTTTACTTGGACAACAATATAAATATGTGATTATTTTACTTGGACAACAATATAAATATGTGATTAAGGATGTAAAATTTATTAATATATTACTCAATATATTAGTTATAATAAACAAATTTATGATTATAAATATTATATGAATAGTACCGGATATTTTCGGATATCCAGTAAGCTAAATATCTCAATCCGTATCTGGTTCAAGTATCCGGCAAAATCACTCGGATCGGATACGGATAAAAACTTAAAGGATATTTTCGGATACGGATTTTTAGGATACGGATCGGCAGATTTTCGGATCGGATCAGCCGGATCGGATCAGCCGGATCGGATATATTTGCTCACCCCTAGATGAGGCTACGGTGCAAGGGAAGGCCGATGGTCGCCGTTGACACGTTTCTGAGCGATCTGGAAGATGGCGAATTTTCTTCGGGCAGTTGAGAGAATTCCGCGGCGATCCTGTGCGGTTTAGTTAGATCACGAGTCCAAATTTGAGGAGGAAGAGGAATTAGGGCAATCGGAGTTGTGGTGAAGGAGAACGAAGGCCAGAAAGATCAACCGAGGTTGTTGGTATTTCCGGCGGGGATAGTATGAGACTTGGAGAACGATTTTCCCAGAAAAAGACACAAGCTCTTGGGGAGAGATTAACACAGTAATAAACGGGAAAAGTAAGCTAAATACTGGAAAAGGAACAAAGGTTTTATCTTGATCAAGTCTGCCTTACAAGAAGAACCCAAGTTGGTACTTAAGCTTGGCCGAGGGACTCCAAGAGTCAACCGTTTTGCAAACGTTTTGAGAATACCATCGGCCACTAATTTCCCGCATTTCTTAGGTGGTAATTAGGCCTATTATGTTGGTAAAAACATATCAAAAACGGGCCGACAAATTATCAAAAATGCCGAGTGAAAATGGGCAGTTTCTATGCGGTCTCTCCCGGGCCGTTGCTAGTCGAGTGTGCGGCTTCTAGGCGGAGAATGGTGTCGTTGGCCTGGCGTATGGGTGCCTCACGAGTCATTAACCATAAGAGCAAGTCTTCATGAAGGGCTTTGGCCATTGAGCGAGTCACACGCCTTGGAGAAGTGGCTTGCTCCTCGTCCTTGTCTTCGGCGATTGCCTTGGCGTGCGTTGCCGGCTCTTCTCTTGGCTCCTTGGACTCTTGGCTTGGGAGTATCACATCAGATGGTCATCGATCGCTTGCACAAGACCCTTGGTCCCAACAGAGTCCTTCCACTCGTCAAACGCGTCAACACAGGACAAGAAAGTGTCGCCCTTGGCCTTGGTCATCTCGGCTGAGCCCCTGAACATCACAGCCCAGCCCCGATCAATTCCATCGTAGCTAAGCATGGCCACTATCTCCTGCATTATGGGGTCATTCTCCACCATCCTCCCATGCTAGATCTTTGAGTGCTACATGCTTTGCAGCCGTACCCAGAAGAACCTGATGACGTTCATTCCAGTTAGTTAGAATGTCAGCTAAGATAAAGACACGTGTATCTCTTAGAGAGGATAGTCAACATTCTGTTTTCTTAAGTTCGTTAAGTTGTTGCTAGTTTGTTAGCACAACTTCAGATATAAAACCTTCGTGTAAACAATATGTTCATTCATTCAATGAAAATCAGTTCTCTTTCCTCTCAAACTCTCTTGAATATTAAGATGGTATCAGAGCAAAAGCGATTGTTCGCTTCCTGCTTCATGATGATTTCTCTTAGTTTCATCTGTTGATCATTCGTTTGAAGATCAATAGTTCTTCAGATTTCAATTTCTTGCGAATTTGAGATTGTGTTCTCATCTTTTGTCACTTCACCCCTTCGATCTTTTCTCTAGTTTTTCTTTCCGCCATGGCCGATCTCGTTCAGGAGAAAAATGTTCAGGAAAAAAATCACTAACACTCATCCATTGTTCATTGGCTCTTTAGATCAACCTGGATCTCCAATTGTTTCTCAAATTTTCGAGGGAAAAGCTTATGGAGAATGGAGGAGATCAGTCAAAGTTGCGTTATCAGCGAAAAACAAGTGGTGTTTTGTTACTGGATCGATCGCGAAACCAGTCGATGATCTAGATCGGCTCCAAATTTGGGAGAGATGCAACGATCTCGTGGTGGCTTGGTTCACGAATTCGCTCAGTCCAGAGATTAAGAGCAGCGTCATCTACTATGAAACGGCTCGCGAAATTTGGGACGAGTTGCAGGCAAGATTTGGACAATCGAATAGCGCTCAATGCTACTCGATTAAGAAATAATTGAATGCCCTGTCACAAGGTAATCAGTCAATTACTTCTTATTTCACTAAAGTCAAAGGACTTTGGGATGAACTGAGGAGTTTATGCAAGGTTCCTCAATGTCCTAAGTGTGGAATTGCAATATGTTCGAACGATCAAGAAGATGAAGATAAGCTTCTTCAGTTTCTGATGGGGTTAAATGAAGCCTATGCATCGATCATAGGTCAGATTCTTATGATGCAACCAACTCCTTCTGTTCCAGCTGCATATGCAATGTTATTGCAAGAGGAGAAACAAAGAGAGCTTGGAACTCATTCCAAGATCTTAAGTGAGGCTGCCTCACTATATGCTGGAAACAACACCAAGGACAAGATCAAGGTTGACCAAAAGAAGTCTTCTGTGATTTGCAATCACTGCAAGAAACCTGGACATTCTATTGACAAGTGCTACCGGATTCATGGTTTTCCTGTAGATTTCAAGTTCACCAAAAACAAGAAAGTAGCAGCATCTGTTCAGGGAGAAGAATCATCTGCAGATAAGTCACCTCAAACTACTTCTATTCCAGGCTTGTCTGCTAGTCAGTGTCAATAATTGTTCAAGCTGTTACAAAGTAACTCCTCGCAAGGTCAGGGAGTCTGTGGTGCAGTTGGTGTCACAGAGACTCAATCCTCACTCAATCTGGCTGGTATGTTATATCACCCTCTCTTTACAGTGGCAAACTGGGTGATTGATAGTGGTGCAAGCACACACATGTGCTACGACATTAAGTTGCTTAAGTCTATTCGGCCACTGTAGAAACCTTTCTCTATTATCTTACCTAATGGTAACAAATTTGCTGTTAATATGGAAGGCGACGTGGAGCTTTCATCTCTTCTTACTCTGACAGGAGTACTATATGTTCCCTGTTTCAAGTTCAACTTGATATCTGTAGCAATATTAACTGAGCAATTCAAATGTGAAGTCATGTTTACCAGCACTGAATGTGTTGTGTAGGGCCTTTCCAAGAGCAAGCCACAGGCCATTGGTAGCTCCAAGAATGGAATCTATCTCCTTCATCAAGATTCTGCAGTTTTACCTGCTTTAATTACTCCTACTACTTCTATATCTTCTTATCAGTTGTGGCATCATAGATTTGGCCATTTATCATACTATAAACTGAAAACCTTGTCTTTGACTCCTAGTGTGAATAAAGATGATGTAACTGTTGCTTGTGATGTATGTGCTAAAGCTAGACATCAAAGGCTTCCCTTCTCTCTTAGCAGCATATCTACACATGATATTTTTGAGCTCATTCACATTGACATATGGGGGCCATACAACACTGCCACTCGTGAAGGATACAGATATTTTCTTACTGTGGTCGATGATTTCAGTCATTCAACCTGGACTCACTTGCTCAGCACCAAGAGCAATGCATTCACATTCATTCATTCCTTTGTGGAAATGGTTGCAACACAATTTGGAAAGAGAATCAAGATTATGCGATCTGATAATGCTCTAGAACTTGGGTCCAGTCATGTCACACGGCAGTTCCTTGATAGCAAGGGTATTATCCACCAAACTTCTTGCATTGCTACTCCGCAGCAGAATGGTGTCGTCGAGCGGAAACATAAGCACTTATTGGAAACCTCCAGGGCATTGTTGTTTCAGTCTGGTCTCCCTCTCACTTTCTGGGGTGACTGCGTGCTCACTGCAACACATCTCATCAACAGGTTTCCCTCTCCTATTCTTCATAATGCTACTCCTTATGAAGTTTTATTTGGAGCTAAACCTGATTACAACAGTCTTCGCACATTCGGATGCCTATGCTATGCCTCTACTTTGCAACATGGTAGAGACAAATTTGCTCCTCGTGCCTCCAAGTGCATATTTCTTGGTTACCCTTTTGGCAAGAAGGGGTACAAACTGCTCAATCTCGACAACAACACCATTATTATTTCCAGAGATGTGGTATTTCACGAGTTTGTCTTCCCTTATTCAGATAAGTCATCACCCTTGTTTCCTCCACCACTTCCTAATCACAGTGATTCTCAATTACCTTCCTCACCAATTATTGAGCAATCCTCACCTATTACAACCCCCTCTCCTCCTCCTTCATCGTACACTCATGAGCCAAATTCTCCTACTGCCATAACACCTGCTTCCTTGTCACCTTCTCCTTCTCCTCCTGTTATTCCACCTCCTCTTCCTACACGCTCATCCAGATCTCATCACCCACCTTCTTATTTGCAGGACTACATCTGTAATCATGTTACTACAGATTCCTTTGCTAATACACCTTGTCCTCATACACTTACATCTATGTTACCCCAGGCCTTTAGTTTTCAGGCCATTACCTCTTCTTCTGAATCTGTTGACACTGAACCAATTTCTTACCATGCTGCAAGCCTTGATCATCGATGGGTTCTTGCTATGGATCAAGAGTTCCTTGCTCTGGATCAAAATCATACGTGGGATTTGGTCACTCTGCCCAAGGGAAAGAAGCCTATCGGTTGTAAGTGGGTTTACAAAGTCAAGAGGAAAGCTGATGGTAGTGTTGAGAGGTTCAAGGCTCGACTTGTAGTAAAGGGTTTCACACAGAAGGAGGGTGTGGACTACACAGAAACATTTTCTCCAGTTGTCAAGATCACCACTGTTAGGTGTCTTGTAGGTTTGGCCATCAAACGAGGTTGGAACATCTTTCAATTAGATGTTAATAACGCCTTCCTCCATGGCGAATTGCATGAGGAAGTATACATGAAGGCACCTCCTGGTCTGCAATTGACAGATTCTTCTCTGGTTTGTCGACTATGCAAGTCTTTATACGGCCTCAAGCAGGCTTCCCGTCAATGGTATGCTCGCCTCTCTGCTGCACTACAGTCTCGCGGTTATCATCAATCACTCAATGATTACTTGTTGTTCTCCAAGATCAGTTCCTCCTCTACTGTTTATCTGGTTGTTTATGTCGATGACATCCTGATTACTGGTGATGATCTCCTCGAAATCAATGGTCTCAAGTCTTTTTTGGATTCTGAATTCAAGATCAAAGATCTGGCGCATCTTGGTTTTTTCCTTGGCATTGAATTTGTTCCTCATCCTGAGGGTCTCATTCTTACCCAACGAAAGTTTATTGCTGAGTTATTAGACGAATTTGACTGCTCCAATGCTCGCCCTTTTCAAACTCCTCTCGAGCTCCATTGCAAACTCGACACAACTGTTGGTGAGCTCTTACCAGATCCTTCTTATTATCGCAGGCTCATTGGCAAGTTAAATTTTCTTGTACACTCTCGCCCTGATGTTGCCTTCACAGTCCAGTTTCTCAGCCAGTTCCTTCAGCAACCTTGTCAACCTCATCTCACTGCTGCTTGATCAGCTCTACTTTGTAGTGCTTATCTAGGAGTTGTTACCGGTGTTTAGGGTATCATTTGTATGGGTTTAGAGCACAACTGATGAGTATGGAGTTGAGTAGAAGGAGTGTGGATATGGTGGTTTGGAGAAGCGTAAACGAAGATATCCAGAAGACGAGGAGTAGACCACTTGAGCAGACCTAGGAAAATAGAAGGAAAAGCCACACGAAGGAAAGAAGACAAGAGCCGCGACCGCGGAGGAGAATTGAAGAGACCGCGGCGAAGGCGAGAGCGCGAAGCCGAAAGAAGACATTTCCGCGACTGCGGAAATAATTCCACGCCCGCGGAAAATCCCATCGCTGAAGCCGTTCGAGAGCAAGAATCACATTTCCGCGATCGCGGAATAGCGCGGCAGCGAATCCGGAGTCTCAATCCGGATTTTTCGCCCGGAGTCTCACTCCAGATTTTTCGTCCGGAGTTTATTTTATTTTATTTATTTATTTTCTCTTTTATTTCTTTTTTCCGTTTATTTCCTTTTAGATATTATTTCCTATCTTATGAAAATTAGGTTTAAAAAAGTCTTTATATTCTTTCTTTAGAACATTAGTTTGGTAAGTTGGGTGCTCCCCAAGTTGGGTTCTACCTTTCTTCATCTTTTCCCTTTTCTTAGTTTAGTTCTTTGTTTTGTTTTTGGCTAGACAATTGAAGCATTGGTTTGAATTTAATATTGAGATTATTCATTTACTCTTTCTATGATTGTTTTAATTCTCTCTCGTGCTTAATCTCATTGATCGTATATCGATTCCCCTTGATTTGTTGATTAGGATATCAAATAGATTGTTAATAGTAGTTCCCTCTAGCCTGACAACCTAGAGAAGATTTGTATTATGCTATTGGTTCCCATTTTCTATACAACCTGTTGAGATTGTTATTGATCATACTATTAAGGATTGGAAGAGACTATTTGAGAATCTTGATTCCTTAGTTTGTGTAGAGAATTAATTGCATGCAATTGTATGACTGTTTGCTATACTTGCATGTACCTATCTATTCCTGAATTCATTGCTGATGTTAGATTTATCTTGATAGTTTCTTGATTGTTTAATAGTTAGGGTTATCAGGACTAGTTGTACTGGTAACTAATTTAGAACAGGGATTAGGACATTCATGAGGATTGAGAACTAGAGATAATCAATGATTGATCAACCAAACTAAAGGTGGATATTTGTCTTGCCAAGCTTTCTATGTTTGATTTATCGTTTTCTTACTTAGTTTCATCCAAAACCCCCCATTTGTCTTTGTTATCAATTGGTGAATGATTTTGCAAACAGGATATATAACTTGATTCTCTATGGGATTCGACCCTTGCTTATCAGACTACATTAGTTAGGTTTTTAAGGATTATTTTGTTTAGGTGTCATGACAACGCCTATCACTGCTCTTCATACTCTTCGTTACCTGAAAGGGACTGCAGATATTGGAATTGTTCTCTCCAAATAGCTTGATTTTCGGCTTCAGGCTTTTTGTGATGTTGACTGGGCATCCTGCCCTCATTCCCGTCGTTCCGTTAGTGGCTTCATTATCTTCTTTGTGGGCTCTACCATATCATGGAAATCAAAAAAACAACAGACCGTTTCCTTATCTTCTGCAGAGGCCGAGTACCGCTCCATGAGGCGTGTCTGTGCTGAATTGGCTTGGCTCTCCAGACATCTCCACGAATTGGGCGTCCCTGACATCACACCGATTGATCTCAAGTGTGATAACTTGGCTTCCATTTACATTGCTCGGAACCCCGTTTATCATGAGCGCACCAAGCATGTCAACTTGGATTGTCACTTTGTCCGAGAGAAACTCCTTGAAGGATTGATCTCTTTATCACATGTGCCCACTCGTCACCAACTCGCTGACATCCTCACTAAGCCATTGACTGGCATTCAACACCGCGACTTCCTTGCCAAGTTGGGTGTAGTCTCTCCTACCCTCCAACTTGAGGGGGATGATGACGCTCATTCCAGTTAGTTAGAATGTCAGTTAAGGTAAAGACACGTGTATCTATTAGAGAGGATAGTCAACATTCTGTTTTCTTAAGTTCGTTAAGTTGTTGCTAGTTTGTTAGCACAACTTCAGATATAAAAGCTTCGTGTAAACAATATGTTCATTCATTTAATGAAAATCAGTTCTCTTTCCTCTCAAACTCTCTTGAATATTAAGAGAACCATATCAGGTTTAAGTCCAGAGGCCAAGTCCTTCACTTGCAATTTCCGCGTTGTTGTTCCGCACTTTCTCCTTGGGGTTTGTTTTCCCAACATACAACATCTCTAGCGGGACCCCTGCTTCTTGTGCTATGCCCCTCGCTTTCCTTGTGAACTTTCTTATCCAATCCATGTCCTCCCCACCGTATAGGCAAATGTACTTGTTTTCGTTGATCTAAGATTAATTAGCATATGCTCTTGTTACCAATTAATTAAACTCACTCCTTCAAGTACATACTTACTATATATATAAAAATGCAAGTTATATATATTAATTGATCGACCCGAGAGGGAAGAAAACGGCATACGTACCCACGCGAACATCTGAGCTTCTATGGAGTCTGCTAATAGCTCAAACCTCCAACTTTCACCTCTCCAAAGTGCCTCCTCCCTTGCACTTGTGAAGGGGAAAGCCTGACTCTCCCAAATCCACATCATATGAGTTACATTTGGGTTCGCAACGTGCCCTTGTGGGTCCAACACCACAAGCAGCGGCTTCTTGTTGAAGTGCCACACTTCCTTGGTGTATTTGATAGATGCTTGATCGACCAGACAAGGATCATGTACCGAGTACCACATCCACATTGATTGTAGCTCTTCAAACTGCTTATGCTTTGTGTCATCCCATGGGGTTGATCTATCTACAACTGGGATCCATACGACCTCATACTGACTCTCCGCTTTTGTCGGGATTTCTCTTGATACATGGTATATCTGATAAAGCATTGATAGCTCTTCGCTGGGAATGTCAAGATCTGAAACCAGTAGCAACACATTCTTCCTTCTTAGCACATCAACGCCCACCTGCATCAACATATATGATTATAGTTGCCATTCAACAAATTTATCTATGTAATCTATTGATAACATTTTTTCACAAATTTGGATATGCTTTTATCATAAAATAACTAATAAGGCAACCTATAATGCCAATTAACAGCATTTCGTCTTCCAATGGACTTTAATTCCTCTTTTTTTTGCAAAGTCTTTATTCTTTTAAGCGTGCAGAAGATTGTAAATCATAAATGTCTCTTCTCATTCTATATAAAAGATTTTAGTCTTTGTTATATAAATATATATGTTGCTAGCTATTATGAACAAACCATATTCTTGGTGGATCCTTCAATCAGTGGCAGCTGATCGTCCTTGGCATAAATCAGAGCTTTAAGGGTTTTCAAGTTGTCAATGTGGGGAGTCTCAAATAGGCGCATGAGTGTTTGGTATGCTTCTATATGTTTCTTTTCCTCTGCCAAATACAAAAACAAAAATAAAGCAAAATGAGTTATAGAAATTTGGTAGTTGTTGATTTCTTCAAGCGTATATATATAATACTAATATTGAAAAAAAGTGTACATAGTTAAATTTGGAAGTCGATCGTCTTACCTATGTGTTGATAGCAAAGACTCAACTGTTTTGTAAGATGCTCAAATATGTTATTGACTTTGTGGGCCAAACTAGAGAGCTCCCAAGCCTCTGTCGTTGAAGATACGTACCTGAAAAACAATGCAAGCTGGATCATAATTATGAGAAAGCGCGGGCGCAGAGTTGGAATTCAGAAACAAGTGAAACTGGATTAGCTAGGATGATAAGACTACTCGTGGGTGACGCCTATAAGACCCATAATCTGAGCTGCGCAGGCGACAGCAATTCGGACGGTCCAGTAAGCGGCGGTAGGAATAAGGGAGTTAGCGGTGTCGTAGGCTGGCAAGTCGTGGCTGATGTACTGAGCTGCAACTCCTTCAACTGAATGATGCACTTGGTCACATTCAGAATAGCTGTGATGAGGTGGATGTGTTGGAACTCATTTTAAAGTAGAGTCCGATGACTTATCCGGGCAAGATTCATGTGGGCTCCGGCCAATGAAAACACCGGAATATGGAAGTATTGGCTTCGTCTCTGCGAGCACATTCTCGTACTGTACTCATATGTTAAAAATGAATTCCGTTTGAATGAGAAATGGAGGCCCAAAGCTGGTTGCTAGAAGTGCATAACTTGGGAAAATTTGGGGTGGAAATTGCATCCCACATTGGAAGTTGGGGATAAAATTCACTAGTATATATACTAGGAATTTGGATCCAAGGTTGTGGTCTTGTGTCACCACCAATGTGTAATGGGGAGAGGACCTAGCTCATCAAGACCACACGCGTGCTGAGTCGCGTCGCGTCGGGTCAAACCGGCTGAGCCTGGGCTTGGGCCAAATTGGATTGGGCCTTAGGCCCAGTATGTAGCTTGGGCTGGCCAGCCAATGCTACTTTTTGTTCTGATCCAGAGTCTCAAGCTGTTGTTAACAACTTTGACCCATTTCTTGTGTCACCACCAATGTATAATGGGGAGAGGACCTAGCTCATCAAGACCACACGCGTGCTGAGTCGCGTCGCGTCGGGTCAAACCGGCTGAGCCTGGGCTTGGGCCAAATTGGATTGGGCCTTAGGCCCAGTATGTAGCTTGGGCTGGCCAGCCAATGCTACTTTTTGTTCCGATCCAGAGTCTCAAGCTGTTGTTAACAACTTTGACCCATTTCGCTAGAATTCGGGGTAGTTGTTGAAGTGACTCGGTCTTCCCACCTTCTTCTCCGCCACTCTGTTGGTGCCAACAGACTCCAGAGGCTGCTATAAAAGAGCACTATGCGTCTCATTCTAGATCATCCGAAAAATCCACATCGTAATGGGTAGAGGACCTAGCTCATCAAGACCACACGCGCGCCGAGTCGCGTCGCCTCGGGTCAGACCCAGTACGTAGCTTGGGCTGGCCAGCCAATGCTACTTTTTGTTCCGATCCAGAGTCCCAAGTTGTTGTTAACAACTTTGACCCATTTCGCTAGAATTCGGGGTAGTTGTTGAAGTGACTTGGTCTTCTTCGCCACTCTGTTGGTGCCAACAGACTCCAGAGGCTGCTATAAAAGAGCACTATGCGTCTCATTCTAGATCATCCGAAAAATCCACATCGTAATGGGGAGAGGACCTAGCTCATCAAGACCACACGCGCGCCGAGTCGCGTCGCGTCGGGTCAGACCCAGTACGTAGCTTGGGCTGGCCAGCCAATGCTACTTTTTGTTCCGATCCAGAGTCCCAAGTTGTTGTTAACAACTTTGACCCATTTCGCTAGAATTCGGGGTAGTTGTTGAAGTGACTTGGTCTTCTTCGCCACTCTGTTGGTGCCAACAGACTCCAGAGGCTGCTATAAAAGAGCACTATGCGTCTCATTCTAGATCATCTGAAAAATCCACATCGTAATGGGGAGAGGACCTAGCTCATCAAGACCACACGCGCGCCGAGTCGTGTCGCGTCGGGTCAGACCCAGTACGTAGCTTGGGCTGGCCAGCCAATGCTACTTTTTGTTCTGATCCAGAGTCCCAAGTTGTTGTTAACAACTTTGACCCATTTCGCTAGAATTCGGGGTAGTTGCTGAAGTGACTCGGTCTTCCCACCTTCTTCTCTGCCACTCTGTTGGTGCCAACAGACTCGAGAGGCTGCTATAAAAGTGCACTATGCCTCTCATTCTAGATCATCCGAAAAATCCACATCGTAATGGGGAGAGGACCTAGCTCATCAAGACCACACGCGCGCCGAGTCGCGTCGCGTCGGGTCAGACCCAGTACGTAGCTTGGGCTGGCCAGCCAATACTACTTTTTGTTCCGATCCAGAGTCCCAAGCTGTTGTTAACAACTTTGACCCATTTCTCTAGAATTCGGGGTAGTTGCTGAAGTGACTCGGTCTTCCCACCTTCTTCTCCGCCACTCTGTTGGTGCCAACAGACTCCAGAGGCTGCTATAAAAGAGCACTATGCGTCTCATTCTAGATCATCCAAAAAATCCACATCGTAATGGGGAGAGAACCTAGCTCATCAAGACCACACGCGCGCCGAGTCGCGTTGCGTCGGGTCAGACCGGCTGAGCCTGGGCTTGGGCCAGATTGGATTGGGCCTTAGGCCCAGTACGTAGCTTGGGCTGGCCAGCCAATGCTACTTTTTGTTCTGATCCAGAGTCCCAAGTTGTTGTTAACAACTTTGACCCATTCCGCTAGAATTCGGGGCAGTTGCTGAAGTGACTCGGTCTTCCCACCTTCTTCTCCGCCACTCTGTTGGTGCCAACAGACTCCAGAGGCTGCTATAAAAGAGCACTATGCATCTCATTCTAGATCATCCGAAAAATCCACATCGTAATGGGGAGAGGACCTAGCTCATCAAGACCACACGCGTGCCGAGTCGCGTCGCGTCGGGTCAGACCGGCTGAGCCTGGGCTTGGGCCAAATTGGATTGGGCCTTAGGCCCAGTACGTAGCTTCGTCTGGCCAGCCAATGCTACTTTTTGTTCTGATCCAGAGTCCCAAGCTGTTGTTAACAACTTTGACCCATTCCGCTAGAATTCAGGGCAGTTGCTGAAGTGACTCGGTCTTCCCACCTTCTTCTCCGCCACTCTATTGGTGCCAACAGACTCCAGAGGCTGCTATAAAAGAGCACTATGTGTCTCATTCTAGATCATCCGAAAAATCCACATCGTACTCTACTTTTTCTTCTCCTCAAAGCCGCCTGATTGATCCATTGTACAACGTATACAGCAAGATCAAGACTTCCAAGGAACTCTGAATGGCCCTAGGAAAGAAATACAAGTCTGAGGATGCAGGCTCTAAGAAGTTCGCAGTGGCGAAATTTCTAGACTTCAAAATGGTGGACTCTAAGCCCATCGTGGAACAAGTTGAAGAGTTGCAATTGCTTACGCATGAAATTATTGCGGAAGGAATGTCAATCAGTGAGACGTTCCAAGTAGCTGCCTTCATTGAGAAACTCCCTCCAGGTTGGAAGGACTTCAAGAGCAACTTAAAGCACAAGCGAAAGGCTATGACCATTGAAGACTTGATTGTCAGGCTACAGATTGAGTCAACCAACCGCAAAGTAGATGGTGTTCAGACTGTTGAACAGAAGGCCAACTTGGTCGAACACAAGGAAAAGGGGAAGAAACGAAAGTTCCAACCCCAAGGTTCCGGCTCCAGCAACTTCAAGAAGAAACCAGCTAAGAAGTTCAGTGGGAAATGCCACAAGTGTGGTAAGATGGGTCACAAGGCAGACGAGTGTCAAAGCAAGATTGACCCACGCAAGGACAAGGGAAAGTCCCAAGTCAACATGACTGAAGGCAGGCTCTCGGATGCAGAACAAGGTGCACCATTAGGGGGAAAGTGTGTAGTGTCATTGTTGATGGTGGGTCATGTTGCAACATCATTGACCAAGAAGTGGTAAGTAGATTCAATCTATCTACCACTCCCCACCCTCAACCTTACACACTATGTTGGTTGAATTCTAACACTCCCCTTAAGGTCAAGGACCAAGCCATCATTCAGTTTGCTATAGGGGGATATGAGGATGAAGTTGTGTGTGATGTTTTACCCATGACTGCATGCCATCTCCTCTTAGGTAGACCTTGGCAATATGATAGGGGTGTCATTCATCAAGGAGTGTCTCATGAGTATTCTTTCATGATGAATGGCAATAGAATCACCCTATATCCCTTAGCTCCCCATGAGATTATGGCAGGGAGCAAAGGAAGTCTCTTGAGGAAGCTAAGGGCAAGAAAATGGCTATTGGAAGCAAATGGGGTGCTTCTAATCATATGCTCTTAGCTAGGCCCAAGGAAGTTGTTCAAGCTCTCAATGAGGGTGAGGTGTGTTTCTTGCTCATTTGTAAGGACACCTTATTCTCCTCTTTTGACCTTGAAGGACTGCCTACGGCCATTGCTTAACTTTTGTTGTTGTTTGACGATCTCTTTCAAGAAGAGGTGCCAAGTGGTTTGCCACCGATAAGTGATATTGAGCATCAAATTGACTTCATACCGGGGGCAACACTACCTAATTGGGCTGCCTATAGGGCCAACCCCGAAGAGACTAAGGAGTTGCAACGTCAAGTACAAGAATTGCTTGACAAGGGCTATATAAGGGAAAGTCTTAGCCCTTGTGCAGTTTCGGTCATTCTAGTCCCTAAGAAGGATGGCACGTGGAGAATGTGGGTTGATTGTTGTGCAATCAACAACATTACTATCAAGTATCGCCATTCCATTCCTAGGCTAGATGACATGCTTGATGAGTTGCATGGGGCAAGTGTGTTTTCAAAGATAGACCTGAAGACTGATTACCATCAAATCAGAATGAAAGAAGGTGATGAATGGAAAACAGCCTTCAAGACTAAGTATGGGTTGTATGAATGGATAGTAATGCCTTTTGGTCTAACTAATGCCCCTATCAATTTTATGAGGCTCATGAACCATGTTAAGGCCATTTCTTGGTAAGTTTGTGGTTGTATAATTTGATGATATCTTAGTGTATAGCCATGATCTTAGTGAGCATGTTGGACACCTTAGAAATGTCCTTGAGGTCCTTAGAAAGGAAAAGTTGTATGCCAACTTCAAGAAGTGCCACTTTTGCTCATATCATGTGGTATTTCTTGGATATGTGGTGTGCAAGGACGGCTTGAGAGTGGATGAGGAGAAGGTGAAGGCTATTCATGAATGGCCTACACCTATGACTATGACTCAAGTCCGTAGTTTCCTTGGCTTGGCTGGCTTTTACCGCCGGTTTATGAGGGATTTTAGCACCTTGGCTACGCCCCTCACCGAGCTAACCAAGAAAGGTGTGGCTTTCATGTGGGAAGCTGCACAAGAAGAGGCCTTTGCCACTCTTAAATCTAAACTCACTCATGCACCACTTCTATCATTGCCTAACTTTGATCGGACTTTTGAGATAGAATGTGATGCATGAGGCATAGGTCTAGGAGGTGTGCTCATGCAAGAGGGCAAGCCAATAGCCTATTTTAGTGAAAAATTGGGTGGGGGTGAGCTGAATTACCCCACCTATGACAAATAATCGTTGGCTCTTGTCTGTGTTCTTAAAGTGTGGCAACACTACTTATTGACAAAAGAGTTTGTGATCCATTATGACCATGAAGCATTGGAGTACTTAAAGGGGCAAAGCAAGCTCAACAAAAGACATGCTAAATGGGTAGAATTCATTGAGTCTTTCCCTTATGTTATCAAGCATAAGAAGGATAAAGACAATGTGGTGGTTGATGCACTCTCCCGGAGGTACACTCTCTTAACTCTTTTGGATGCTAAATTACTTGGCTTTTCATTTATGAAAGAACTT
Source organism: Rheum nobile (assembly GCA_027886185.1). NCBI lineage: Eukaryota > Viridiplantae > Streptophyta > Magnoliopsida > Caryophyllales > Polygonaceae > Rheum > Rheum nobile. The sequence goes on from WOAB01000817.1 coordinate 310,739, forward strand.
TATGCATGTGATTCTGATTTTTGTGATATATTTGCTGCATGTTTGTCTAAGGGTAGCAAAGATCAATATTATTTGCATGAGGGGTTCTTATTTAAGGGTCATAAGTTGTTCATTCTTAAGGGTTCTATTAGAAGACTTTTAGTGCAAGAAGCTCATTGGGGGAGGGGGGACTAATAGGACATTTTGGGGTCCTTAAGACTATGCATACTCTTAGAGTACATTTTTACTGGCCACGCTATTAGGCCAAAATTATTAAAAGAAAACAACCTTGCACAAACACATCTTTTTTTTAAGTTCGACCCTTATCTATATATCCTTACAATTCTAATAATATAGATACGTTGGAGATTTTTAGGTTTGTTTTATGATTTGGGCTGCACCCGAATTATGGCGGGTTGCCTACGTACCTTCTTAGGAAGGATCAAGCCTTACGTAGTTTAGAGTGTTAAACTTGGATTTAGTTATGAAAATTTGGGTTTGATTTACACGCATCAGAGATCGAAGTCTAAACCCACCTTCTAGGAAGGGTTGCCCAAACTTCGAACCAACTATCATATGCATGTATTTTAGTTATTTTCATGCATCACCGAAATAACTTAAACCCACCTTCTAGGAAGGGTTGCTCAAATCACTTCGACTATCATTTGCATGTAAGATATTTTCATCTTGATTTTGTTTCATTTTGAGATTGCTATTGAACTCGATGAGTGTTTGCTTTGTATCAAGTTTCCTACGTACCCTTTTAAAAGGGATCAAATTATACATAGTTTTAAGAAAGAACCATTTTAATTTGGTTTGATGTAATTTGAGATTTGCGACTGTACTCGATATATATATTTCAATTTGATATTGAGTTCCTACGTAGCCCTTAGAGGCGTCAAGTCTTCACGTAGTTCTAAGAATATTTATATTAAGTGTTTGACTTTATCTTTTGTTTGAAAGTCAATTTTAGTTTTGAGATTGAACTCGATAATATTTGTATCAAGTTTCCTACGTAGCTCATAAAAGAGCATCAAATCAGACGTAGTTCTAAAATGGAACAATTTTGTTTAATTTCAAGTTTTATTGAAATTTAACTTGAATTTTGGTTTGACTGGATTCGATATATATTTGAATTTGATATCGAAATTCCTACGTATCCGTTTAGTATAGAATCAAGTCCATGTAGTTCTTCAAAAGAACCGATTTTAGTTTGGTTTGATTTGGTGTGACTGAATCCGATATATGTTTGAATTTGATATCGAATTTCCTACGTATCCGTTTAATACGGAATCAAGTCTACATAATTCTAGGTAAAACATTTGGATTAAGTGTTTGACTTTATCTTTTGTTTGAAAGCCAATTTTAGTTTTGAGATTGAACTCGATAATATTTGTATCAAGTTTCCTACGTAGCTCATAAAAGAGCATCAAATCAGACGTAGTTCTAAAGACATTAGAGCTTTTGAATATTTTTGTAATCAAATTAAGCCCTATAAATTTCATGATTTTTGAATTTCTACCCTTAGTGGGTTAATATTGCAATAAGCATTTCATCAATTTAAGCGTAAGCTTAAAAACGCATTTCATATACAACTCACCTTTCAATTAAACCCAACCCATTACTTTGAATTATATATGTATTTCACATCTTTGTATACATGTTTACACCCAACCTTGTGATTAGCCGCGGGTTACGCATACACATATGGGTTAATTTTATGTTTGGGTGAGTAGCTAGCATGATTAGCCGGGCATGTATGCAATATATATGTTACGCACACATATACATATATTTGTAGAGATTTAGCATATTGACCAATATCATTTGATTCATTCAAACTCAAACTAATAAAAGTTCGTAGATTTGTAGTTTCATATCCATTTGGATGTTTTTTCAACTTGAGTTTGAGTGAACGTAGTATTTGGATCCTTTTAAATCCTCCCAACTACGAGATTTTATGTGTAGTCCTTGGATTTGTATGAATCCTCCCAACTACAAGTTTGATGTAGCGGCGAAGCGGTGTGTTTCAAGCCAACTAAAGGTCTTAGATGTAACGGCGAAACTATGCGTTTCGAGCCAACTACGAATCTTCAATGTAGCGGCGAAACTACGCGTTTCGAGCCAACTACGGATCTTCAATGTAGCGGCAAAATTATGTGTTTCGAGCCAACTACGGGTCTTGATTATAGCGGCGAAACTATGCGTTTCGAGCCAACTACGTGTATTCTTCATCTTGCCCGATCTAAGACAAATGTGTGGGTTGGTTAACATATGAGAGAAATTCAACAAAGAAAAGAGATATACCTATGTGGATCTTGAACACAAAATATAATCTAGAACACTATATTTTTTTCTCTCTCTATTTTTTTTCTTGAGCTATGTGGGAAATGAATAATCCCTCTCCGTTGCCTCTGCCATTACTATATAAGAGGATTATCAAGGACCCTTACTATTCGGCGCATAGGCAATTTTGCCTTTCAGCGCATAGGCTCGCGCGTAACGTGGGAATAGGCTTCCCACGTTACGCGCGGGAGCAGACCCTTTCAAGCTCCACACGTTACGTGGGGAGATACTCCACATGTAACGTGTGGGACAGCTCCACACGTAACGTGTGGGACAACTCCACACATAACGTGTGGAGTGAATATGGCTTTAAAAGCCAGATTTCTCCCATTCTAAGCAATTACCCTAAAACGCAGCCCGAGCTCCCTTCTTCCCTTCCCGCATAACGCGTCTCGTGGATCTCCTCGTTATGAAGCAACGAACTCCGCACGTTACATTGAATCAAGATCTTTGAAAGGTTAGTTAGTAGAAATTGTTGTTTGGTTATTTTTTGTTAATTTTGAAGTTTTTTGTTAGATATTGTAGATCCATATTGTAGATCTATGTTATGTAGATGTTTTTGATGGTAGATCTATGTTGTGTAGATGTTTTTGATGTTGTTATTGATTTTTTGTTTAATTTTGAACTATTTTTTTGTATGAAATGGTGAAAATTGGTTAGATTTGAATAAAATGGTGTTGAGGATTTAGGTTGAATTTTTGTGAAAATATGCAAATGGAAGTGATAGTATTGGTAGATTTGTTAAAATAGTGTGCTTTTTGTTGAATTTATTGTATTATTTGATGAAAATATTTTTCGCCGGAATCTGGAAATTACGCCAGAGAAGACGACGGAATGTCGTCGGAGTGTTGCCGGAATGTCGCTGCCGGCAGTTGGAAACTGCAAATTCACACGTTACGTGTGAAACGTTTCCACACGTAACGTGTGGAGCCATATCACACGTAACGTGTGAATTTGCAGTTTTGTTCTGGCTTGCCTTCGTTTCCGACGACACTCCGGCGACTCTCCGGTGTAGTATTTATCCAGAATACAGAATATATTATTTTGATTAAAATGTGTGGATATATAACCGCAGATGGAGCCTGGTGAAAGAACCGCACGTAGGAGGCGCCGCAACCTTGTCCGCGAACAGTCGTTTTGGACTGAAGAAGAGGTGAATAGGACAGAGAGAAGGCAACAGAGGAATGTATGCTACCGGGATGATGAGACCGGCGCCTATCAGACGGGAGCCGGTAGCAGTAGTGGGGTTGCGGGCATGATTTCCGCTCAGATCTTAATGGCAGTGCCTTCGTTTCCTGGAGATAGGGCAGATTCTGAGCCTCAGTTCTACCCGGACTACCGAGCGAGCCCGCTGCGTGGTTATTCTGATACAATAGATCAGAATAACTACTACGGGCTGACTTTTAGTCCACCGATACTACCGCCGCATGTGAGCCCTCATCACAGCCCTTCGTATTATCAGGGGGCTGAGGATCAGCACAACCCTTGGGAGAACCCGACAGTGTACCCAAACGCTCCCTATCATCAGCCTATGGTAAGTACATTTAGTATAACATGAATTTGTTTAAAAATTGTAATTACTTCTGATTTATTTAATAAATGTAGGACCGGGCCAATACATGGGGGACTCAGGACCAGGCCAGCAATGCCTGGATGCCAAGAGATGATGCTCCGGACGTGGACGAGGAGCCTCAAGAAGCCTCTTCTTTGCGGTCAAAACCGCCCCGATCAAAGAAGAAGGTGAGATATGACCCTGAATTGCGGGTGAGCGTTCCTGGAGGTCCGGAGAGCCCTGAACTCCTCAAGAGTTTTGTCAACCACGTGGCGTACCTCCTATACCAGCGCATTGTAAGTTGTATGAAACTTTATTTCTTATAATTCTTAATCTTATTACAAATAAGTCCAATGGATTGCTTAAATATGTTCATATGTTGTTATATAAATATATACAGCCGGTGCCACCATTGAGGTTCCAGCAGCGAGGCAAGCAGTTACGTTCATGGCGTATCACACCGAATGCCGAGTGGGGTAACATGGCGTCTGCATCCGGGCTATGTCATCTACCGGACATCATGCACGAGCATGTGGATGAGACGTTGATTGGTGCCTTCGTCGAGCGTTGGCAACTAGAGACCAACTCATTCCACATGCCATGGGGATAGATGACTATAACTCTCAATGATGTGTGGATGATCCTTCTGCTGAACATACAAGGGCAAGACATGGGTCCCCTATAGAAATGGCACGAGCAGCTCGGCCCCAATGATTTGAAGAAGGCGTTGGTGGAGCAAGCGCTGGAGTTTTTTGAGCTGCAAGGTGGTGATGTCGTCACTGGTACCGTGACAGCGAGAGATTTTAAGGCTCATTGTCAGGATTTGACTGACGAGACGCATGCGGTTGGGTTCTTGCTGTACTTGGTGGGGTCTTGTCTCTTTCCTGACAAGTCTCAACATAAATTGCCCGTTTATTACACTCCGTTCGTGGCTGATCCCTCGTCAACCAAGAACTATGCCTGGGGTACCGGTGTTCTTGCCCACATGTACCGCAGCTTGGGCGAGTGCACAAGGAAAGAGGCGTGGCTCATGTCCACATGTTTCACTCTGATCCAGGTATAAATTTTCTTGTATAAAAACATATGTAGTTTTGTTATAGATGTATATTTGTTATTTAGGGAATTGACTTACATGTAATTGTTTTGTAGGCATGGATATATCAATACTTCCCCATGTTTAGACCTGCACAGAGTGTATACTGGGACCCCCAACAGCCGATCCCATACGCCCGTCGATGGGACATGTCACAGCCACCCAACCGGATCAGAAATTATAGGAAGGAGCTGGATAGGATGCATGCTGAGAGTGTAAGTGCATATACGGTCCTTATCTAGTATGTTAAAATATGAAATTATAGGCATGATTAGTTGTTTAAAATTCAATTATGTTTAGGTTGGTGGATGCCATACGGCCCGATTGACTTCAACGACGGGTTGTTTGCTTCATCGCGATTCCATGGAGTCATATCCTGTTTATGGGTCACCGAGCCTTACATGTCAGATCGAGTAGCTAGGCAATTTGGGCGTGCACAACAGTGTCCAAGACCACCGATTGTGCCAATTAGGGCATGGAGGGGCACGGAGATTAGCAGCTACACGGTGAAATACGATAGAGCCCAATTTGCATGGGATGCCCGCAATCAACATTCCATTAGCCTACAAGCTATGGGCCCTCTAGTCTTTCAACCCCACCAGTGTAACGGTGATTACATGCAGTGGTACCTCCAGCATACACATCCATTCATCATTCCTACAGAGGGTGATCACGCTCAGTAGCAGGTAAGAAATTGAATAATTATATCTTGTTTAATTTCGTGTACAAACTATTTATTAATCGTATCCACTTATCTTGTGTGCAGTGCATCGAGGGTTGCTACGGATGTCTGAATCCATATCGCAATCACCAACATGAAGATCACCAATGTGAAGACGTAGCCGAGGCGTTACGGCAATCATTGGAGCAAATGTATCCCTTCCTTCCGAACCATTGAACTTTGCATTAGGGCAATAATGAATGTTATGACTTCTATTTGATTGTTTGTGATGACTTATTTGGATTATGGTAACAATGTATGTTATAACTTTGGATTAAGATGTCTTTATTTTGTATTGTGTATGAGACCGTATTTTAATTCACGTGAAGCTAACGAACTAGATGACGTAATTATGCGTAAACCGTCATCACGATAAACAGTAGATCATACAGATAGGTTCAATTTTTCTTATTTTCCACAAGTTTCAATTTTACAGAAGACAAAGAAACCAACACAAATCACATTCTTGTGAAGTGCACGGTTCCATTCCGGCAGCGGTTGATGAGGTGTTTCCCAAACAGAAAATGTTTTTTGTGGGGTGCTCCAGTCATCGAGGGAAATATTGTTTAACCCCTCGTACAAATAATAGTTCGCCTGCATACACATGGAATCATCTCATCAAGTAGTGAACTAATTATCAACTGTGAAACCATAATTCCCTTTAAGAAATAAAATTCTGCTAAATGGCACAGTTTGTGACAAACCGTGCACTAAACTGTGCCATTTTACAGAAGGGATAGCCAGATACTGGTTGTGGTTTCACATGTTACGTGTGAATCAGCTCCACACGTTAAGTGTGAAACATCCCCACACGTAACGTGTGAACCCTAAACCATCTGGCACATGTTCCACACGTTACGTGTGGAACCCCCACACGTAACGTGTTAAAATGTTCTTCAATGTTCTAAACATTTTGTTTTCTTACACATGTATCCCTCAAAATGTAACATCTAAAACTTTGTTTCTAAACCCTAAACAACAAAAGTCAAGTTCAAAAATTACAAAATCTAGCATGTGAAACTTCGTTAAACCCTAAACAACAAATATTATGTTTAGTTTTCTAAAACCTAAACAACTAAAGCTCAAAACTTTGAACATGTCCAAAACCAAAAATGAGAACTTTAACTTTAAATAACGGAAATTACCTCATTCGGATGTGGATCCTCTTCGACATTGTTGTTCCAATAATCATTGTTGTTCATGTTGTCCATTTTTTTTACAAAAAATGAGAGTGTAAAACACAATTTTTTTAGTGTTTGAAATGAAGTATTAAGCTCGAAATTGTGGTTAGCCGGTGAAGATGAAGAAGAGGGGTCCATTAATTCAGTTAGGTGGGGACAAGACGGGTAATTCAATGTGTTTTACAACAGACGAAACCACACGTTACGTGTGGGCTTCTTCCACACGTTACGTGTGGGCCTCTCATACACGTTACGTGTGGTGTATTGTCACACGTTACGTGTGACTTCTTTTCCTCTTTAGGGTTTAGGTTTAGGGTTAGGGTTATGGGTTAGAGTTTACTATTTTGGATTTTAGAATTTAGGGTTTAGTATTTAGTATTTATGATTTAGGGTTTAGTATTTATGATTTAAGGTTTATGGTTTAGGGTTAGGGTTTAGGGTTTAGTATAAAAGACTCATGACTACAACTATATACAGCTATATACTACAGTTGGTTATTAGTTGTCAATCAGATTTCTTCTTTTTGAGGTTGGTTATTAGTTGTCAAACACATTGCCTTTTCACTATATAAGAAGCATTAGGGTTGTTTGTTCACTACAATAATTCCAACACAAGCGGCGCTTGAAGATACATTTTTGGGTAAGCATCTTCTTCCAATTTCTATCGATTTATTAACCCTAATTTTTTATATTAATGGATTCACGATATTTGTAGGAAACCAAACACTACAACAAATAATGGCATCTTTATCCAAACCATCAACAAACGCAGATAGGCTATGCTATTGTAATTTGAAAGTTGTTGTCCGAACTTTGGATTTGCAGTGGAACTACGGAAGGAGGTATCGGGGATGCCCAGAACTGGGATGTTGTTTCAGGGAGTGGATTGATCCAATGTACGAGGACAGGGCACACGCGGTTATTCGACAACAATGGCAGGAAAAGCAAGATCTTGTTAAGAAGAATCAAGATCTTCTTAAAGATTTTGATAACATTCGTAGGTATAACCTCAAACTACTAAATGATATACCTTGTAGGTGATTAATGTCGTATCTTTTGTGTAATGTTGTTCATGTACTATCAACCTTTATAGGGAGCAAGCAAATGTAGCAAAGCAGAGATATCATATGAAGCGAACGTTTACCAGAGACTATCATAATTTCTTCAAACGCTAAAGCAACGAACCATATATGTTCTCTTATTTTTTCTAAGTTTATGATCAACTTGTATTATTTCCTGTATTGTGTGCTCAATGTGGTTGTGTAGTCAACCAGCGTAATGAACAATTTGTTTTATCTTCTAGGTTGATTATTTTGTATTGTATTTTTATAAAGATTAGATAAAAGTTGGGCAACAAAATGGGGGTAACCCTCCCCTAATGCCTATTTAGAAATAATAGTATGATTCATACACAACATTGAAACACAAATAAATACTAAAAATAAACAATAATATGATTCATACACAACATTCATACACAATATTATAATATACCAAAAACATCACATGTAACGTGTCAATCAGCTCCACACGTAATGTGTGAATCCTAACCACACGTTACGTATGGATCCTAACCACACGTAACGTGTGGAGCCTATGCGCTGAAAGGCAATTTTGCCTATGTGCGGAAAAGTAACCGAGTTATCAAGGCTGACATTTTTTTTTTGAACGGTGGTCATAACCACAAGCAATAACTTCGGGTATTTAAATCACCGTTTCAACTTTCAACCATTGCACATATATGTTTTAGAATTCTAACCGGTGGAGTCGAGTCCAAATACGCTTAAATGACAAGTTCATTTTATATATGATCATTGCTGCATATTTATAATGTATATGTAGCACATATGAGCATGCATGAGACCATTGCCCACTTTATGTGACTAGTTCATGCACTAAAAGAATATTATGGTCTAATTTGATATTAGACTTTTAGTATGTGCTTTTTTAATTATTATTAGGCTTAAATCATATTTATGATCTAAATTTATTAATGATTAAATTTCATGAAAATTTATCCCTCAACACACGCATGCTTAGGGATGTAGAGAAATTTTGTGCTTCATGTACTACTTGCATACGTGCTAAGTCTAAGGTCCAACCTCATGGTCTATACACTCTTTTGCCTCTACCTCAGGTGCCTTGGGAAGACATTTTCATGGACTTTGTTTTGGATTTACCTAGGTCTAAGAGAGGGAGGGACTCCATTTTTGTTGTAGTAGATAGGTTCTCCAAAATTGCTCATTTTATTGCATGCCATAAGACTGATGATGCATCTCATGTTACTAACCTTTTCTTTGACCAAGTTGTGAGATTGCATGGAGTTCCTAGGTCTATTATTTCAGATCGAGATGTGAAATTCCTAAGCTACTTCTAGAAGACACTATGGGCCAAGCTTGGAACAAAGCTCCTATTTTCCACTACTTGTCATCCTCAAACGGATGGACAAACTGAGGTAGTAACCCGAACCCTTGGTGCTTTGCTTAGATCTATGTTGCAAACTAACTTGCACAGATGGGAAGAATGCCTCTCCTTCATTGAGTTTGCATACAATAGGTCGGTCCACTCGACTACAAAGAAGACTCCATTTGAAGTGGTGTATGGCATCAATCCAAAAACACTACTTGAGTTAATTCCATATGCCATCAAGGACCAAGAGAGCAAAGAGGGGGTTGATCAAGGTTTGAAGATAAAAAAGTTGCATGAAGAGACTCAGTTGCACTTAGAGAGGAGGACCATGCAATACAAGAGGCTAGCTGACAAGGGGCGCAAAGAGGTGCTTTTTGAACCGGGCGATCAGGTTTGGGTGCACCTAAGGAAGGAGCAATTCCCTCACTTCGCAACTCCAAGCTGAAGCCAAGAGGAGATGGTCCATTCCAAGTGCTAGAGAAGATCAATGACAATGCCTACAAGCTAGAGTTGTCGCCATCCAATGGTGTTCATGATGTGTTCAATGTGGTTGATTTGGTGCCTTTCTTTGTGGAGGAAGATGCCGACCTTGACGAGTTGGATTCGAGGTCAAATCCCTTTCAAGAGAGGGAGGATGATGTGACCAAGTCCCATCAAGAGAACCAAGAGAGCCCGGGCGACCATGATGGCTCAAGTGATGGCTCGAGTGACCAAGAAGAGCAAGACGAGCCTAATGAAGCTCTTAACTCCATTCCAAGTCAAGACCAAGGTGAAGAGCTTCCTCCTGGTTCTATCACAAGGGCCCGAGCCAAACAACTACAAATGGAGCTCAAGAAGGGTCTCATGAGCATTGAAGCACTCACAAGCCTCGGAGCTCCCAATCTTGTTTCTAATGAGCTCGGTACCCTTATTGTGGCGCGGTTGAGCGCGTGAATTATGTTTGTGTTTTTCATGTGGGTTCATAACATTTTTAGACATTGGTATAAGTTGTGTTTTTCAGATTTAAGCCTTGTAAGGCTTAAATGGGCCATGTGGGCCGCCAACCACTTGCTTTAGTTTTCCTTAGGCGTTTTTTCTTGCTTTTGCCTTTACAAGGCAGCTGCTTGTTCATTTGACAAACACGTTCATTGGAGATTGATATACAATTATTTTGCTGAGAAAACCTCTCTTCTTCATCTCCTTCACTTGTGTGTAAAATCGAGCTTCATTGGTGAATCGTTGAGTGTGTTGTATCTCAAGGAGTCGTCGGCCTTGTTCTTCTTGTTGGTGAGTCGTATCCAGCCAAGGAGAATACTTATCCTTCCATCCTTCACGTCATCCTCAACATCGTCCATCCATCCCTCAGTCCCACCCTTTTTGCCACCTTGGAGATGCCATTGGAGCCTCTTGCGCCAGCCACACACCCACATTTGAAGGCCTTGCCTTTGGGAGTCACCAGAGAGCATACCTTGCACCGAGCCCTTCTAGATCCTAGATCTTATCACATTTCTTCCCAGAAGTCCATCTTAGACACATTTTTCGAGAGGTTAACTATACTGCAAATAGAATTGCTAAACTCATATGTTCACCCTCTTTGTCTAACTTGGAATTTGATTTAGAACTTCAGGTTCTCATCCGCAAGGATGCTCTAGGCTGATGTTCGCATAGGCGCTAAGGCTTGCCTAATATTTTCGTCATCAGAAAAAGAAGAAGAGAGAAATAGGTTGAGTGTTTGACCAAGGTTGCTCTCCAAGCTACAACGTTTTTGGAATATTTAGATTATAATATCATATTTTTTGAAATTAATCATATTTATCCTAATTGTGCAGTACAACTAAGCTAATAGAAGAATAAATTTTGTTGATTTTATATACACACTATTATTTACCCTGTTAAACACATATTGGTGCACTAGAATATGGCGTACGCCACCATCAAGCGTAGAAGTGTAAATTTGAGTATGCAGTTTGGTGCTTTTTTGGTACGCTAGGCAATGGCGTATGCCAAATCCTAACGTACCAAAAAAGGTGCCAAATTGGTATATTAGGATGTGGCATACACCAAACCTAGCGGCCCATTTTGGTACGCCATGCCAAATTCTGGCTTACCAAAATAGGTTGAAACATCGTGAAGGGCCGCCATCGCTTTTCTTCTCCTTCCTCTTCTCTTTTCTCCCTTCTCTTCTCTAGATCTCATGTGATCTCCATTCTTCAACAATGGAGACGCAAGGCAATGGCAACTCAGGTGGTGGCAACGAGCTCGGACTGGCGTTGACATCCAGCGACGGCCAGGTGGGCGCTCCTCCGGCTATATCGAACGATTCAGGCTCTTCTCTGGCGGCTTCGAGTGGCGGCGTGGGCTCGACAATGACCGAGGCTGCGAATCGCGGTGGTGGCAGCTCCGGCGTTGTGGCGGGTGGTGGCGTAGTGGCGGCGGGCAGTGTAATCGTGGCAAATGATGTCGAAGACTATCTTGGGTGCGGTGGACGTGTTCGGCTTCGAATCCGAGGCGGAGGGCAGTGTAATCGTGGCAGAGGATGTCGACGGCTATCTTGGGTGCGATGGACGTGTTCGGCTTCGAATCCGAGGCGGCGGGCAGTGTAATCGTGGAAGAGGATGTTGACGACTATCTTGGGTGCGGTGGACGTGTTCGGCTTCGAATCCGAGGCGGCCCTCGGACCCGTGGGAGACTTGTCGTAAGATGTGAAGACATTTCCGCGACTATGGGCACGACCAAAGTTGTTCACGCGACTCCCGACCGACTATTCGACAAGTATGTAAATTTCGAGTTCGTAGATTATGAAATTTTTAAATATATTATGCTTTAGGGTATTTACGAATTTTGAAAATTGATTTTAGGATTTGAATCTAGAAATTGAATTTAGGAATCATATGAAATTTAATTTAGGAAATGGTATTCTAAAATATTGTTTTATAGTGTTATGTACTATTGTTTTAGAAAATATGGGAATTGAATTTAGGCGTTGAATTTCAGAAATTTTAAGAATTGAATAAACTAGTTGTTTTGGGGCGAAAAGATCGGACGACCTAAATCGCCTTAGACGGGGTAACTAGTCGATCGGACGATGGGAAATAATCCAAACCAAGCAAATAATAGGTAAACAAGAAATAAATATATAATAGCAAGATGATTTTATTAGATATCGTGTGAATCGGATTAGATCGCAATACAACTTATCGTAATAAAATCAGAGATCGAGTGGGACTCGACCGGTGACTTGTGAGTGGCGACCGGCAGGGGTCAGGCGTAGGCAGCCGTTTGGAGAGCTAGATGGAGAGCGAGAGTGCTATTCTGGTGAGTTTGCTAAGTGAGAATGCGTGTGTGTTGCGTAGTTGTGAGTTCCCTGATCTTATCTTCTTCGTCGTTCCAAATATGGTAAGTCCCTTTACTCCTGTGGCCGTTGCACCGTTTTTATGTTTTTATCTTCAATACCGAGTGTAATGGCAAGGATTTCGCCATTGAATTACTGGCAATTAAGGTGTTTGAACGTTGCAGATGTTGCATGATCTGAGCATTAAATGCGTGGCGAGATCTCCGCGATCTTGTCGGATGACTCTTGACTGGAGAGGTTTTGTCGGGTGTCGCTCGACCAGAGAAGCCTTGTCGACTCTTCTGAACTCGTCTGCCATTCTCCCGATTTGCAGTGGGCTTGGGCTCGGTCCTCTCGATCTGTCTTTTCTGGAGAATCCAGGCCCAACAATAGCCCCAAGTTGCTATGGGCTTACGGTTTAGGCAAGTAGACCGGGATCCATGGCAACTTCCTTGGACACGATCTTCACCATCCTTTTTGGCGCGGTTGCACAGGTCGACGTGGCGCGTGATTAGGGCACGATGCGACGTCTTCTGCAGATCATGATTTCCTTCCATAAATTCTGAGCAGGGGGAGCGATTAGTCTTCATCTCCTTCCTTTGCAAGTTTCTGGTAAGCCTTTCGGTCTCTCTTGCCATTTGCTTTCTGATTTTCTTAGCCATAGCTCTCTGATTTCCTCCCCTCTCTATTCTCGACATGGTCTCTCTCGAGGCTTCTGAGTCGTCGAATACTCTTTCCGATGCCGGAGAGGGCGATACTTCTCCTCATTTCCTCCTAACGGAGTCGGACGTGCTGGTTAGCAATTTGTCGGAGGCAGAGCTGGTCCAAGTCCTCGAAGTCGGGGGCTTTCCTCTGGAGACAATTGCTACGCTGCCTGAGCCGGACGAGAGGGTCGACGCGTGCTACGAAGGGTGGATTTGCTTCTATGTGTACCCGTTTAGGATAGGGCATAAGTTCCCATTCTCTCCTCTTGTTAGAGATTTTCTAGCTACCTTGGCGTTAGCGCCGTGTCAAGTGATGCCTCAAGCTTGGAGAGTCCTTAGGGTTTTTGACTTAGTGAATGAGCAAACTGGTGCTGGTTTTGATTTCGACGCCTTGTGGTATAATTACTTCATCGGGTCGAAGAGTTCTTCCCGTGTGCAACTGCGTGCCCGACGAGGTCGGAAGCCTTTGGTGCAAACTCCCGATGTGAACGACCGTGGATGGGGGTCAAAATACTTTTTTGTCAAACGATCTTCTCTGGAGAAGGAAGGAGAATGTCCTTTTCTGTTGTCGGAGTGGCGGATCGACAGTATGTACTTTGTTTTCTCTTTCACGCGTTTATGCGTTTTTAACACTCTGTTTTTAACTTTCCCTTTTTGTAGTCCCTGAACCGGACGAATTGGAAGTTAGCAGCCGATCAGAGGCTTTGTCAAAGATTGTGCTTGAAGTTCCCGCGTCTGAGAGGAAATTCATCAACGTCAATTTGCTGGCGCCAACTCCTCCCCCACAGGAAGATATGTCGAATGTTTCTTCATCCCGTGCGAAAGGTAGACTTTCGGCTTTAGGAATCTTTTTGTTGTTTTTCGCTTTGTCGTGTATTTTAGGATTTCTCCCTTTTTGATGCTCTGTCGTGTCAGGTTCCCCTGGTGGTCGGTCGAGTGCTCGAGTGAGAGTGGCGTCTGGAAAAGGTTTGATCGAGCAAAGGAAAGCTGCAGCTAAGGCGGCGTCGAGTAAGTCGGTCCTGACTGACATGTCGACTGTGACGAAAGCTGGCTCTAAGAGAAAAATGAGCGCTCGTTCCGACGATGCTAAGGTGGAGGACATCCCTAAGAAGAAAGGCGTGACTGCCGAGGGGGTTGACAAGATTGGTGTCGCTGGGCCATCGATCGTTGATCTCTTCCGTGCTCAAGATCCGACTTTGAAGTCGGAGGTTAAGGATGTTTCTCCCCTGGACTGCATTGGCGAAGCAGGCAGTTCCACGTGGAGGGTACGTTGGCCCTTGTCTTGTGCGTTTTTGTATTTCTTTTGTTTCGACTTCGCTTTCTGAGTTGTGTATTTGCGTTGTCGTATGCCTTTTTGTCAGGCTTTTCAGTATTTCTTGGGAGCTTATTCTGGTGTCCAAGCAATGCTTGCTAAGGCTGAGGACAGGGCTGCTAGGTTAGAGTCCGACCTCGCCTCTTTAAGGACCAAGCTGGAGGGAGCTGAGAGTCGCTGTCGAGAGACAGAGCATCGTCTCACCAGGGAGCTGAAGAGCTGCCAAGGGGAGTTGTCTGCATGTCAGAGGGAGTTTGAGGAGTGCAGGGCAAGCATTGAGGAGGAAGTGAAGCGAGCTAGGATTGACGACGGTCAGATTGTTGGCGATGTGGGGGCCTTCTATGCTGTGAAGTCGCACATTGAGATGATTGAAGAATTCAATGAGGGCAAGCATGAGCTCTGGGACCTGAAGGCGGAGAGGGAGACTTTGAACTCCATGTTCCCAAAAGGCGACCCTGGTCAAGAGTTGTTCTGCTTAGCCGGCGTCGGAGAGGAGGCGGTGGATGAAGGTGTCGATGAGGACGAAGCTCATTCTGACGATGCCAAGCCGGCCGACAAGACAGCCCCATTGGAGCCAGCCCCCGTCGAAGATAATGTTGGTGTGTCTGATGCTTGACTTATTTGTCCCCTTTGTGTTGGGTTTTTAAACATTTGGTGTCTGTATGTTTTGGCGACCCGTCCACCATCGCGGGTCGCAAGATGTTTCTGTTTGATGAAGTCCTACAGATGTGTAGGGAGACAATTATGGTTTGGCGACCCGTCCACCATCGCGGGTCGCGTATTTATAGAAAATGCTTCTTATTTCGATGCAAAAATGTGTTTTTACACGTAGAA
This sequence comes from Rheum nobile, assembly GCA_027886185.1. Lineage (NCBI taxonomy): Eukaryota > Viridiplantae > Streptophyta > Magnoliopsida > Caryophyllales > Polygonaceae > Rheum > Rheum nobile. Next base: position 326,179 of record WOAB01000817.1, read on the forward strand.
TTGTATACTAGCGTGTTTCGTACATGTTTACGATAGGTAGCGAGTTGTCGACGACGTTTAGTATGTCGTGTATGTCGGTTTCGCCCGTGTGCTCCGTCGAGTGGGGTTTCACCGTATGTATGTATGTAGAGCAGGCATGCGATGTGTTTGTGTATGTGTTAGTCATGCCGTTATGCCGGGGAGGTAAGCAATATATAATAAGGTGTTTGTTCCTTATGTTTAATTGCGTGAATGTAATAAGATGTTGTACCTTATGTTTTGTATAAGGCATGCGGTGTGCCGACGTGCCTGTGTTGTCGTCTCCCCGTAATCCGATCGATCGTGTAATGTAAGCGTTATATGCGGATGACAGGATCCATTTGCAGACGACTAGGTCCAATGTAAATGTTGTTCTGCATTTATATTTTTGTAAGGAGGAAGTCCTCGCTTGGTGTCAAGGCGATGATATATAAAGGAAAGTGGCGATGTATATGCGATAGCATGCGATACATATGCGATAGATGGCAAAGTACATGCGATAACATGCGATATGTATGCGACAGATGGCAATGTACATGCGATATGTATGCGACAGGTGGCAATGTACATGCGATATGTATGCGACAGGTGGCAATGTACATGCGATAACATGCGATATATATGTGATGCATAGAGTTTTGTGTGATGTTTTTACCTTATTGGTTCAGAAATGGTAGAGCTTAAGATGTGTTGCGTTCCAACTCCTCGGGATTGGTTGTCCGTCTTTGTCTTCTAGTTGATATGCTCCTTGTCCGACCACTTCGGTGATCAAGTAAGGTCCTTCCCATTGTGGTGCTAGCTTTCCGTCGGATGGGTTCTTGGTGTTCTGGAATGTCTTCCTTAGGACCCAGTCTCCGACCTTGAATGCCTTGATCCGGACGTTCTTGTTGTAGCTCCTCGCGACTTGTTGTTGGAACTTGACCATTCTGATTCGAGCTTTCTCCCTGATTTCATCCACAGTGTCGACATTATGTGCTAGTTCGATGTCGTTTTGTTCGTTTGTTTGGAGGTTGCAGCGAGCGGTCGGAACCAGTAGCTCAACCGGGATGACTGCTTCGCTCCCGTAGACGAGAGAGAAAGGCGATTGCCCAGTCGCATTCTTTGGAGTGGTCCTGTCGGACTAGAGAATGAGTGGGAGCTCGTCTGCCCATTTGCCTTTAGCCCCTGTGAGGCGTTTCTTGAGGTTGTTGATAATGATCTTGTTGCTGGATTCGGCCTGTCCGTTGGATTGCGGATACCGAGGTGTAGATGTAACCAATTTGATGTTCCATTGGTCGCAAAAGGTTCGAGTCTTATGACTGATGAAATGGGAGCCGTTGTCGCACACGATTTCGGATGGGACGCCAAATCTGCACAAGATGTTGCGTTTTATGAATGAAATGACGTGTTGATCTTTTACCTCTCTGTAGGCTTCGGCTTCGATCCATTTAGAGAAGTAGTCTGTCATAGCGAGGAAGAAGACTCTTTGACCCGACGCGGGAGGGAGCTTTCCGACGATGTCCATTCCCCATCTCATAAAGGGCCATGGAGCTAGGGTTGGATGAAGGAGCTCCGATGGTTGATGACGTACGGGTGCGTGCCGCTGATAGGCGTCGCACCTCTTGGTGTATTCCATGGCATCTTTGTTCATCGTTGGCCAATAGTACCCGTTTCGTAGGGCCTTTCCCGAGAGGCTTCGTCCGCCGGTGTGGTTGCCACACTCTCCTTCGTGTAATGATTGTAAGATACGTCCGACTTCTGGAGTCTTAAGGCATCATAGGAGTAGCCCTGTAACAGATCTTTTGTACAAGATGTTGTCAATAATATCGTAAGAGAGTGCTTGTACCTTAAGCTTTTTTGCTTCTGTCTTGTCGTCTGGTAAAATACCATCTTTTAGCCACTTGATGTAAGGTAGCATCCAGTCGTCATTGGTGTCGACGATGTCTTCTTCTGGTCGATCGCCTATCTCTATGGCAATGAGTTCTTCAAGTGGTGTTGTCAACTCGACGGATGTCTTTGGGACGGACGGTGTCATAACGTGGGCCAATGGTATGTGTGGAAATTCTTTTGGGTCTAGGACGGATCCCAGATTGGCGAGCGCGTCGGCTTGGGAGTTAAGATCCCTGGGCACCTGTCGGATGTTGAATGTTTGGAATTGTCCGATCAGTTTCTTGGCTACCTCCAGGTAGGCTATCATTCTGGTGTCTTTGGCATTGTACGATCCCTGTATTTGGTTTACGACCAGTAAGGAGTCGCAAACGACTTCGATCTCTTGGACTCCCAGATCGCGAGCCAAGATGAGAATATGAGTGCTTCGTACTCAGCCTCGTTGTTAGTCGCATCCCACTCACATCTGACAGCCTGGGCTATCTTGTCCCCCTGTGGCGATTTCAGTACGATCCCAAGCCCCGATCCTCTGGCGTTCGATGCCCCATCTGTGTGGAGCTCCCATGTACCTGTCTCGTCTGTCGTGAGTAGTTGATTTGCTTCTTTTGCGGCTTCTTGCTCTAGGGTCGAACTGAAATCGGCCACAAAGTCGGCTAATGCTTGCGACTTGATCGTTGTCCTCGGCTCATACTCGATGTCGTAACCACTGAGGTGTATGGCCCATTTTGTCATTCTTCCTGTGAACTCGGGTTTCCTCATGATAGCCCTCATGGGATGATTAGTGCGCACAGTGATAGTATGGGATTCAAAGTATGGTTTGAGCTTGTTCGAAGCCATTACTAATGATAATACGAGTTTTTCAAGTGACGAATACCTCATTTCGGCTGATAATAGCGTCCGACTGACATAGTATATTGGCGACTGTTTGCCATCTTCTTCTCTGACCAGTACACCGCTTACGGCCGATTCCGACACTGCAAGATAAAGAAATAAGGGCTCGTCGCCTTTAGGTTTGGTTAGTAACATAGGACTGGCTAGATAGTCCTTGAGGTTCTGAAATGTTGCTTCATGTTCCTCCGTCCATTGAAAGGACTTATTTTTCTTGAGCGCGTCGTGGAATGGTTTGCACTTGTCGGATGATTTGGAGATGAACCTGTTCAGAGCTGTTATTCAACCTGTGAGCTTTTGTACGTCTTTGATGCATCGGGGGGATCGGAGGTTGATGAGAGCCTTGATCTGTTCCGGGCTGGCCTCTATTCCTCTTTGTGTCACCATATATCCTAAGAACTTCCCTGACGACACTCCGAAGGAGCACTTAGTAGGGTTTAGTTTCATATTGTACCTTTTGAGTACCTCGAAGTTGTCACGTAAGTGGTCGATGTGATCTTCTTTCTTTTTGGACTTGACCAACATGTCATCGATATAGACTTCCATTGTGTCTCTGATTTGGTCTTTGAACATTTTGTTGACCAATCGTTGGTATGTAGCCCCTGCATTTTTCAGACCAAAGGGCATTACTTTGTAGCAATAGATACCTTGACTGGTGACGAACGCTGTTTTTTCTAGATCGTCGGGATCCATAAGGATTTGATTGTAGCCACTGAAGGCGTCCATGAAGGTGAGCATTTCGTGCCCTGCTGTGGCGTCGATGTGAGGTAGAGGAAATGAATCTTTGGGACAAGCCTTGTTGAGGTCTGTGAAGTCGATGCAGACTCTCCATTTGCCGTTCTTCTTCTGGACCACGACCACGTTGGCCAGCCATTCAGGGTAGTGGACTTCCCTGATTTTTCCGGTTTCCAATAAGCTTTTGACTTCGTTGTCGATTATTTTGTTCTGCTCGGGGGCGAATTTCCTGCGTTTTTGCTTGACAGGGGGATGAGATGGATCCACATTTAATTTATGAGTAATAACGTTGGGAGATATCCCGACCATATCCTCATATGACCATGCGAAACAGTCGGCATTGGTCCTGAGAAAGTCGAGAAGTTGTTGTCTGGTCGAGTCGTCCAGGTCCGACCCGACCCTTACCATTTGGTTTGGCTTTGAAGGGTCTAGTGCGATCTCGTCGAGTTTCTCCATTTCTGGTTCAACGTATCGACTAGGTCCTTCGCCAATCTGTGGTTGCTATGCGATCTTGTGTTCGACCGCGTTCTTCATGGAAGCGACATAGCATTCCTTTGCGGTCCTTTGATCTCCTTTGATTTTTTGGACTCCCCACTCGGTGGGGAATTTGATGACTTGATGATATGTTGAAGGTACTGCCTTCATAGCGTGTATCCACGGCCTGCCAAGAATACAATTGTAGGGAGACGGACAGTCTAGGACTAAGAATTTAACCTATCGGTTGATTCCTCCAGCGTATGTGGTCAGAATGATTTTGCCAGTCGTGTGCTTAACCTCACCGCTGAACCCGACCAGTGGGGTCGATTTCTTGATTAGGTTGTTCTCAGTCAGACCCGTTTCTTTGAGAGCGTCGAGGGTCAAGAGGTTTGTCGAACTTCCTGTATCGATTAGTACTCTCCGGATTAAGCAATTACCAATGGACAAAGAGATTACCAGACCGTCATGGTGACTATCCGACCCGTCGGAGTCGGATTCGTCGAATGTGACCGTCAGAAGGTTAGATGCCCTCCTTGGTTTGAATTCCGATGCTTCAGGCTTGTCGCCTTTGCTTTCCTTGGTGTGTCGCTTAGCCGCGGAGTACGTGTTCCCGCATATGTCGGATCCACCTGAAATGGTATTGACAACTTTCGTATGGATAGGAGATGGGGGTTTGTTCTGTTTTACCTGATCTCGGCGTTCCATGGTGGCTTTTGCCCGTTCCGAGATGACATCGCATAACAGCCCCTGTGATAGCAGCCTAGCGACCTCCTTTCGTAGGGCGATGCACTCGTCGGTCGAATGACCATGGTCGACGTGGAATTCACACCATCGACTCATGTCCTTCTTGACGTCCGGTCGGTCGCTCTTTCGGGGCCATCTTACGTCTTTTCCATACTTGTCGAAACTCTTGACGAGCTCCGACACGGAAACGTTAAAGTTATAAGACTGGACCCTAGGAGGCAACAAATAACCGTCTCTCCATTCTTATGACCTGTCTTGGAAAGAATTTACCTGTTTTGCTTCGTTTCGATTACGAGAATAGGGATGTGGACGTCTGTCCCGACGATTGTCGGAGGAATGTTTGCGATCGGATGGATCGGGTCCGCGCGAGGCTTTACCCGACTCATGGTCCTCTTCCAACCTTACCTCGGCCATAGTTTTGGCCTGAACATCTTCGAAACTTTTGTAGGGATACTTGGTAATCTCGTCGTAGAGATTGCTGTCTTTGACCAGGCCTTGTCGGAATGCTTCGATAGACGTTGTGACGTCACAGTGGGGGATTCCCACTTTCTCTTTGTTGTACCTGTTAAGATAATTTCGGAGAGGTTCATTGTACCTTTGTGTGACTCGGTAGAGGTCACTCGATTGTTTCTCATACTTCCGACTGCTGGCGAACTGGCTCTTAAAAGAGTTGACCAGATCCGCAAATGATGTGATCGTTCCCTGAGGCAAACGCATAAACCAAGTTAGTGCGGGGCCCGTGAGGGTCGTGCCAAAGCTTTTGCACATGACAACCTCGCGACTCTCCCTTGAAACAGATGCAGCCATTAGTTTTTGTTTATAGAGAGAGATATGGTCATCTGGATCGGTGGTGTCGTCGAATGTCGCCATGTTGGGGAGATGGAACTTCTTGGGGATCTCGACCCTTGCGATTTCTTCGACAAACGGGGATTCTTCGAATCCGCCGAACGCTTCTCTCTCGATCGGTTGCGGGACTCCTGGGAGCCTATTGAAACGATCGTCGATTGCCTTCATGTGTCGGTCGAGCGTTTGCTGAAAAAGGGCCATGACATCTGGCGGATTGGCAACCTGTGTTTCATCGATTCGGGCCCCAACAGACCCGATCGATGTTGGAAAGGTGACATGGTTAGTCGAGAATGGACTAGCGAAAGGAGTTCGAGACGTACCCTCAGTGTGTCCGGGACGTCGTATGCTGGGAGGCGTTGGCTCGATATTGTCCATGTCGAGGCGCGTTCGGGCGCCGCCGCAGACGGGCGCGTTCCGAGATCCTGAGGCCACTGATTGTACCTGCGACTTAAGAGACTCGTTCTCACGGGTTAGTTGCGCGATCTCGGCTTCGGATTGGGTTGACAAAGCGGTTAGGGCTTCGGTTTTCTGACGTTGCTGGGCTAGTTCCTCTTGAAGGGCGGCCATTTTTTGAGAGAGTTCTTGGAACTGGGTTGGAGTAGGATTTTCGATTGGGTTTTCTGTGGTTTGGGTTTCGTCTTCGAGACGTGGTTCTTGGTTATCAATAGGGGGATCAATAGCCATGGTTGGAAGATTCCAGAAAGGTGATCGGCAAGTTGCCCCACGGTGGGCCCTAAATTGTTTTGGGGCGAAAAGATCGGACGACCTAAATCGCCTTAGACGGGGTAACTAGTCGATCGGACGATGGGAAATAATCCAAACCAAGCAAATAATAGGTAAACAAGAAATAAATATATAATAGCAAGATGATTTTATTAGATATCGTGTGAATCGGATTAGATCGCAATACAACTTATCGTAATAAAATCAGAGATCGAGTGGGACTCGACCGGTGACTTGTGAGTGGCGACCGGCAGGGGTCAGGCGTAGGCAGCCGTTTGGAGAGCTAGATGGAGAGCGAGAGTGCTATTCTGGTGAGTTTGCTAAGTGAGAATGCGTGTGTGTTGCGTAGTTGTGAGTTCCCTGATCTTATCTTCTTCGTCGTTCCAAATATGGTAAGTCCCTTTACTCCTGTGGCCGTTGCACCGTTTTTATGTTTTTATCTTCAATACCGAGTGTAATGGCAAGGATTTCGCCATTGAATTACTGCCAATTAAGGTGTTTGAACGTTGCAGATGTTGCATGATCTGAGCATTAAATGCGTGGCGAGATCTCCGCGATCTTGTCGGATGACTCTTGACTGGAGAGGTTTTGTCGGGTGTCGCTCGACCAGAGAAGCCTTGTCGACTCTTCTGAACTCGTCTGCCATTCTCCCGATTTGCAGTGGGCTTGGGCTCGGTCCTCTCGATCTGTCTTTTCTGGAGAATCCAGGCCCAACAATAGCCCCAAGTTGCTATGGGCTTACGGTTTAGGCAAGTAGACCGGGATCCATGGCAACTTCCTTGGACACGATCTTCACCATCCTTTTTGGCACGGTTGCACAGGTCGACGTGGCGCGTGATTAGGGCACGATGCGACGTCTTCTGCAGATCATGATTTCCTTCCATAAATTCTGAGCAGGGGGAGCGATTAGTCTTCATCTCCTTCCTTTGCAAGTTTCTAGTAAGCCTTTCGGTCTCTCTTGCCATTTGCTTTCTGATTTTCTTAGCCATAGCTCTCTGATTTCCTCCCCTCTCTATTCTCGACATGGTCTCTCTCGAGGCTTCTGAGTCGTCGAATACTCTTTCCGATGCCGGAGAGGGCGATACTTCTCCTCATTTCCTCCTAACGGAGTCGGACGTGCTGGTTAGCAATTTGTCGGAGGAAGAGCTGGTCCAAGTCCTCGAAGTCGGGGGCTTTCCTCTGGAGACAATTGCTACGCTGCCTGAGCCGGACGAGAGGGCCGACGCGTGCTACGAAGGGTGGATTTGCTTCTATGTGTACCCGTTTAGGATAGGGCATAAGTTCCCATTCTCTCCTCTTGTTAGAGATTTTCTAGCTACCTTGGCGTTAGCACCGTGTCAAGTGATGCCTCAAGCTTGGAGAGTCCTTAGGGTTTTAGACTTAGTGAATGAGCAAACTGGTGCTGGTTTTGATTTCGACGCCTTGTGGTATAATTACTTCATCGGGTCGAAGAGTTCTTCCCGTGTGCAACTGCGTGCCCGACGAGGTCGGAAGCCTTTGGTGCAAACTCCCGATGTGAACGATCGTGGATGGGGGTCGAAATACTTTTTTGTCAAACGATCTTCTCTGGAGAAGGAAGGAGAATGTCCTTTTCTGTTGTCAGAGTGGCGGATCGACAGTATGTACTTTGTTTTCTCTTTCACGCGTTTATGCGTTTTTAACACTCTGTTTTTAACTTTCCCTTTTTGTAGTCCCTGAACCAGACGAATTGGAAGTTAGCAGCCGATCGGAGGCTTTGTCAAAGATTGTGCTTGAAGTTCCCGCGTCTGAGAGGAAATTCGTCAACGTCAATTTGCTGGCGCCAACTCCTCCCCCACAGGAAGATATGTCGAATGTTTCTTCATCCCGTGCGAAAGGTAGACTTTCGGCTTTAGGAATCTTTTTGTTGTTTTTCGCTTTGTCGTGTATTTTAGGATTTCTCCCTTTTTGATGCTCTGTCGTGTCAGGTTCCCCTGGTGGTCGGTCGAGTGCTCGACTAAGAGTGGCGTCTGGAAAAGGTTTGATCGAGCAAAGGAAAGCTGCAGCTAAGGCGGCGTCGAGTAAGCCGGTCCTGACTGACATGTCGACTGTGACGAAAGCTGGCTCTAAGAGAAAAATGAGCGCTCGTTCCGACGATGCTAAGGTGGAGGACATCCCTAACAAGAAAGGCGTGACTGTCGAGGGGGTTGACAGGATTGGTGTCGCTGGGCCATCGATCGTTGATCTCTTCCGTGCTCAAGATCCGACTTTGAAGTCGGAGGTTAAGGATGTTTCTCCCCTGGACTGCATTGGCGAAGCAGGCAGTTCCACGTGGAGGGTACGTTGGCCCTTGTCTTGTGCGTTTTTGTATTTCTTTTGTTTCGACTTCGCTTTCTGAGTTGTGTATTTGCGTTGTCGTATGCCTTTTTGTTAGACTTTTCAGTATTTCTTGGGAGCTTATTCCGGTGTCCAAGCAATGCTTGCTAAGGCTGAGGACAGGGCTGCTAGGTTAGAGTCCGACCTCGCCTCTTTAAGGACCAAGCTGGAGGGAGCTGAGAGTCGCTGTCGAGAGACAGAGCGTCGTCTCACCAGGGAGCTGAAGAGCTGCCAAGGGGAGTTGTCTGCATGTCAGAGGGAGTTTGAGGAGTGCAGGGCAAGCATTGAGGAGGAAGTGAAGCGAGATAGGATTGACGACGGTCAGATTGTTGGCGATGTGGGGGCCTTCTATGCTGTGAAGTCGCGCATTGAGATGATTGAAGAAATTCAATGAGGGCAAGCATGAGCTCTGGGACCTGAAGGCGGAGAGGGAGACTTTGGACTCCATGTTCCCAAAAGGCGACCCTGGTCAAGAGTTGTTCTGCTTAGCCGGCGTCGGAGAGGAGGCGGTGGATGAAGGTGTCGATGAGGACGAAGTTCATTCTGATGATGCCAAGTCGGCCGACAAGACAGCCCCATTGGAGCCAGCCCCCGTCGAAGATAATGTTGGTGTGTCTGATGCTTGACTTATTTGTCCCCTTTGTGTTGGGTTTTTAAACATTTGGTGTCTGTATGTTTTGGCGACCCGTCCACCATCGCGGGTCACAAGATGTTTCTGTTTGATGAAGTCCTACAGATGTGTAGGCAGACAATTATGGTTTGGCGACCCGTCCACCATCGCGGGTCGCGTATTTATAGAAAATGCTTCTTATTTCGATGCAAAAATGTGTTTTTACACGTAGAATTGTATACTAGCGTGTTTCGTACATGTTTGCGATAGATAGCGAGTTGTCGACGATGTTTAGTATGTCGTGTATGTCGGTTTCGCCCGTGTGCTCTGTCGAGTGGGGTTTCACCGTATGTATGTATGTAGAGCAGGCATGCGATGTGTTTGTGTATGTGTTAGTCATGCCGTTATGCCGGGGAGGTAAGCAATATATAATAAGGTGTTTGTTCCTTATGTTTAATTGCGTGAATGTAATAAGATGTTGTACCTTATGTTTTGTATAAGGCATGCGGTGTGCCGACGTGCCTGTGTTGTCGTCTCCCCGTAATCCGATCGATCGTGTAATGTAAGCGTTATATGCGGATGACAGGATCCATTTGCAGACGACTAGGTCCAATGTAAATGTTGTTCTGCATTTGTATTTTTGTAAGGAGGAAGTCCTCGCTTGGTGTCAAGGCGATGATATATAAAGGAAAGTGGCGATGTATATGCGATAGCATGCGATACATATGCGATAGATGGCAAAGTACATGCGATAATATGCGATATGTATGCGACAGATGGCAATGTACATGCGATATGTATGCGACAGGTGGCAATGTACATGCGATAACATGCGATATGTATGCGACAGGTGGCAATGTACATGCGATAACATGCGATATGTATGCGACAGGTGGCAATGTACATGCGATAACATGCGATATGTATGCGATGCATAGAGTTTTGTGTGATGTTTTTACCTTATTGGTTCAGAAATGGTAGAGCTTAAGATGTGCTGCGTTCCAACTCCTCGAGATTGGTTGTCCGTCTTTGTCTTCTAGTTGATATGCTCCTTGTCCGACCACTTCGGTGATCAAGTAAGGTCCTTCCCATTGTGGTGCTAGCTTTCCGTCGGATGGGTTCTTGGTGTTCTGGAATGTCTTCCTTAGGACCCAGTCTCCGACCTTGAATGCCTTGATCCGGACGTTCTTGTTGTAGCTCCTCGCGACTTGTTGTTGGAACTTGACCATTCTGATTCGAGCTTTCTCCCTAATTTCATCCACAGTGTCGACATTATGGGCTAGTTCGATGTCGTTTTGTTCGTTTGTTTGGAGGTTGCAGCGAGCGGTCGGAACCAGTAGCTCAACCGGGATGACTGCTTCGCTCCCGTAGACGAGAGAGAAAGGCGATTGCCCAGTCGCATTCTTTGGAGTGGTCCTGTCGGACCAGAGAATGAGTGGGAGCTCGTCTGCCCATTTGCCTTTAGCCCCTGTGAGGCGTTTCTTGAGGTTGTTAATAATGATCTTGTTGCTGGATTCGGCCTGTCCGTTGGATTGCGGATACCGAGGTGTAGATGTAACCAATTTGATGTTCCATTGGTCGCAAAAGGTTCGAGTCTTATGACTGATGAAATGGGAGCCGTTGTCGCACACAATTTCGGATGGGACGCCAAATCTGCACAAGATGTTGCGTTTTATGAATGAAATGACGTGTTGATCTTTTACCTCTCTGTAGGCTTCGGCTTCGATCCATTTAGAGAAGTAGTCTGTCATAGCGAGGAAGAAGACTCTTTGACCCGATGCGGGAGGGAGCTTTCCGACGATGTCCATTCCCCATCTCATAAAGGGCCATGGAGCTAGGGTCGGATGGAGGAGCTCCGATGGTTGATGACGTACGGATGCGTGCCGCTGACAGGCATCGCACCTCTTGGTGTATTCCATGGCGTCTTTGTTCATCGTTGGCCAATAGTACCCGTTTCGTAGGGCCTTTCCCGAGAGGCTTCGTCCGCCGGTGTGGTTGTCACACTCTCCTTCGTGTAATGATTGTAAGATACGTCCGACTTCTGGAGTCTTAAGGCATCATAGGAGTAGCCCTGTAATAGATCTTTTGTACAAGATGTTGTCAATAATATCGTAAGAGAGTGCTTGTACCTTAAGCTTTTTTGCTTCTGTCTTGTCGTCTGGTAAAATACCATCTTTTAGCCACTTGATGTAAGGTAGCATCCAGTCGTCATTGGTGTCGACGATGTCTTCTTCTGGTCGATCGCCTATCTCCATGGCGACGAGTTCTTCAAGTGGTGTTGTCAACTCGACGGATGTCTTTGGGACGGCCGGTGTCATAACGTGGGCCAATGGTATGTGTGGAAATTCTTTTGGGTCTAGGACGGATCCCAGATTGGCGAGCGCGTCGGCTTGGGAGTTAAGATCCATGGGCACCTGTCGGATGTTGAATGTTTGGAATTGTCCGATCAGTTTCTTGGCTACCTCCAGGTAGGCTATCATTCTGGTGTCTTTGGCATTGTACGATCCCTGTATTTGGTTTACGACCAGTAAGGAGTCGCAAACGACTTCGATCTCTTGGACTCCCAGATCGCGAGCCAAGATGAGAATATGAGTGCTTCGTACTCAGCCTCGTTGTTAGTCGCATCCCACTCACATCTGACAGCCTGGGCTATCTTGTCCCCCTGTGGCGATTTCAGTACGATCCCAAGCCCCGATCCTCTGGCGTTCGATGCCCCATCTGTGTGGAGCTCCCATGTACCTGTCTCGTCTGTCGTGAGTAGTTGATTTGCTTCTTTTGCGGCTTCTTGCTCTAGGGTCGAACTGAAATCGGCCACAAAGTCGGCTAATGCTTGCGACTTGATCGTTGTCCTCGGCTCGTACTCGATGTCGTAACCACTGAGGTGTATGGCCCATTTTGTCATTCTTCCTGTGAACTCGGGTTTCCTCATGATAGCCCTCATGGGATGATTAGTGCGCACAGTGATAGTATGGGATTCAAAGTATGGTTTGAGCTTGTTCGAAGCCATTACTAATGATAATACGAGTTTTTCAAGTGACGAATACCTCATTTCGGCTGATAATAGCGTCCGACTGACATAGTATATTGGCGACTGTTTGCCATCTTCTTCTCTGACCAGTACACCGCTTACGGCCGATTCCGACACTACAAGATAAAGAAATAAGGGCTCGTCGCCTTTAGGTTTGGTTAGTAACATAGGACTGGCTAGATAGTCCTTGAGGTTCTGAAATGCTGCTTCATGTTCCTCCGTCCATTGAAAGGACTTATTTTTCTTGAGCGCGTCGTGGAATGGTTTGCACTTGTCGGATGATTTGGAGATGAACCTGTTCAGAGCTGTTATTCGACCTGTGAGCTTTTGTACGTCTTTGATGCATCGGGGGGATCGGAGGTTGATGAGAGCCTTGATCTATTCCGGGCTGGCCTCTATTCCTCTTTGTGTCACCATATATCCTAAGAACTTCCCTGACGACACTCCGAAGGAGCACTTAGTAGGGTTTAGTTTCATATTGTACCTTTTGAGTACCTCGAAGTTGTCACGTAGGTGGTCGATGTGATCTTCTTTCTTTTTGGACTTGACCAACATGTCATCGATATAGACTTCCATTGTGTCTCTGATTTGGTCTTTGAACATTTTGTTGACCAATCGTTGGTATGTAGCCTCTGCATTTTTCAGACCAAAGGGCATTACTTTGTAGCAATAGATACCTTGACTGGTGATGAACGCTATTTTTTCTAGATCGTCGGGATCCATAAGGATTTGATTGTAGCCACTGAAGGCGTCCATGAAGGTGAGCATTTCGTGCCCTGCTGTGGCGTCGATGTGAGGTAGAGGAAATGAATCTTTGGGACAAGCCTTGTTGAGGTCTGTGAAGTCGATGCAGACTCTCCATTTGCCGTTCTTCTTCTGGACCACGACCACGTTGGCCAGCCATTCAGGGTAGTGGACTTCCCTGATTTTTCCGGTTTCCAATAAGCTTTTGACTTCGTTGTCGATTATTTTGTTCTGCTCGGGGGCGAATTTCCTGCGTTTTTGCTTGACAGGGGGATGAGATGGATCCACATTTAATTTATGAGTAATAACGTTGGGAGATATCCCGACCATATCCTCATATGACCATGCAAAACAGTCGGCATTGGTCCTGAGAAAGTCGAGAAGTTGTTGTCTGGTCGAGTCGTCCAGGTCCGACCCGACCCTTACCGTTTGGTTTGGCTTTGAAGGGTCTAGTGCGATCTCGTCGAGTTTCTCCATTTCTGGTTCAACGTATCGACTAGGTCCTTCGCCAATCTGTGGTTGCTATGCGATCTTGTGTTCGACCGCGTTCTTCATGGAAGCGACATAGCATTCCTTTGCGGTCCTTTGATCTCCTTTGATTTTTTGGACTCCCCACTCGGTGGGGAATTTGATGACTTGATGATATGTTGAAGGTACTGCCTTCATAGCGTGTATCCACGGCCTGCCAAGAATACAATTGTAGGGAGACGGACAGTCTAGGACTAAGAATTTAACCTGTCGGTTGATTCCTCCAGCGTATGTGGTCAGAATGATTTTGCCAGTCGTGTGCTTAACCTCACCGCTGAACCCGACCAGTGGGGTCGATTTCTTGATTAGGTCGTTCTCAGTCAGACCCATTTCTTTGAGAGCGTCGAGGGTCAAGAGGTTTGTCGAACTTCCTGTATCGATTAGTACTCTCCGGATTAAGCAATTACCAATGGACAAAGAGATTACCAGACCGTCATGGTGACTATCCGACCCGTCGGAGTCGGATTCGTCGAATGTGACCGTCGGAAGGTTAGATGCCCTCCTTGGTTTGAATTCCGATGCTTCGGGCTTGTCGCCTTTCCTTTCCTTGGCGTGTCGCTTAGCCGCGGAGTACGTGTTCCCGCATATGTCGGATCCACCTGAAATGGTATTGACAACTTTCGTATGGATAGGAGATGGGGGTTTGTTCTGTTTTACCTGATCTCGGCGTTCCATGGTGGCTTTTGCCCGTTCCGAGATGACATCGCATAACAGCCCCTGTGATAGCAGCCTAGCGACCTCCTTTCGTAGGGCAATGCACTTGTCGGTCGAATGACCATGGTCGACGTGGAATTCACACCATCGACTCATGTCCTTCTTGACGTCCGGTCGGTCGCTCTTTCGGGGCCATCTTACGTCTTTTCCATACTTGTCGAAACTCTTGACGAGCTCCAACACGGAAATGTTGAAGTTATAAGACTGGACCCTAGGAGGCAACACATAACCGTCTCTCCATTCTTGTGACCTGTCTTGGAAAGAATTTACCTGTTTTCCTTCGTTTCGATTACGAGAATAGGGATGTGGACGTCTGTCCCGACGATTGTCGGAGGAATGTTTGCGATCGGATGGATCGGGTCCGCGCGAGGCTTTACCCGACTCACGGTCCTCTTCCAGCCTTACCTCGGCCATAGTTTTGGCCTGAACATCTTCGAAACTTTTGCAGGGATACTTGGTAATCTCGTCGTAGAGATTGCTGTCTTTGACTAGGCCTTGTCGGAATGCTTCGATAGACGTTGTGATGTCACAGTGGGGGATTCCCACTTTCTCTTTGTTGTACCTGTTAAGATAATTTCGGAGAGGTTCATTGTACCTTTGTGTGACTCGGTAGAGGTCACTCGATTGTTTCTCATGCTTCCGACTGCTGGCGAACTGGCTCTTAAAAGAGTTGACCAGATCCGCAAATGATGTGATCGTTCCCTGAGGCAAACGCATAAACCAAGTTAGTGCGGGGCCCGCGAGGGTGGTGCCAAAGCTTTTGCACATGACAGCCTCGCGACTCTCCCTTGAAACAGATGCAACCATTAGTTTTTGTTTATAGAGAGAGATATGGTCATCTGGATCGGTGGTGTCGTCGAATGTCGCCATGTTGGGGAGATGGAACTTCTTGGGGATCTCGACCCTTGTGATTTCTTCGACAAACGGGGATTCTTCGAATCCGCCGGACGCTTCTCTCTCGATCGGTTGCGGGACTCCTGGGAGCCTATTGAAACGATCGTCGATTGCCTTCATGTGTCGGTCGAGCGTTTGCTGAAAAAGGGCCATGACATCTGGCGGATTGGCAACCTGTGTTTCGTCGATTCCGGCCCCAACAGACCCGATCGATGTAGGAAAGGTGACATGGTTAGTCGAGAATGGACTAGCGAAAGGAGTTCGAGACGTACCCTCAGTGTGTCCGGGACGTCGTATGCTCGGAGGCGTTGGCTCGATATTGTCCATGTCGAGGCGCGTTCGGGCGCCGCCGCAGACGGGCGCGTTCCGAGATCCTGAGGCCACTGATTGTACCTGCGACTTAAGAGACTCGTTCTCACGGGTTAGTTGCGCGATCTCGGCTTCAGATTGGGTTGACAAAGCGGTTAGGGCTTCGGTTTTCTGACGTTGCTGGGCTAGTTCCTCTTGAAGGGCGGCCATTTTTTGAGAGAGTTCTTGGAACTGGGTTGGAGTAGGATTTTCGATTGGGTTTTCTGTGGTTTGGGTTTCGTCTTCGATACATGGTTCTTGGTTATCAATAGGGGGATCAATAGCCATGGTTGGAAGATTCCGGAAAGGTGATCGGCAAGTTGCCCCACGGTGGGCGCCAAATTGTTTTGGGGCAAAAAGATTGGACGACCTAAATCGCCTTAGACGGGGTAACTAGTCGATCGGACGATGGGAAATAATCCAAACCAAGCAAATAATAGGTAAACAAGAAATAAATATATAATAGCAAGATGATTTTATTAGATATCGTGTGAATCGGATTAGATCGCAATACAACTTATCGTAATAAAATCAGAGATCGAGTGGGACTCGACCGGTGACTTGTGAGTGGCGACCGGCAGGGGTCAGGCATAGGCAGCCGTTTGGAGAGCTAGATGGAGAGCGAGAGTGCTATTCTGGTGAGTTTGCTAGGTGAGAATGCGTGTGTGTTGCGTAGTTGTGAGTTCCCTGATCTTATCTTCTTCGTCGTTCCAAATATGGTAAGTCCCTTTACTCCTGTAGCCGTTGCACCGCTTTTATGTTTTTATCTTCAATACCGAGTGTAATGGCAAGGATTTCGCCGTTGAATTACTGGCAATTAAGGTGTTTGAACGTTGCAGATGTTGCATGATCTGAGCATTAAATGCGTGGCGAGATCTCCGCGATCTTGTCGGATGACTCTTGACTGGAGAGGTTTTGTCGGGTGTCGCTCGACCAGAGAAGCCTTGTCGACTCTTCTGAACTCGTCTGCCATTCTCCCGATTTGCAGTGGGCTTGGGCTCGGTCCTCTCGATCTGTCTTTTCTGGAGAATCCAGGCCCAACACTAGTATAGTGTTATGTATAATTGAATTTCAGGAATTGAATTTTAGGAAATCTATGAACTTAATTTTAGTCATTGAATTTTACGAATTGAATTTTAGGAATTAAAGCAATTGAATTTAGGAAATCTAGCAATTAAATTTAGGAAATCTAGGAATTGAAATGGAAATAGTATAGTGTTATGTTTAATTTTTTATAAAGTAATTCCAGTTGTATAATGGTATCGAATTTATGAAATTTGATTATGTTATGTTGGTTTATAATTAATGTCATTTATAATGATATTTTAAACTATTTATATTATGTTATAAAAATAAATTTAGAAATTTAGGGTATGGTATACAATATTAAAAATGTGGTTATGTATAAGTTGTATAAGTTGAATTGTAAAAACAAACGAAATTAGTTATGTATAATTGTTTTATCGATGTATTTCAAGTTTTTAATTCCCTATAAATTGAAATAATCTTATTAAAGGGCTCTACAAGCTGCAATGTTGTCGGTTAGACGACCTAGACGTGGGTCACGTCAGTTCGGTCGGAGGACTGTCACAACATCTGCCCATCGTCGCACCGATTAGGGAAATTTGCTTCTGCGATTGAGGTTGTGCGCAATGATGGAACCCCGGACGGTGGGACCGACGTGCAGGAGGACGCCGTCATGTCAGACCATGGCGATACTCTATTGTCGGACGATGATGACACCACTATGTCTGACCTGGACGAGCATGCCGATGGACGAGTCCCTTAAGCGGTACTATTTTAAGGGCTTTGAGGCTCCTAGTATAGCAAATGATTTGGGCATAGATAATGCTCCCCCGACGCATGCATCCGCTCCCGTCCCAGAACCGGTGGCCTCGTCGGATCCCTCTCCCGAGCCGGTAGCCCCGTCGGCTCCCTCTTCAGAGCCGACGACTCTTGCTCTCGGGCCGGACGTACAGCCCGATGAGGATTGGAAGCCAGGAGGGCCGCGGGTACGACCTCCTCCCTAGCCACTCGACTAACGTCGCCCCATTCATTTGGGTGATGACAAAGTGGCTGACGCGTGAGCCCTCCCCCCCACCATGTCTCTTCACGACGATCTGGTACGTATTTTGATGTATTTGGGTAGTTATTTAAAATCCTTTTTATTACATATTAGTTGTTCCAATTAATATAACTAATATTATTTACTTTATTTAGGTATCAGATGAGGAAGGTTTCGAAGATGTACACGCGACATCCACATTTTGCAAATCTTCAAGTGCACTGGCATGGGGTGTCGGGAGATATGGTGGGGCCTGGCACAGAGGAGCTATATCACGTCACTGGGTGAGATGGGATTTCGCAGTATAGACGTTGTGCTTATAATGGCGTTCGTCGAGTGGTGGCATCCGAAGACGAGTACGTTTCACTTCTCGTCTGGCGAGATGACGATTACACTCCATGATGTCCACCACATTCTCGAGATTACCATTGACGGGAAGCCGATCATTTTTGAAATGTTTGACGATGATCTTCGAGTGGTCATATCAGATATTAATGAGGTCGTCTAGATATGGTGGACGCTTGGTACACGGGTGGCGGTATTCCCATCACGATATTGAAGGTAAAACCGACGACCATGATGGGCAGTCCTCAGAGGAATGACCGGCACAATGCCCATGTATCTAATCATGCTCTTAGGCGGTACCATTTTTACATACAACTCCACTGGCCTAGTCAAGCACAATTATATGGAGCTCCTTCTCGACCATAATTGCAATGTTGTTATGTATGGGGAGTCGGTGTATTAGCCCTGCTATACCATAACTTGGGTCAGGCATCGCAGACCAAGGCACAAGGCCTCGCAGGATGTCCATTGCTTTTGAGGATAAATATAGTATTTTTTAGGGTTTAGGTTCCAAATACTAATTGATTTCTGTTATTTGCATGCCTGGATATGGCAATATTTTCATGGCTTTTAGGGTCACGCCATACTTGACTTGGATGCCATGGCAGATGATGGAGCCGCTCGGAGAGACGACAATGAGGTGCCCCAAGGGAACGATTGATCTTTATTCGCCGTATTCTAAAATCCTCCAGCTTGATGACATAGTTTTTGGCATTTAATTTGATTTTAGATCTATTTTACACATATATTATTTTACACATTTATTTTACACATTATTGCGTTTATTTTTGGGTTACATGTTAAGTGGGAACCTTGGGGTCCATTAGACTTCCAGTCTCTTTTGTATGCTCATTCGTTGTACCGATAAATTATTGAGTGCCTCAATGTGTGGGAGTCGTACATGCCCGAATGAGCTTTCCGTCAGTTTGGCTACAAGTAGGGGGTTCCTATGGCGCCAGTGGTACTGTCGATAGTGACCCGCAACATCGACTTGAGGTCGTACACCGTGGAGTTTCCCGACTACTCGCTGTGTCTGTGGGAGGTCGACCCGAGACCTATGATCGAGCTCCATGATCTGGTAGTGAACACCTTCGAGTGCGACATAAATGATGCATACCTCGATTGGCTAGACCGCATGTCACATCTGTACCTAGATTTTAGGTCCTCCAAACAAGACCATCCAGGTCAACCTGTCCCTCTAGCTCCTCCCGTCAACCTTCTCATGGTATGTTTTTCTTCTAGTTTTTTTTCTTTTATTCACTACGTTTGATTCTAATGCAGTGTAGTACCATTGTTACTATAGTGGAGCCAGGTTTTAGTTGGTGAGATGTGGACATTCCTCATAGAGAGGCATGGGCTTCTTATTGATGTTATCGAGACAGTCAAGAGTTAGGTCGAATGTTTGGAATGAGACGGGCCGCCTATGGATGTTGGCATAAGTGTTTTTGTCTCATCTGCCAACTTGCAAAGTTGGCATCATCATTTTGCCCAATGTCGTCATACTGGGCCGCGGCCCACCTTGTAATATATATACCAGCCTCCATGAGAAACAGAATGGCAACTACAGTACAAATTGGGCCGGCCCACATACAAAATCAACAATTACAACCCAACTTGCAACACATGTATTTCTTGTAGCTCCAAACCTCCTTCAAAGTAGTTTTATAAAGCCCGAAACATATAAAACACGAGTGTAGACTCCGAATACAAAATAATACAAAACTAACTATAAAATATATGAAATATGCATGAAAATGATATAATTTAATATGCAACTAGACTCCTAAAATATTTATAAATTAGGTGTTATCAAATTCCCCCAAGCTTAAACCTTGATTGTCCTCAAGCAAGAACATAGTTCAAAATTCATAAGAAATACAAAGGTTGTCTCTACCTAATTAATAATCAAGCAAGTCCATGAAAACTTAAATTTTTAACAATGTAATTATCAAAGTATGTAAACAATCATCAAAGAGACTAAATAGTTCATCCATTCTAGACCTCACTTAGGATAATAAATAAGAATCACTCTCACTCATGTGTTTAGGATAAGTGTTTCGCTCAAGTCTCAACTTTGAAAACTTATCTATCATAAGCTTGCATCAGTGTCTTAAATCTCTACCACTAGAGACCATGTACATGATATAAATCAAGATGACTTTTATTAGGTTGTAATGGGGCCAGGTAAAAAGAAAGATAGGGATATAATTTGGCCATGTGGTGCTAAATCCGGGAAAGATGAACTAATCAAGACAACACCAAACTTGAGAATTTCTCATACCATTCTTTTCAACAAAATTCCCTTTATTCTTGGCTCTTTTTTTTCTTTTCTTTTTTCATCTTTTTTTCTTCTTTTTTTTCTTCTTTTTTTTCTTTTTTTTTCAAAAGCCAAAACACTTCCAACAATAACACACCATATAAATAACTCCCCCAAGCTTGGCTTGCAACCATAAAAACAAAAAAATAAATCATCCTAATTCCCAGATGGGTAAAAGGCTAATCATTAGGCTCATGATGTTTTTGTGGAGTTTCCAAAGAAATAGGCTAATTAGGCTCAACGGGCTTTAAGCAGATGAATACCATATAAGGGTGGTAAAGGGAAATATAGGCTAATAAAAATAATGCCTCGATTATTTTTATATCATGCACAAGAGTCATAAACGTGACCTCAAAATAAGTTCTAAACGTAAGTTCTAGAGATAAAGCAATCAAAGTGAGAATCACACACATGAAAAGAAATAACAGGACTCGATTATGTGCAGTCCTAAGGCTCAAAAGCTCACGGGTTATATGTCTAGAATTTCAGTCCTAAATAATCTCAATAAATGACTAAATACATACTTTAACTCAAACGTCGTTAAATATGAAAATTCTCATCAACATGCTTAAAATCAAATTAAAATATTAACAATCAAAATATTTCAAGAGGAATTTAGCAAGACAAACAAACAAAGAAAAGTATGGGAGGCATATCAAACACCTAAAATGCAATGCATGATGCATGAAATATTATGAAAAAAAGCACAGAAAAATAAAAAGAAAACACAAAAAATGCTAACATGCAAACGGAGCTACACATGGAGTTATCCGTCCCCCAAGCTTAAATCTTAGATTGGCCCAATGTAGAGAAAAAAAGAGAGGAAATGAAACTCTCCAAACAGATAGGTATTCAGGCATCTTCACATTCTGCACCAAGCAAGGAGAGCAGCTGGAGGCGGATGACATCAAAGAGGTGGTATCTTTTTTTTTTTTTTTTCTTTTTTACCTGAAATAAGAAATAAAAAAAATCAAAGCAAAAATAATGACCTAGACTCACCAATAGAGGTAACAACTAATATTAACAAATTGGTCCCCGGCAACGGCGCCAAAAACTTTATGTGGATAAAACCTACTCGCAAGTGTACGTGATCAGTTGTAATAGTCAAGTGTCGATCCCACAGAGACCAATGTAATATCAATTGAAACTCTACCAATAAGTTAGGCCAAAAAAGATATGAAATTGGGGAAAACTATAACTAAGCTAACTAAATAAACAAATAAAAATGATAAAATTAATGGGATAAATGTGTCTAAGGTTAAGGATCACTGCAACGATGTAACAGTAAATAAAATCACACTTTACATGAATCTAGTCCAAATTATTTGAAGGTAAGCTATCTAAGGTAATCTACTAACTCATTTCAGACGATAGTGAATGTGTATGGGCTAAACTAACAATCGTTGTCGCGCAGAGCTAACCCCATCCAAACCATTTAACACACTTAGAGTTTAGGGATAAACTGAAATAACATTCGTTGTCGCGCTCCGCTAATCCAACTCAAACCTAGAACATCTATGATAGGCTATTAATCCTTAAGAGTAATTAAGTTGATGTCGCACAGATAACACTCAAGTTCAATTTCTAGGATTCCAATAGAAGTTATTGCCTTTTAGTCTCAAACCCTACCTGACTACCTATTAAAGATATCACCTTCTAGTCTCAAACCCTAATAGGATCCAATTCGCATAAGCTACTATGGGCATTAAGCATTTATGAATGAATCAAATATTATTTCAATCCAGGCAAAAAATAATTCTAATTACATACACATCGTCTAAATCACCCCAACCTTAGAACTAGAAATTTAACCAAGCATAATTGAAGACATATTCAATAAATTTAAACTAGCGAACAACATATATAAATTATTCAACAAATATGGGAGACAAAAAATCCAAATCTCAATAACAAAATAATTCAAGTTGATAAATGCTAGAACAATAATACCAAATGTCCAATCAAGCAAAGCACAAAAATCCTCTCACGAAGAATGTCCCTGTACGGCCGTTCAAAACCAACTCAAAACTAAAACAAAACCTAAAACTGAAAAACTAATCTAAAGCTACGTGATTTTACATCTAAATAAAACAAAGCTAAAAAGATAAAAAGAAAACCTAAACTAGAAGTCTCTCCTCAAAATAATATTCCTCCTTGTCTTTTTGTCTCCTCTGCCAACTTGCAATGTTGGCATCGTCATTTTGCCCAATGCCGTCATACTGGGCCACGACCCACCTTGTAATATATATACCAGCCTCCACGAGAAACAGAACGGTAGCTACATTACAAATTGGGCCGACCCACATAAAAAATCAACAATTACAACCCAACTTGCAGCACGTGGTATTTCTTATAGCTCCAAACCTCCTTCAAAGTAGTTTTATAAAGCCCAAAACTTATAAAATACGAGTATAAACTTCGAATATAAAATAATACAAAACTAACTATAAAATATAAGAAATATGCATGAAAATGATATAATATAATATACAACTAGACTTCTAAAATATGTACAAATTATGTGTTATCAATCCCCTACTGTGTGCATCGTAGAGGTTCCATGTTTCTCAGTACGTGGACGGACATGGCAACGAGAGTTGCCCCGATGAGGAATAGCTTTTAGGGGTTTAGGGTAGTCTATTTGTGTTTATAAACCTTATTTTGTGGATGTATGACACTTTTTTGTCTTGTATTTAATGGTTTGTTTATTTAGGCTATGTTATTAATGCAAAACATTTTTCATTAAAAACCCTAACCCTAGGATTTTTGGGTTTAGGTTCTGATGTTTCATGGGTTTGAATGGAAGGTTTCACTACTAGAAAATAGGTAAACAACCGACGTTTATTGGTCGACGAGCGTCAAAGAGAAATACAGCCGCGCTGTAAATATGACGTATTTTCCTACGCTTGTTGGCTTTTAGTCGTCGAGGGTGGTTTAGTTGCGTCGCAACACTCCACCCCTGGCCATTTACCCAATTTTTTTTTCAGAGTTATTTTGAAAAATAATTAAAAACCCTTTAAGCGCTAGGGCATTCCTCCCATTCCCTATGCTCTACAGCCGCCCTCTGTGCATTCTTCCCATTCCCGATCGGTCGATTGTCCGCAGTCGCTCCCATCTTGTAGCTCTTCAACCGGCAGTGGCGATTTCGAGCACGGCGGTGACGATTGCGAGCAGGGCGGTGATTTCGAGCGGCGAGACGAGGCTCCATTTCGAGATTGAAGGCTACGGTTATTTCGAGCAGGCGGCAGCGATTTTTTGGTGTTCGAGTTTTTCCTTCTCCGGTTGATTTTCTGGTTTGGAGAGGCCGTGACCTCAAGCAGGCGGCATCGAGCACATCGGCGAGCACGACGACAAATTTGGTGAGTAGATATGTGTTTCTCAGATTGTTCTTGTTGTGATTCTTACAAATTGTTCTTGCTGTCTTCGTTTATGTGTGCTGAATTTTATGTTTATGTGTGTTGAAGTTTGTGTTTATGTGTGTTGATGTGTTTCTCAGAATTGCTATGTCAACTATATGTGTGTTGATACGTGCTTCACAGTATAATGTCCAATTGGTGCAGGAAATTGGGTATGTAACTATAGATTTTAATCAGAAGACAAATAATGGAAGAATGTATTCACTATGATCAGATGAGGCCAGTATAATGTCCAATTTGTGCAGGAAATAATATGAAGTCAAGAGATTGAATTCATATAGCTCTGTATGTTCTTTTTGCACGATCTTTTGAATTCATATAGCTCTGTATGTGCTTTTTGCACGATCTTGATCCTTGGATCTCTCTCTTGCTTCCTCAATTGCATTCTCTTTATGGCTGTTGCATATTTGGGGATGATTTGCTTAGGGAGGTACTTGTTCAAGAATAAACCGTTTGACAGCAATATATGAATACTAATGAATGTGCAGTCTTGTAAATTGGCATATAAGTCTCTTTGCCCTAACCCTTCATTTTGTGCTTATATCTTCCTGGAATTTGAGGATCTTGAATCCTCCATGAATTTATCTTTTTCTACGCACAAATGGTGTTATTGATGCTGGTTTTGGCCTTAAATTCACCATTTCTAGAATTCCCTCCATAGAATATTAGCAATGAATCAACACTTTTTTGGGAAAGACCGAAAGACTGCTAGCACTGTGTGCTTGATAGAATTAGGATGTGTTTGGGGGTTCTTGACCTACACAGAAGACCACAGTAGGATGCCTTTCTATTTACTAGCATTTGGAGTTTGGTTGGGGAATTAAGTTGATAGAGGTGTTGTACACCCTACTTTGCAGACTAAAATGTTCTTTAAAAATTACCTTAAATGAAAGTAGTGGACTTATTTCCATTTTTTATTTCAATTAATTTAGTTCAGGGTCTCATCAAAATCCAGAGCAATAATAGATAGATTTTATTCTAGATCATATTAGTTGTTTTAAGTCCCTCCTCTGGGCCTCTCACTAGTCTGTGAGAAGCACTTTTATGTGCTTATAGGAGAATTCCATCTCTTTCATGATTGAAACACCATTCTCCAATCCATCTTTGCCCAATCAAACAATTTTGCTGACTTCCTGAAAATCAGTAGCATGGGTGTAGGTTTTAATCTTTCTAATAGGGGAGATGGGATCTGAAAGCTGCAGAGCATCTTCAATCTTGTATCCATTTTTCTAATAAACTTAAATTACTATATTATATTATACTTTATATAACAATTTTAATTGAATAGTAGGATATAATATATGACCTAGGAAGTAGGAACCATAGCCTATATTGCCCTATACAAATAGATTAGTAAGCTATCCCCTTTAATTAATTAGTGGATCAGTTGAACTCTATGGTGCCAAGTGCATTATATGTATAGAGTAGGTATATAAACAATGATATTGTATATTCTTTGAACTGTATAGTTGCAACATGTGAAAGAGAATATTGGGAGTCCAGGTGAGATTTGAATAGTGGTAGAATAATATGAAAGGAATGTGTACAGAAGATTTGGTTTTTGGGTATGATAAAATTTATGGGGTGATGCAAGATGGGAGCACTGTGTTGGAAATTATGTGTTGAATGGTTAACATTCTAGGTATGCTCACTATTTTTCCACTTTGGCCCTGTGTTCATATTTAATGTATCATGAGCTAACCCTTAATTCTTGTAAAGAGTTGCAAGATGTTCGTTCATTATACAATCAGTAACATAACCTTTGCAAGCTATTAGAAAGCAAAATGTAAGAGGTGGCCTTATCCTTGACTTCTATGGAGGATTGCCTTACATTGAAATAATAACTGGAGTTCTTTTGCTCTTTCTTTCACTTGTTTCACCATATCCTGCTCTTGCTTCTCCAGCCTCTCTAAAACCCTCTCGCTCTCTCTT
Source organism: Rheum nobile (assembly GCA_027886185.1). Classification (NCBI taxonomy): domain Eukaryota; kingdom Viridiplantae; phylum Streptophyta; class Magnoliopsida; order Caryophyllales; family Polygonaceae; genus Rheum; species Rheum nobile. The sequence continues at coordinate 351,751 of WOAB01000817.1, forward strand.
AGCACAGATCGAATCTCTTCGAGCTTTGGAATTGTCGGTTCAGGAGGTGGCGGAGTTACTTGCAGATAAGGCTGGAGTAGCCATCCAGGAGCAGCAACAGAAGGAGCAGGGACCTTGTGGGTCTCAGCAGAATCAACATGTCCTAGAGTTTTTGCTACAAATAGCATCAGGTTAGAACCTCAGTTGGAATTTTTCAGCTGATACAGTACTTGATGAACATGGTCTGAATGGAACATAATCTTCGTAGGCATTGATGTAGCGATCAACATCACAGTTTAACAGAGGTAATTTTTCATGAAAATTGTTTGTGGGTGTTGATTTTTTGTCTTCTACAATTGTGTGGTGGGTAATTTGTTGTCTTCTTGAATTGTGAGGTGGTGTGCTGGAAAAGATTAAATTTGGGTCGAAATTGAGAACAAAAAACACCTAAATTGCAGGTCTTGTACTCTGATGTGGATGATTGATTGGTGTTTTTTCTGGTTGTTGTTGTTATTCAGCTACTATATTTGGGTAGCTATGGAGGTTGGAGCCGTTACCACATGAGAAGAAGATGATGTGGAAGAGGGAGATGGATTTGTTGCTTTGTGTTAGTGATCACATTGTAGAGCTATTGCCCTGTTGGCAAACTTTTGCTGATGGGAGTAAGTTTGAGGTACCTTGGATGTGTTATCTCATCTTCTTTTTAACTTCCATTTTGAAGTGGCTATGTTTCATAAACTATTGCTGATTTGCTTGTTTGTACTTTGTAGGTTATGACTTGCAGGCCTCGATTTGATCTCTTCATCAATCTTCCAGATGTACGAAAGCTGGATAACTTACTTATTTTAAGGGTTGAATTTTGCTTTATTTTGTTATTGTGTGAATTCTGATCATGTGTGTCCTCTGATTCCTAGTTGTTTCTGCCTTTTCTCAGGAGATGCTGGACAGTTTCAAGATTGAATTTTGTAAGGCTTGAATTTTGCTTTATTTCGTCATTGTGTCTCCTCTGATCATGTGTGACTTATTGTAAGGGTTGAATTTTGCTTTATTTCGTCATTGCTTTATTCGGTATGTTGATCACGGTATTATAGCTTCAGACTGTAACGGGTCAGCTTCTTTTCGAAAAAAATTACAGCGGCAGGAGGAAAAGTGGTGGATGCCAGTACCTCGTGTTCCTCCTGGAGGTCTCGATGAAAGTCTTCGGAAGCAATTGGACTACAAGCACGAGTGCACAAATCAGATACTGAAAGCTGCAATGGCGATCAACAACACAGTTTTAGCAGACATGGAAGTCCCGGATTCTTACTTGGAAACTCTTTCAAAGGTCTGAACAATATTGACTGCCATTTGCATAAGGAGAAGAAGAGCTAATATTATGTTGAGAATCTTGAGATGTATATTAATTAAACTCTTTCAAAACTCTTTCCCAGATTCTTACTTACTAATTAACTATATTTTGTTTTCTAGGACATAAATACATCATTTTGATGTTGAAATGTATATTAATTAAATAGTATCATATTATGTATTTTTTTTGCTTTATTTTGATCCAATATCGACACTTTTTTCCGTCTAGAAATACTTGTATGGTCTTGGCAACAATTATTCTCGGCCCTTTTTGGTGTCAATGATATCATATACGTTTTAGCACCAATTAATATCTCGACGCTTTAAAGTGTCAAGGACAACTGTAGGGATTTGAGAGACCACTCTTGACGCTTTTAGGCGTCTACATTTAGATTCGATGTGCAATCCTCGATGCTTCAGGCAAGCGTTGAGATTAAAAACGGTGAGAATTGTTTAAAAAAGCATCAGAATAAGACATGTTTTCTAGTAGTTTTTAGTTAGAAGAATGTTTAGGGTGTTAAAAAGTAATAATAAGGTTTAGGTAAAGGTTTTAAAGGGTAAGAGGTGTATGAAAAAGTTAAGGATTGAATGATATGGGATGTATTTATTTAAGGTTGAGGGTTTAGGATATGAGGTATGACGTTTAATTGTTCAATGTTTAGGGTTTGAATGGTATGAGGTATAGGGTTTAAAGGATGTGAGGTTTGTGAAGAAGTTTAGGCGTAATAAAGGATGAGATGTATGAAAAAGTTGGTGATTGAATGGTTTGGGATTTTCTTGGGTTTAAAGTTTAGGGCATATGGGCATTGTTTAAGGTTTAGGAGATGGCATAGTATGAACGTGGAATAGAAAATCCGAACCCTAAACCCAAAAACCTTAGGGTTTGGTGCGCCAGGAAGTGGTGTATACTACTTCCTAGCGCACTAGATCTTGGGGTTTCTAGGGTTTAGGGCTTACGGTTTGGAAATCTCAGACCCTAGAAACATTCTAGTTTTAGTCAAATGACACAAACAAAACTTAATGAATTCAATCTAGCAGTATTTTTATCTCCACAAAAATGAATTTGACAAATGACTAAAACAAAACTTATGGAATTTTCTTATTAGACAAGGAAAAGGTAGTAGTACAAAGGCTCATCAATTAATACGATAATATTTATGCAATCCTAGTCATACTACACTGGTGGATCTGGTGGACGAATATATCTCATACAATACTGCTAAAACAATTCAATCATCGACTCATACATAGCGTCCCAGTCAACACTTTGGTGTTTGATTTGGCGCCAAGCATACGGAGGGGGACATAGTGGAGAATTATCTTTGAGCCAAACCTATATACAAACGTTTAGGATTTTGGTTAATACCCTAAATCATTGAGCCCAAACATAAAAGGAGTATCTCAAATAGTAAGCTTTACCAGTATGAAGTGATTTTGGACACCGACTAGGGCTATCGTCAATATCTTGGTTTAAGGGCCAAGGCTTCCATGAGATGCCTTTGTTGGAAGGCACAAGCATGGGCCATCCTAGGAAAACAAAACAAGACCAAGCTGATGTAGAGTGGCAAACACCAAACCAACCATGGGCATGTTGAGGCAATATTCTTCGGAATAAGGACTCATGACATAGCTCACCCGAAAGATCGGCTCTTCGAAATGGAACAAGGGATAATGCACACCCATGTATACATCTTTGTTCAACTCTCCTTCTAGCTTCATTCGCACAGTATGTATGCATTCTCTTCCAACCCCAATAGTACAACTAGGGATCAATATCCACAGTGTTCGTCTACACCTACATCTCTAGTCCCCTAAATGTACGGAAACCATAAGTAATCCACATTTTGAACTCCAAAGTTCACCCCTATACAAATCATGGGCTAAGACGAAAGCTGCACTACAGGCCCTTCAACACGACTCCCAATCATGGGCGAGTCTTCTTCTTCTTCTTCTTCTTCTTCTTCTTCTTCTTCTTCTTCTTCTTCTTCTTCTTCTTCTTCTTCTCAGCCCTTTGGTTGAGTACTTGGTGGAGTCCTTTGGTCTACCCTTTGGAACGATGTATGACGGCTCCTTCAACGATGATTCATGCGGATTCTCCAAGTCATTGTACAACTCCGTGATTTGGTATACATGGTCTTTTATCAAATCACTGTTCGTAAATTTTCCGTCCATCTCCTTAAATCTCACATATCAAATAGATAGGGGTATTGTCCTCGATGGGCACATAATTGCTAAGCCCTTCGCACACCACTTGCTTCCAAAAGCGGTGTATCTCACTCGGCAATATCGCGCGTCCTCGTAATGATGGCATCTCCAATTCAATGGACGCACGACAAACCAAAGCAATATCTCATCTAGTAATCATCGCAATCCTCCAAATAATCATCTTATGCTATCTACTTATACAAATTCATCAACATAGTCAAGCCCCTCTCCTACACTCTGTAGAATTGCCTTGTAAACAACATTCTTAGTGTCAGCGACACTATATCAAATATCGTTGGTGTGGTAGCCGTATTTAGCCCGACACTGATAAGCGGCCCAAATAATAGGAAAGGACCATTGGCCTGATAGCCACGGTGCTCTCGCTCCCCGCGAGAGCACCGTGGTTAGGGTGATTATTGATTATTTCATATATGTTGTTGGCTAGTTTAAATCTATTGAATATGTCTTCAATCATGCTTGGCTAAATTCCTAGATCTAAGGTTAGGGTGATTAATTCTAAGTTTAAATCTATTGAATATGCATCGTAGGCAAATAAATAATTCTAATTATTCCATGGTGTAGTTCTGTTTGCATTTTAGTGATTTTTTTTTGTCATTTTTTTCCGCATTTTGCATAACATTTCATACATCATGCATTGCATTTTAGGTGTTTGATATGACTCCCATACTTTTCTTTGTTTGTTTGTCTTGCAAAAATTCCTCTTGAAATATATTGGTTGTTGATATTATAATTGATTTTAAGCATGTTGATGAGGATTTTTATATTTTTCAATGTTTGAGTTAGAGTATGTCTTTAGTCATTTATTGAGACTAGTTAGGACTGAAATTCTAGACAAACTAACCTGTGAGCTTTTGAGCCTTAGTACTGCACTTAATTGAGTCCTCTTATTTCTTTTTGTGTGTGTGATTCTCATTTTGATTGCTTTATCTCTAGAACTTGCGTTTAGAACTTATTTTGAGGCCACGTTTATGACTCTTGTACATGATATAAAAATGATTGAGGCATTATTTTTATTAGCCTATATTTCTCTTTACCACCCTTATATGTTATTCCTCTGCTTGAAGCCCGTTGAGTCTAATTAGCCTATTTCTTTGGAAGCTCCACAAAAACATCCCGAGCCTAATGATTAGCCTTTTACCCATCCGGGAATTAGGATGATTTGTTTGTTTGTTTTTATGGTTGTAAGACAAGTTTGGGGGAGTTATTTATATGGTGTGTTATTATTGGAAGTGATGTGGCTTCTGAAAAAAAAAAAACAGAAAAAAAAAGATTGAAAAAAAAGAGAGCTAAGAATAAAGGGCAATTTGTTGAAAAGAATGGTACGGGAAATCCTCTAAGTTTAGTGTTGTCTTGGTTAGTTCCTCTTTTTCGGATTTAGCACCACATGGCCAAATTGTATTCCTACCTTTCTTTTTACCTAGACCCATTACAACCCAATAAAAGTCCTATTGATTTATGTCATGTACATGGTCCCTAGTGGTGGAGATTTAAGACACTGATGCAAGCTTGTTGTAGATGAGTTTTCAAAGTAGAGATTTGAGCGAAAACACTTATCCCTAAACACATGAGTGAGGGTAATTCTTATTTTTTTATCCTAAGTGAGGTGTAGAATGGATGTTCTGCTTAGTCTCTTTAATGACTATTTGCATGCTTTGATGATTACATTGTTAAATATTTAAGTTTTCATGGACTTGCTTGGATATTAATTAGGTAGAGACAACCTTTGTATTTCTTGTGGAATTTCGAACTACGTTCTTGCTTGAGGACAAACAAAGTTTAAGCTTGGGAGAATTTGATGACACCTAATTTATACATATTTTAGGAATCTAGTTGCATATTAGAATAGTTCATTTGCATGCATATTTTATTGTTAATTTTGCATTCGGAATCTACACTCGTATTTATATTATTTCAGGTATTTTAGTACCAATTTAAATGGTTTTGGAGAAAGGCCGAGACCTAAATGAGAAATCCACGTGAAGAATTAATGCAATAAGCTTTTGTGCTGATTTTAGTTGGTTGGTCTATTGGGCTTTGGTTTGATTTCCATGTGCAATGAAGAAGTGGGCCGACCCACTGGAACTCTCCAAAGGAACCAGGCGTACATGGCGGGTTTTGGACCCATTGACCCTTTAAGAGTTTTCAATTAATAAAAGAGATCCCTACTAGTTTCTATGTATTTTTCCTACCCCATACTAGCTTATTTTATTATTTTTTTTCCTCTCTCTTCTTTGTTTTTTCTCTCTCTAAAATATTGTTTTTTGGGGTTTAGGGTTTAAGGGATAGGGTTTAGGGGGTAGGGATAGGGTTTAGGGAGAGGGGTCCATTTTTGCTAAGGGTCCATTAGTTTAAAAAGAGGTTTGTCAAATGGTCATTTACCTAACTCACCGGCGTGCATGTAGAGAGAATTAGATTAGAGGAGTTTGACTTCATTACGTAATTTTAGGTTAGTTTGAGTTGGGCTTTTGATGTTTTAGTTTTGTTTTAGTTTTGGCACAGCGGCAGACAGGGAGAGGATTTCAAGAGGGAATTTGTATCCTTTAGCATTTGAAGATTTTGGTATTAACGTTCTAGCCTCTTATCAACTTGAATTATTTTGTTATTGAGATTTGGATTTCTTGTCTCCCGTTTTTATTGATTAATTCATATATGTTGTTGGCTAGTTTAAATATATTGAATATGTCTTCAATCATGCTTGGCTAAATTCCTAGATCTAAGGTTGGGGTGATTCCGACGATGCGTATGTAAATAGAATTATTTCTTTGCCTAAGTTGAAATAGTATTTGATTCATTCCTAGATGCTTTATGCCCATATTAGCTTATGCGAATTGGATCCTATTAGGATTTGAGACCGATAGGTGATAACGTTAATAGGTAGTCAGATAGGGTTTGAGACCAAAAGGTAATAACTTCTATTGGAATCCTAGGAATTGAACCTGATATTTTATTATTGCGAGAGCGTCTTAATTTCTCTTGTGGATTAATAGGCTATCATAGATGTTCTAGGTTTAGGTTGGATTAGTGGAGCGCGAGAGCGAATGTTATTTCAATTTATTCTTGGACTCTAAGTGCGTTAAAGGGTTTGGATGAGATTAGCTATGCGCGAGAGCGATTGTTAGTTTAGTCCAGGCACGTTTACTATCGTCTGAAAGTAGTTAGTAGATTACCTTAGATAGCTTACCTTCAAATAATTTAGACTAGATTCAGGCAGAGTGTGATTTTATTTACAGAAATATTATTGCGGTGATCCTTAACCTTATACACATTTATCCCATTGATTTTATCTTGTTTTTTTGTTAGCTTAGTTATAGTTTTCCCCAATTTCATATCTTTCCGGCCTAGTTCACTGGTAGCGTTTCAATTAATATTACATTGGTCTCTATGGGATCGACACTTGACTCTACAACTGATCCCGTACACTTGCGAATACGTTTTAGCCACATCAGCGCCCCCGCGACCAAGATGCCTCTGCGATGCGCTTCCCTGCGGCGCGCTCCCTCACGGCACGTACCCCCCCGCGACACCCCCCCCCCCCCCCCCCCCCGTGGCCAAAGCGCCTCCGCGGCGCGCCCCCACGGCGCCCATCGGCCTGATAGCCCTATCCGAGTGAAGCCCGAAAACCCCCTCTCCAAGTCAACCCAACCCATGAGATAAGGGGTATAAATACCCATGAAAGGTAAGAGGAGGGAGGTCTTTTTCCTTCCTTAAAAAGGCAGCACCCAAATCCCCCCTCCACTCTCTCTAAAGCTTTTACTCTCTACAAAGCCCTGCCCATGCACTTTTCTTACTGCCCCACTGACTTGATCGTTGGAGTTCTAAGACCGGGGAAGCCTCGCTCTATGTATTTTCTTTACTTCCCCATTGACTTGATCATTGGAGTTGCAAGCCCGGGGAAGCCCTCATGTCTTTTTTCAGGTCGAAGGCAACAACCGGCGAGGAGGTGTTCTGGCGGCGGCGGGAGTCCATCGGCGGGGAGGCGGGTTGATACGAATCCGTTGGCTCGGATCTCGTCTGAAGCCGGATCTAGGTAGGAAATGGTCTCAGATCCTTCTCTTGGTAACCGGATAAGTACGAACCACCGGGAAGGTTGGTCCGCGACTCTCTTATGCTCGCTTGGGCGAGGGTGGGGCGAGAGTGAAGGTTGTGTTGGTGAACCGTGATGTGGTTCAATCGGGTCTAACCAGTTTTGTGATGCCGATGCCTAAGGGGAGGAGTTCAACTCAACTACGAAGCTTAGGCATAAATTTCAACGTAACTAAAATGATTACAAGAGAGGGCTATATATAGCCAAAATAGTGCATGGCCTTGATGGGCCTTTTTTAACCTAATGGGCCGAGTCCATACGCAGATGGGCTCGCACACCAAAACATGAATTACACTAAATATAGTAACTACTAAATAAGGAACTACTAAAAACGGAAAGTACTGAAATACATAGAAAAACTAATTAAATAGGCTTGTCGGATGCCACGGGGGATGCCATGGTCTTGGTCTTTGGCGGCTCATCGAAGCCTGGTTCAGGACTAGCCAGGAGCGCATCATTCTCCCTCCCTTAGAATCGAAGCGTCCCCGCTTCGAGCTGGGTGGGGCCAGGGAGAACAGGCGCTCGGCAGCCAGCAAGAGTGCGGCGTCATAGTAGGGCTCGGGTTCGGCTCTTGGCATCACAAAGATCAGAATGAATGGGTAGGATGCGGGAGCGGGCTTGAGTGCCTTGGTCATCATCATCGCGCGGAAGCCCAGATCTGGAGTCGACAACCTCGGAAGAGCCGACGTAGGCACATTGGGCACGTCGGGCTTGCGCGCGGGCTTGGAAGCATCGGGCTCGGGAGCGGGTGCGCTGGGGCACGGACCTGTTGCCATTGACAAGGGGGCTGTTGCGCTAGGAGTCGGGGAGGGAGCGTCTGCTATGGCCGCAGTCGTGGCTGTGGCGGCCGCGGTCGCGGCTAGTGCAGAATTGTTGTTTCTAACCTCCGCGAGTTGGGCCTCGAGGTCCGCAATGCGCTTGGCATAAGCCTCGTCTTCTGTTGCGACATCGGCTTGGCGCTTGGTGGTGGTTTCGTGTGCGACTGTTGTAACCGGTAACACGGGAGGACGCGCAGGATGGCGCACGTGCGGGTGCTCAAGGTAGTGCGCTGGGACGCACTCTGTGTGGTACACGAGCTGGGGTCGAGACAGTCGACATGTGCGCGCTGCGTGAGCCTCAGCATCAAGCTCCGGGGCAAAGTGTCGTGTCATGATACACACGAATGCTCCCAAGTCTCAATGGGAGACCGACCACGGTCCCATCGATCATCCTCTATGCGATACCACCAGTCGAGGGCATAGCTGGTGAAGCAATGAATGGCAACATCGCATTGCTCATACTTGTCGTAGTCTCGATGGCTAAAGTAGTAAGCCAAATAGCGGGCCCACTCCAAGAACGTGTCGGAGTTGTCATACCCGGAAAAACGCCTAAGGCGCAACTGCATGTCGGTTCGGGGCCGCTGACTAGTATCCCATCGGTCTTGGACCACCTGGTGGTTATCGATGTCGTAGTGCTCGGGAGGACGCCAGTCCGATCGTCGACAAGTCATGGAGGTGGTGCAGGGGAAAGATCGGATAAATGGGATAAGATTGGTTGGTTAAGGAGAGAGAGGGAAAGATAGGAATAAGATCTTATGGTTAAGATAAGATGTTGTTGGGCTTTGGATAAGGAAGGTAGTCAAGAAGATATGGGATCCATAAAATCAAGGGATTGGTTGGAAAAAAATGGAAGAAAATCTAGGATTTGGAGAGAGAAAATCCTAAATTTGGTAGGTGGGAAAAATATGGATAAGATAGGATCTCGTGGGATTTGGATAAGGAAGGCCGAGATTTGGGGGATTTGGTGGGATTCGGATATGGCAAGTGTGGATTTGGTGGAATTTTGGATAAGGAAGGCAATGGATTGGCCGAACTAGGGTTTGCTAGCGGCGGCGGCTATGATTTAGGCAGCGGAGAAGGGTTCGTATTTTGGCCTTTTGAGGGATCAAACGATGTCCGTTTTGGGCGAATTTTATATGTCCAGACTCGTATCGATAGATGGAAGAAAATTTAAGAAAACAGAAAAAACATTTGGGCGAATTCTGGACAAAAGTCGAGTTCGGTTTTGGGGGTTTTAATGGTGATGATGGGTAGGGAGAAAGGAAAGATAAGGAAAGACACACCTCGTACCCCTGACGCTCTGATGCCAATTGATACGAATCCGTTGGCTCGGATCTCGTCTGAAGCCGGATCTAGGTAGGAAATGGTCTCAGATCCTTCTCTTGGTAACCGGATAAGTACGAACCACCGGGAAGGTTGGTCCGCGGCTCTCTTATGCTCGCTTGGGCGAGGGTGGGGCGAGAGTGAAGGTTGTGTTGGTGAACCGTGACATGGTTCAATCGGGTCTAACCAGTTTTGTGACACCGAGGCCTAAGGGGAGGAGTTCAACTCAACTACGAAGCTTAGGCATAAATTTCAACGTAACTAAAATGATTACAAGAGATGGCTATATATAGCCAAAATAGTGCATGGCCTTGATGGGCCTTATTTAACCTAATGGGCCGAGTCCATACGCAGATGGGCTCGCACACCAAAACATGAATTACACTAAATATAGTAACTACTAAATAAGGAACTACTAAAAATGGAAAGTACTGAAATACATAGAAAAGCTAATTAAATAGGCTTGTCGGATGCCACGGGGGACGCCATGGTCTTGGTCTTTGGCGGCTCGTCGAAGCCTGGTTCAGGACTAGCCAGGAGCGCATCACGGGTGCTTGCGGACTCAAGGAGGGAGAAAGTCGGGATTAGTGGCGTGTTGAGCACTAGTCAATCCTTCGAGAAAACCGGTCATCACACTGGCGCCGACCGTGGGGACTCCTCACACACTAGCAAGCACTCCCACCGCTGCCGAAAAACACCCCCTTGCAAAGAGCATTCATGAATAAGCTTCACTGGAAGAGAGGAACGAAGAGGCTCATCGTGTTCCAACTGCCCCACGGCGCTCTCGCGCGACATGCCGTACGCCCCAAGGCACCTCCGTGGTGCGCCCCCAAGGTGCCTATATGGCGCGCCCTCCAAGGCACTTTTGCCGTGTTCCCCCAAGGCGCCCCACGCGCCTTGCGCTCCACGACGCTCCTCGTGCCTCGCGCCTAGTGATAACCGGTGCTCCGCATGCCCCGCACTCCAAGGTACTCGTCCGCGCGTCCCATCCGGCGCTTCGTGTGCCTTGCGCTCTCCGGTGCTCCCCGCGCCTCGTGCCTAGCACTCCAAGGTACTGGGCCGTGCACCCCATATGGAGCCTCGTGGCTCACGCCTCCCTGCCCTCCACGGTGCCCCCCATGCGCCTTGCGCTCCACGACGCTCCCCGCGCCTCGCGCCTAGTGCTCCATGCGCCTCGCGCTCCAAGGTACTCAGTCGCGCACCCCATGCAGCGCTCTGCGCGCCTCCCTGCCCTCTACGGCGTGCCCCATGCGGCGCTCCGCGCGCTTCCCTGCCCTCCGCAAGAGCAATATAAAGCAACATTGAGTCCGAGAAGAAGCGAGAGCAATATTAAAGCAACAAAGAGAAACATAAAGCAACATTGAGTCCGAGAAGGGGCGACAACAACATAAAGCAACATTGAGCCCGAGAAGGAGCAAGAGCAATGTTAAAGCAACAAAGAGCAACTTAAAGCAGCATTGAGCCTAAGAAGGAGCGAGAGCAACATTGTGCCCGAGAAGGGGCGAGAGCAATATAAAGCAACATTGAGCTTGGGAAGGGGCGAGAGCAATATTAAATCAACAAAGAGCAATATAAAGCAACATTGAACCCGAGAAGGGGCGAGATCAATATTAATGCAACAAAGAACAATATAAAGCAACATTGATCCCGGGAAGGGGCAATAGCAATATTAAAGTAACAAAAAGCAACATATAGCAACATTGAGCCCATGAAGGGGCGAGAGCAACATTGAGCCCATGATGGGGTGAGATCAATATTAAATCAACATTGAGCCCGAAAAGGGGCGAGAGCAATATTAAAGCAACAAAGAGAAACATAAAGCAACATTGAGCCCGAGAAGGGGCGAGAGCAATATAAAACAACATTGAGCCCGAGAAGGGGTAAGAGCAATATTAAAGCAACATTAAGCTCGGGAAAGGACGAGAGAAATATAAAGCAACATTGAGCCCGAGAAGGGTCGAGAGCAATATACAGCAACAAAGAGCAACATATAGCCCGCGAAGGGGCAAAAAGCAACTTAGAAAGAGGTCATGACCCCCTAAAATCTAGATGCTGGGCTCCGCACCCATCATTTCAGTCCCTTAGCGGACTTTAAAAGCCAAATGTCGGGGCTCTGTACGGACTCTAAAAGTCAGATGCTGGGGCTCCGCGCCCACCATTCAATCCCTTAACGAACTTTATAAGCTAAACGCTGGGGCTCCACCCTCATCGTATAGCCCCAATGCGGATTCAAGAATGAATATGGGGCAAGACATGAATAAAAGTCGAGATGGTACGAGAAGCAAGCAAAAAGCAAGTAAAAACAAAGCATTGTATAACACCGGAGGAAAGCGAGAAAGTACCTACAACCGCCAGCAATGCCCGCGGTCATCACGGGCCAGCCGGCTCCTGATCAAGCTCCCTGGCCGAAGGGGCTTCGACCGTGAGGCTTGAAGGACTGTCTGGGAGTCGTATTTAGCCCGACTTTGATAAGCGGCCCAAAGAATAGGAAAGGCCCATTGGCCTGACAGCCACATCGCTCTTACGCCCCAAGGCGCCTCCGCGGTGCACCCTTGTGGCACGCCCTACCCCCCCCGGCCAAGGCGCCTCCGTGGCGCACTTCCCCACGACACGCTCCCTCACGACACACACCCCCATGCGGCCAACGCGTCTCCGCGGCACGCTCCCTTGCGGTACGTGCCCCCTCCCCGCGGCCAAGGCGCCTCCTCGATGCGCTCCCTCGCGCTCCCCCGTGACCAAGACGACTCCACAGCGCACTCCCTCGCGGCACGCGTCCCCCCGCGGCCAAGGCGCCTCTGCGACGCGCTCCCTCGCGGCACGCGCCCCCTACGGCCAAGGCGCCCCCGCGGTGCGCTCCCCCGTGGCACGCGCCCCTCGCAGCCAAAGTGCCTCAGCGGTGCACCCCCATGGCGCCCATCAACCTGATAGCCCTATCCGAGTGAAGCCCAAAAACCCCCTCTCAAAGTCAGCCCAACCCATGATATAAGGGGTATAAATACCCCTTGAAGGTAAGAGGAGGGGGATCTTTTTCCTTCCTTGAGAAGTCAACACCCAAATCCCCCTTCCACTCTCTCTACAGCTTTTACTCTCTGCAAAGCCCCGCCCCATGCACTTTTCTTACTGCGCCATTGACTTGATCGTCGGAGTTGCAAGCCTGAGGAAGCCCCACTCTATGCATTTTCTTTACTACCCCACTGACTTGATCGTCGAAGTTGCCAGCCCGGGGATGCCTTCAGATCTTTTCTCAGGTCCAAGGCAACGACCGACAATGAGGTGTTCCGGTGGCGGCGGGAGTCAGTCGACGGGGAGGCGGGTGCTTGCGGACTCAAGGAGGAAGAAAGCCAGGATTAGTGGCGTGTTGAGCACTAGTCATTCCTTCGGGAAAACCGGTCATCACAATTGGTGTTTTCGTTCGTGACATCTCCATGCTCGCCCTCACCTGGCAAATTTGACCCTCGGTCGCATGGTGAATCCCGACTACAGCTCTGTTAAAGCCACCTATAATAGAATCCACAATTCTATTCAAGTTGTGATGCATACCCTCAACCCTATCAAACAACATACAAACTCAAGTTAGTATGATACTTAACCCAAAACATATAAACTCATTTTAATGTACAAGGGATACCTATTTGAAGTCCTCATGAAGAAGTGAAGATGACGATTCATCCACACTCTAACTATGTTCCTTATAAGGATTAAGCCACATCCTCTAAATTTATGAAACGAGACCACTCTTCCATGATGTCCTCAAATCTTTGAGCTTCTCTTCGTAACTTTCCTCCATGGTTGAACACCACATTACCCAGCATTGGCCGGTAAAGGTCTTGACTTTATCTTTATCCTTTAAGATTGGGTTTGCATATGCCTGTATGTTGTGTTTAATTTGCACCAAGCACAAAAGGTGATAAGATGAATTGCATTGATGAGAGCCTTTTCTCGATCAGTCATTATGGTCGTTGGTATAACTCCGACTTCTTCAAACAATTTCTTATGTTTTTTCATTATGAACCTGTAAAGCAAAACTTCTTCCTCTAGAGTAAATGCATATGCAATGTGTTCTTGTTATTGCAAGTAAAACCAACTATCTTCACCAAGGGAATTTTATACACATGGATAAATGTATGAAAACAAAACAATATAAGCAACCAAATTGGATGATCAAATCTATATACCAATTTTATAGTATTAAATTGCATTAAAAATTAAGACATTCCTATTTGTCTTGTATGTCTTGTCGATAACGACGACGTACGGGAACAACTTCAACAGGTGCAGTGAGTCTGGGTGAGAAAAAAATAGGACATCCACTAACAATCCATAAAGTGCAAACTAAATGTCAAACATCAACACCATTTGTAAGTCCCTGTATATTTTTCAAATAATTAAACTTGTCAATCTTTTCAAATTGAGAACCATAAACATATATATTATATAATAAGAGGAACTGACAAGTATATATAAAGTTGTAACTTCAATTTATATAATCAAAATTCAATTCAATGACACTCGGTCTTGACAAAAAAACATATTTGCTCTATTTAGTGAGCCGACAATTAGTACATGAATTATTGATTTAGGGTTTTAATTTTTTAAGAACAATAATCAAGGTTGTTGTTTTTTATTAAAATGAATAAAATAAGGAATGTTGTATTGGAGAATTGAAGTGGGTTTAATTACTTAAAATTGTACAAACACCATTTTGAGATCATCTAAACTAATTAAACATTGTATACTAGTTATAAAAACATATATATTATATATTAATAGTATCGGATTTCCAGATATCCGGTAAGCAAAATATCTTGATCCGTATCCGGTCCAAGTATCCAGAAAAATCACCCGGATTGGATCGGATTCAGATAAAAAATAAACGGGTGATTTTGGATACGGACTTTTAGGGTTCAGATTGGCGGATTATCGGATCGGATCGGCCGGATCAGATATTTTTGCTCACCCCTAGCTGTGAACATGTGTTTGATGTTCATCACTTTTGCCCATAAATGTTCACCACTTTCATACAAGATGTTCACTATTCCAGCCGAATTTTATACGTATTTTCCCACGATTTTACCCGAATTTTTATCGTATTATATGCGTTTTAAAAAAAAAATTACGTATTCACTAGTTGTGAACACATTTTCGATGTTCATCACTTTGTCCATAAATGTTCACCAGTTTCATTCTAGACGTTCACTATACTGTGATGAATTACGAACAAAACGGTGAACATCCTTGTTCACTTAGGGGTTGTGAACATATTTTTAATGTTCATCACTTTGTCCATAAATGTTCATCACTTTTATTTCAGATGTTCACTATACTGTTATGACATCTACGAACAAAACAATGAATATCGGTTGTTAATCACTTTTGCCCATAAATGTTCACTATTCCAGATGTTTAACACTTTTCATTTCAAATGTTCACTATATTGTGATGAACATCTACGAATAAAATGGTGAACATCCCGTGTTCACTGAGCGCGTGTCGGCAGGAAAGCTTTTGGTGCGTTCTCATTTCTCACATAATATTAAGTTCTCAGCTGAACCTCACCATATATATATATATATATATATATGGAATTGCAAGTTCCCTAAACTATGTACTTTATTAATTCATACCTAAATTATGTCATTTTATCCATTCATATATAAACTGAAGAATTGCTAATTCATACCTAATATAGGACCCTATGTATGTATAATACAAATATTATGCTTAAACGAACAATCTTAAACGAATAATTATACAATACTAAACTCGAAATCCGTGCTCGATTTGCAATCGTCGAAATCTCCTTCCTCTTCTCCACTCCAATCTGACTCACCATTTTATGACATTTTGAGAAGATTTTGTTCGGATATGGAATTGAGATGAATGAATTTATGTATTCATAGGCATAAATTCGACTATTGGAAATATGGCCGTTGTGTGCGCCATGGTTTGGCGTACAAAACGGTTTTCTTTTAGTATGCCAGGAAATGGCGTACGCTCTTACCTGGTGCATACATATTTTATTTACGATCTAGAATTTAATGTACAACTTTCCTGCCATACACCAATTTCCTCCCAAGCACACAAAATAACCCAATTTTCCTTTGGTATGCCATATTCTAGCGCACCAAAGTGTGTGCTTAGACATAAAACGATGTGTATATAGATCTCCCGATAAATTAAATTAAACTTATTTTACTAATAAGCAAGCCATGGGGCTATGTTCACAAGTCTAAAAAACGGGATATGAGTGGTGAGCAGATATGATGTTCATGGGTACGGGTTGCCTTGATAACACGCAATCAGGCGGAAGGAAAGCACCATCGGAGATGGCACGTCGGACCCAATTGATGCAATTTCATAAGAGATTTGGTATTTGAGCCTCAAATGGAGGCAGTTTGAGATGGATTAGCGCAGGTCGGCGAACCGACACGAGGTGGTTGGTGCCAAGGATCAGGTGCGTGGCAGAGGTTTGATTTTATAAGATGCATTCAAGAGCCCTAGATATATATGGGATCTCAGAATCTTATATGTATGTAGTAAAATTTATCAAATGCTTTATTTTCTACCATTAATTAAGCAAAATCTGACTCAAGATATCATGAGTCAACGTCCAACGATTCAATGATTTTTTATATTTTTGCAAGGCTGAAAAGTTTTCTTGTTCTGGGTGGAAGGCAAATGGGTTAATGTAAAGATAAGGTTGATATCCTTATGTTATAGATGGTGAATGTTGGTAATAATAGGTTGATGGGGGCAAGGTATGGGTCTTTATCAAAAGAGAGTTATCAGATCTGCATTTAAGATCGGTGGTAGAAGAGGCGATGCATTCATATTTCATTATTTCAAGGGAGAAATCAATTACCTTGTTGTAGATGGAGTTAGAAGGTTTATTACATTTATGTGGATGGAACTTTCATGAGGAAATCCACTACAAAATTCTTGTAGGATGGTGGTATTGGTTGTGGGTTACCCGATAGTTGTTGGATGGGGGTTAGCCGCATAGTTTTTGGTTCGGGGTTTCCTTAGAAGAGATTCGAGTCTCAAATAATCTACTATATATATACTAAATTAGAATTTAACTATGTCACATGACACCCCCTCATTATAACTAGAACATGTCATTTTTTCTATTTTTTATTTTTTTTTAAAAATAAATTTAATTATATATCAAAGATTTTTATCCAAAATCTATCACTAATATTTTCCTATTGTAAATACAAATCAATCACAAAGATTAAAAATCAATCACAAAAGTTTACAAATCAAAACTTTCACAACACTAATCAACTCAGAATTGGACTGATCTCCTCTCGACAAAAATAAAAATGAATTGGACCGATCTCCTTGTGAGTCTTTTTCAAACACTAGTACAAATTTGTCTTGGGATAGCGAAAAATTTATAACGGTTTTTAAAAACGCTATTACAAGAAACCACGCATAGCTGTTTTTCAAAAAACCGCTAAGAAATATTAAATTTTTTATTTATAATTTGAATATTTATTCTCTTGCAGTTTTATAAAAAAAAAGCGCTATAAAAGAGAAAAACAAGTATAGCACTTTTTTGAAAAAACCGGTATCAATATATTATGCATTTATGTAAAAAGGAAAAACAATATCCTCTTAGCGTCTTTTTAATAAAAGTGGCTTAAAGCTTTAGTTAGGATTTTGGAAGTAAAAACTATCACCGGCCCTAATTATCTCATGACTTTGAAAAAAACTCTCGATCGAGAACCCTCTAGCTTTCTTCTCTTTCGCTCGCGCCTTCTCCGGCCGATTATTGTCTAGTAGCTAGTCGTCGTTCTTCTTCGGTCGTCGTTCTTCTTTGGTCGTCGTTCTTCCCATCGTGCAGGCCGAAGGCGTTACCAGCAGCCTCCACTCAGTTCATTGAAACCCCGCCTTCTCGCTTTTTGGTAAGTCTAATCGTTCCTTCGTCTTTTTTATTCCAATGCCTTAGAATTGTGCAATTGTTAGTTTACAAATTACTTTCTAGGATTAGGTTTAGGTTAGTTCAAGCAAGTAATTTGGTGACAAAAAGTTGATAAAACTGAATTTTTGTAGACCTAATTCCAAATCACAATATTCTTATGCTTGATTTTTCCTTTGATGTTTGTTTTTGTCCTTGTGCAGTGTTCTTATGTTCAAACGATTGGGTAATTTTGAGTGGTTTTGTTACTGATATGGATTACTTTGAAATTTGGGTTGTCATTTGGTACTTGTTGGCATGTTTAATTTGAAACGATTGCATTTGGTTTTTATGGGTAATGGTGCTAGGTAATTTCTGCCTTATGGAATTCTGACAAACTATGTGCATTGTTGTCTACAATTGTTCCTTTATTTCTTAATACGCCTTATGATATTGATGGTCTTCTGGACATCTAGGATCCTCTTAAATCCAAGATGATTGGATTAGATGAAGATAACTATAAAGAAGCTATTGATGCATCCTTCAAGCTGTTTGCTCCACACAGGATATGTGAGTATATAAAATAGGTAGCATTTTGATACATTTAATGAATAAATTAGGATTTCTATTTCATGTTTATATGTTTTGTGTTCTAATTTTTAATCAAGGTGAATCAAGAGGATATAAAACATTGTTAGTATTTATTTACTTCTTTGAATGATATCTTATATACTTATATATGTATATTCTCAAAGTTTGGTAACATAATTTTGTTCCATCCTTTTGATTGAAGAGACAAAGCAATACTAAAACCTTGTCAAAATGAAAAAAAACATATTTGCTTACACAAGGTTTCATTGTCATCCTAGCTTCATTTTAGATTTACTGAATATTGAATTTGTTGACTCTTACATCATGTGCATGCAAAAGATCAATGACTATTTTTTTTGTTTTCACTTTCCAGCTTCTAATCTATAACAGATACTTGATGATAACTCTATTGGAGTTGGTTCTGATTCACCAGATTTTTGTGTGTGGTGCCCACACTAAAGGTGATTTTTTTTCCTCCTCAACTAAGGTAATGACTCTTCTTCCTTTCAACTGCCTTGTAGTAGTACAAACAGGTAAATCTGGTTCTTGATCATTTATTACAAATTACAAAGGCTTCCATATTGTCCAAGTCAACATTTACTCGTTCAGATTTCTTCAATTTCCTTCAGTTATGATCTGCTCAATTATTTGATTTATGGGGGTGGGCGGGTGTGAACTTATTTGAGTTGTAATGGCATTTGTTTAGGTGACAAAAATATGTCTCATACTCCGATAGTAAATATATGATCCTTGAATGACCCTAGACCCTTCTTAAGTGGTTAATTTTTGTCTTTTGTTCATTATTAATAAAATGGCATTTTCTTATATCATCATGCAATAATTTATTGCTAATGAAGGTGCTAAAGATGTGCCTCTTAAGGGATCAATTTCTGATATGACGTCATCTACTGAGTTAGTGTTTAACTTACATCCTTTTTAATTTTCAGCATTATCTTTGTGTTGTAATGACAGTAATGAACTCTTTTACTTAACAAAGAAAAGAACAACTAATGTAATTGCAAATTCATAACACTTTGTAGGCATTATGTGTGTATACAAAAAATATACATGGATAAGGATGAGTCTGACTTTCTATTATTGTAGTACTTCTCGGGTTCATCGTACTCATACACACAAGGACAAATCGATGAAATAATGGATGAATGGCTTAAACATCGACAAATGTCTTGGTACATGTGATTCATTGTATATAATGGCATGTTGTCAAGTACCTAGAATTCCCTTTTATATATTTAAGTTTGTTGATTTCTTTTCTTTAAGCTTAAACTTGTTTGTATTGTGAGATGCGGATAAGTTTGATGAACTTCATGTGATGTTGTAGTGATGCGAATTACATGGATAAAGCCAATGCGAATTACATAAATAAAGCTAGGAATTAGGTTCGACGAAATGAATAAAAAACTATTAATTTTTTAAAAAAGTATGAATATTCATAGCGGTTTTGGAAATAAACCGTAGTAAAAAAATATAGGATATACATAACGTTTTCAAAAAGCGCTATGCTTGAGCCGAAAAATAAAAACAAAACGCATAGCGCTTTTGTAAAAAAAGAGCTATGAGTGTCATTTTTATAGCGCTTTTAAAAATAGAGATGTGAGAGTATAATAATGCAGTTCTATAGATGGCGGTCATAAAGCCGCTATCCACTTTATAAAAAAACCGCTATCCCAAGACATATCTGTACTAGTGAAAAGGACTACAAATCAATCACAGAGATTACAATTCAATTACAAATATTACAAATCATCACAAAAGATTACAAATCCAAAACTTTCACAACATTTGGAACATGTTTGATCCCTAAAAGTTTTGTGTTCGATTTTTAGGTATTTTACTATGTGACATTGTAGATTCTGCGAATCCAAATTAAATAAATTGTTAAAGTCATATAAGAGGAGATCTTTCATTGATTCCAGCTGGAGAATCTTACTAACTTCTATAAATATATGAATGTTATTTTTAATTTATTTATTATACTAAAAATATTTTTTTCGTGGATTTAATTCTAAATTTCCAAAAATCTGAAAGAGATTTGGTTTCGAGTTTCTATGTTTCTTAACGTCAAACTTTATTCATACATTTTCGTTGAACTTTAAATAAATTTTTGGACTAGTTCATTTTTCTATAATTACAAAATGGAAGTTAAGAAAATATAGGCTTTTGAATCACTTGATTTAAGTCTATAATGAATTTTGTATGATTTTTAGAAAATCAGTACGCTTGATGTGCGATATTGACTTTGTTGATTTTTAACAAAATATATATAAATGATTTAATGGTTCGTTCCACTTGGAGAATGACCTAAACTCATTCATATTTATTCATATCATCTTGTTATTAATTTTTGAATTATTTTAGATCGAGTTATAGTTACGTTTTGAATGGTCATTAAACTGTCAAAACTAAGATTTTGAATTGTGAAACTTATGCATTTATTGTGACATCATTTGCATCCTAGGTAACTATTTGAGGATATATGGTCTAGATTGATACCTTTTAAAGGCTCGGATTTCATTAATAAGGCAAGTTCTCATACTTGCTCGGTCGGTCATTTGTGTGCTTGTTTGAATATTGCTTTATGCGTCTAAGATTTGTTATGATAAATGTTTTTGTGAGTTTGTCGATGAATGTAATGTTATTGTGACTCGTTCCTGATATATTATATATGTTATATTATGAGATCTAAATGATTCCATGTATGTGCTTGACTTGTTTGTTATATGAATGACTTGTTCATTTGTGTTGTGAAAATGTGTGTTGTCATTCATATGAGTGGTCGAAAGAAAAAGTGAGGACATCCTCCATGTGGAGTTTGCAAGTGATTAAGACGCGGATGCACCACCTTGTGAATTATGGGCGAAGGCGACCCCGAGTATGGAAGTGTAGCTTTCGGTGCATACCTCAGAGTAGGCCTTCGATATGATATCTATGGCCATACTGCATGCTTGAGGTTATGGAATTTGTACAAACATGGACTTCCAATATGAGCTCGGATTTGTCCAATATCCATAGTGTGTGTGGTCAAAGTGGCAATTGAGCTAACCTTGTGTGTGTGTGGTGTGGATGTGTGTTAAAAGGTCTTCATTAAGTTCACCTCGTGTGTGTGGACGTGCATTCATTGTCATTTATGTAATGATATGTGTTTGTATTTAATGTTCTATATGATTTGATATGTGTTGACACATAAAGTGATCATAATTGTAACTTGTTAATATGGTTAGGTATTTTGAGTATAATTGTACAACGATTGTTTAGTTATCTTCTACGCCTTGTTTGGTTGCTAGACATGATATTTTATATATAGAAGTTGTGACTAGTATATGAGGGTGTGCTTAGAACTATAAATAGGACCATGTGTTTCTTTGATGGATATAAGAGGGCAGAAATGTGTATTATGGATTTATGTTCGGATGCGCAGAGTTATGATTATAATTGAGTTAAGTATGAGTTGTTTGATATTTGTTGGGACATTAGAGTTCTTTTTAACTCGATGATATTGGTGATATTCTATACTCGAGGGATATAGATTAAGTTGTGATATTTATTTGAAAGTTTGAGTTTCTACTTGATGATATTGAGGATATTTCATATTCGGGGAATATAGATTGAGTTGTGATGTTTCTTTGAAAGTTTGAGTTTCTAACTTGATGATATTGAAGATATTTTTATATATTCAGGGAATATAGATTAAGTTGTAAGATTGGTTGAGTTCTTGACTCGATATAATTTTGGAATATAGATCATGAAGTGGAAATTCTAAGTTGCGGTTATTGAATGAACTTAGATGTGAAAGTAAGATTCAAGATCCAAGAAGTGCATGATAATTGGAATTGATGGTTGTAGGATCTTAGGTATGTGGTTGAGTAAGTGATAATGTGGTACTTATATGATTATGGGAATTTTATGATCAAGGAATAAACATCTTGGTATAGGATACAATTTACCTTATTGATCTTTGGGTAATTAAGTACCATCTATTGATTGAGAGGATACGTGATATTTAAAAGGACCTAGTACAATCATTTGGAAAGTAGGTGACAAATCGATCATATTCTATTTTGATATTAAGCTATATCGAAATCGATATGGTTGAAGTAGATAATCTTTGATGAGGTGTTAGGAGTGTTGCGAGTTAGTGTGTGTTCATCTCCTTGTACTCATGATTAGTAATTACCTATGATTATGTATCATGCTTACTAATGATATGTTTCAATGTGAGTACATGTTACCTTGTACATTTCATATGAGTCGACCAGTTGACCCCGGTGAGGGTTGTCTACTTGTTGTAACATGTAATTCGTTACAAATATCATTAACGTGAGATCACTCAAGGTGACAATGGATGGATACTATGATACTACACATGAAGCTTTTAATTGCAATTTGGAGATTTACTATCGAAAAAGTTTAATCCCATGCATTAGAGATTTAATAAGTCTTCCGCTATACTTAATTCGTTTATGTTTGTTAAAACTAAATCTCCACACTTTATATGGAGAGTTTATATAAGTTGTTATTTAAAAATACTTCCTCTACTGTTTTATATGTATGACTTTATTACATGTTTTACAAAACTTTGTTTGATGTTAAGCCTTGGATGACTTCGGACATTAAAGTCCGGGGTCACTGGCGTGTGACACTTTCGACATAAGTTGAGGGTGTTACAAAATCTTTGAAACTTTTAGTTGAAAAAAATTCCTTAAAATTGCAGTAGCCATTAGCTGGAACACAACAGTTCAAGTACTTATGCATTTTCAAAAAGTGAGACTAATTGAAGATCATATATTGGAAAAATCTTAACAACAAAGATTAATGGTCAATTGAAGATTTAAATAGCAGTTATAGAAAATGGAGATAATCATCGAGGTAATAATTGATATATATTTATGTAAACTAAATAAAAGTTATAGAAAATCAAAGATCGTGAATTTTGGAGGTAAGCATCGTGAATTTTGGTTATAACTATTTTTTTAGAAGAATAATTAAAAAATATTCGATATGAGATTGAAAATACAATATCAAAAACTCATTTAGGATATTAGATTTATGATTGATTTTTTCTTTCAAATTATTAATTCCAAATTTTAGTTTATGGTTCTTAATCTACCAGAATAATTTTTGACACTACTAACTTATCTTTCATTTTACCAAATCGGTATAATATGTCAAAAGATTTGATTATAACAACTTTCTGTAAAAAAAAAGAGTAAATAAAACATATCTGATAAAATCAAATATAAAGAAACATCATATCTACAACGAATACTTTCCAAATAAACTAAAACCTATATCAAAATTCATACATTTTTTTAATTAATATTTATTTGTCAACACAATATCCAAATCAAAATACATTTTTGTTATTTCGATTTCTTTCTATATTTAAAATTCAATCTCATCATAAATATGTCATCTAAATGATACATTATATATACTAGGATAATTTAAATGTTGCTTTAATTAATAGTATTCAAATATCTCAAAAAACTTTTAGTAGATATTGATTGTTTGTGGAATAACATTATTTCAAAATTAATTTAAATAGTTTTAATGGACTATCTATTATCATATCTTGTAACTAATTTGTCACACCTTTATATATCTAAATTTACAAGGTTATCCTAGCTAATACCACTTATCGTTTTGACATTGTGCTACATCATTTATTGTCACATGTCTACTCCACAGTGTGCTACATCACTAAATTATATTATTTTTTCTATTATTATTATTATTATTATTATTATTATATAAAATATTTTAGATATAATATTTATTTCATTTTCAACATCTAAATTATTCATTATTATTATATAATTTATTTAGTGATATGTCACAATGGCAGAGAGAAATTCATTTATTTAATATTTTTTTAAATGTGGAAATCAATATGTTTTGATGTTGGGTTTTTTTTAGGGGTTGATTTGTATGATTGAGGATCACGTGCAAACCGTGAGAAATGCAAAGCGGTGCTCGTTGTAGAATTGAGCTCATCCAATAGTCATGGTATAACAAGTTTTAATTAAGCGAAGGTTTTTTTTGTCATTTTCCACATTTGAAGTCTTCTCCCTGCACATCATCGATCTTCCTCAAAGCTTCATCTCCAATGGTCGTGGCTATCCTGATTCGAGCTCTTCGTTGGTCGCTTCTCGCCTATGATTTATAGAGAAGCAATTCAACCTCCTCAAGTGCACTAACATCAACTATTCCCTACACATCCACACCCTTAGTTTTCAAATTCGATTACCACTTTTGTCGTTCTCATCTTCGCTTTCTCCTTCTGTATAGAAATAGCTTTGGTTGCTAGGATAGGTTGACCAATTTTTTGGTATAGATGGTTACTTTCTAGGTTGAGAAACTTGATTTTGATTATGGGGGGTGAATTGAGACATGCTTGCAAACTATTCGATGAAATGTCTAAGAGAGAAACCGTGAGCTGCACATGGATGAATTGCCCTCGATGATTAAGAACTCGGTTTGTTTTATAATTCTATAGACAAATGTTATGATACATATGATGAAGTCATGATATAGGCAACAAAATGATGAAGTCTTGACGTTACAATATATGAACCTTATATGACTATATATGAACATTGAAACATAACATATGAATACCTAATTTATTTATATGGTGCACAAAATATGGAAAGCTATGTGAGGTTTTAAGAAGAATAAGTATGAACATTAGATTACTATATAAGAACATTGACATGTTATATATTAACTCATAAGTTTCTATTGTCCCTAGAGTATGAAAAACAAGATCAATTTCTCGAAATAATATATATGAACCTTAAATGATTATATATGAAAATTGGCATATAACATATGAACATTAGGGGGTGTGGGAATTTGATATGAGGAATTGATAAGAGTAAGTATGAACATTAGATGATTATATATGAACATTGACATGTAACGTATGAACATTAGGGTGTGTGTGAATTGGGTATGAGGAATTGATAAGAGTAAGTATGAACATTAGATGGTTATATATGATATTTAACTTGAATCATATGAACCCCAAGCGTTTCTATGAACCAAGGAAATATAAATCTCAAACAAGAATGTGCTCAAAGTAATATATGTGAACATTTACACACATAGGATGAACATATGTTACACATAGAATGAAAACATGCATGAATATTTGCAGAAAAATAAATATGAACCTAAGTGAATATATATGAACTAGAGAATGATACAACTAAACCTAACTTAAACTGAGAGTTTTCACATGCACAATATATAGCCTATGTGGGATTCGAACACACATCATGTGTACCAACACATTACTCTACCATTTTGAGCTAATAGCCTATATGATAAAATCAATTGTTTGAACATTTAACACATGACTCTAGTATTTTCTGGTCTTAGATGCATTTCTACAAACAGGTGTGCACTCTAACTCTTCCTTCTTGAATGTCTGATTCCAAAGTCATATATCAAAACGAGCTTTAAATTTATCATAGAAGACAATAAACTAGTTCTTGTAAATATCTAGTTCATATTAATAATTTACTAGAGGATGAGGGTGACAATAATTGTGAGAAAGGAGAATTAGCATTAAGATTAACATGAAATTGAGATTACGCACGGGTCCGTAACATGTTTAGATCAATTTTATTTATGATTAGATTAGTTTATATTTTTAATATATTAGTATACTTTATACAATTTATACAATCAAATTTAGCAAAATTTACGATCGGTTTTGAAATAGCAAAAATATATATAAGGTGTTCCATTATACTTTACTAATTACTATGTTATTAATGTAATCTAGGATGAAACAAAATTACTTTGTGAATTTTATAAAAAAGTTGTATAATTATATCTCATATCAAATTTATATATAAGTAGTTTAAACATTCATTGTTTAGGTGTTATTTCATTTGGATACATTGAGCTAATACAAAACCAAAGTGTTGAATTATTTTGAGTTCTGTTCTCCTCATTTTACATGTATGTCGAAGGATATTTGTTGGTTTCCAACTGATCTTTCAAAAACATATTGATAAATTTTTTTATTTAAATGTTAGCATTGATAAATAAATGGGTTGAAAAAGAGTTTTAAATAAAATTAAATAAATGCATTATTAAGATAGAAGATTAGAGGGAACTGGTTTTATGTAAAGTAGTTCTAATGTAAAATAGAGGAAATTGTGTAAAAGAGAGGTCATTAATTGTGACAAATATGTCAACTTATATATATATATAGATAAAAAAGATTAATTAAATGCATTTATTAAGATAGAAGATTAAAGGAAATTAGTTTTATGTAAAATAGATTTTAATTTAAAATAGAGTGATGTGTCCCTTGTGAAGGATCTCCAAGCATCAAGGAAAGTTCGTCACCAAAACCCCAAGCAACTCCTCCTCGGCACCGGCGGCATCGGCGTGGCTTCTCCCACGGTCTCACCCTTGGCCTTGGCCTCTAGCTCTGGCTCATCCTTGGCACTTGCAGAACTGGTGGCATCTTGAGGTGAAGTAGCTTGATTCACATCATCCTCCCTCTCTTAAAAAGGATTTGACCTCGAATCTCTTTGCTCCTCCTCGTCTTCTTCATTGTCAACCACGAAAGGCTTCAAATCTGCAACATTGAAAACATCATGCACAACATACATTAGGGAAATCAAGTTGGTATGCATTATTGTTGATCGTTTTGACCACTTGGAATGGTCCATCGCCTCTTGGCTTGAGCTTAGAATTCCTAAATGTAGGAAATCTCTATTTCCTTAGGTGGATCCACACCAAGTCGCCGGGTTCAAAGATGACTTCCTTTCTTCCTTTATTAGCTTGCTTCACATATTGCATCATGTGCTCATCATGCTTTTACTTGGTCGTTTTATGCAGCTCTTGCACAAACATGGCATGGTCCTTTCCATTCTCATCTTCCTTGTCCTAAAGTGTGCAAGGAACCATATCAAAAGGAGTGATTGGATTGTGTCCATACACAACCTCAAAAGGAGTCTTCTTAGTGGCCGAATGTACTAATCAGATGTAGGCAAATTCAATGAAAGCTAAGCACTCTTCCCACCTGCGCAAGTTAGTACTCAACAATGCACGTAATAAAGCTCCTAAAGTCCTATTGACAACCTCAGTTTGGCCATCAGTTTGTGGATGACTTGAAGTAGAAAAGAGAAGCTTAGTTCCTAGTCTAGACCATAGTGTTTACGAGAAATAGCTAAGGAATTTAGCATCTCTATCCGACACTATTGTCCTTGGAACTCCATGTAGTCTCACTACCTCACAAAAGAACAAATCAGCCACATGTGATGCATTGTCGGTTTTATTACATGCTATGAAATGTGCCATTTTTTAAAACCGATCAACCACCACAAAAATTGAGTATCTCCCTCTCTTAGTCCTAGGTAGACCCACAACGAATTCCATGGAAATGTCCTCCCAAGGGACACTAGGAATAGAAAGGGGAGTGTATAGGCCGTGGGGGTCTAGCTTAGATTTGGCCCTCACACATGTAGTACATGAAGCACAAAACGTCTCAATATCCTTAGCCATCCGTGGCCAAAAGAAATGTTCTCTCAATGTGCCTAAGGTCTTAGCTACCCCAAAGTGCCCCATTAGTCCGCCCCCATGAGCTTCATGAATGAAGAGTCTACATAGGGAACCACTAGGAACACATAGTTTATCACCTCTAAACAAGTAACCATCATACAAAGACTTCATGCCAGCAAACCCTAGAACTCTAGCATCTAAAGAAGTGATAAGAGTGTACTTTCTGGATAGTGCATCGGTAACTATGTTGTCTTTTCCCTTCTTATGCTTGATCACGTAGGGAGAGGCCTCTATAAACTCAACCCACTTAGCATGCCTTCTATTAAGCTTGCTTTGGCCTTTAAGATACTTCAACGCTTCATGGTCCGAATGTATGGCGGACTCCTTAGGCATTATGTATTGTTGCAAAGTCTTGAGCACTTGGACGAGAGAAAACAACTCTTTATCATAGGTGGGATACTTGAGCTCGGCACCACTCATTTTTTCACTATAATAGGCTATTGGCCGGCCTCCTTGCGTCAACACCCCTCCAAGGCCAATCCCTGAGGCATCACACTCAACCTCAAAGGTTCTTGTGAAGTCCGGGAGTGCAAGCAATGGCGCATTGGTGAGCTTGTCCTTTACCATTTGAAATGCAGCCTCTTGCACCTCACCCTAATGGAACACCACATTCTTCTTAGTGAGCTCGGTCAAGGGCGTGGCTATGGGGCTAAAGTCTTTCACAAACCTCCTATAGAATCCAGCCAAGCCTAAAAAGCTTCTCACTTGTGTCATGGTGGTAGGCATCGGCCATTTCCTATGGCTTTCACCTTCTCCTCATCAACCTCCAATCCTTTTTTACTCACAACAAAGCCAAGAAAGTAAACATGACCCGAGCAAAAATGGCATTTCTTGAAGTTTGCATAGAGTTTTTCCTTCCTAATGACATCTAGTACTTGTTTTATATGATGATCATGCTCTTGTAAGTTCTTGCTATAAATCAATATGTCATCAAAATAGACATCTACAAATGCCCTAAGAATGGCATAAACACATGATTCATCAACCTCATACAAGTACTAGGAGCATTAGTGAGTCCAAAGGGCATTACCAACCATTCATACAAGCCATACTTTGTCTTGAAAACACTTTTCCACTCATCTCCTTCTTTCATTCGGATTTGGTGATATCCACTTTTGATGTCTATCTTGGAGAAGATTTTGGAGCCATGTAAATCATCAAGCATGTCATCCAATCTAGGAATGAGATGCCTATACTTGATGGTAATGTTATTGATAGCTCGACAGTCAACACACATTCTCCAACTTCCATCCTTCTTTGGCATAAGTATGACCGACATGGCACAAGGGCTTAAACTTCCCGCACATAGCCCTTGTCAAGAAGCTCATAGACTTGCTTCTGCAGCTCCTTAGTCTCTTTCGGATTGGTCCAATAGGATGCTCTATTTGGCAATGTGGCACCAGCCACAAAGTCGATTTGATGCTTTATCCCTCGGATGGGCGGCAAGCCACTAGGAACCTCCTCTTGGAACAAATCCTCATAGTCATGCAAAAGAGACGCAATGAGCAAAGGTAGATCACTCAATTCTTGTGAGGAAAATATATTAGTCATAGGCACAAATAAACAAACTTTTCTTTCCTGAATTGCCTTGTCAACTTATTTGGCCAACAACATGTGATTGCTAGCCTCATAATCAATGCATATGGCTAGCTTCTTGTTGCCTCCTTTGCCTTGGCTTTTTTGGCTCCTTTGCTCATTGGCCACATAGTCAGCCATGATCTCATCACTACTATAAAAAACACCTAATATCTCATAGCAAATAATCCGGGCGTAAAATTGTCGAGATATAAAAGTGCTGAAAAAAAGTTGTTGCTAATTATAACCCAGCCGTTTCTCAACCCGGGTTATATAAACGGATGAGACACTAAAATAACCCAGATCTGTACAAGCCCGGGTTATATACACGTTTATATATTCCCTGCAATTGAAATCCGGGTTATTTTTGAATTTATTTTATTTTATTTTTATCAAACGCTCAGAATATTTGTCGAGCAGAAATATTGATCTGCTCGATCACTTGCTTCTCATGCCCTAGCCCCAAATCGATTTGCACCAGCCCTAGCACTTCTTCACTCCTCATCTTCTCTTGTATGTCGCTGTGAGTTCCACTGATTATCGGCTTCAATGTCTTACCTTCTCTCTCCGCCACTCAATTCTCTTCACTCTGCGCCCTTTTCTCAACGTTGGCCGTCTTCGTCGTCCTCTTCGCCACTTTTGTGATCTTTGAGATCTGGTTCGCGGTTTCTTGGGTTTTGGATCAGTTCCCTAAATGGTCCCTAGTTTGTCATGAAGCATACATTGATCAATTGTCCTTGAGGTTTTTCAGTAAACTATTAGCATAACAAATTATCATCTCCCTCTTTAGGAAGTTGAGATTTCAGTTTGTGATCCTTGTGTGGCTATTTTGCTGGAATGGGTTAGGTACGAGAGGAAAGGCGAGCCCCCACAACTAGCAGCGGTGGACTTCTTTGTGAGTACGGTTGATCCGCTAAAAGAGCCACCGTTGATCACAGCAAACACGGTGCTTTCCATCCTTGCTGTGGACTATCCAGTGGATTTGGTATTCTAAATGGAATTTCAATTGGACTGTTGAATCTTAGTTTGTGTCTCTTGGTTTTTATCAGGTAGTCAACGTCTTATTATTTCTCACTATTTTCATCTAATGCAATATATCTATCAGGCTCAAATTCTTTACAATCTTGTATGTTATGGGTTTGTTTAAATTATTCTCGTGTGTGCATAAGTAGAACTTGATGATCTAAGTCATTGTACAACATCATGTTCTTGTAATGATAAATTATACTTGTGCTACTTATTACAGAGGGTGCTAAGATGTAAGTTAACTATGGAAATTGGTGGTGGTACACATGTGCTTATCTGAATTTTTAGGAGGCTAATCTAAATATTCCATATTCCCCTAGTTCTCTTATACCGGATGAACGTTAATCATATAGCTTCAGTTTGGTGGTGGTGCACATTTGCTTGCATAACAATCTTACTTCTAAGTATTGTCTGAATAATTGAAGGAGCTCTGCGCTATGCTCTGGTGAACTCCATCTAGAAGCCGTTTGTCACTATGATGAAACATTTAGAGCTAATAAAAATGCATACTATTATGAGCTGCACAAGTATCATGACAAGTATGTATATTACATGTGCTGAAATATATCAAATATCTTTTATTGTTAACCTCACTCTAAAGTTGTATAGCACTATTGTTATTGCATTTTAGGGCAGTATGATCAGGAATTTGCAGAAGTTGAAGGACATATGTGCTAATGCCAATGATCTAGAAGCAGAAATCGAGCAAATTATGTGGAGGTGAGATTTTCCTGTTCATCATAAGATTTATAAATTATGGAAGTTTGAAGATTACAGCTTGTAGTTTTATCTGTAAAACATAACAAGATTGTGGTTGTTGTGAATGTATATGGTGATGCAGAGACTACCCTTTTTAACAAAAAAATGCAGTTAAAGCTTGGGCTAATTAAGCAATGTTCAATAATAGAAACTTGCATTCTCAGTCTTGATCTTGATGTAGTCATTTTCATCATTTTCTATGTTGACCCTCCAACTATATGTTAGATTTTGTATGAATTGATAAAAAGTACTCAATTATAATTATTCAGTTCTTACTTTCCTAAGTGTTACTATTTAATACTAAACTTTATGGGTTCACAATATCATATTGCATATGAAGCAACCAGTTAGCATGTAATTAAACTAGTGGTAGGGCTATAAATTAGATACATTATATTTGAAGGTCTAGGTGATATCTGGTTCTCCCTTTTATTTCAAGCTTCAGTTAGCTTTCTGTAGTAGTCTATGTGTCTGTAAGTAGCTTTTATTTTAAGCTTATGTTGGCTTTGTTCTTGAAGCATTGATAACACTGTCTGATTAGTGATTAAATAATTATTCAGTTCTTACAAAAGGTTGTGGCTTGCTTATATATTTAGGTATAATGCTTTGTGATTATGCAATTTAAGATTTATAAAATGTGCAGACAACTCTCATTTGTTTACTGTCATATTCTAGATATGTCAATCACCCTGAAGCTGTAGCTAGTGTTATTCAAAGGCTTTGGGCAATCTGTAAAGCCATCTTTAATATGTAAGATTGAGGACATTAATCTTTTGCATCAAAATTCTACAACTCGTAATACTTTTACCTAAATTCTTATCTGATCTTGATCGTGGAAATACATAATTCGTGCAGTCGTGCATGGGACATGCGAACAATGGAGTCTCTCTACAAGGCTTGTAAATATGCTGTAAGTTTGTTGGACTCTGACCTTTACATATTGATTAGGTTTATTTATCAGCCTTTTTCAACCTTAGTTGTGAATTTTGAAAATGATGGATTCTGCTGAACATGTGTTTCTTGTACCAATGCTCTTAGAGTACAACCTATAAAAGAGATAATAAAGCGATGGCATCTTATGCCGTTGATTTGATTGAAGAAACCTCTTGAAACTATAGAAATAGACATGTGAGGACTAGAGGGCAGAGTAGTAACTACAGGGAAACATAGTAGAAAGCAACATAGATAGATAGCTTGGTTTGTACATCTGCAGACTGCAAGTTGTCATCTTGAAAAGAAAAAAGGGGAAAAAATCAAGTGGTTTACAGTGAGAACACCCACATGGCAATTAAAACTCTTACGTGTGTGCTGGCTAGTTGCAATACCTAGCTAACTTCCACTTTTTAATTTTGTTAAGGTGAGAACTTCTCGAAGGTTTATGGGCAGTACTATTGGTGCAATTTTGAAAGAGATTCAAGCCTTGTATCAACATCATCATCAACCATGCTTTATCTATTTGTCTAGTAAAGTGATGATAAAGGTGCGCCAATTGCTCCTGATATCAGCTATGCTTTATCTACTATTTTCTGGCTTCTTTGTTCAGAATACCTCAAAAGTTTGATTGAAGCCCTCTTCAGCCGCACTACATGGCTTCGCACACAAATTCAGGTATGACTCCTCTAAATGACATCATGTAGTCTATGATGTCAAGGTAATTGTGTAATCTTTATTGGGTATGCTTGACAGGATTTCACTGCCAGCCCAAATATCGCAGATGACTGCTTCTTATTGGCATCTAGGTGCATACACTATTGTCCTCAGATATTTATTCCATCTGCAGTCTTCCCATCATTAGTGGACTGCGCCATAAATGGAGTCATTGTACAACACATGTATGTTTCTAAATTAAATTACATCTCTTTAAAAAAAATGGGATCTTCTAATCTACCTCATTTAACTCACAAAACCACTTGTTAAATAAGTTCTGTTAGTGAATACCACCAAGTCATTATGTTTAGTTGAGATTCAATTATTAGGTTACTCAATGAATTTAGGTGTAATATCAATTGTTTTTACAAGAATTTTTTGATGGAATAGTTGACTTAGATGGCATTTGGTTAACATAAACCATTTAACGAGTGTTTTTTTTGTTTAGTTTTATATTTTTATTTTGTTTTAAAAAATGGTGAATAGTTAAAATAATTACGAGGTAATATTCTGTAATTTGCTCATTGATTAAAAAAAAGGTGGTTGTATTCTGTCATTTGATTCATAATTAGTAAGTTGATCTCAAGATATTTGAACTCTAAATTCTAAGTTATAATGTAGAAGGTGTTACTTTCTGATATGAAATCAGTCCTCAAGTTGATGAAGGAAGTTGAATTTCAAAAGAATGCTGCAAAGCAAGCCAAGAAAAAAGCAGTTGACTTAGTTATATTTCGGTTATTTTTAGTTGTGACACTGAGTTGGCAATGCCATATATTGTCTTAGTTATTTGTAGTTGTGACATGGAGTTGGCAATGACATATATTGTCTTAATTATTTGTAGTTGTGATATTGATTTTGTCAATGACTTGTTTGGTTAGTGACGTAGTTGGATAATGCAAAAAACATATGGTATTTTGATGTTGAGTTTGAGAATGGTGCTAATTAATATGTGTAATTAGGTCAGGTGCCTAAAATGTTATTTAGGCTATGGTGTCTCCACTAAATAACACGGATATCATACCGGTTTATTTAACTATATAGAAATAAGCCGGACTTACAATATGGGTTATATTTGAAATCAAATAATCCGGACCTGTAAAATCCGATGT
The DNA here is from genome assembly GCA_027886185.1 of Rheum nobile. Taxonomy (NCBI): domain Eukaryota; kingdom Viridiplantae; phylum Streptophyta; class Magnoliopsida; order Caryophyllales; family Polygonaceae; genus Rheum; species Rheum nobile. The sequence continues at coordinate 385,744 of WOAB01000817.1, forward strand.
ATTTTTTGTTAGATACATATCCGGGTTATTTGGCAATTCAAATAACCCGAAAATATAGGTTTTTTATATAACCCGGATGTGCTAATATCCGGGTTATTTGAACATCAAATAACCCAGATCTTGAAAAAATTTGGGAAAATTGTGGGAGGCAAATAACCCGGGCTTGTCGATTTTAGGTCCGGGTTATTTGATCTCGAACAAATGCGGTGTAACTCTTTAACCCGGACCGGATTCAGGTTATATACCCTTAAACGCCCAGGTCATTTGCCTTGTTCTGTAGTAGTGTATGTGGCACCATAGGGTGAATAGTGATCTTCTTTCCAGCCATATGGAATGAATACTTGTTGGTGACCCCTTGATGGATCACTCCTCGATCATATTGTCAAGGCCTCCCAAGTAACAAGTGGCATGCCGTCATGGGAAGCATATCACATAACACCTCATCTTCGTAAGCTCCAATGGAAAACCGAATCAAGGCTTGTGTTTGTACTTGAGAGAAGTTGAAGAATTGAGCCAATTGAGCGTGTAAGAGCCCCCATGAACAATCACACTACAAACCTTACCTTGAATGTGACACCTAGTGTGCAAAATTGTTTCACGTTGAGAAGGCAAAGGCGGCACGTCACTAGCAACCAAGGTCCTCTTGACAACAAAACAAACTCCAATGGCCGCCGTGACATGAACCTCTTCTTCTTCTTCATGTTGAGTGTCGTCCTCCTCTAGTGATTCCTCTTTATCCTCCGAAACATAGTCCCCATGCTCATTTAAGAGCACTTGCTTCGTTGTAGGGCAGTCCCTTGCGTAATGCCCTCACCCTAAACACTTGTAGCACTTGACATCTCTAGTGCGAGAGTTGTCTTCTTTTTTGGGGCCTTGGCTAGGCGGTTGATCGACCTTCTCTCTTAGGTGGGGCTTTGGCTTGGTCCGGCTTGCTCTCTTGGTGCCTAAAGGCAGTTGTAAAAGAGTTGGAGTTTGAAGTGGAGCCCTAAGGACGAGAGCTTGAAGAAGTCTTCCTTCTTTGCAAATTTTGATAAACTTGGGTAGCATAATGTATCACCTCCTCAATTTGCATAGGAGCACCAAACCTTTGCATCTCCACCACTTGGCCAATGTCAGGGTTCAACCCCGTGGTGAACTTGGTCACTAAATAGCCCTCTGGAAAAAGAACATTTGAGCGAAATATCAAGTGTTCTATCTCTTTATAGAATTCCTCCGGAGTCCGATTCACTTGCTTCACTCTCTCTAACTTGACTTGGATTCGGTATTGGAAATCTTGAGGCACAAACCAGAATGTCATAGCCTTTTTAAGATCCTTCCACGTGGTGATTAGTTCTGGTAGTCTCTCTTTTCTTGTCCTCAAGCCACCAAGAGTAGGCAAAGTCTGAAAAGTGGATAGTCGTAATGGCCACTCTTTGCACAACAGAGTAGCCATAATGATGAGGTTTGAGCCCACCTGGGACCGCCTTCACTTGGTCTGCCTCAAGTCGGCGATCTGACCCAGCGACCCAGCGGCCCAGTCCACGGTCTGCCTCGAGTCGGCGATCGGACCGCTGGCACTCAACCCTCCCCACGTCTGCAGACCGTACACCCCAACCCGTCTCCCAGTAGGCACGAGGCCTTGCTGAGTGGGTTGTTGCAGCCCAATTGGTGATACTAGTGTGCATGGATTTGCCCTTGTATCAAAGGTTGGGGGTTCGATTCCCCCCAGCAGCAACCCACTCAGCAAGGCCTCGTGACCTGGGGAGGGTTGAGCGCCAGCGGTCCGATCGCCGACTCGAGGCAGACCGTGGGCTGGGCCGCTGGGTCAGATCGCCGACTTGAGGCAGACCAAGTGAAGGCGGTCCCAGGTGGGCTCAAACCTCATCATAAAAGTGCACTCGAGTCGGCGATCGGACCGCTGGCGCTCAACCCTCCCCAGGTCTGCAGACCGTACACCCCAACCCGTCTCCTGGTAAGCGCGAGGCTACACCAGGTGGGTTGCTGTCGGGGGGGGATCGAACCCCCGACCTTTGATACAAGGTGCATTCCATGTGCCCTTGTATCAAAGATCGGGGTTCGATCCCCCCCGACAGCAACCCACCTGGTGTAGCCTCGCGCTTACCAGGAGACGGGTTGTGGTGTACGGTCTGTAGACCTGGGGAGGGTTGAGCGCCAGCGGTCCGATCGCCGACTCGAGACAGACCGTGGGCTGGGCCGTTGGGTCAGATCGTCAACTTGAGGCAGACCAAGTGAAGGCGGTCCCAGGTGGGCTCAAACCTCATCACATAATAGTCAAAGACGGCCTCAATTTTGGCCTCCTAATCAAGGTAGGCCTCCAGATCAAATGTGCATACATGGGCCTGGATGGAGAGCTTGATTCCATGGTATTGCTCCTTCTCTTGAGCTCTAGCTCCATCTCCTTGGCCAAAGGCAAAGTGCCTAAGCCCTTGCACCCATGGTGGCATCCTTCGGTCTCTAGCCCCTTCTCGGTGATCTTGTTGTTCAAATGGCAAAAAGGCAACCAAGGCAACTTGTCACCAAAAGAGGCTAGCTTGGAGAAGGAAGAAGAATTGGAGGTGCAAGTCCAAAGGAGCGCAAGAGTGTCGGCGCCAAGCTATCCAGCTCCTACAACGTCGCTCACACGTTCGAGCGCCCGGGCGCTGGCTAGGGTTAATCAAGGCCACCTCGGCACCTCCCAAACCAAAGGGGTTATCACGAGGGACTAAGCCAAGCTACTCCAAGAAGGCATCAAAAGTGGCCTTATGAGCTATGTAGCGTCGAGCGAAGTACTAAATGACTCAGTGATGTCACTCATCCAAGAAGGCACCTCGACGCTAGACATTGGCGAAGATGGGGAGCACCGACGTTCACCGGGCCAAGGAGCTCCAAATGAGGCCAAACTTCTTCCACCCACTCTTGACATCCCTACAAGTCATTGGACCAGAGGAGTGGCAGAGAGTTTGAAGGTTTGCTCAGAGATGGCATTGGATGTCAAACAGGCCCCGACGCCAGCAATGTCAACACGTTGAAGCAAGGCCATCCCATAATTGGCTCGTGCCTTTGCCCTCATTTTTGGTGATGATGTGGCACATAGGATTCTCTCTGGCATCTCCAAAAATGAAGGCAAATGGCATTGAAAATGCACCAGTCCATCAAGAGTCTCACTTTGACATTAATGTGTTAAGACAATTAGGGTTTTTGATTATGTTTTTAAGCTGGCTTGCAGCCATCATTTTCTTTACATTGAATATCAATAATTTTCTTGAGCTTTTCCTCAGAGCAAAAGCCTCAAGAGCCTTAGGATTTGATGTCTTTGTTTGGTGTGTTTACCCGAACATGGTAGAGAGATTTAGGTGTGATTATCCTCAATTGAATCTACGTTTCTTCTAGTCATTTTTGGTGGGTTTATCCAAATATTTCTAGTAGCTTATCCTTTCACAAATTTGCCTCCATCATTTCAAACGCTCGAGCCAAATCCTGCTTGTCCTAGCGAGACTGCCATCGGTGCCGAGGAGTTGCTTGGGGCTTTGGTGATGAATTTTCCGCCGCCGCCGCCTCATCATCTTATCGAGCATAGGAGGATTGGCCAGGGCAAGTGGCTGAGTAGGCGATTGATTGATGGCATCAGGGGAGAAAAGGGTTCTCCATGTCATCTAAGAGGGGATTGGGGCCCCTTGAAGTCCTCCATAAATTGGTGCTTTCTCCGGCTTGGTGTGAAGGCCCTTCCTCCCGAAAGCTCTCTTGGAACTCTCTTTACTTGGGGGAGTTAGGCTGGCTTGTGATGTAACTCCTCCTAGGGCTACCAAACCTTTGCTCTAGCTTCTCATCCATAGCTTGCAAGAGATCTAGCCGAGTTCTTTCAAACAAGACTTGGATATCCTTAAGCGTGAGAGGCTTGTCCTCACTATCAACACCCATGAGATTCTTCCCTTTGTATACTTGTATAGACATAGCAAACACAAGGAAAACAACACACAAATCAGTCAAAAAACGAACTCACAAAGTAGGGGTGAAATACCTCCAAGTGTCTTCCTTGAACTTGTCCTAAACACGACTTCCTCTTCCAATCTAAAGTTGGCCTCTTAGTGATTTGTTTCCAAGTCGCTTCCACGACCTCTTAGGCTCACACACACTTGATCTCGGCCCCCACTAGGAAGTCCTACACAAGTACTTGAAACCACAAGAAGAAAATGGCAAGACTTTATCGAGCACAAGGGTTTGGGCTCAGAGTTGTGTTTGGACAAAATGGTTGCACTCGTTCAATCACAACTTATGCATGTTATGCAAGTTCAAGATATAAATAAGTCAAACAAGAAAGCTACTAAGTACTTAGCCCCTTACAAGATCTCTTTTTGGACTCAACAACAACTTTTCTTTGCTTGCTCTGTTCTTTTTGGTTTGACCAATGTTTCTAAGGCCCTCCCTTTTGTAACTTAGGCTGGGTCTTTCTGGTTCAAACCTTTTTTTTCTAGAGCTTTAATTTTCAAACACACGTTGGGAAATTTTCCCGTACAACTTGACAAAACTTCTAAAACAATTGCAACACAACTAAACACTTAACAATATCGTTCACCACTTCTAACTTGATGGACTAAGCACCTTTCTCGTAGCTTATGCTCCTTATATTATATATTGGTTCACATAAAACTAAAAAGTAACAATGAAGTAGTGCAGTAAAAAAAATGCAGACAAATATGGTAAGTGGCGGTTACAACTTTTGGGTTTTAAGACCAAGTTTAAGCATGCATTCAATGTGGTCAACTAGAATTGATGCTAGCAAGTAAATGGGCTGTTTAGGAGCATGCAACGGTCATCTCCAACCCTTAAAAGAACGCATGCTATGTTGAGCACTCACGCAACACACAAAACTCACAACACAAGATGGCAATCACAAGTATGGCTAGAAGAGTGTACTCGGCAAAACTATAGCAAAATTTCCTTGAAATTTCAAGTACGAGTTTTGGATTGACACTTACCTTGAGGTAGCTCTGATACCAACAGATGTGTTCCTTGTGAAGGATCTCCATGCTTCAAGGAAAGTTCGTCACCAAAACCCCAAGCAACTCCTCCTCGGCGCCGGCGGCATCGGCGTGGCTTCTCTCGTGGTCTCGTCCTTGGCCTTGGCCTCTATCTCTGGCTCATCCTTGGCACTTGCAGGAGTGGTGGCATCTTGAGGTGAAGCAACTTAATTCACATCATAGAGGAAATTGTGTAAAGATAGATCATTAAAAGTGACAAATATGTCAACTTTTATATATAGATAGACTAGAAGGTTGAAAAAATGTTGATGTAAACCTGACTAATTGTAATTGTCCCCACACTATTCCCATTTTATGAGCGTGTTTACTTTCAAGATGTCTCTTCAAAGTGCTATAGCCCCCTCTCTTGGACCAAGCATACTTATTCTTACAATAATTACAAAAAAACATCCATTTTATTAGCTTATTGCAAATCTCCATTCTTGAAATGTTTTGTAAAAATATCTTAAGCATGAACTTTTCCTCCCACTCCCCCTCGTGTCCTCGGGTGTGAATATATTGAGTTTGAGTTCCACTTTCTTGCGTTCCAATACATTCAACATTCTATTAAATTCAAATACTTGATATGAAAAAATTGTAATTAGACTTGTCAGAAACCGACCCAAAAATTACTAGGTCAAGAAGGAACTGAACACGACGGACCCAAATCCAACCCGAACTCAAAAGACGCAAACCCAACTCGAACCCGAACCTTAGCTCGACTCGAACCCGACATACCTATTACTTCATATATATTATCTCATTTATATTAAATATTACAATACATTTTATTAAGTAATTAAATAATAATAATTATTATATTAAAATTTTAAAATATTATAATAATCGTAAAAAATGGACACATTCAACCTGTTGGACCAACGCGAACGTGAGCCAAACCCGTTATGATCCGACTCGACTAACTAGGAAATTTAACAACCTGATCAACCCAAATCCGAACCCAACACGCCCAAACTAGTTGATAGGTCTACTTGTAATAAATTATCTCAAATAGATAAAATAGCAAGTAGCAACAACAAAAAAGCAAATTATATAAGAGTAAAGTGAATAATATATTAATAATGTAATTAGTATAAGAAATTTAAATTAAGTAAATAAATATTGAGACAGTAGGTAAATTGTAGTGAGTGTAATATCTCCGATTTCGGTTCAATTTGTTTTTGTTTTAATGATTTCAAAATTGAATTTGGAAAGTGGATTATATTATTTTTCATTTATTAGTCGTATCAGTTGAGATAGTACGTTGGTTCTTGGGTTGCAGTTGAGAGTTAATGATCTTATCAATTTATTATGAAGTAATGTTCTTTTGGAGATTGGTAACCTTGTTTTGGATGAATGATCTTATCAATTTTTTAGGATTAGGTGAACTAGTTTGAGTTACACGATTTATTTCAGATTTATGGAGTTTATTATGAAGTAATATTCTTAATAAAGATTTGATAATTAATTCCACTTATAGATTATTAGTTAGTTTTTAAGTTTGGTATAATACTTTGAGTTATAATATATATATATATATATATATATCATGTCAAAATACTATATTTGGAAGCTTGGATATTTAAAAATTATAGGAAATTAAGGAATATTATTTATGGATAATAATATTTATTTTCTAATATTTTATACCATTAATTAGTATTTTGGGCTAAATCTAATTATCCTCTAACCTAATCCTTCATAAATATTTTTCTCAATCTCTTTTCTAGTCCGCCGCACTTGTTAAGCCGTCCCACTTTGTTTCTTGTCTCTTCATCACATACTCAAGAAATTGGGTAAATTTGATTCTTTATTCTAGTCATTCATATTGTTAATTAATGATTTAGCAATTGGTTTGACGTATCCATTGATTAGCTTATGAGTTAGAATTAAGTATATCAAATGCTACTTTTGGGTATCGGCTGCGCAAGTTTAAAAAACAGGTAATTTATATATTATTAGTTAATTAATAAATTGTGAGAAAATTCATACATCTTAAGGAGTGTTAGTTTAGACATGATTTCGAATTTCATGTGATTTGGATGCGTACTGAATGTGCTGTTGGTTTTTTATGAAATTCATTATAAATTGAGTTTAGGTCGCAATTGGGTGTATGATAGGTTGATGGACTCGTCTTGAAGCCTAGTTTTTGTATATTCAATTTCATGATTTTTGAGAAACCTTAGGTTATGGTTTTGTATGCAAAACCGAGTTAGGGTTTGAATCTGGAAATTACGGTATTGCAGTGGACTGTATTTGCAATATATTTTTCCTTTGAAGTCTGATTAAGGTGATTCTTGAGGCATTCGGTTCCTAGCATTGAAGGCTCTATATATATGTAAATTTGGAGGAATTTTAGAAGTCGTTTGATCTCGTTTTTGTATTTTGCAAGTTGACTCATAGATTTTAAAAATTGAGGGTTTTTAATTTATAAGTGTGTTTTCAATTGTTTTTGTTGATTTGTGGTGTTGTACTTCTATGGCTTATTTAGGCCAGGTTAGACTGACCATTGCTCTTCATTGGATATTGTTTGCTTGGTTTTGAGGTAAGTCTCCCAAAACTTATTTAGTTGATTGCCTTGGCTTGGCCTGCATGACGATTGCATTTTTGGATTCTATCTGAAATTATGTGTTTCCTTGTTCTGTGACTTAGCTGAAGTGTGTGAATGGTTTCCGTCACTATCTCTTTTATGTGTCATAGTTGTGGCATATAATGTGTTAGGATTGTGATTTCGCCTCTCATGGCAGGACAAGTGTTGCTTGTATGTGTGACATTATTGTGGTTGGGCAATCACTGCATCTGTGTTGTGTGTTGGGTACTTGGGTGTGTTGTGTTGTGTGTTGTGTGTGCGTGTCCATGTGTTGTGTTGTGTTGTGTTGTGTTGTGTTGTGTTGTGTTGTGTTGTGTTGTGTTGTGTTGTGTTGTGTTGTGTTGTGTTGTGTTGTGTTGTGTTGTGTTGTGTTGTGTTGTGTTGTGTTGTGTTGTGTTGTGTTGTGTTGTGTTGTGTTGTGTTGTGTTGTGTTGTGTTGTGTTGTGTTGTGTTGTGTTGTGTTGTGTTGTGTTGTGTTGTGTTGTGTTGTGCTGTGTTGTGCTGTGCTGTGTGTGTTATTTTGTGTTTTGTTACTAAGTCGTGATTCCACTGTGTTTGTTCAATTATCTTAGTAATCTACTCTAATGTGCATTTATGATTTGGTTAAAATTTGTTTGTAATTTCTCTGTTTAGTTTTCAGATTTGTGATTTGTTTGTGGGTTCTATGCTGAGATCCCAATTACTCACCCATGTTACTTTGGGGTTTTTTTTTGTTTTGTTTCCGCTTGTTTTCGGTTATAGGTTTTCAGCTTTGCACAGTTTGAAAGCTATATGGAGGAGTTGGTAGTTCTTGATAGTGGTGCTAGTTTAGCCTTTGGGCTGTCTTTTGTATTCCGTTGTGGACTCTGACATTATTGTTGAGTCTAGTTGACATTATGTTAGACATTCATTTCATTTTCACCATTAATTTTATTATATTCAAGTCTTTTAGTCGCTTCTGCTATCGTTGTTATTTCGTTTGTTTTCTTTTGCCTGGTGGGTTCTGGGTAGAATCTACGACGGTGACACCCCGGGTTTGGGGGTGTTACAAATTGGTATCAAAGCCTAGGTTTTGAGATTCCTCTGCTTCATTCCGCTTCTTAGGGTAAAGTTTGTCTTTCTTGAATGTTATTCATTTTTTTTTGGGTGAGTCTAGAGCTAGCACCGTCCAGCCGCCAACATCTTCCATGTGACTGTTGCATAGTAAGTAAGTTCTTTATTGGATTTTTTTCTTCGATTCATATATGTGTTAACTTGCAGGCGCGATATATCGGGTCGTGTTTTAAGGCTTAGTACGATGTTTGTAAGGACGTATTCTGGGACTTACTTTTCCCTATCTGATTATGGTTTAAATTGTTATAACGATCGCTTGTAATGGTTTCCACCGGTATTGTTATAGGCATGGGGTACGTCGTTGAGGAAGTGACCCCCGAGTATAACCATGCGGATAGGAGGAACCCATTCGCGAAATTATAAAAATGTTTTGGCGGGTGCTCTAGTAGAGACTCAGCCAGGGTTAGAAGTTGATGTTTTGATAATGGGCAACGTGTAGAGCTGTGCGCTGACCGTTGTGTGCCATGAGTAAAGGCCGGAGGGTGCCACATGACTGGTTAGAGTTATATGATATTGGATGATGGTTGCCATATGAATAGTTATATTATGTTGGATATTTCTTAATGCGTGATTGGTTTGAGAGTTCGATTTATGTTGGATGGTTGTTGTTATGAGATTGGGTTGAGACTTGTGAGTTATGTTATTTTCGATGGTTCAAGATTTTTGAGTTAATTTTGATTAGCATTGTTAACTAATTGATGTGAGTTATGTTGGTTGGTTGTTGAGATTAAATTGTGGGTGAGTTATGTTGAATGGTTGTTGTTATGAAATTGGTGTGAGTTATGCTACATGATTGTTAATTCGTAGATGTTTAGCATTATATTAATGATGCATTATTTGGAGCATATGCATATAAGCTTATTTGGATATCTTATAGTTATATGAACATATGGACATCCCCGCAACAAGTGGTCTTTTTATTTCTGTTGTTTTTGGTTGCTTGCTTTTCAAGTTTCGATGACAAGACTATAGTTAAGGGGTGGGTGGTATATGTAATATCCCCGATTTCGGTTGAAATTTTATTTATTTTAATGATTTCAAAATTGAATTTGGAAAGTGGATTATATTATTTTTAATTTATTAGTCGTATCAGTGGAGATAGTACGTTGGTTCTTGGGTTGCAATTGAGAGTTTATAGAATCGAACTAAACATTCTTATGCAGATTGGTATCCTTGTTTTGGATGAGATGATCTTATCAATTTTTGAGGATTAGGTGAACTAGTTTGAATTACACGATTTATTTCAGATTTATGGAGTTCATTATGAAGTAATATTCTTAATAAGGACTGGATAATTAATTCCCCTTATATATTATTAGTTAGTTTTTAAGTTTGATATAATCCTTTGGGTTATAGTATATATGTATCATGTCAAATTACTATATTTGGAAGCTTAGATATTTGAAAATTATAGGAAATTAAGGAATATTATTTATGGATAATAATATTTATTTATTAATAATTTATACCATTAATTAATATTTATCCTCTAACCTAATCCTTCCTAAATATTTTTCTCAATCTCTTTTCTAGTCGGCCGCACTTGTTAAGCCGTCCCACTTTGTTTCTTGTCTCTTCGTCACGTACTCAAGAAATTGGGTAAATTTGGCTCTTTATTCTAGTCATTCATAAAGTTAATTAATGATTTAGCAATTGGTTGGAGGTATCCATTGATTAGCTTATGAGTTAGGATTAAGTATATCAAATGCTACTTTTGGGTATCGGCTGCGCAAGTTTAAAAAACAGGTAATTTGGATATTATTAGTTACTTAATAAATTGTGAGAAAATTCAAACATCTTAAGGAGTGTTAGTTTAGATAAGATTTCGAATTTCATGTGATTTGGATGCGTACTGAAATATCTAGGATTATTATGAGTTTTCGAAATTTTCAGGGTTACAGAAATGTGCTGTTGGTTTATGTAATTCATAATAAATTGAATTTAGATCGGAATTAAATGTATGATATGTTGATGGATTCGTCTTGAAGCGTAAATTTTGTATATTGAATTTCATGATTTTTAAGAAATTTTAGGTTATGGTTTTGTATGCAAAACCGAGATAGGGTTTGAATCTGGAAATTTCGGTATAGTACTGGACTGTATTTGCATTATATTTTCCGTTTGAAGTCTGATTAAGGCGATTCTTGAGGCATTAGGTTCGTAACATTCAAGGCTATCTTTTTGTAAATTTTGAAGATTTTTGAAGTCTTTTGTTCTCGTTTTTGTATTTTACAAGTTGACTCACAGAATCTGAAAATTGGGTTTTTTTTTATTTATAAGTGTGTTTTCAATTGCTTTTTATTGATTTGTGGTGTTGTACTTCTATTGCTTGTTTAGGACGGGTTATGACTGGCGATCGCTCTTCATTGGATATTGTTTGCTTGGTTTCGAGGTATGTCTCCCAAGATTTATTTAATTGATTGTCTTGCCTTGACCTGCATGATGATTGCATTTTTTAATTCTATCTGAAATTCTTATGTTTCCTTGTTCGGTGAATTAGCGGAAGTGTGTGAATGGTTTTTGTGACTATCTCTCTTACGTGTCTTAGTTGTGTCATATAATATGTTAGGATTGTGGTTTCGCCTCTCATGGCAAAACAGGTGTTGCTTGTATGTGTGACATTATTGTTGTTGGACAATCGGTTTATCTAGGTTGTGTGTTGGGTGTGTTGTGTTGTGTATTGTGTGTGCGTGTCCATGTTTGTGTTGTTTTGTGTGTGTGTGTGTTATTTTGTGTTTTTTTACTAAGTCGTGATTCCGTTGTGTTCGTTTAATTATCTTAGTAATCTACTCTGATGTGCATTTAAGATTTGGTTAAACTTTGTTTGTAATTTGTCTGTTTACTTTTCGGATTTGAGATTTGATTGTGGGTTCTATGCTGAGATCTCAATTACTAACCCAGGTTACTCTGGGGTTTTTTCTGTTATATTTCCGCTTGTTTTTGGTTACAAGTTTTCAGCTTTGCACAGTTTGAAAGCTACATGGAGGAGTTGGAGGTGCTTGATAGTGGTGCTAGTTTAGCCTTTGGGCTTTCTTTTGTATTCCGTTGTGTACTCTGACATTATTGTTGAGTCTAGTTGACCTTATGTTAGACATTCATTTCATTTTCACCTATAATTTTATTAAGTTCAAGTCTTTTAGTCGCTTCCGCTATCATTGTTATTCTGTTTGTTTTCTTTTGCCTGATGGGTTCTGGGTAGAATCTACGGCGGTGACACCCTGGGTTTGGGGGTGTTACAAATTGGTATCAGAGCCTAGGTTTCGAGATTCCTCTGCTTCATTCCGCTTCTTAGGGTAAAGTTTGTCTTTCTTGTATGGTATTCTTTTTTTTGGGTGAGTCTAGAGCTAGTACCGTCGAGCCGCCAATGTCCTCCATGTAGTTTTCAAACTGTGCAAAGCTGAAAACCTGTAACTGAAAACAGGTGGAAACAAAGTAGAAAAATGTAACACCCCTGACTTACGTCGGTAGTGCCACACGCCAGTGACCTCAGACGTTACTGTCCAATGTCACCCTAGGCTTTATTCGGAACAATTAATCTTAAATAAACATATTAAATAACGAAATGTTAGACATCGGAAGACATTTTTTAAATGAAACTCAACCATTTTTATTAAAAGATTTCTCAATAACGATTTACAACAGAGTGAAATTACAACGGAAGACTTTTAAATTACACAGCGGAAGACTTTAAGAATAAACCTATTACATGACTAGGTTATATAAAAATATATATTAAAGTAATACTTAACGACCTTGAAATACCGACACTTAAATCTGCAACTGCAAGCCTCTCCTTCAACTGGTTACTTCAAGACTTCGGGAACCAACCACTGATGTGCCGTATAGGACGGATGACACCAGCCAACCATGCAAGGAATAAAACTCGGTTGGTTAGTCTAATGAAAGACTATGCAAGGGTGAAAACATAATGATTCTAGTGATCGTAATCGTTTACTATCATTGTCCCTCGAATAACAACCGAAGGAACGATACATAACCCGGAACTTTCACAAAATGATTAGAATTTAGACATGCACTGAAAAGAAGACTCTAAAGGAATTGAGTCTTATGGGAAAGTATGACAAATGTTTGGGAACGTTATAGTTTTCATACAAGCGTTTTAAAAATGACTTGATCATTTGGGTCAACGACCAACCTCACCGCGCAATGCGAATCCAGATTGGAAAGAAGACTTACTCTAATCGAAGTCCGGGCGGTTTCCACGTTGTATTCCTCGCCCGATGGTATATTAATTATGTGCACAACGGCACTTATCTTGTTAAATTCCAAAACGTATATTTACGTTAAAGCTTTTATCATATAAATATATCATCTCGATACGAGAGATGATATATTGGCACCAGCTTTTATCATATAAATTCCAAAATATATCATCTTGGGAATAAATCCCGATTGTTGGCACCAGCTTAGTGCACCACCCCTATATTCGAATAGGGGACGGTCATGACTAGGGAAGGGTGTTAGGGCCTGAACATCCTACGCACCACGGTTATAAAGAAAGGGCTAGACCTCACAAGGTATATAACATTCCTACGAATACTCGTTCTAACTACATATTTAAGTTCACACATCAAATCCACACCAATACCATCACGGTAATAACAGATATAATAGCGTTGTTTCTAGTAATATATACAACCTATTATAATATCATATTTTAATCACACATTTATAAAATCTGTTCCCAAACGAAAACAACAGTTCATCCCAATTTAATTAACAATAAAAACAATTGATAATTCACGGGAACATGGAATGATAAGCAAGAGCAAACCGCCACTTGCCTTAATCTAGATGGACGAAGATGTCGGGTTTCGGGATCTGGACACTGGAATCTGCGTAAGGATTCCTACGACACAGACGAGATAAACGACGAAACCCTAAGTTAGATTTGAAACGAACAAGACGATACGAACGACAATTGATACGAATCGAAACGAATGAAAGCCTGAGTCGTGACCGTGGCTGTCCAAGCCATGATTGCGCTTGCCAGAGCAAGCCACGGTCGCGGTTTGCACTTCCGCAGTCGCGGAATTCTGGGCAGCTTCCGCGGTCGCGGAATTCATCCCCGCGATTGCGGATGCTTCCTTTCGACGCGACTCAGAATCGAATCGAGGCTCACCGACGATGGAGACGACGATGCTAGCCTCTCTTCCTCGCAATGCCACCACTACCAGCTTCCAAGGGCACCATGACGGCCACAAAAGCTCCGGCGAAACTCCGACGAAGCACTAACTCCGGCAAAGGCACAAAATGAGAGAAGGGGAGAGATTTGAGGCTGTGGATGGAGATTGAAGCTGCCCCCGACCTCCTTTTATAGGGGAAGGGGAGCTCAACGCCAGGGCATGCCAACCGATCGGCCTCCCTCCATCGGCGAAACGTCGGCCAACCAAATGTCGCAACGCGGCGAGAATTGAAGACGAAGGCGAACCAGCGATCTGCGGTCGCGGAAACGTAACCGCGATCGCGGAGTGGCTCTTGGGCGAATCCGCGCCCGCGAAAGAAATCCGTGATCGCGGAAATGCTGTGTTCGCGTTCTTGGGTCATCTCGCGGATCTTTGCTCGCGGATCTTTGCTAGATCTCACTTTTAGTACTTAAAAATAATCCAAGACCCAGTATACACCAAAACGTATATTATTACGTTCAAGAGGGTTAATACAGAGATTACAGAGGTTGCAAAAATTCCGAATATGCCAAACGCGTCTTGCTTGCAGAACGAGGGTTTGGGAAAATTACCCAAATACCCTTATTGAAATTGAGGGTTATTAAAAAAAAACCCATAGTAACTTGGGTTAGTAATTGGGATCTCAGCATATAACCTACAATCGAATCACAAATTCGAAAACTAAACAGACAAATTACAAACAAAGTTTAACCAAATCTTAAATGCACATCACGTACTCAAGAAACATGGACACCCATGACTATCTCTTTTATGTGTCTTAGTTATGGCATATAATGTGTTAGGATTGTGGTTTCGCCTCTCATGGCAGAACATGTGTTGCTTGTATGTGTGACATTATTATGGTTGGACAATCGGTGCATCTGTGTTGTGTGTTGGGTGTGTTGTGTTGTTTGTTGTGTGCGGGTGTCCATGTTTGTGTTGTGTGTGTGTGTGTGTTATTTTGTTACTAAGTCGTGATTCGACTGTGTTCGTTTAATTATCTTAGTAATCTACTCTGATGTGCATTTAAGATTTGGTTAAACTTTGTTTGTAATCTGTCTGTTTAGTTATCGAATTTGTGATTCGATTGTTGGTTATATGCTAAGATCCCAATTACTAACCCAAGTTACTCTAGGGTTTTTTTCTACTTTGTTTCCACTTGTTTTCGGTTACAGGTTTTCAGCTTTGCACAGTTTGAAAGCTACATGGAGGAGTTGGAGGTGCTTGATAGTGGTGCTAGTTTAGCCTTTGGGCTTCCTTTTGTATTCCGTTGTGTACTCTGACATTATTGTTGAGTCTAATTGACTTTATGTTTGACATTGATTTCATTTTCACTATTAATTTTATTAAGTTCAAGTCTTTTAGTCGCTTCCGCTATCGTTGTTATTCCGTTTGTTTTCTTTTGCCTGGTGGGTTCTGGGTAGAATCTACGGCGGTGACACCTCGGGTTTGGGGGTGTTACAAATTGGTATCAGAGCCTAGGTTTCGAGTTTCCTCTGCTTCATTATGCTTTTTAGGCTAAAGTTTGTCTTTCTTGAATGATATTCTTTTTTTTTGGGTGAGTCTAGAGCTAGCACCGTCCAACTGCCAACGTCTTCCATGTGACTTGTGCATAGTAAGTAAGTTCTTTATTGGATTTTTTTGTTCGATTCGTATGTGTTAACTTGCAGGCGCGATGTATAAGCTCGTGTTTTATGAGTTATTACGATGTGTGTAAGGACGTATTCTGGGACTTAGTTTTCCCTATCTGATTATGGTTTAAATTGTTATTACAATTTCTTGTAATGCTTTCCAGCGGTATGGTTATAGGCATGTGGTACGTCGTTGAGGAAGTGACCCCCAAGTATAACCATGCGGCTAGGAGGGTGACTTAGCTAAAGTGTGTGAATGGTTTCGGTGAATATCTCTTTTTTGTGTCTTAGTTATGGCATATAATGTGTTAGGATTGTGGTTTTGCCTCTCATGGCAGAACATGTGTTGCTTGTATGTGTGACAGTATTGTGGTTGGACAATCGGTGCATTTGTGTTGTATGTTGGGTGTGTTGTGTTCTGTGTTGTGTGTGGGTGTCCATGCTTGTGTTGTGTTGTGTGTGTGTATGTGTGTTAGTTTGTGTTTTGTTACTAAGTCGTGATTCGACTGTGTTCGTCTAATTATCTTAGTAATCTACTCTGATGTGCATTTAAGATTTGGTTAAACTTTGTTTGTAATCTGTTTGTTTAGTTTTCGAATTTGTGATTCGATTGTAGGTTATATGCTGAGATCCCAATTACTAACCCAGGTTACTATGGGGGTTTTTCTACTTTGTTTCCACCTGTTTTCAGTTACAGGTTTTCAGCTTTGCACAGTTTGAAAACTACATGGAGGAGTTGGAGGTGCTTGATAGTGGTGCTAGTTTAGCATTTGGGCTTCCTTTTGTATTCTGTTGTGTACTCTGACATTATTGTTGAGTCTAATTGACCTTATGTTTGACATTCATTTCATTTTCACCATTAATTTTAGGGAAATTCCTGTTAGTGCCCCTGAATTTAGGGTTATTCTTGTTGGTGTCCCACAATTAAGTTTTTTCCGGTTGATACCCCTAAGGTTTTGGTTTGTTCGCTTTATAACCAACAATTTTCATATCCGTATCCTTTCGGTTCGAATTGATCAAATCCAAGCTCATCATTATGTTTATTGCCCTCAACTTAGTAGGATTCGACTCCAAAAACAATCAAATTCATATTCGAACCATTCCGATTTGAATTCTTAAGGTCGAAAATGGGTTGTTGCTTCAGAATTCAAATCGACATGGTTCGGACATGGGTTTGAGTATTTTAGGTGTCAAATCTGTAATACCCCATAATTTTTATTAAGGATATTTGAGTAATTTTCCCAACCTTCGTTCAATTAATTATTTCGCTTTCAGTGGAGTTCGGATTTTCCGTAACATCCATGATGTCCGAAATAATGCCTTAAGTGGTATAAAATACATTCGATGTATTTTCGGGACTTAGAATATTTGTTTGGATACAAACATATAAATTCCGGGATTTAAAAACCCATACCAAATTCTCCCTATCAAAAGTTGCACGCCACCGCTCCATGCTTGCCGCGTGTCTTCTTTGCTGTCAATGGCTTGCTCCTCCACCAATTTCTGTCAGGACACCTTCAATAAGCTTGTTGGGGAAGATGCCCCTCCTTGGACTATATATGAGATCGATTGGAGGGCTTTAGGACAGACACCCAACCGCGCTCTCTCCCTTCTTTCCCGACGAGCCGCGCCGAGCTGTTGTCGGAAGTCGCAGCTGCTGCGTTGTTCGTTGTTGCTATCGCCGCTTGATGTGTAGCTGCTGCCCTCCATCACCGTCGCTGCTCAATCCGGCGAGCCTCCTTCTCCGGAGAGCCGCAAGTAAGACCGCCGGTGACTGCAGTCGTGGGCTGCTGCGAAGGTTGTGCATTGTCGTCGTGGGAGCCACCGCTGCCCCTGCTGGTGTCACCGTCCGCCCCTGATGTTCTGCTCCGCCGCTGCCGCTTCTTCCCGGCGAAGGTGAGCCACCGGCGACGAGGCGGAGAGATCCTCCCCGGCGAAGACCGCGCCGATCTGCTGCGTCGTTGTTACGTTGATGTCGCTGTTCGTGGCATGAGGAAGAAGGGGAATAGTGGTGGTGGGCTCCACTCCCCTTGTTTAATTGTTGTTGGGCCGAGAGGCTCAAAACCCTTTCTGTCCAGATTTAACCCGAAATTATACGAGCGGTATAATTTCGATTCCCTTTCATCCGTATTTTTCTATAGGAAAATTTAATAAATATTTTTATGATTTATAATCATAATTTTTTTATTAAATTTAATTCCTTAAGTTCGTCCAGGCAAATTAATTGATAATTAATTAATTTGTTAGTTAGAACGTGATTCGCTGGATCGCGTGTGGACTCGTAATCTGTTGGAGCTATCTGAAGCATAGACCATATCCTTGGAAAGGATATCATCATTAGTCGTCTCGTCTAGATTCATCACCGAATCTACTCCAGGCAAGTGGCGGTTCGCTCTTGCTTATCATTCCATATTTTCATTAATTATCAATTGCTTAATTGTTAATTAATTTGGACTGATTATTGTTCATGTCTGGAAAAGGTTTTATAAACTGTTTTGGAAAATCATATCATAGGTTGTATATCTGTTAGAACGACGCTATTATCTGCGATCGCCTTCCGGGCATTATGTAGATTTATCATGTACTGTGGTTGTGTTGTAACTGTAAGTTAGCACGAGTATTTGTAGGAACGCCTGGATCCTGAGAGTTCCATGCGCGTTCCTTTATAACTGTAAGGGCGATGAAGACCCAACGATTGTTGAAGTTTGAACTCAGTGAGGTTCATTCTTTTAAAGGGCGAGCAAGACCCTGCGATAGTAGAAGTTTGGACTCTGTGAGGTTCATTCTTTCAATGTAGATTCAGAGGTTTGGACTCGGTGAGGTTCATTCCTTAGATATGGGTCCTACGTGACAGGGACATATATTAAAAGCTTTTAATGTGTTAATCGTTTTGGAATTAAATAAGATAAGGTGCCCGAGAGCACTTAATTAATATACCTTTGGCGAGTAGTGCATCTAAGTAAATAGTACAGCTAGGAAAGCTCGTCTTGACTTTTGATCAGAGTACGTTCTCTTTCCAATCTGGATTCGCTGTAAGCGATGAGGTTGATCGTGAACCGAAACATCTTAGTCAGTTTTTAAATCATCGTTATGTGGTTCTGTAAGATCCAGACTTGAATGTAGTACGTTCTCCTTCCGATCTGGATTCGCTGTAAGCGGTGAGGTTGGTTGTGAGCCGAAGCATCTCAGTCAGCTTTTAATCGCTGTTGTTTGATTCTTTAAATGTTCCAGACTTGTCATATTTCCTTAAGACTCAATCTCTTGGAGTCTCTTTCGGGTCGGTCTCTGTGGAGATTCAGTCTTCCAGAGTCGTCTCTCTTGCATATCTCTTGTTGTATTTCAGTAGGAGTGTGAAGGTTGACTATCATACTCGGTTATTATTCGAGGGATGATGAGTTTAAACCTAGCATGACTACTTCGAACCTTCTGCTTTGGTCACTTACTAGTCTATTCAGTAGACTAACCCACGATATTTTTGTTATCTGCATCATCATGGTTGGTGCCGTCCGCCCGTTTCGGCACATCAGATAAGTTGAGGATCCATGAAGGCTAGATCGACTACGAACATGAACGGTGTTTGAAAATGTTTTAATCAGGCTACGATCTTTGGGCGTTGACTACTGAAGTCAATACTCTTGTAAATTATTTTAAGTCTTCCGCTGTATTGTAATAACTCTGTATTTTGTCGCATTTGGAATTGTGTTGAAATTCCGCGACTATGCTTAAATGAAAGTTATGGTAATTTTGTATCATAATTGTTCTTTATGAATTGTGTTTCAATGGTAAAGTCTGGGGTGGCTTCGGTGTGGAAACCGAGGTCACTGGCGGTAATACCTTTCCAAATGGGTTAAAATTTGGGGGTGTTACAGATTTGGTATCAGAGCTAAAGTTTGTTTTTAAAACAAGTTGGGTATTTTGAAAGGTTTTATCCTTCTAAAACTATTTCCCGTTTTGAACTGGAAAATGTCTTCCAAACGAATTTGAAATAAATACCGTTCATAGTCGTGCCTTCTTTAGTCTGATATGAGAGGTATGGGAGTTACCTCTATATCTAAAAAGACTGATTTCTTCTTGTTGTTGTAAGACATAGGTGTTTGTCTATTCTTTTGAAAGGACTCGAAAGGTGCCGAGATGATTCTATCATCTCTAGTAAGGTTAGATTTCCCTGTTTCTCAGAGATATTTCGAGGTTGGAAGACCTAGTAGTTCCCTCGAAGGTATCAAGTATGTATTTCCTGAGTTGATAGTACTAATATCCTAGTGTTGTAATCTCCGATTAATTTGGTGTGAACGCTCGGGAGATTAGTGTAGATGAATCTTGTGCTCTATGTTCATAATTCATCTATAGAATTACCAAGTTGATCTATTCTAAGTGATTTTATTACATTGATATATGGGATAATTAAGGAATCACTCTTAGGAGTTTTGATGTCTAAAGTGTGATGTCATAGTCGTTGACATTCATTGTTGAGAAAACGAATACGAAGGATTAATGCTCGATGAAGTCGGGATTTGCCTCCGTATGAGAATTCGTGGGTTGAACCTAAGATAGAGTTCGTTGAGCCGTTAAGGTAGGCCAACGAAATATTGTAATAACGACGTTTAAATGGAAGCGATTTCCAAGGGAACTCTAAGGAAAATCCCGAGGAAAATCCTAAGGAAGATCCTCAAGGAGAGGAAAATCCTAGGGGAGATCCCGAGGAAGATCCTCAGAATAAGGAAGATCCGGAGGAAGATCCTCGAGAGGAGGAAGATCCTATGGAAGATCCTTAGAAGGAGGAAGATCCAGAGGAAAACCCTGAGGAAGATCCTCGAGAGGGGGAAGATCCAGAGGGAACTTCCGATGAGAACCCGGAGGAAGACCTCGTAAGGCAAGGCTAGAAGAGTCTGATGCCTAAAGTGTTCATTTATGCGTATCTTTTAGGAAATACGTATATTGGGAGAAGTTATGGAAATATTTGTTTCTTCTTGAGACATCATATTCCTAGTGTTTGGAGGTATAAGTTATGTGGAGTTAATGAGATTAAGAGTTATATCTCACTTGTGTACTTGGGATTTTTGTCCCATTAGAAGTATATAGAGGTGGACTAGTGTAAAGTCCGGAATGTCTAGTTGTGGAATCATGCTGTAGGCATTAGTGTGGATAAAGTGTTGTGAAGGAATAAGTTGATTAAGGGAATAGTTCTATAAGAACTCGTTTCCCTATTTTGCGATCTTGAGTAAGACTGTGAAATCCGGAGTTATGATGGTCGGGTTCATAAGTAAGTATGACCCATGTAGGACCAATGATTAAAGCTTTTGAAAAAAAAGCCAAGAGTATGAAATCATAGGTATCCTTTGGGGAGATCTATTTGAGATTCGTTTGAGGTAAAATAAGGAAATGATGCAATTACGTCCTGGATGGATAGTAGATTGCGTGATGAATATAAGGATTTTAAGTTAGAAATAAGTCATTTAAGACAGTACGAGTCGTTGGACTCGATAAGTGGAATTTCCAGAGGATGAAGAGTTATGACTCTTGGGAATTGTCTAAGATTGACATCTTGTGAGTATGTCATCTATAAGGCTTATGATATCAATCTCTTGGAGGAGATATGAGTAATATCTTATGTGATACGTTTCGAGGAACGTAGGAATAAGATATTATGGTTGTTCTTGAATCTTAAAGGAGTTAAGTTAGAAATTGTTTAAAGAGATGTGTTAAATTATTCTTGTAAGGATTTTAAGTTAGAGATGGCGTAAGGCCAGTCTTACTTTAAGATAAGTGATGGGAATGTATAAAGTATCATTAAGGGAATTAAGAAAGTTATGATTCGAGGTTACTAAGATTTAATATCTGAGTTGTAAGAAGTTAATATGTAAACCTTGGGTTTGTCTATAAAGAAATTGGAGGAGAAATGTGTGTTCTCCTATTGAAGGTGCATTAATATCGTTATGATAATTTTGGGAGACCATTATTCTAAGGTAGACATAATCTTGTGGAGGTAGTAAGAGTTCTGGTATGTTATATGGAGATAAAGTTGTATAATGATGTTATGATTAAGGATATTAAGTTCAGGTAGTAAGATTGGTAGAGACCATTTCCTCGTTAGTAATGCAAGTTTCGGGGTCGAAACTTTTCTTAAGGGGATAGTAATGTAATACCCCATAATTTTTAGTAAGGATATTTGAGTAATTTTCTCAACCTTCGTTCAATTAATTATTTCGCTTTTAGTGAAGTTCGGATTTTCCGTAACATCCATGATGTCCGAAATAATGCCTTAAGTGGTATAAAATATATTCGATGTATTTTCGGGACTTAGAATATTTGTTTGGATACAAACATATAATTTCTGGGATTTAAAAACCCATACCAAATTCTCCCTATCAAGAGTTGCACGTCACCGCTCCATGCCTGCCGCGTGTCTTCTTTGTTGTCAATGGCTTGCTCCTCCACCAATTTCTGTCAGGACACCTTCAATAAGCTTGTTGGGGAAGATGCCCCTCCTTGGACTATATATGAGATCGATTGGAGGGCTTTAGGACAGGCACCCAACCGCACTCTCTCCCTTCTTTCCCGACGAGCCGCGTCGAGCTGTTGTCGGAAGCCGCAACTGCTGCGTTGTTCGTTGTTGCTTAGTACGATGTGTGTAAGGACGTATTCTGGGACTTAGTTTTCCCTATCTGATTGTGGTTTAAATTGTTATTACGATTGCATCTAATGGTTTCCATCGGTATGGTTATAGGCATGGGGTACGTCGTTGATGAAGGGACCCCCGAGTATAACCATACGGCTAGGAGGGTGACTTAGCTAAAGTGTGTGAATTGTTTCCGTGACTATCTGTTTTATGTGTCTTAGTTATGGCATATAATGTGTTAGGATTGTGGTTTCGCTTCTCATGGCAGAACAAGTGTTGCTTGTATGTGTGACATTATTGTGGTTGGACAATCGGTGCATCTGTGTTATGTGTTGGGTGTGTTGTGTTGTGTGTTGTGTGTGGGTGTCGATGTTGTGTTGTGTTGTGTGTGTGTGTGTTATTTTGTGTTTTGTTACTAAGCCGTGATTCGATTGTGTTCGTTTAATTATCTTAGTAATCTACTCTGATGTGCATTTAAGATTTGGTTAAACTTTGTTTGTAATCTGTCTGTTTAGTTTTCGAATTTGTGATTCGATTGTAGGTTATATGCTGAGATCCCAATTACTAACCCATGTTACTCTAGGGTTTTTTTCTACTTTGTTTCCACTTGTTTTCGGTTACAGGTTTTCAGCTTTGCATAGTTTGAAAGCTACATGGAGGAGTTGGAGGTGCTTGATAGTGGTGCTAGTTTAGCCTTTGGGCTTCCTTTTGTATTCCGTTGTGTACTCTGGCATTATTGTTGAGTCTAATTGACCTTATGTTTGACATTCATTTCATTTTCACCATTAATTTTATTAAGTTTAAGTCTTTTAGTCGCTTCGACTATCGTTGTTATTCCGTTTAGGGATATTATTTATGAATAATAATATTTATTTTCTAATATTTTATACCATTAATCAGTATTTTGGGCTAAATCTAATTATCCTCTAACCTAATCCTTCCTAAATATTTTTCTCAATCTCGTTTCTAGTCCGCCGCACTTGTTAAGCCGTCCCACTTTGTTTCTTGTCTCTTCATCACGTACTCAAGAAATTGGGTAAATTTGACTCTTTATTCTAGTCATTCATATTGTTAATTAATTATTTAGCAATTGGTTGGAGGTATCCATTGATTAGCTCATGAGTTAGGATTAAGTATATCAAATGCTACTTTGGGGTATCGGCTGCCCAAGTTTAAAAACACTTGCTTACGGCAAATGGCAGCGACCGCCGTTTAATTACGGCGACCGCCGCGTTTCCCACTTTCGGTCCGCGGCCGCGATCTCTTTCCTTCGTTTGCTGAACAATTTTATTATTATTTTAATTATTTCTCTATTGCTATATAAACCTTGAAACCCTAGTTTTAAATGTTATGTTGAATTGGAGTAGTAAAATTGAGTACGCTCCTTCCCTTGAGTTCCAACATCAACCCCCTCGATCCCACAGATCAACCTATCCCGTAGCTCGTAGCTTCGAGCAATTGTCGATCATCACGTTGATCGTTTATCCCGTTCGTTCATCACGTTGAACGCGTTTGAAGGCTAACTCGTTAGTCCTAGGAAAGCCATCACGTTGGCTACAGAAGAGAAGAATCTAATCCAAGCTTGAGGAGTCAAGATCCTACGTTGCAGACAACACTCCAGGGGTTGTTCGTATCACATTGTCCATCGAATAATAACCGACGGAACGATACATAACCCGATACTTTCACTGAATGATTATTATTAGATATGCATTGAAGAGAAGACTCCAAAGGACATGAGCCTTATAGGAAATTATGACAACTGTTTGGGAAGGTGTATTAATTATGTGCGACAACGACACTTAACTTAACCACTTACAACACTCACATCAACATTAAGACTTTTAATATTATTAAGATCAGCTACGAAGCTTTAAACCTTAGGGTGACAATCATGCCAACCCCAATTAGTACAACTACCAAAGCTTATTAATTATGTGCTTAACCGCACTTATCTTATTACATTACAACACACACACACTGTTAAGGCTTTTAATTATTATTCCGAGTAACAACGGAAGTTTAATACACTGGGTGACCTTACGTCCACCCCGATACACTGGCGAGGTGCTTAATTAATTTACCGCCGTTAAATTAACCCGAGTAACAACGGAAGTTTAATACACAGGGTGGTGTTACGTCCACCCAATGGCGCTAGCAAAGCGCTTATACCCCTCCTACCTTAGCGGGTGGTAGGAAGTATCACGTTTAAAGAAACGACTAATCCTTAACCAGATTAGTGTTCTTACGAACATTAAGTTATAAAGAAACGACTAATCTTAAACCGGATTAGC
The DNA here is from genome assembly GCA_027886185.1 of Rheum nobile. NCBI lineage: Eukaryota > Viridiplantae > Streptophyta > Magnoliopsida > Caryophyllales > Polygonaceae > Rheum > Rheum nobile. The sequence goes on from WOAB01000817.1 coordinate 410,150, forward strand.
GTTCCTACGAATATTTGCTAATCTAGCATTAAAGTTAACATTAAATTCTCAACAACACCATCACGGTAATTAACACACAATACTCGTGCTAACTAAACAGTTCAACACTTTAATAATCCACATTAAAGCCCTCCAGGCCATTATCATAATCATTATTAATACTGTACCCAATGAAACAGTAAATCATCCCAAATTAATTAACAACTAAACAATTGATAATTAATGAAATATGGAATGATAAGCAAGAGCGAACCGCCACTTGCCTTAGATCCGACGAGAGTTTGAACAAAGATAGGGACGATGAGTTTCCGGGCTCGAAACAGGGGCAGATCTGAATTCACAGATTCCTTCGGATCGACCCATAAAGAAACCCTAAGTTAGTATTGACAATAAAGAGTACAAATCTAAAGAATAACGAAAGAAACGAAGCCCGATCGAAAGCCACAGAAGCCAAGGCCGAAACAAGACAAAGGCTTCTGGGCGGCGGTCGCCGCCTGCCTTACAGCGGGCGCCGCTAGTAGCTTTCACTAGAAGGAGGACAAAGACAATCGATTTAGGACGACTGATTGTTAGTAAAGAAGAAAGCAAACTATTTTATGGATGATGTAAACCCTTCAACTATTGGTAGCATAAATTCAATTAGGTTTGTATTTTTAGTTTCTTTTTTGTACTAAATCGCTTTAGGTAGGTGTGTTGTTATTTTGGTTAAGGATGATTTTTATTGTTCTATTTTATACATAAAAGACATTTTTAAAATGCAATAAATTTGTAAGAGAAAGGCAAAAAATTAGAAACGTGGAGTGTAGTGGAGCATGTAAGAAATGAGAGTTGTTATAACAAGTTTCTTATAAATACTCGAGTTCAAGCACAACATATAATTAGATAGGCATTTCTAAAATATTTTCCAAATATTTTCAAAGGAAAAAACGTAGTTCGTACAAAAAACAACTACCACCTTAATTCAAAATTTAAATTGAACTTCTGACCAAAATAAATAAATAAAATTGTAGTTCGTACAATCATAGCATTTTATACCTAAAATACTTGAATATTACATTTTTTTGTCAAGACTTAGATATTACATTTAAATACATATCAAACAATATATCGTCTAAGATAAAACATGAAACAACAATCCATATATTAGAAACTCAAATTTAAATCGTGATACTACATATACATAAAAGGTGGTAGTTGATGACACATCTTTATATGATTTTGTAGTTTAACAAATTTCGAAACCACCGTACCTTAACATATTTATATTATTTTGTAGTTTTTTTATATCTACTTGCTATTTTAAACTATTGCCTTAGATTTTAAGCACACTATTAACTAATATTATACTCTTTTTTTTCAATGAATCGTTGATGACACATCTAAATTTTATTTGATTATATCATTCTCTTTTTTTTAAGGAATGATAAGCATACGAAACACATTTTAAAATGAATTTGGTTGTAACACCCCCGACTTATGTCGATAGTGCCACACGTCAATGACCTTAGACTGTAAAGTCCAAAGCCACCCTAGGCTTTAATCGGAAAAATTATGTTTAAATAAATAAATAGACATTAAATAATAACAGAGTAAATAACGGAAGACTTTTGAAGCAATTACTTAACCTTTATTAAATAAATTCCTCGTAAATTGAGGAGAACTCGAAATTTACAATACAACGAAAACTTTTAAATAAACCCTAAATACATGACTAACTTATCTATGTATTACTTTTATTTAGGAAGATTAGATGAATAGTAGACAACTTTAAAAATAATATTACTTTAAATATTCAACTGCAAGCGTTTGTCTTCGATTTGTTACTTTAAGGTTGTCTGAAACCAACCACTGATGTACCGTATAAGACGGATGACACCAACCAATCATGCAAAAAAAGAAAGGTGAGTTAGTCTAATGAAAGACTAAACAAGGGCTCAAACATAATGGTTCTTGTAGTCGTATATAGTCACTACCCTTGTTTCTCGAATAAAACTAGGTAAACGGTATATGACTACTATACACCTATTGATACGAAGGAAAAGGCATGCTTCAAGAGAAGACTCCAACAAACTTGAGTCTTATGGGAATTAAATGAATTTGTTTGGGAACATTATATTTATCACACATAGTTTTGAAAATGCCTCATTGAATATTTGGGTCCTCGACCAACCTCACCGCATAATGCGAATCTAAATTGGAAAGGGGACTTAAAGACAAGAGACCGGGCGGGTTCCACGTTATACTTCTCGCTCGAGGGTATATTAATTATGTGCAAAACAGAACTTATCTTATTTAATTTAAAAACGTGCATTTACGTTAAAGCTTTTAACCCACACCAATCTCAGAATGAGATATATATCATGGGACAAATTTCGAATTTTGGCACTAGCTAAGTTCACCATCACTTATATTCGAATAAGGGTAGGTCATGACCAAAAGTATTAGGGCAAAAATCCTCCTAATATCAAGTTATAAAGAAACAGCTACACCTCGCAAGGTAATTAGCGTTCCTATGACTACTCATGCTAACTAGCACATAAGTCCACACCAAATGCACAACAAATGCACACCAAAGTTCATCTAGTACCCTACAATTAAAATATATATATATATATGAGGGTCGTTGCTAGCAAATATACAACCTAATAACAAGGTTCATTTACACACCAATTTAACACAAGTTCTCAAACGAAAATTAAGAATATTAATCCCAACTTAAAAGCACAATCGATTCATTGTCAATTAAGATGAATATGGGATAAATTGCAAGAGCGAACCACCATTTTCCTTGAATCACGAAGAACTTGAACGGCGTACGGATATGGTTGCTTTCGAAAAGCAAATTGGCTCCTTGCTTGATTTCCGTTCTAAACGCAATTCCGAGATGTACCCAAATCACACAAAATAAATAAAATATGATTAGATAATTTATTAAATAACGACATTTGAAGGATACAAGTCTCGATTTTTAATTGAATTTATTTAACTCTATATAAATCAATTTCAAGGCTTTTCGATAAAACGATTATTTATACGATACTAAAAATCAATTAGTCGTATATTCTAAATAAGCATAGCATAAATAAATAAATTGAGTAATTTATTTATCATCTCACATAACCCAACACATTGCCCGGTTGTAGTGTTATGTCTTAACAACTTACAATTTAAGATAATATCATAAGATATAATTATGTTAATTTTAATACTTCTAAAATAAAATTAATTCAGTATGTATCTAATTAACCCCAATTAGCATGCATAACATGATTAATTGGACAAAAAACCGAATAGGGGTACGAAATAGCCATTACTGAATTTGTTTGGTTCGTTCTTGTTGACACCCTCTCGCTGTTTGCTTCGTATCTCCCTTGTCCAAACTCCAAATGATGCGTGTTGGCGACTCTGGAAACTAAACTTCAAGACGAAGATTTTGATACCTAAACCGTAACTAGAGGTGTAGAGTTGAGAGAGAAAATGCTTCTGCAAGTGCACGAACGTTTTGGGGACTGCTGAAAACATAGAGCTTGAAATTGGGTAAATTCCTCCAATGGGTGAGGGGGTATTTATAGGGTTTTTGAAGCCCTTATAGATAGCTTTCCAACCCCACCAATTTCGTCCAAATCCGATCTCAAACGAGATCGAATTTTTGATTTTACCGAACATTTGGATTTACCGGGCTGTTTAACTTAGAAGATAAAATTCTATCAATCTCGGTGATTATAAATCCCGATTTTGATATAATTTGGTTAAGGATAAGTATATCTTCAAAGCCCATGGGCCAATTGAACAAAACGGGGCTAAAAACCGAGCCAAAACTCCATTAATGGAGCTTGGAAGCTCACGTGTGGCTTGAGGAAAAAGAAGCCTCACGACCAGCCCAATTTTTACCCAAAATTGCACCTTTTTACCCAAGTTTTCAAGTTATGGCAAAAACGCCCTCATTTCACTTTTCAAAATTTCCAAAAATTACCCAACTTTGGTACACTTATCAAAATTTCCAAAAATTACCCAACTTTGGTACACTTATGAAGGATGAAATTTTAGATTAAGTTAATTCTAAGATTTAAATTAAATTTTAACATATTTTAACCTTATCGTACTTAACATTTTGTTCTCCTTAATATAATACTTTATGTTAACTTGATAATTTTATTTAAATTAATATTAACATAAGATAACATAATTTAAATATTCCATGACTTAAAAAGATAACCTACTTAGGTTAATTATTATTTTATACTCTTATGGATAAACATAATGATTCTAATAACATTTATTATATATCCAAAAATTCCCAAAATCACATTCATGGTTATACTTAATTATTTATTTCTACCATACTATTATAACTCATTTGATAATTTGTACAAAAATTATCTTAACCTAACTTTTGAACTTTAAGTTAATGAAAATTTAAATTACTCCTCTAAAAGAAATAAAATAAATTTCATAACTTTTATTTTTATCAAATTGAAATTACCATATTTGGAAAGAAAAAAATCCCACATTTGAAATCTAAAATGAAAACGCTCTTTTTTCCTCCGAACACTTTTCACCCCCAAACCCTAGAACAAGAACGGTTGCCGTTCTCTTTCCTCTGGAATCTGATCTTCCACCTTACCTCCGACTGCAAAATCAAGCCCAACCATGATGATCTCAACTTGCAACCCCCTAATTCTTCGGACAATTACTCTCACTGTAAGGGGGGGGGGGGAGTCTTTTTGGGAGAAATCCCAAAGGGAGGCCGTCCTTTTGTTACTGCTCACCGACGACGATGACTACCTAACCATGATGGTAGTGCTGCATAGTAGCTCTGCTAATCCCAAGATTTATCTCACGCGAAGCTTCCTCAACTCTGTGGACCCTGATTTCACGGAGATCCGGATCTTTGATGGGAAAGGATGGAGTCAAGGGCCCTTTTCTCAGAATACTGTTACTTATGATGGGCTCTCTAAGATCTTTTCCTTTCGGCGCCGCTTGAAGGTATGGCTCTTCTGCTCCTCCGGGTTTCTGGGCTTTGCTACTGTAGCGGTGGACAAGGTCAGTCAACCCTCTCGTCTCTGCGGACTAAGGTGTTATCTCTCCTCTCATATCCTCTTTATTTGCTTGATCTCTTATTTGGTGCCTAGACTTTCTATACACTGAATCCTGTGAAATATCTCTTACTCACTCCTTCTACTTTGCTTTGGTGCTTCCTGTGGTTGTTCCTTTCTGTGTTTGTGTTTTTACTGGCCTTTCCTTTATCCAATCTCATGGATAAAGGGAAGAAAACTTTGAAGGAGGTGTTGTGTACACTTCCTGGTGTTTCTAGCTCCTCTTCTGATGGTAAAATTTCGACTCCTGAACCAACTCTTATGAAACCTAACGAGGCGACCCCTCTTCCTCTGAAAAACTCCACTTTGGAGACAAAAACTGAGACTCACAATCTCCCCCTTTTAGAGAAACCTATGATTGATATGAATCTGTATCTTTCAAAACTCTCTTGTGTGAGAGAGAACATCCTGAAACTTAAGCAAACTTCTTTACTAGGTTATGTCATTGGTGAACATGTGGATTTTTCTAAACTCAGAACCAAACTAAAAAATGATTGGCGCTTTATTAAAGGATCATTTGAAATTCTTGAGAAACCAAACTTCTGGTTTGAGCTGAGGCTTGCTAATCCTATTGATAAAAAAGGCATGGGATGGGGGACCATACCATGTTTTTGGAATACTTATGTTATTAAAACCTTGGAACACAAACTCTGACCCCTTTACTGAATCCATTTCTATTGTCGACATGTGGATTAGAATTCCACATTTACTAGTGGAGTACATAAGTTTTGATGCATTGAGCACAATCATTGAAATGAACAACTTTGGTACACTTATCAAACTTGACCCCTTCACAGAAAAAGAAGAAGCAAAGAGTGAGTTATGCTAGAGTTTGCATAAATGTAGATGTTAAGAGAGTAAACCACAAAACTATCATTATCCCTAATGAGGAGGGCAAAGCCAAATAATACATGGTGTGGTTTGAAGAATGCCCAGAAGGCTGTGGAAACTGTGGGGCTTTTGACCACAGTTTTGACAAGTGTCCATTGAGAAACTCCAAACCTCAATCTTTGCAAATGACATCTCAAAGGCTTAAGGTGAGTTCCCCTTCTGATAGCTCTAAGGAAAACTAAGGAGTCCACCTCTAAGTGGAAAACGGTGCCATATAAGAAGAAATACACTCTTGAGGCTAAGGCCTTACCCTCTGCTTCTTATGCTCCCATAACCAAGAACAATGGCTTTACAATAGTTTACCAAAGTGATGTTGATCCAAACCTTGTCTATGTCACTGCTCTTGCTTTGGGAGAATCTTTGAATTTGAATCCTACTATTCCTGCTGAAAATGCAATTCCGACCTCTGATAAGAGTCCTACTTCTTCTGTTGGGGCTCCCACTGCTGTAGGTTCTGGCAATGAAAAGATCAAGTCTACAAATGAGCTTCCTCCCAGTTTGAACCCCCCCCCCCCCCCCCCCCTTTTTACTCCATCACCCTAATGATGAGAGTACCCAAGTGAGTCTGGGGGCTCCTCTTGGGCAAGCCCTTGTGATGGACAAAGAAGAGCTTCCAACTCTTGAGGGGCATGAACTGTAGAATTTTCCGACTACTGATGACCTTTTGGATGAGTTTCTTGAGTGTCATGAGGATCCTCACAAGGAGGCCGAATAGATGGTCAATGAGCTCTCTGCTCATGATGGATCTCTGCCTCCTGGAAGCAACATCATCCTATATAAGGCCAGTGCAAAGGCTCCTGATGAAGGAGAAAATGCAGATCAACTTCTAACCTCCACCTCTGAGTCTAGCAAGCGCAAGAAGCTGGCCCATGAGGAAGATACCGCCACCTCGGGGCTGAAGGGTGCTAAGAAAATGAAAAAACAATTATGTGTAAGTCCAGTTATCAATTTTTAGGTTCTGTGTGCTCCAATGATGACAACCATGATAAAAGAGAAACCCCCTTGAATCTCTTTTTGTATCAGATTTTTTGCTGTGATAGAACCATCTTGATTACTTGGTTTTGATATTTCTTTTCTCAGCTTCATGATGGTCATTGGACTGTATATGGGCCCTATGACTTTGATGTTGTTTGTTGGATTATAATCCTTAATGAAAAGAGTATTAAGTACTTGTCGAACTGTGTTCTTGTTTGCTTTGTCAATGAACATCTTAAAATTGAACAACTCATCTTTATTGTCACAAATAAGGTGTTGGTGACTTTCCTGTAACACCCCTGGGCCAGTAGTGCTACAGTGCCATAATCCCGAAGGATTATAAGACGGGTGAAAGAAAGGAAAATACAAAACATAACCCAAATATATAATATATATCAAAAGCAGCACAACGGAAATTCCTGCCCGGAGTTTGAAACCACAAACAAACTTAACATTCAGAAAATACAACAATTTACAAACCAAACCATCAGAAACCAATACAACCATATCGAAAATCCAAAACCAAAAGTAGAGCCTTCGACTTCAAAACCGACGGTGATCAGGATCCTCCTTGCTGACGCTGAACCTGCAAAGCCTGATTGACTGGGGGACCCGATACCCCAACCAACCGCGGCACGTAAACCAAAGTTGGTCAATCTCGCGAAAGACTGGCAAGACTAGCCAAGCCAAAACAGTTTCAAACAATACACAATCATTTCAATACTCAACCAATTACAATCACATAATATATATAACAGTCACACAATAATCGACCCATTCCCACCAAATAACTCAACTCAACAAAAGCAAATAACTCCAATCCATTCCAACCCATCACCGGTGAGACACTCATCACCTAAAACCAACTATCCGGATAGGGACGGTCTCTTACCATCCAACCCCTGGTCCATAACAACATAGGCTACTCCCTACGAGGTTTGGTGAGACGATCATCACCTGACCCTCCAACTCTGATTCAACATATTTGGCCCTTAACAACGTAGGCGATTCCCTATGAGGTTTGGTGAGACGATCATCACCTGACCCTTTGACCCCCAATCAACGACAATCCAACCACCACACCGACACTCAACAAACACAAACGATAATCAATGTCACACAATCACACAATCAAAACATCATCACACATTATCACACATCACAACCAAGCAATTATATAGTCAAACAAACCAATTTAAAATAGCTCAAGCAACGGTAAAATTAATTAGGAAATCAACTAGGCATAAATCAATTATAAAAATATATAAAGTTAGCAAGGATCCCCTTGCCTCAAGTCGAACCACAACGACTTCAGAAACTCGAATCCAACTCGATCGGTCCTGCGAAATCAATCCGAGCAAAACCCTAGCGTTAAATCATACCAAACCACAACTAGAAAAAACCCCCAAATCAAACCCTAAATCATACCTTCAAAACAAATTCAGCCAACCACCCAAAAATTTAGCAACCCATCAAACAAATTCAGCAAACCACACTTTTCTTCAACTGTCCACGTAGAACCACAACATCAATTCGATCTCACTCAACATCAATTCGAAATAACACACAAAAATTCAGCCAAACCGAATTAACCCTTAACCTGAGCTTACCTTGTCGATGGCCTGAATTTGCTGCCGAGAAGAGCCCCTCGTCGCTGGAGACGACAACAGCAACACCGAACAGCAGCATCCCGAACAGCAGAGCAATGACAGCATGCAGGACAGCAGCAACCACGAACCAGCACGACTGCAGGGGAGGAGGAGGAGGAACAGTGCGGTCCAGTCGGCTCACCGGAGAAGACAACTCGGCTAGCACCGGAGAGGGAGCGAATTCGCCGGAGAAGGAGAAGGGAGCTGGCTGTTCAGCGGGAGTGTTCACGCGAGGAAGAGGGCAACCGACCAAAATTAGGGATTAAATCCCTCAATTCCCATTTTCTCCTATTATAAGTAAAACCTTAATTAATTTACCAAATTGCCATTATCAACTTATTTGGGGTATTTCATTCTCCCCCCTTATAATAGTTTCATCCTCGAAACTAGAGTCAAACAAGTTCGGATAACTGCATCGCATAACCGACTCTAATTCCCACGTCTCTTCTTCGGTTCCATGCCTAGCCCATAACACTTTCACCAAAGGAATAACCTTGTTCCTTAATTTCTTCTGATCAACCGCTAGAATCTTTACATGTGATTCCTCAAACGTACCATCAGGTTGAAACTCCATCTCCTCAGAATTCAGAACATGAGTCGGATGATACACATATCTCCTCAGCTGAGACACATGAAATACATCATGCATTCCACTCATCCTTGGCGGCAATGCAACTTGGTAAGCTACGACATCAACTCTTTTCAGAATCTCAAAGGGACCAACATACCTAGGACTTAACTTACCTCGTTTCCCAAATCTGAATACTCATTTAGTCGGCGAAACTTTAATAAATACATGATCTCCCACACTGAATTCCAAAGGACGTCTATGAACATCTGCATACGACTTCTGTCTGCTCTGAGCTGACAACAACCTCCGACGAATCACCTCAACATCATCCCTAGTTTTCTGCAAAAGCTCAGGAGCAACTAATACAGCGTCAGTCAAATCATCCCAACACACTGGCGATCTACAACGACGACCATACAAAGCTTCATAAGGTGCCATCTTAATCGATGCATGCCAACTATTATTGTACGTAAATTCTATCAAATGCAACCTGTCTTCCCAATTCCCTGGCCATTCTAAAGCACAAGCTCGAAGGATGTCTTCCAAAGTTTGAATTGTCCTTTTAGACTGACCGTCAGTTTGAGGATGAAAAGAGGTACTAAATCTTAGTTGCATTCCCATTGCCGCATGCAAGGATTTCCAAAAACGAGATGTGAATCGTCCATCTGTGTCAGCCACAATAGTCTTGGGAACACCGTGCAGTCTAACTATCTCCTGCAAGAATATTTCAGCTAACTTCTCTGGATTCCAAGTAATCTTGATAGGTATAAAGTGTGAAGACTTCGTCAAACGATCCACAATGACCCATATTGCCTCATTCCCTTTTCGGGATCTAGGAAGAGCAACAACAAAATCCATCAAGATGTCTTCCCACTTCCATTCAGGAATAGGAAGCGGTTGTAACTCTCCAGCTGGTCTCTGGTGTTCAATCTTAACCTGTTGGCATGTCAAACATCTCGACACATACTCAGCAACTTCTTGCTTCATGTTACTCCACCAATAATTCCGTCTCAAGTCCTTATACATCTTACTGGCTCCTGGGTGTATTGAATACGCTGAAGAATGACTTTCCCCAAGGATTAACTCTCTAAGTTCCTTGTCAGCTGGCACACATAACCGATTCTGGAATCGTAATATCCCATCCTCATGAATGAGAAATCCGGGTGCCTTTCCTTGAGCAACTTCACTGCACAGCTTACCCAACACAGGGTCCTGAGATTGTTTCTCCTTGATCGACTCTACTAGCGTTGATTGAATTTCCATCACATTCAGCATCATTTGTTCCTTCTCATACCAAATCTCAATTTCACCTCTTACAAACTCTTGTTGTAACTCTGGCTGAACTGTTAAACAAGCAATCCTATGTTCCGGAGTCAACTTTCTACTCAAGGCATCTGCCACTACATTGGCTTTTCCTGGATGATAGCATATGTCTATATCATAATCCTTAATCAACTCTAGCCACCGTCTTTGTCTCAAATTCAATTCCTTCTGAGTGAAGATATACTTCAGGCTCTTATGATCAGTGAAAATTGGACATCTTACCCCATACAAATAATGTCGCCAAATCTTGAGAGCAAAGACTACGGCTGCAAGTTCCAAATCATGGGTAGGATAATTGACTTCATGAGATTTAAGTTGACGAGATGCATAGGCTATAACCCTTCCATTCTGCATTAGAACACAACCCAAACCTTGCTTAGAAGCATCACTGTAAACGGCAAATCCTTCAGTTCCCTGCGGTAAGGCTAACACTGGTGCGCTAGTCAAACGTCTCTTGAGCTCTTCAAAACTCTCCAAACACTTCCTGTCCCAGTCAAACTTCGTGGTCTTACGCAACAAATTAGTTAATGGTCGTGCAATCTGAGAAAAGCCTTTCACAAATCTCCTGTAATAACCTGCCAGTCCAAGAAAGCTTCGAACTTCCTTAACATTGTGAAGTGGTTTCCAATTTGCTACTGCTTCTGTTTTCTGTGGATCGACCATTACACCTTCACTAGAGATCACATGGCCAAGAAATGCCACCTCAGGTAACCAAAAATCACATTTTGACAACTTGGCAAACAACTTCTGTCGCCTCAACACGTCAAGTACTACTCTAAGATGAGTTTCATGGTCCTCCATACTCCGAGAGTATACTAGAATATCATCAATAAAAACCACCACAAAATGATCCAGGTATTCTCTAAAACATCTGTTCATCAAGTCCATAAAAAATGCAGGAGCATTCGTCAACCCAAAAGGCATCACCACAAATTCATAGTGACCGTACCTTGTTCTGAAAGCAGTCTTGTAGATATCATCTTCTCGAACTCTAAGCTGATGGTACCCTGATCTCAAGTCAATCTTGGAGAATACTGTAGCTCCTTGCAATTGATCCATCAAATCATCAATACGAGGAAGCGGATATTTGTTCTTAACTGTCACCTTATTCAATTCCCTGTAATCAATACATAATCGAAGAGAACCATCTTTCTTCTTAACAAACAATACGGGTGCACCCCAAGGAGATACACTTGGTCTAATAAAGCCTGATTCAACAAGTTCTTCTAACTGTTTCCTCAATTCCATCATTTCTACTGGTGCCATGCGATAAGGAGCTCGAGAAATCGGGGCAGTTCCCGGCTCTAACTCAATGGTAAAATCAACATCACGACTTGGCGCTAAACCCCCCAGTTTCTCCGGAAACACATCCGGATATTCACAAATGACAGGAATGTCGTCTATCCTTACTTCATCCTTCCTTTCCTCCAAAGCATAGCACACAAACCCAGCACAACCCTGTCTTAGCAGTCTAGCAGCTTTCATTGCACTGATAATTCTACCAGAGTCTCGTGGATCATGTCCTTCAAACACATGCGCTACACCCTCATCTGTTCTTACCGTAACTGTCTTCTTCTTGAAATCTAGAACATCACCATGGCGAGAAAGCCAATCCATACCTAGGATAATATCGTAGTGCAACATTTTGATAGCTATCAAATTAACCATCCATTCCCGACCACTTATGATGATCAGAAAATCCTTAAGTCCCCGAGTACCTACTAACTTATCACCATTCGGCAATCCCACAACAAAAGGTTCATATTCCAAATCACATGCTAATCCAAGTCTATCTACGCAATTCTCAGCAATAAAAGAATGCGTAGCACCAGAGTCAAATAGTAAACGAATAGGTTCAGACTGAATAAAAAGTGTACTTGTAGTCACAGGCGTGTTGTCATCCTCAGCTCTCCTCATCTCATAAACTTGCAGCCGTAGTCTTTGCTCTCACAGGCGTGTCAAAGTCCCACCCATCGGTGCCTTACCCTTGTTGCCCATAACATTCTGTTGGTTCTGCGACGGTACTGGACGGTTTTGATTTGGAACTGGACGATAAGCAGGAGAGGAAGCTTGAGTTTGAGTGGAATTTTCCCCTTGTCTGCAATAGGTTCTAATGTGTCCCACTCCTCCACATTTGAAACAAGTCTGAGGTGCTTTGGTACAATTTGCCCTCTTATGAGTTGGATCCCCACAGTTAAAGCAACGTTGTGCATTCCTAGTCATCCCTGGCTGGCCCCATGACTGTTGATAATTCACTGACATCTGGGAACCACCACCTTGACTTGTCTTAGCCGGCCCAGTGCTAAGGGTACTCTTAGGGATAAAGAAAGGTTTTCTGGACCCACCAAAATTACTGTGAGGTCCAGTTCCTCCAAGTGCAGACTGACTCTTTCCAGCCCGAGCATCCATAACCTGATTAGAGTCATCAATCGTTGCTTCCATAGTCAGGCACTCGTCAATAAACTGCTCGAGTGTGGTATAATTGTGTCTTGCCATCAAAGGCCTTATCTCAGGATATAACCATCTGTGAAAGTGCTTGATCTTATCCTTTTCATTCCTTACTACAGCAGTTGTATACTTCAGCAGCTTATTGAATTTCACAGCCAACTGATGCACTTTCAGCCCTTCATTCTCTGGATACTGAAATTCATGCAGCTTAGCGTCTCTTAGTGCCTCTCGAAAGAATATGTCCTCTAACTTGGCTCGAAACTCCTTCCAGGTAGCCCCATGGTCAGTTGGTCGAGCGGCATCCCACCAATCACTAGCATCGTCTATCAGATAATAAGCAGCAATTGTCACTTTCTCATTCTCGGGACATCGGATACCCTCAAGCAATTTCTCAAATCTATTCAACCAGAATGTCACAGCTGTAGGTTCATCAGACCCATCGAAAGTTGGAGGCTTCAGTCTAGCCACAACTTCCATGAATCTGCTAAATCCTGCCTGCAATACTGGCGGTTCATTTCTTTGCTGCCCAATATGATCTGGCTGAGCGACCTGAGCTGGCGGAACTCGTGCCATAGCAGCCTGTACAGCCTGAGTCACCATCTGTTGCAGTGCAACCAAAGTGCTTGGGTCAATACCCGCATTGGCAGCCTCTGGAGGATTTCCTATAGGATTCTGTTGACTTCCTGCAGAGTTATCAGCAGCTTGACTACCTGCATCTACCTCTTGAGGATCAGCCCGCCGAGGACGTCCTCTACCACGCCCACGACCCACTTTCGGAGGCATACTGAATATATAAAAACATTAGCACAAAACATCACAAACAACCAATACTTACCAACACAACTCACTACGGTTGACAGCAAGGATTCCTGATCACACGATTGTTTCACAACAACAAAGTATAGAAATTCCCAAGTTGAAAACTCTGAAAGAACACATTTTTGAAAAGAGCTCTGATACCAACTCCTGTAATACCCCCGGGCCAGTAGTGCTACAGTGCCATAATCCTGAAGGATTATAAGACGGGTGAAAGAAAAGAAAATACAAAACATAACCCAAATATATAATATATATATCAAAAGCAACACAGCGGAAATTCCTGCATGGAGTTTGAAACCACAAACAAACTTAACATTCAGAAAATACAACAATTTACAAACCAAACCATCAGAAACCAATACAACCATATCAAAAATCCAAAACCAAAAGTAGAGCCTTCGACTTCAAAACCGACGGTGATTAGGATCCTCCTTGTTGACGCTGAACCTGCAAAGCCTGATTGACTGGGGGACCCGATACCCCAGCCAACCGCGGCACGTAAACCGAAGTTGGTCAGTCTCGCGAAAGACTGGCAAGACTAGCCAAGCCAAAACAGTTTCAAACAATACACAATCATTTCAATACTCAACCAATTACAATCACATAATATATATAACAGTCACACAATAATCGACCCATTCCCACCAAATAACTCAACTCAACAAAAGCAAATAACTCCAATCCATTCCAACCCATCACCGGTGAGACACTCATCACCTAAAACCAACTATCCGGATAGGGACGGTCTCTTACCATCCAACCCCTGGTCCATAACAACATAGGCTACTCCCTACGAGGTTTGGTGAGACGATCATCACCTGACCCTCCAACTATGATTCAACATATTTGGCCCTTAACAACGTAGGTGATTCCCTACGAGGTTTGGTGAGACGATCATCACTTGACCCTTCGACCCCTAATCAACGACAATTCAACCACCACACTGACACTCAACAAACACAAACGACAATCAATGTCACACAATCACACACAATCACACATCATCACACATTATCACACATCACAACCAAGCAATTATATAGTCAAACAAACCAATTTAAAATAGCTCAAGCAACGATAAAATTAATTAGGAAATCAACTAGGCATAAATCAATTATAAAAATATATAAAGTTAGCAAGGATCCCCTTGCCTCAAGTCGAACCACAACGACTTCAGAAACTCGAATCCAACTCGATCGGTCATGCGAAATCAATCCGAGCAAAACCCTGGCGTTAAATCATACCAAACCACAACTAGAAAAAACCCCCAAATCAAACCCTAAATCATACCTTCAAAACAAATTCAGCCAACCACCCAAAAATTTAGCAACCCATCAAACAAATTCAGCAAACCACACCTTTCTTCAACTGTCCACGTAGAACCACAACATCAATTCGATCTCACTCAACATCAATTCGAAATAACACACAAAAATTCAGCCAAACCGAATTAACCCTTAACCCGAGCTTACCTTGTTGATGGCCTGAATTTCCTGCCGAGAAGAGCCCCTCGTCGCTGGAGACGACAGCAGCAACACCGGACAGCAGCAGCCCGAACAGCAGAGCAACGACAGCACGCAGGACAACAGCAACCACGAACCAGCACGACTGCAGGGGAGGAGGAGGAGCAGCGCGGTCCAGTCGGCTCGCCGGAGAAGACAACTCGGCTGGCACCGTAGAGGGAGCGAATTCGCCGGAGAAGGAGAAGGGAGTTGGCTGTTCAGCGGGAGTGTTCACACGAGGAAGAGGGCAACCGACCAAAATTAGGGATTAAATCCCTCAATTCCCATTTTCTCCTATTATAAGTAAAACCTTAATTAATTTACCAAATTGCCATTATCAACTTATTTAGGGTATTTCAATGGTGTGATGTGAATTTAGATATTGGGAGTCCTTGGCATTCTCTGTGTTTAGTTGTCCTTGTATCTGGCCTTCTTAATATGACAGGTTATCATTTGCCAGCAATACAGTTGGTTTGTGGCTTTGTTTATCATATTGATTTTTATTACTCTGTGATGTATTTTTATGAAACCTTGAACATATACTGAACATGTCTTAATCATTCGAGGCATCACCCTGTAAATTTTTCTGATGAACTTCAGCCTAAAAGTCTTGCCCACTATAATCTGAACCATAAGGAAATGGACATCTGGACTACAACAGGATCATACACCAATCACAACGAACTCATAACCAAGATTTTTGAGGGAAAATGGAATAAGGAAAACAATAATTTTTTGAACAATCACCCCCTAAACAATCATTTCTGGAGTTTTAACTCCAAGAACAAATTGATTGGACCTTATAAGTCTATTCTGATGTTGTTTATTTTGATTTTATGATCAATCTTCTTTTTTAGGTATGAATGTTACCAGCTTGAATCATGTACTATGACAGAAGGACAACTTGTATCAACGATGATTGTGTTTGGCGTTGATTTCTAAAGGCAAACTACTTGTATTCACCTACCTTAGTTTTTTGGTATACTTACTGGAGATGTAAATCTACAAGTAATGTAAGCTCTCTTGAACACATGAAAATATATATATAACAAAGGCCAACAAACAACTTGAGTTATATCTCCACAAATTATTAGTGTTTACCACGTATTGTAAAATTCTATGTAAAACCTACATTTTCTGGCTTCTATTTAAAGCCAGCTATAACAATTTACAAGGGATACAATCCATGAACCAGTACATCAAACAAAAAACCCATGTTCCATATACTTGTTATATGTCTCAAAATAATACATCTAGATGCAAGTCCCTAACTGTCTATGGATATAGGGCAATGATATATTTGGTTTTTTATGAAGATCGCAACTTGGAACTGTCGAGGGATTGGAAAAAAATCATATCGTCGGATATTGAATCATTCTACAAGATAGAATGGATTCAACTATTCCCATTATTTGAAACAAGAACGAACAAAGAGCCTAGTATTGACAAACTATGGAAAAAACAGGTTTTGACCAATTCTATTGCATCCCGGCCACTGGGTTCTCAGGTGGTATTTGTGGCATGTGGAAAACATACCAACTTACCAATGAAATTCTTGAAATAGAAAAAATTGAACCAAGATTTGTCAGTCTTAAATACACAAATCTAAGCACAAATATCAAACTCCTGCTTATTGTAACACCCCCAATTTCCTCTTGAAAGTATTACTGCCAGTGACCTCGGATTCCACATCCCGAAGTCACCCCAGGCTTTTCCAGTTGATATAAACCATCAAACCACAGTTATAATACCAAATATCATAACTTTTATTAAAACCAAAGTCTTGGAATTACAACATAATTCAAAATACATCAAAATACATAATCAGAATTATTACAGCGGAAATCTTAAAACAAAATCATAGTTAACACAACGGAAGTCTTTTAAATATCAATAAGAGGGTCTTGATCGTGAAGATCACCCGCCAAGGATTTCAAAATAACTTGTCAAAACACCGTTCATCTTCATATTCGTTCTAGCCTTCTCGGATCCGTGATTTATCTGATGTGCCGAATCGAACGGATGACACCAGCCAACCATGCAGAGAACAATTGCGGTTGGTTAGTCTAATGAAAGACTATGCAAGGGTACAAAGCAGAGTGGTTCGAAGTAGTCGTATTAGGTTAGACTCATCGCTTCTCGAATAATAACCGATCACGATAGTCAACCACCATACTCCTACTAGAATATATGAAAAGGCATGATCAAGAGATGATTCTGGAAGACCGAGTCTTACATCAATCAATCCCAAAAGAAGACTCCAATGAATTAAGTCTTATCAGAAATATGACAAATGTTGGGAAACATTAATAATATCATACAAGCGTTCAAAAACGACTTGATGTTTCGGCTCACGACCAACCTCACCGCCCAAGGCGAATCCAGATTGGAAAGAGAACTTTACTCTGATCAAAGTCAAGACGAGCTTTCCTAGCTGCACTACTCGCCGGAGGGTATATTAATTATGTGCGACAACGGCACTTATCTCATTTAATTCCAAAACACGCATCACGTTATAAGCTTTTATAATATCTCCTTACAAGAGATAACCACTCCTCACGAGAGATGTAGAAAGGATGAACCTCACGTGATGACATCTCCTCTCAAGAGATGCAGAAGGGATGAACCCTAAGAAGTGACATCTCCTCTCAAGAGATGCAGAAGGGATGAACCCTAAGAGATGACATCTCCTCTCAAGAGATGCAGAAGGGATGAATCCTGAGAGATGACATCTCCTCTCAAGAGATGCAGAAGGGATGAACCCCAAGATTGGCACCAGAGAAGAATGGTAGGAACAGAATCCTAACCACTACTTTATAAAGAAATGACTAGCACTCGTAACGAGATACACAGTAGCGTTCCTACCAATACTCGTGCTAACTAAATAGTTCAACACAGTAATAATTCACATCAAAGCCACCAGGGCCAACTACAGATAAAATAGCGTTGTTCTAACAAATATACAATCTATCATAATATATGTATTTAATCATATATATATAATAGCGTTGTTCTAGCAGATATACAACCTATTATAATATCTTATTTTAATCATATTATTTAACAAAACTGTTCCTAACATAAACAGTACGTCATTCCAAATTAATTAACAACTAAACAATTGATAATTAATGGAAGTATGGAATGATGAGCAAGAGCGAACCACCACTTGCCTTAGATTTGACGAGAGCTTTACAAGCTTAAGAACGAAGGTTTCCGAGTCTGAAACTGGGAAAGATCCTGGATAATAAATCCCTATGGAATGACCCATAATGAGACCCTAAGTTAGATTCAATATCCACATATATGAATCTAAAAGAATACAAAAGGAATCGAAGGAACCAAGCCTCGCCCGAAGCCAAACACCCAAGAACACACAACCCGGGTAAGCTCGCCGCGGGAGCGGTTGGGCTCGTGCCGCAGGGTGCGGTGAAGGCAGCAGGCGAGAGCTTTCGACAACTTTAATGGCGAAACTCACTTGGTTTGGTTCGTTGGCTTCCGATTCGATTGTGGCTCCACTTCTAACCTTCTTAGGATTTAGAATACCACCTAGGAACACCTTTCTAAACGCTCAAAGGGGTTCGATCACCTCTCAAACAAAGCTCAAAAACTTGGGCTTTAATGGAGATTTTCTGAGGAGGAAGATGGAGTTGCAGCTGATGTTAGGGCCTTCTCCTCCACGATTCTCCTCTTTTTATAGCTCAAGCAAGGAGCTCACGAGCTGGAGACAACTACCATGAGGTTTCCCGACTAGTAGGCGTAGCCCCAACGACTCACGAAGCCTACCTTCTGCAGCTAGCCAAGTTGCACTGCAACTTGTCGAGTGACAGCGGCTCACCGCGGGGTGCGGTGGCGTGGCCGTGGGGTACGGTGGCCAACTCTGTTACCGCCTCCAAATTTGGCCTTCGCCGCGGGTGCGGCAACTTGACCGCGGGGTGCGGTCAAGGCCATTTTTGCCCCCTTTCGACCGTTTTGTCCTTTTTACCAAGTGGTTAAATATTTTTAACCACGGGTTAAATATATTCGTACACGAATGACCTTTTAACCCAAAAATACATTAACTGTATTTTATATTGCTCAGAAAAATATTACGGAGACCAAACATCTTATAAAATGTCCGTACTTCTCTGAATTTAATCTGACTTGTAATATGGGTATTAGAAAATTCGAAAATTCTCCTTACAAAAATGAGGGATATTACACTTATTCTCACATATGTACCTCCAAATGAATCTGCTAAAAATGAATTTTGGCAAGATTTGATCTCCTCCATCAACAATAGTGCCTATCCTTGTATTATTATGGGTGATCTGAATGAGATTCAAGACCCCGCTGAGAAACTTGGTGGTTCTCTACCACAAATGACAAAATTTACAAGATTAAGAAACTTTAAAGATGAATGTGAATTATTGGATATACCAATACAAGAGAATTCTTTCACTTGGAGAAAAAAATAAAACTGAAATTGACAACATATATGAAAAACTGGACAAGGTCCTAATTCATCACCAAATTTTACAATGGTATCCACATATTTATATCAAACATTATGCCTTTACTAGCTCTGATCACTGCCCCATATCAATTGACCTGACATCTACTACCCCTTTAAGAGTCAACCCTTTAAACTTGAATTTTTTTGAATGACTAGAAATGACTTCAGAAATGTAGTGAAACAAGCATGGAGAACAAATTATCATGGTTCTAGAATGTATAATCTAGTAACCAAGACAAAATTATTCAAAAAACATGCTAAGATATGGAATAAAAGCACAATTGGAAATGTGTTTACTCAACTCCAAACTATAGAACAACAACTTTCTGATATTCAAATTGCTATTTGTACAAACTCTAGTAATGATTTAATCCAGAAACAAAACAGACTCATTAATAAAAAAAGAAAAACTTCTTTGTTTCCAAAAGATCTATTGGAATCAAAGAGCTAAAGTTAAACACATAAAATACACTGATACTAATGCTAGTTATTTTCACAAAATAGCTAGTGGGAGACGTAATAGGAAAATTATCAAACAAATCAAAACCCAAGAAGGCACTAGCATTATTGGAGAAGAGAATATCAGAAATGAAATCAGAAATGATTTCATAAAAATATTTTAAAGTGAGGAAAATTTCAGGAAGAAACAATATTTTCTGATTAAGATATCTATTGTTACCTGTAGAAATTTTCTTTACCTTGAGACTTCCACTACAAGTACAAGGAGTAATAGCCGGTATTGTGTACTACTCGGTGTCCTATGTAATGCTTATCTATAGCTAGTTCTAGAATGCTCTGATACCATGCTGAATATTTGGAGAATATGAAATTGCTCGAAATGTATTCAATGTTCTGAGGTTACATTATATAGAAGAATGCAGTGGCTAGCATAGTGCCACATCTCCTATTCTTAGAGCATTCTAGAACTAGCTATAGATAACTAGTACACAATACCGGCTATTAAGGAGCCTAAAAATTCTGAATTTCATCCTCCTCTTGACAAATCCAGCACTCGGCTGTCTTAATCAACGGCCCCCAATCCCTTCATTCTCTGGCTCTTAATCAACGGCCCCCAATCCCTTCATTCTCTGGATTACTGAGGGACAACCTTGATTTAATCCATTCTAAAATTTCTGCTGAGGATAATGTAGAATTGACAAAGAATGTGTCCAATGAAGAAATTAAGAAGGCTGTTTTTGACATTGGCTCGGATAAATCACCGGGTCCCGATGGTATGACAACATAATTCTATAAAAAATATTGGGATATTGTAGGTCCATCTGTGATACAAGCAGTTAAAGGTTTTTCCCTCTCAGGGAAATTACTTAAACAAATCAATCATACATTTATCTCCCTAATTCCAAAATGTGATAACTCCAACTCAACTAATCACTATAGATCTATTAGTCTATGTTCTACAATCTATAAAATTATATCAAAAATCTTAACCACCAGACTTAAAAATACTATGGAAAAATTAATTCATCCCTTACAGAGTGCATTTGTTGCAAATAGACCTATCCAAGATAATATCTTAATAGCTCATGAAAATTTTCACTCTTTCAAATCAAAACAAGGAGCGGAAGGATTCATTGCCCTAAAATTAGACATGGAAAAAGCGTATGATAGAATTGAGTGGAACTTCATTATTAAAATAATGGAGAAGTTTGGTTTCCATGAACGATTCATCAATTGGATAAAAAAATGTATTACGATTGTATCCTTCTCGGTGTTGGTAAACAATGGACCTACAAAAATCTTTAAACCAACTAGAGGACTTCGTCAGGGAGATCCCCTTTCACCTTTTTTTATTCATTTTAGGATCAGAAATCCTAGCTCAAAAACTACAAACAACATCTGAAAGAATACGAAACCCCCTAGGTTTCCAAAACTCTAGATAAGGAATGCGAATTCCTTTCTTAGCATTCATGGACGACATTATGATATTTTCAAGAGAAAAATAGGAAAACTGCAAAGAAATTAAGGATATGGTAGATGAGTACTGCAAAATATCTGGACAAAAGTAAAATTCCATAAATCTGCTTTTTCAAGTCACAAAAAAAGTGACCAATACAAAAAAAATGGCAATTCAAGGTATTCTCACAATCACTAATAAGATTTCTCTTGAGAAATACCTAGGATGCCCTATCATTAATGGTAGAGTCAATTTTAACACCTTTGCTGATCTTTTAATTAGCAAACAACAGCAACTTACCAAATGAAAGGAAAATTCTTTTTACCAAGCAGGAAGAACAACCTTAATAAAAGAAAACCTTGCTTCAAGACCAAATTACCTTATGCAAAGCTTTATGTTGCCTACACATACCCATAATGAACTAGATAAATTAAATAGAACCTTATTCTGGAATATAGATAATTCTTATAAGCCTCTTATAGGCTGGGAAAAAATCTGTAAACCAGCACAACAAAGAGGACTTGGGTTGACAAAATCAAAGGATATGAACAAAGCATTACAATTTAAACTTTTATGGAAAATCCTTGCTAATCAGAATAATTTTTGGGTTAAAATTGTCAACGAAAAATATATGAAAACACAACATATTTTACAATATGAGAAACAACGCAATTGTTCTTGGCAATGATCCAAAATGATTGAATTTTGGACGAATTCAAATCTGGACTAATTTGGCAAGTTGGAGATGGTAGAACTATCAAATTTTGGTCGGATAAATGGTTCTCTAAAACCCCATTATGTGACATTATCGATGCACAATCAATTCTGAACAAAGACGATATGGTTGTAGATTTCATTTTACCAAACAAAACATGGAATAAGGATTTGATTGAACAAAGTCTACCCCAAGACTTAGCTAAACAAATTACATCCATACCAATACCTTTAAACATGATCCATGATAGAATGTACTTGGAAGCCAGTAAAAATGGATGTTTCTCCACAAAATCTGATATGGATATGATCAATAGAAATAAATGATACTCTACTTATGACTCTTCATGGATATGAAAGCTGGACACTTATCCCAAAGTTAAAAAATTTATGTGGAAAATTGTGAAAAATGGACTCCTTACCAAAGCAAGATTAGCTGAAAAAGGTGTTGCAATCCCTCAGGGTTGCATCCGGTGTAATGCACAAACGGAGGATTCTAATCATCTCCTATTCTAATGCAACCATACCCTGAAGACAATAGAGAAAATAAATCTACTTACATATGGAATCCTTAGATCTCTAAATGTAAGAAATAAAAAACATATGAAATTATTGATGAGATTCGACAAAAAACCGACATATTGCAATTTTTAGAATTAGTGGTCTCATGGTGGAGAATCTGGTTTTATAGAAACCAATAAAGCTTTGGAAGAACAAACATTGATATACAGACTTGATAAAGGATGTACCAATTCATATTCAAAAACAAATCCATATTTGGAAACAAACAAAATACTGGAACCCAGATTGCCTGGTTGACGAAAAACCAAAATAAAAAACCATAATAACCTTCGACGACCTAAAAAGAAATGGAAAAAAACACCAGAAATTATAATTAAAATTAACACTCATGGATCCACCAAAACCAATGGGGATTCTAGTTTTGGTTATATCTTCAGAGACAGTACTAGTAAGCCAATTTTCCTATTTGGTGACAAATGTGGAAAGTCAAACCCTTTAAGAACAGAAACTTTAGCAGTTAGAAGTGCTCTAGTTAAAGCCTATGAATTATGCATTACGAACATTCATCTTGAATGTGACAACTTTACTATTGTAAACGTCATAAATAAAATCTGGCACAGTCCTTGGGATATTAAAATTTTAATTTCTGATATCCTTTGTGTTTTATAACTGTTTTCTTCAGTGCAGTATGTCATATCTTTCGAGAAACAAACACGGTGGCCGACTGCATTGCAAAGTTGGGCCAGCGGAGTTCCTTGGAAGATATTCATGCTAACTTAGAGCTTTTAGTTCTCATCCGCAAGGATGCTATAGACTGTGAAACTGTTTTTTCTTGTGGTTTCCAGTCTAATTTTTACCTTATCAAAAAAATTGAAATTACCATATTACCCTTCTAACTTAAGTGGGATATTACAATACTACCCCCTTAAAAATAGTTTCGACCCCGAAACCGAAACTAGCGCTAACAAGGTAGGGAACAATCACTCATGTCCCAATACGTTACACCGTCATTTATGAGTCTAGTCAGTCCTTATCAACACGTGACCTTTACCATTTTGGAACTCAAGGATTCTCGTATGAACACATAACGCAAAATAGTAACGAGTTTAGTAATTTCCAAAACAAGGAAATACTTCTTTATTATTCGAAACATTGAATTATAAAAACTGAAGGAATGTCAAATGGACAAATTTAAACAACTACGGAGAATATAGACACACAAGTCATCTCTGATTATATAAGAAAGGCTTAAATAAACATAACCACTCGTTCATGGTGTCATGCTCGTCTGACTGGCGCATCACAAAGAGTCATTGCTCCTGACTCGAAGATTCAATAGGCGCCTTGCCTTTATTTCGAGTAGTAGATTGACCAGAAGCGGGCATTTACTTCATTTGGTTCTGCCTACTGCCAGCACTTGATGCATGGCATGGTTGTGCCAACCCTTGGCCTTTCCGCTGACAGTAAGTTTGCATGTGGCCTTCTTTCCCACAGTTATGGCATACCCGCTTCTCTTTCTGGCAATTAAAATTCTTATGTCCGGCTTCACCACAGTTGTGGCATTGAATTGCACCGCTACTCCAACCTGAGCCTTTGGTGGAGTCAAACTGAGTTGTCTCGGTCTTAGAATGACCAGACTTCTCAAACTTGGTAGGCAATGTCGGCCGCTTAAATGTATTAAACTTTCGGTTCTGTTTCCCGCCTTTAGCCTTATTCTTCTCCTCCCGCTTCTGGGTGGATTCTTCCAGCATAACCTCTATCATATAGGTCGCATCCACATACTGCTCCAGAGTAGAGCAACTGTGATGCACCATTAAGGGTTTTATCTCTGGACTCATCCATCCATGGAAGTAACATATCTTTTGTTCTTCATAATGCACTTCAGAACCAACATAATGTAGCAGATTATTGAACTTTGCCGCCAACTCAGTCACCTTCAATCCCTCGATCTCTGGGTATAAGAATTTTTTCAGCTTCTCTTCTCTCATAGCACAGGAGAAGAATCGATCAGTGAGCTTGACCTTGAACATTACCCAATTCAGATTTGGGTGGTCATCCAATCCAGTTCCTTCCCACCACTCATTTGCTTCGTCTTTCAAATGCAACAAAGCTATGTGCACCTGTTCAACCTCGGTGCAGACAACGTTCCGAAACAGTCGCTCTATATGGGAGAACCAATAGGCAACCTTGATTGCTTCCCTAGTTCAATCATAGCTATCCGGGTGCATTGAATTAATCATCTTTAATGCTCGGTTATAATTCCCTTCGTTTCTCTCGGGAATCACTGGAGGTGTAGGATCTTCATGTCCCCCAATATCAGCTGCAACTTGAGGAACGAGAGCCGCTTGAGCTTGAGGTATTCCCTAGGTTGTCATTATCTCGACAACATGCCTTACTATCTGCCCTATGACTGTAGCGTCTAACACGATTGGGGCAGGAGGTGGATTAAGTGGAACTTCCCCCGCAACTTGAGGGTCCACCTGTCCTTGATGAACATCTTCATGTAGGGGCGGGTTATTGTTGTGCGAGCTAGATCCTGCGTCATCCCCTTGCTGAGCAGCACTCCTCGGCTGAATTCGGGAACCATTGCTAGGACCTTCATCAATCGCTTGGTTGGTGGATCGGGTGTTCACCATCTGTTAATGAACCATAACGTTAATTTAAAATTTTCAAATGATACTTAAATCAACTATGTTATGATACGAATTTTATGGGACCAAACTAATAATTCATATTAGATTGACTGAACCCACCACCATTATTCTTAAAACAATCTTATCCTCTTACTTGAGAATAACGCAAATAGGAGAAATGTCAACCTTTGAATGACATAAATCCTATACATGGAGAATATCCTTATGAATGTACTTAAGGAATACGTAATTGAATAGAAGGTTGCAATAATTTGAAAACCACTTATTAAATATTTTAAATCACACTTTAAGTTAACTCCTCATACCATTATCGTTTTATAATACAAACTATTTATAAAGAGGATTCCTTAATAAGTAAAGCACAAACATTATCCTTTTTAAATCCTCAACCACTTTCGAACTACACTTTGAACTCATTAAATGAATTTAGAACTACTCGTTAAAAAACTATTATTATATAAACCAAAATATTATAAGTTTCTTTATAATTAGAAACACAAATCTTATCACTTATTTATGTACCTTTATCAAATCCCAAAAATCTACACTTTTAAAATTATAGAAGATAGTTTACTTTCAACCCTCTATACTACCATTGTTATAAAATAACTATAAAAATTAACATTAGTGTTTTAATAACTAGACCTTTACTTATAAAATTTCCTAAACTTTAAGCCTTTTTAAACCTTAAATTTTATACTGACAATTTATATTCCCGAAATTCCTTTATAAAATAATTTTGAAAATTCTCAAACCTAACAATAAGCCAAGAATATTAAAACCATTGCTCTGATACCACATTTGTAACACCCCCTACTTACGTCGATAGTGTCCCATGCCAGTGACCTTAGACTGTAAAGTCCAAAGCCACCCTAGGCTTTAATTGGATTAATTATGCTTAACTAAATAATTAGACACAAAATAATTACAGAGTAAATAATGGAAGACTTTTGAAACAAATACTTAACCTTTATTAAAATCTTTCCTCGTAAATTGAGAAGATAAGTTTTACAACTCGAAATTTACAATACAGGGGAAGATTTTTAAATAAACCCTAAATACATGACTAACTAGTCTAAGTATTACTTTTATTTAGGAAGATTAAACTAATACTATACAACTTTAAAAATAATATTACATTTAATCTTCAGCTACAAGCCTTCGTCTTCGATTTTTGCCAACTTTTCAAGTTATGGCAAAAATGCACTCATTTCACTTTTCAAAAATTCTAAAAATTACCCAAAGTTTTTTAAAACTTATCCTAAATTTATTACTTTTAAACCCAAATTTATGAAGGATGAAATTTTAGATTAAGTTAATTCTAAGATTTAAATTACATTTTAACTTATTTTAACCTTGTCATACTTAACATTTTTTCTCCTTAATTTAATACTTTATGTTAACTTGATAATTTATTTAAATTAATATTAACATAATTTTAATGTTTCATGACTTAAAAAGGTAACCTACTTAGGTTAAGTATTATTTTATCCTCTTATGGATAACCATAATAACTAGTGTAGTAGTAACCGTGCCTTGCACGTGATTTGTTTATTTTTCTTATTTTAAGAAAATAGGATATAAAAGTTATATATTTAATTGATATAGAAATATGTAGGTAGTGACTGTTATAAAAATATATGAATGTCAAGATAAAAAAGGACTAATTGAATACCAAATATTGAAGAGATTAACAAAAGACATTATTGAAAGAGAGGCGAAACTCTCCATAACTTTATTAATAGTAAAACTTGGCTAAGTAGTTTCAAAACGAGGATAGTCACATCCCTAACATCAATACTACTAAAACGATAAAGCATAATCGAAATGCTCATCTAATACATGAAAATGAAACCCTAAACATAAAATCTTGTAAGATGTTCAAAATTGCTATAAATTATGAAAAACTTCCTTGTATACTACATTGGTTGTAGTATTAGATCTTTTTTTGTTTTTGTCGCATATCAAAATCTTCAAACCTTTCTTGCTAGTAACTCTTGATGATGCAATATAAAACTGACCATGAGTGAAAACATGGCGTGGAAGATACAAACCGACATTTGTAAGAGATTGGCCCTAGCTATTGTTTATTGTCATAGGAAAACAGACACTCAAGGAAAAATGATGCGTTCCTGCTTGGGACGAAAGGATCTCGATCTTGTAATGGGAGTCGCGCGGCCTTGGGTGAATGGAATGAGGGTGGAACGCGGCGTTCTGGATGAAGAACGCGTTGAAATGGAGAGTGGCAGCGGATGATATGGGACTCGAAAGAGATCGAGTTAGACGTAGCGTCGTCAGTGGGTGGATAGAGTTCGAATGAATCGAACAAGGCAGTAGCGTCTGCAGCGGAGGATATACTCGAAGTGACGAGTTGGGTGCCGTAGCATCGGCGTGAAGATATTCTCGATGAGGTCGAGATGGGTTGCCATAGCGTCGACGCAGAGGAAGGAGATGAGAAGCAGAGTGTTTGTGACGTCCTATTCAAAGGGAGGAGGCAAAATGGCTCTCAGACTCAAGCTTTTAACTAAATTGAACGTGCCATTTACAATGGGCAAGGTTCCCTATTTATACAAGGCTAACCAGGGTCTTAATGACCCAAATCTATGAAATAAATGCTATAAGAATAAAAGATTACATTGAATACAAAGGATCACGATCTAATTCAAATTGGATCTCGCACTAAATGCTGAATATCTTGCAATTAATGCCCATCAATGCTAAAGATCTCAGTCGATTCAAATAGAACGCGTTTGCCAGATTGTTGAGTGGATCTTCTGGTAGAACGCGTTGTTGATGATGACGAGCGTCTCGACTGAAGAACGCGAAGAACGCGTTCAAAGGAGATGACCAAGTTTCTGATGAAGAACGCGATCTCATGCTTGGATGAAGGAAGTTGGATGAGATCGCGATCTCTGAGCCAAAAGATAGAAGTATCTTGTTGATTGCGTGCTCTGAGCTCGATGCGAGTCTGTCATGGAAGAACGCGGTCTTCCTAGAGGGCAGGGTCGCATCACCCTCCCCCACTTGGCTGTGAAGCGTCCCCGCTTCACCTTTGTTGAACAACAGCTCCTCGTACTTGTGCAAAGATGGAATCTGGAAGGCCACCTGCACGCTATGTCTTCTGGACAGCTCAATATGGTTAGCCAAATATGTCATGGCATGCACTTCGCGGAATTGTTGCTCTCCGCGTGGAGTCAAAGGGTGTTGCTGGTGTGATGCGCTTTCCTCTATGTGTAAGTACGCCCATGCTAGATCGCCAGTATCGAACACGAAGCGAGGACATCCGTGTTGGGGCAGATAGGTGCCAGGCACCCGTTTGAGTGGCTGTGTAAGACTACACATGGGTGGCCCAGTGGTTGGAGGCGCCTCTGGTGGCAAAGGCTCAGTGATGTAGACGCGCTGCACTTTGGGAATTGGCACTGTGCTTGCATTGTATGTGCCAGCGGTGCTAGCCTTATGCGCGTCATCTTTGTAGGCGTCATCCTGCCTTGGAAAAGAACGCGTTGGAATTCTACTGTATTTGCTTGTCTTGGAAGCACATCTAGTTTTTGAACTGCATCGCGTTGATTTTGACGCGGTTGTTCCGGTAGGCACAATGTGTGCTTGAGCAAACTCAACCTGTTCTTCTAAGCTCTCAGAGAAAGGCAGAGATGAGAATGTCACGCTCTCCCTGTGGTAGGTAAACACAACGGTGTTTAGATACCAATCAGGAAGAACACGACGATCAGACAACCATGGACGCCCAAGTAAGAGAGGGATGGCGTCCATGCCAATCATATCATAGAAAAGTGTCGCATGAATATGACCAAAGGACAAGGTAAAGAGACTTTGTCGTTGGACAGTGTTACCTGAGTTGGAAGATAGCCTTGGTAGATCACATTTCCGTGGATCAGGTGGTTTGGGTAGGACGCGTTTGATGGCCTCCTTTAAGGACGCAGCGTCGAGGCCTTGAATTGCCTTTGGCTTTGTGTGCGTTGGCACACTCTCGTTGACCGTCGCCTTGTTGTCACCATGACCCTGCAACGTAGTGCTCGCTAGCACTGTACTATCTGTGGTTGGACAACGCGTGGCATCCTTCAGCGCGCTGAACTGTGAAGCGATGTGGTGTTCTGACGGAGGACGCGTTCTATGGTCGCCTGGGCTTGGCTTTGTGAATGTCATGCCAGATTTAAGGTGGCACGGTGCTATGAACCCGACCTTGTCTGAAGACCAAGCCTTGTGGTAAAGATGCTCCACATGTGTCTGCAATCTTTCACGGAAATAGGGTAATAACACAATCACATGCTTCACGTGGTAGGTAAACACAATTGTGTTTAGATACACTGCGTGAAGTACGTGACTTGATGGCAAAGGACGCCCAAGCAAGATGGTGATTTCGCCCAATGTCATCTCATGAATAGAAGTGTAATCCGTGGAAGACTGAAAGGAAAAAAGAAAGAGACATTGTCGCGAGACAATGTTACCTATGGAAGCTATCCTTTGGAGTCCGTTGGGCTGTGGAGGAGGCCTTGTCTTAAGGATAATATAGTTGACTGCCTTCTCAGGGAAGATGTTGCAACAGCGCCCTCCATTCTGTAAGAAACTCAGCGACGCGGTCTGAGACATGCAACGCATGACACAGCTATGCACGCGTTGATCGATGAACTTGTCGTCCTTGTCGTTGAGAATGTGCCTTGTGCTAAGGCTCAATGTTGTGCCAACATGGAGCGCGGCGGCGTCACAGTTGTCTGCTTCATAGGCTACAAGTTCCTGCAGATGAGTCAGATCGAGGAGCGCCTGTTGATTGAAGGCGTCCTCATAAGGCTGATGAAGCTCCTTTTGATGACAATGTTCCTGCAACACGGTGTTTGCAGGCTTGTTGCAACGCGTGATAACAGTGTTCGCGCTGTTTGCTGAGCCTAATTGGTGCCTCAAGGAAGAGGCTCCGGGATCGAAGGTGTGTCCTTCTAGTTTTAACGCGTTCTTGTACGCGTTGATTTCCTTTGCTATAGTATGCGTGACCTGATCCTGGGAATCCTTACAAATTGGCAAAGGTAAGAAGGCCACGTGCTTCTCGTGGTATGTAAACAGAGAAGTGTTTATATATGTGCCGAGAAGAACGCGAGAAATGGGTGGCCATCGACGACCAAAGAATGGATTGGTGGCGTCCATTGCAACCAAACTACTCAAAAAGTTTGTATTGTATTGACCAAAAGGAAAGGGAATAGTGCACTATGGTGACACAGTGTTACCTGAGATGGGGGATATCTCCTGTTGGTCACATGGGTGGTGGTGAAGTCGTGTTGGCTGCTTGATAGGTATGATCATTGTGCCAATTTGGACCTCAAAGTAGCTGCCATCATAGATCGCGGTAGCCTCAGATGTCTCTGCATCCTTAGTAGCATCAGGGGAAGCTTCTATAAGTGTCGATAGCGGAGTCTCCTCCGTTTTAGACACATCTTCCATGCCAACAGTGTAGAAGGGGTCGTGTTCTTTCTCTTGACAATCCATGTGGGAAAGATCGCGATCACCAGCGTTGATGAATTTATCGTCATCTGTGGGAGCTGATCCCTGGTATGTGATCTCTGGCGCGATCGTTGGATAGGCCGATGAAGTGATCATCGCGACCTGGTCTTGAGACACTGTAGAAGTAAGCGTCGCGATGGTGGCGTCTTGGGCCTGGTCTTTCTCTGTGAACCCGGACACTCGAACACAAACTTTAGTAACAAGGAATGGACTAAGGTTAGAAACATACCCTTGTTGGCTGTGAAGTTGCTCAGATGAGTGCGTGCTTTGGTTGAGCTGGTGGTGCTCCTCATCTTTTCCATGAACAACCCCATTTCTGGGCGCGTCTACATCAAAGGTAGCACCTTGGAATCCGACCACTGACTTACGCGGGGTATCCTCCTTGGAAGATTCATTGCTCACGTCCATAGTGGAGAAGTGGATATGCTTTTGTTGAGGCGAATCCCTCTGTTGATCTTATCCTCCAGACTGGGATGTGGCCTGTGGCGCGGTCGCGAGAGAAGCCATTGTTGGCGGCATCGCAAGCGGAGCGTCATTGCCTTGGTTGTACGTATTGGCTCCTGAAGCTAGGACACGCACATCAGAAATAATGGAAGGACAAGCGGGAGGATCATACCTTACCTGGCACGGTGGAGGTTTAGTGAGCGCGATTTGTGCATCGCGTTCCCTTGCTCGTTGTCTTGCTTCGCAAGCTGCAATTTCTTGTTGAAGAGCTATGATCAACTGTTGTTTGTCGGTCAACTCAACGAATGGGTCCTTTTCTGGGATATGGGGAGTTGGATGATCATGTTCCTCATGTGGTTGATATGGAGGTTGTGCAGGGACAACATTTGTCACATTCTGTGGTGCGACCTCGTAGAGACGTGTCTCTTCAACGCGTTGATCGCATCGCCTTTCGCGCGCAAGACGTGATTCGCTGCGAGCAAGTTGTGGTTTGCTGCGAGCAAAACAATCCCTTGGCACGTAGGCGTCATCTCGTCGACGTTGTCGCGGTTGGCTTCTGTACTCCTCTCTGCGAACCTTTGGGTGTCTGACATCGCGGCGCTCGCCGCCAATGCCATGATCGCGATCTCTTCGACCTTGTAAAAGTGGTGGAGGAATCCAATCCGCATTGTGGTCCTGCACATACAGTGGGTTTCGAAAAGATCGGTTAGAAGGGGCAAAATGTGTCATACCTGAGTCTTCATATTCTTCATCGTCGTACTCCTCATAGGTATGGTGGTTGGTTGGCGCCGTGTAGCCATAGCCATAATAGTCATCACGCGAACTGCGCGTACTCTGGTAGGCATGGTTGTCACGAACACTGTACTAGAGTGGGGGTGTGATAGGTGATCTCACGCGATATTCATCGTGTTGTTGACGTCGAAGGGATCGACGCGGAGTAGTATCTTCTTGCGTGTTGTAACGCGATCTGCTGTCTGGTGGCCGGAAGTGTGGTTCCTCGGTGTAGTAATTTGATCGCGTTGTTCTCGCGTTCTCCATACCTAAGACACGATAACCAGACATCCCGCGTAAAAACGAACAAAAAGCAACACAACCAAGAGCAAGCAAGCAACTAGCAAGTAACAAATGATCACGTGGGTTATCGAGTTCTTTTGGCCGTGAGGGCGGCTAACAGGCTAGCAAAACAAGTGTGAAATGCAAGCAAGAAAACCACGTAACCAAAAGAATGAAGTCTTAATTTCTTGCGTAAAGAACGCGTTAAAACAAGACAATAATCCATGCGAGACACTAGACGGTGGGGGGATTAAGAGATGAGCCTAGCCGTTGGTGGGAAAGAGGGTTGCCTTATTTTGGCTTTACCTCTTGTTTCTTTATCTTTTTTTTGAAATCGTCGCGATCTTTTTTGTTGATGCGACTTGAACTCTTTTTTTTTTTGAATTCAAATCGGAGATCTTATAGTTGTTGAAGATCCGATCTGAAATAAATGAAAAGAAAAATAACGGCTAAGTAACTAGTAGAAAGAAATCACGTTTTTGATGTCGTGATAGGAGAAAGAGAGATTTATGTAGATTTTTTTTGGTCAACGCGTTGAATATGTCAAGTATTCACCGTGTTGTTTTTGCAATCAATTAAGAAAATCAAACAGATAATTACGAAAATTTTCAAAACAAGCAAAACACTCAAGTTTGCAGGGGATAGTGATTCGGCCAAGATTGCTCTTGTAGAAACCGGAGGTGGGGTAAAAGAAAAAAAAATTGGTGTTTTTTGAATGATGGCGGTGGCGGAAGCAATTATGGTGGTTGAGAAAAAAAAAATTCGTGAACAAATGAAACTTGGAAGCGACTTACAAGATCAAGGCTCTGATACCAGTTGATGCGTTTCTGCTTGGGACGAAAGGATCTCGATCTTGTAATGGGAGTCGCGCGGCCTTGGGTGAATGGAATGAGGGTGGAATGCGGCGTTCTAGATGAAGAACGCGTTGAAATGGAGAGTGGCAGCGGATGATATGGGACTCGAAAGAGATCGAGTTAGACGTAGCGTCGTCAGCGGGTGGATAGAGTTCGAATGAATCGAACAAGGCAGTAGCGTCTGCAGCAGAGGATATACTCGAAGTGACGAGTTGGGTGCCGTAGCGTCGGCGCGGAGATATTCTCGATGAGGTCAAGATGGGTTGCCGTAGCGTCGGTGCAGAGGAAGGAGATGAGAAGCAGAGTGTTTGTGACGTCCGATTCAAAGGGATGAGGCAAAATGGCTCTCAGACTCAAGCTTTGAACTAAATTGAACGTGCCATTTACAATGGGCAAGGTGCCCTATTTATACAAGGCTAATCAGGGTCTTAATGACCCAAATCTATGAAATAAATGCTAAGATAAGAATAAAAGATTACATTGAATACAAAGGATCACGATCCAATTCAAATTGGATCTCGCACTAAATGCTGAATATCTTGCAATTAATGCCCATCAATGCTGAAGATCTCAGTCGATTCAAATAGAACGCGTTTGCCAGATTGTTGAGTGGATCTTCTGGTAGAACGCGTTGTTGATGATGACGAGCGTCTCGACTGAAGAACGCGAAGAACGCGTTCAAAGGAGATGGCCAAGTTTCTGATGAAGAACGCGATCTCATGCTTGGATGAAGGAAGTTGGATGAGATCGCGATCTCTGAGCCAAAAGATAGAAGTATCTTGTTGATCGCGTGCTCTGAGCTCGATGCGAGTCTGTCATGGAAGAACGCGGTCTTCCTAGAGGGCAGGGTCGCATCAAAAAATGTCTTCGTTGAAACTTGAACGGGTATGCAGTGTCTTATGGTGACATGAGCATGCAAGGAATCAAAATTGTATGTCCAATATTGTTGTTGAAATAATTCTTCTTATATGACATGACTGCCGAGCTGTGTGGTTATCAATCTTGTCCTATTGCATAAACCTGAAGACTGATCAATATTTCGAAGCAACCTAATATGGACTCCAACTTTAAGTTTCAGTACATGATTTGGGACACCATAACATCTAATATTGTTCAAGTAGTCAGACGTATAAACACTTACATCGCTATCAACAATAAAACTGTCTTGCAAAGGCTATCCGAACTGAGATAGACTTTCTCATTATGAGGTAACAAAGATAATATATAGGCATTAACTCTATTTACCTCTTCATATGTTGGTGCAAAAATTGCTCGTTCTTACAAGTATTACAGAGACAACTCGTTGTCCAAAAGAGAGGGATACACAGACTTAACAATTGTTCGAATCAGATCTAAGTCATAATCATTCACCAATAGTTCATCAGGAATTTGTATTTGTGCTTCTCCATCATTATCATCACCTACAGTACCATCTCTTATGCTTAATACCTATTCAAAAAAATATTTTGCTTCTTGGATATCATAATCAGATGTACCTTGTTGAACCCTCATGGTTCTTGTCAAATTAAGAAATTTGCAATATTCCCACAAATAACAGGAATTAGTGGTGACAAAAACAATATCTTGCATGCTTCCTTTTGTGATAACGGCTAGGATTTGCCTAAAGTCTCCACCAAATACTATGATTTTCCCTCCAAAAGGTTATACCGAACTAAGGGGATTTGTAGCCCGTAAAATATCTCTTAAAGTCATGTCTAATGCTTCAAAACAGAATCTATTCATCATCGGAGCTTCATCCCAGATAATAAGTTTGACAGCACAAATCAATTCAGATAGTTCCGTACCTGACCTTAAGTTGTAAAGTTAACAAAACCCTAACTTATGGAGATGATCAAACCATATTAACTACGACCGTTAAGTAGTTTAAAAAATAATATTAATAATGATAAATTACATTTAACAAATACGTTGTGAAGAATAGACCCATATAAAATTTGGTTTACAATTGTGTTAGAGTGGGTTATTTATTTTATAGATTTGTCGTTTTAAGATAAAAATACATTATGAAAGAACATATATATATATCATAATCTAATATAATACATATACAAACAATGCATTTGATAAATACAACATACTATATGCTCTTTAGTTCATAAAAAATGGATTCAACTGACTTTCAATAGACTCTACGAAATACATTAATTATGGAAAGTGGTAAGTAAGCTACTACAACATAAACACTGGATTTATCTTAATCGACTTAGAGCGAATCTCTTCAATAATACTTTATATATTCTTGATAGAAATATACGGTTTCAAGCAATTTGTGAACTTGATCGTAAACTACTACAACATAAACATTGGATTTAACAAAATTGATAAATTTATATTAATATAAAAAATATTGTGTAACTTCAATGTGTTGAAAAATTATAGAGAAGATTTATAATAACAATAAGTGTTTTAAGATGATATGGCAAGATTAGTTGATATATATTTACTTACACCGTCAAATAAGATATATGAAAAATAGAGTTTTCTATGTGTTCAAGATTAGTTAGGAAAATAAATGGTTAAAAATCCCTACGCATACACATTGAGATTCTATAATAAAAACTTATATTATTAATTGTGATTACTTACTATAATCTAAACTTATCTTATTCTATACATGGGAAAATAAATTTTTATTTTTTTTCATATCTTTTTGGATCTTTCGGCAGCTCTTGTAGTTGATAATCCATTTTTTTAAAGTTGGATGGTGTAGTGGATGATGGATAGATGAGTGATGACACGTAGGTAAA
Source organism: Rheum nobile (assembly GCA_027886185.1). Taxonomy (NCBI): domain Eukaryota; kingdom Viridiplantae; phylum Streptophyta; class Magnoliopsida; order Caryophyllales; family Polygonaceae; genus Rheum; species Rheum nobile. The sequence goes on from WOAB01000817.1 coordinate 446,348, forward strand.
TTAAGCGTGGTGACGACACATAGGGTTTTGGTTTAATAGATATATAGTAGATTACACTTCACGCTTTGAACGACTTTAAAAAAAGATTATACATACCAATAATATGTTTCATAAAATATATTGACATGGTCATAAACCATTATACTTATAGCATGTTTTCACCTTTGTTGTGTTCAAAGTTTATTTTTAGCGAGTGTAACTTCCGAATCCTAGTCTTATCTTTCCGGAATGTTAGAATACCTTCATAGAAACATATTTTCATGGTAACTAAATTGAAATATTATCCATTGCATATTTCCAAACGTAGTTGATAATCCATCATTAAACTACTTATTGGTGGTGCTTAGAATTTGACTTCTGCCTTTATTGTTTAGTGTTATTAATTATGGAAATAGAGTAATATATATAACTTATATACTTTTGATTGACATGTTTAGTTTTGGAAATAGAATAATCTTATATATAATTATTATATTGATGTTTAAAAAAAATATTTGAAGATCGTCTTTTGATTGACATGTTTAGATTAGAAAATATGAGAATCTGATATATATTTATTTTATTGATTTTTATAAAAAAATTGAGAAAATACCATGTGGCAAAAAGAATAAGAGGACATCATGTGGTATAAGGAGTAGAGGTGGGCTTAATAGGGGGATGTCATGTGGCATAGATGGGTATTGGTTTAGTACATATATAGTATAATTTTAGTTTGTAATTAAATATATTAAAACAAAGTGAAAAGATGAGAGAATGACACATGACAAATGATGAGGTGACTTGATTAGGGGGTGTCATGTGATTTAGTTAGGTTTTAGTTTAGCGTATATATAGTAGATTATTGATCCGCTCTACTTTGTAGTGCGTAACTAGGAGTTGTTACTGAATATTAGGTACCATTTTGTATGGGTTTAGAAGATATTTTAGGAGAATGAAGTTGTAGAGAAGAAGTGGTGAAAAGGAAGATTTTAGTGGAGTATTGAAGCATTGAGGAGATGAAGGCCAAGAAGCCACTACAGGAGAAGCCCGCGAGGAGTGCCACGATGAGAGAGTGCAGCGGGAGCGCACCAGAGAAATCCGCGGGAGCGGAAATATTTCCGCGGTAGCAGATTGGCGACATAAGCATTTCTGCGGTCGCGGATTTCCTCTCCTGGCGCGGTGCGGAGACGCGATTTTCGTCCGAGAAGCTTTAGCTTATTTTATTTCTTTTTAGTTCGTTTGTTTTATTTTTAGAAGATTGTTATTGTTATCTTTTAGGAAATTAGGTTTTGCAAAATCTTTATATTCTTCCTTTAGAACATCAGTTTTACAAGTTGGGTTCTACCCCAAGTTGGGTTTTACCTTTCTTCCTCTTTTCCTTTTTCTTAGTTTAGTTCTTTGTTTTGTTTTTGGCTAGACAATTGAAGTCTTGGTTTGAATTTGATATTGAGATTATTTCTTGCTCTTTCCTTGAATGTTATGATTCTCTTATGCTTCATCCCATTGAGTTTTATTGATTTCTTTAGCCTGATCACCTAGTTTTATTGGTATTATTCATACTGCAGGATTAGGGTTTTCAGTTCTATTGGTTGATCTAGTTCATCAATTATTGTGATTACTATTATTAATATTAGTTTCCCTAGCCTGGCAAACTAGTTGAGATTGGTATTATCTATAGTGCTAGTTCCCCTAATCTGGTCAACTTGTTGAGATTAATATTATTCATCCCTAATTCAGAGTAGCAACTACGATATTCTAGAATTGGTTGGAATAGTTTATTGTAGAGAGAATTGATTGCATGTCGAGTATTGACTAGTTGTTAAGTATTGCATGAGCCTATCTATTCCTGAGCTTACTGTTGTTGTTAAATTGAATCTTGATTGTTTAATAGTTAGGATTATCAGGATTGGTTGGACTGGTAATTAATTTAGAACAGGGATTAGGACATTCATGAGAATTGAAAACTAGGGATAATCTGTAACACCCCGGGCCAGAGGTGCTACAGTGCCATAGTCCCGAAGGACTATAAGGCGGTTTTAAAAGAAAAGAAATCCAAAACTCTTCCAATTACATAAAAATCATCAACAATAATCCCTGTTCAAGATTGAATCAATACTTAAACCTGTCATCCAGTTTAAATACATCAATTTATATCCAAAACACGGAAGCGAATACAACATTTTCAAATCCGATGCAAAACTAAATCTTTAACTGTGAAGACCAATCTGTGATCCAGAACCCGCTTTTTGCTACTAACCTGCAAAGACTAGTTGACTGGTGGACCCGAAACACCAGCCAACCGCGGCACGTAAACCGAAATTGGTCAGTCTCGCGAAAGACTGGCAAGACTCCTCAAGCCAAAACAATTTCAAAACACATATAATTATCACCAATCAACTCATATCAAAAGACAACACACACAGAATATATATATATATATATATATATATATATATATATATATATATATATATATAGATATAATATCATAATCACATCAACCAACCGAAACCAACCACATCTCAAAACATAAACACACTCTACCACATAACCCACTAATTAACCACTCTTATCCAACTCTTCACTATGCTAACCACAATTCAGCCAATCTCAACCTTACACGAGTATAAATGAATAAAACAATCCAATCAAACTTTCTCTCTATTACTAATACCTCAAACATCAACCCTATGAAACATATATACATATATTACAACCAACACGTAACCAAGGCTAACCAAACATACCGAACTCACTACTGTACTAACACATTCCAACCAACCTTCGCATCAACGAACACATAAGCACAAGCAAGACAATCATCACCTTATAAAAACATAACGACCCAGGCCAGCCACCCTTCTGATGCCGCCTGTTCGTTAACATGAGCCGCTACCCATACACCTCAACCCTACCCATATGACCCACACCCTCAAGATGGGAAACCAACCTTCCTAATCAATCAACATAACCAACCTTCTCAAACAATTTACACCAAGATCCAACAACCACTACCAATGGACAACAATAGCCCACAACCACCACTAACAACAATGAACAAACGACTACTAACTACAACCAACCGACAACCAAAGTTTAACACAAAACCAATAATCAAACACCCCACCAATATCCGCAAACAAAACCATTAACTAAGCACACAACCAATAATCAAGCACACAACCCAAAACCGAGCACACAACCACCCACACACACAATCCAACACATAACTGCCAACACACACAAGTGTCAACACACACAACTGCACACACATACACACATGTCAACACCCACAGTCTAACACACACAACTGTCAACACACACAGATGTCAATTCACACACAATCCAACACACACACAACTGTCAATACACACAATTGGCAACACACACAATATATATAACAGTTATCACAATACCCAACCAATTTCAACCAATTAATAATATAACTGAATACTGCAAACCTAAACAACTCCAATACACCTCCAATCCAACCTCCGTCTCCATTCCAACCCACCACCGGGTGAGACTTTCATCACCCAAAACCAACTATCCTTGCATAGGGACGGTCTTATACCATCCAACCCTTGGCCCTTAACGACGTAGGTGTATACCCTATGCGGTTTGGTGAGGCTATCATCACATGGCCCTGAATCACCACTCTTCCGGATGGGACTTTCACCATCCAACCCTTGGCCCTTAACGACGTAGGCGTATACCCTACGCGGTTTGGTGAGGCTATCATCACCTGACCCTTTGACTCTGAATTAACACTGGCCCTTAACAACGTAGGCGATACCCTACGATGTTTGGTGAGGCTATCGTCACCTGGCCCTTGGACTCTCAATCAACAACAATCCATCACCACACCGACACTCAATCAACACTACACATGACAACATCACCAATCGTCTCTTCATCCATAATTACTTACAGCCGACTACCACATTAACATCCAATCGAACACGATACAAATCAATTACTAACACGCACACACACACACACACATATTCACACACTTTCACAATCACAATTAATCACCATTAGTCACGAATAAATACCACATCAATATTTAATTAATCTCAACACGGGGTCACGACAACTAACACATTCAACCATATCAACACAAAACTAACCATCCAGCACATAATCAAAATATACCCACGACCATCAAACAAGCCAACAATCAGTATCCATACAATACCATTTAATCAATTTAATACACATTCAATCAAGTAACTCCACAATCGATATTCCAAATTAACCTACTCAGACAGGGATAAAATCAATTACTGAATCAAGATTGGAACAAAAGTACTTTTATAAAAATATATGGAGGGTTAGCAAGAATCATCTTGCCTTAAACTCGACACCCACAACCTCAGAGATCTCCAACCAACTCGAACGAACCTCAAATCCAAATTAACAAAACCCTCACAAATCAACCCATTGCTCCAAAGACCGATTGTGGGTTGCACAAGAGATTCAACCAATCAACCACACGAAGACTAGGGCTGCACAGATCCAACAATTTCAGTCAACAGACAAATATATATGCTGTCCATAACCCTTGAATTCAGCCCAATCTGTCAACCAAAGACAGTAGAAATTCGCAACCCTAAAATCATTGAAGAACCCACACATACCTTGTTGACAACCAATCTGTGGCCACCGGAATTGCCCCTCTCGTCGCCGGAATTTGCAGCGGCAACCACGATTGGACACGGCAACAACAGCAACCAAACACATCAGCAACATCTCGGCCTTCAGCAGCAGTGGCTCGCTCAGCAGGGTTCGAAGGCAGCAGCAGCACCACGACCACCAGCACAGCTCCAGAACAGAGGAGGAAGAGGACGACACACAACGGTGGTCCGGTCGAGCTCACCGGAGACGACGCTTGGCTGGGCTAGCTCGTCGTGGGTCGCGCGAACAGAGGAGGAGAAGAGGCGGCTCAGCTGGCTCACCAGAGGGACGACTTGGCTGGGCATGAGGCTGGGCACGCGAGGAAGAAGCACAGTGAGCAACTGGGAAGGGGAGGCTAGCGGAAGAGCTTCACGAAGGAGACGATGAAGACTCAAGACCGACTTCGGCTCCTCCTTTGCTCCCTTTCCCGATTTTCTAAAATCCCCAAATTTCTGATTTCTGATTTTTGTTCCCAAATTCTGATTTTTAGAAGTCCAAAAATTTTATTTACCATTTTGCCATTTTTATAACCTTTGGGGTATTTCATAATCAATGATTGATCAACCAAACTGAAGGTGGATATTTGTCTAGCCAAGCTATTTATGTTTTATTTATCGTTTTCTTAGTTAGATTCGTATAAACTCCCCCCTTTTGTCTTTGTTATCAATTCGTGAACGTTTTGGCAAACATGATATATAGCTTGATTCTCTGTGGGATACGACCCTTACTTACCAGACTACATTAGTTAGGTTTTTGAGGTTTACTTTGTTAGGTGCATGCGACAAAACGCCTATCAAATTTGGCGCCGTTGGGGGGAACGAACCCGGGTCACCCGCGTGACAGGCGGGAATACTTAGCACTATACTACAACGACTAAGTTTGTATTTTCTTGTTTGTGTGATTCTTTACCGATTTGATCAACAAGACACTATCTTTTTCTTTTATTTTTCCTCTTTGTTGTGTTTTCGTTTCGTTTTTCGACTAATCCGCATGAGTAGGAAGAACAAAAGAAAAACCGCGACCGCAGCCTAAAAACCGCGACCGCGGTTTTCACCGCCACGATCGCGGTTGATCTAGAATGGCAGCCCTTTTCGTCTCTTTCGCGAGCAACAACCCGTTTTCCCTTGATCTAACATTTGCTGTTATCCCTTGCTGTACGTCTTCATCTGTCCGTCACCACCAATGCATATTGAGTTCGAATTTCCAGCATCGCTTGGTCTATCTCTTAGGAAGTTCGATTGAGAAGTGGTGATGAAGTTTAGGGGACCCCTACCATCCCTGCGTACCCTTCTGGCATTATTGACGAAGACGACCACCCCGGCGTACATCAGTGAGTATTTTCTTCCTTCCCCAATCATTTATTTGTCTTTCAATAAATACATTGAGGACAATGCGTTATTCAAGCATGGGGGAGAAGAATGTACTTGCTATCTATCTATGTATATATTTGTGATTTCGTATTTCCTTTCTTTAAAAAAAAAAGTCAAAAAGCAAAAATAAAAAGACAAAAAGAAAATCTTGGGATAAGTCGATAATCAGAAAGGGCAGCTTAGGTAATAAGCAAGTGGCCCGGACCAGCATTAGGTTGAGGCAAGAAGAGGTCAAGAGTGATGTGAGTTTTGTGAGCCCATCTATAGAAAAATGAAATGAGTGGCTTGGTGAAAACCCGAAAGGGCGCCTTGGCAAAATGAGTGAAAAGAAGAAGAGTGATTATTAGGATTCCTCATTTTTCTTGGCATGGTGACATAAGTGTTGGAGATATAAGGAGGATTCAGGTAGGTCACTTTGGGAGTTATAAGAAGATAGACAGACTAGAGCTAGGATTAGATGGTCACTTTCACTCTATGGTGTTCGAGTTAAGCTTGGGGGAAGTACTCTGCTTTCCTTTAAGCTTGTGTGTTGTATTGATTTGTTGGTGCCATGGAGATTCATGATTAGGTGCAGTTCTTAGTGGAGATAGTTTTGCTGTGCTTCCTGAGACCTTGGGTATTTCATTAGAAGAGTAGGTTTCTATTAGCTTACTCGAGGACGAGCAAGGTTTAAGCATGGGGGAATTTGATCCGCTCTACTTTGTAGTGTGTAACTAGGAGTTGTTATTGGATATTAGGTACCATTTTGTATGGGTTTAGAACACATTTTAGGAGAATGAAGTTGTAGAGAAGAAGTGGTGAAAAGGAAGATTTTAGTGGAGTATTGAAGCATTGAGGAGATGAAGGCCAAGAAGCCACTACAGGAGAAGCCCGCGAGGAGTGCCGCGATGAGAGAGTGCAGCGGGAGCGCACCAGAGAAATCCGCGGGAGCGGAAATATTTCCGCGGTAGCGGATTGGCGACATAAGCATTTCCGCGGTCGCGGATTTCCTTTCCAGGCGCGGTGCGGAGATGCGATTTTCATCGGAGAGGCTTTAGCTTATTTTATTTCTTTTATTTTATTTCTTTTTAGTTCGTTTGTTTTAGTTTTAGAAGATTGTTATTGTTATCTTTTAGGAAATTAGGTTTTGCAAAGTCTTTATATTATTCCTTTAGAACATCAGTTTTGCAAGTTGGGTTCTACCCCAAGTTGGGTTTTACCTTTATTCCTCTTTTTCCTTTTCTTAGTTTAGTTCTTTGTTTTGTTTTTGGCTAGACAATTGAAGCCTTGGTTTGAATTTGATAATGAGATTATTTCTTGCTCTTTCCTTGAATGTTATGATTCTCTTATGCTTTATCCCATTGAGTTTTATTGATTTCTCTAGCCTGATCACCTAATTTTATTGGTATTATTCATACTGCAGGATTAGGGTTTTGAGTTCTATTGGTTGATCTAGTTCATCAATTGTTGTGATTAGTATTATTAATATTAGTTTCCCTAGCCTGACAAACTAGTTGAGATTGGTATTATCTATAGTGCTAGTTCCCCTAATCTGGTCAACTTGTTGAGATTAATATTGTTCCCCCCTAATTCAGAGTAGCAACTACGATATTCTAGAACTGGTTGGAATAGTTTATTGTAGAGAGAATTGATTGCATGTCGAGTACTGACTGGTTGTTAAGTATTGCATGAGCCTATCTATTCCTGAGCTTACTGCTGCTGTTAAATTGAATCTGGATTGTTTAGTAGTTAGGATTATCAGGACTGGTTGGACTGATAATTAATTTAGAACATGGATTAGGACATTCATGAGAATTGAGAACTAGGGATAATCAATTGTAATACCTGAGGTATTTAGAAAATAAATGTGGGATTATTTAGGACTTTGTCATTTTAATTAATTCTGAAGGGATTGATATATTTTAAGTTTCTTATAATTATAAAGGATTTTATGATTTGGTAAATTTGAGAATTTGCTACCTTGTTGAATAGCGGTATTAGATAGTCTCGGGTGCTAAGTTTCGCTTAGGGTTATCTCGTAAATATCGAGAGGTATGCATAAATAGGTTTTAATATTTTTGAAATATTACCCCGAGGTATGTATTAATATTTCATATTGGGGTTAGAAATTCTAAGATATTTTCTTACTACTAGTTGTAGTATGGAAGGCGATGAGAAATACAAATTAGTATCGGTACTTATTCTTTTTTTAATATCGCAAAGAATCAAGTGTTAATAATTTATTTTGATCGGTAACTTTGATATGATTTTTTACTATAAGTTGTAGTATTAAAATTTACGAGCGTCGTAGATAACAGTTTAGAATCGACGCTACTATTATTTTCGAGTAATTAGTATGGTATTTTAATTTTATATACATATTATATATTTAAAATGATAAGTAGCAACAAGACAAAATAAATTATTTGACCAAGTCAAAATCATCTTTAAATAGATATTTTTACTTCCTAATACTAGATTTCTCCCGAAGTTCTCTTTACCTTTCTTTTATCCCTCTCCTTCGGCTATCTCCCCCTCATCTCTTCCTCACTTCACCGCCATAGCTACCTTGCTCTTCCATCTCCACCTCTCCTCCATTCTCCTTTGTTTCCGCCACCAAGAATCACCACCTCCACCACCTTGTGAAGTGAAACCACCACCACCATCACCACCGGTTGCACCTCCCCTGTTCAGACGTGCATTAGTAGGGGTTGAAGGCTGCCATGGAAGGTTGGTTTGGCATGAATTCCATCTCCCTCTAGTGGCCATCCTCCTCCTTTCTCAAGGTTGCAACCTAAATTGCCAAGAAGTTGCAAGGTAAACTCCCTTTGAGTTTTAAACTTAAAATTTCATAAATTTGAATACCTTGGTTCAAGAAAGTATTTAGGGTATGAGCATGATTAGGAAGAGGTTAATTGGTGTGGTGGAAGGTGTAGATGAAGTGAATTTGGAGTTTGGTATTGAAAACTTCAAGTTCGGGGCAAAACAGAGCACTACCGGAATTTCTGGGCATTTTCTGTAAATTCTGGAAAGTTTGGACCTATTCCATAAGGTGAGGAATTGTCCTACGAGCGTCTAGAACTTCACAGATCCTGATTTTGATATGTATATCAAAAGTTACAGCTAATTTCGTATTGTATCGTAAATTCAGGAATTTGCGGTTATATCGGGAAACAGGAGTTACTAGTGACTTAAACAATTATAACACGAGAACCTTAATATAAATACTCATCAAGGCAAGTTATATGTGAATGTTTACGTGTTTAGCTTGAATACAGGATACCTGGCTATGCAGACAAATTGTAATAAGAATGCGGTGTTGTCATGTGATTGTTGTTTCTTAGATAGGAATATAATATGATGTGTCTTGATATAATTATACATGCTAGGGGTTATACCATTATTGAATGCATATTGTACTTACGACTATTTTGTCATAAGGTTGTTCATGGATGCGAAAATGAATTGTTAACAGTGATATATTGGCATATTACATAGTCGATTATGATAAATCATGATACTTGACATATGAATGCGGTCTGGCCGGTGCTTTTGTATCTTAGGTAGGAATTCATATTAAAAATGTCTTGATATATTATGCGTATTGGGGAAGTAGTTCATTATTGAATGCATGTTATAACAACATCTTCCTATGAAGTAATGTGGTGATGTGGAATTGGTGCATAATCAGCATTGATCTTGATATGATATGGTTCAAGTGATGTTATAATTGGTAATTGCGTTTTTGCATCTTAGGTATGAATTCATATTAAGTGTGTTCGATATATATATATATAGGGGCGCGCTCTGGTAAAACGACAATTATGGTAAAACGGAAGTACAATTAAAGAGCGTTGGATTGAAGATTTTGAATGGCTGGATTTGATGGAACAAAGAAGCCACATGGGGATGTAATGCACCGTATTTGAATATCCTACCTTATTTATTGAATTACCGAAAATATGTTCCTACAAAATAGGAAGTTGTTTAAATGGGAAGATTATTTTAAATTCGTTTAGATTCGTTCTCCTCGTGTAATGATTTTCCAGCGTTCGTGAATATCGTTAATGTGTTCACGAATATCGATCATTTGTTAATGAATATCGTTCATGTTTGTTTGAATATCGATTTCTATTTAATAAGTGAATATTTAAAGTCTTAAAAATGTGAATATCATCACTTAAATCATGAATTTCACCACTTGATAATATGAATATCACACTAAGTTACATGAATATCAAATGCACTTACATGAATATCACCACTCAATTTGTGAATATCACTACCCATTTTGTGAATATCGCCCACCACCCAATTACATTAATATAGTCACCCAAGTACATGAATATCACCTAACTACACGAATATCACTATCCAATATCTTCGAAGGTTTGATTCATGGCGGTAAGGTTTAACAATGACATTGTCGCGTCGATTTTGGGTCGCACAGTCGCACGATCAACTTGAATATCAACATTATTATAATGAATATCAACAACATTATAATGAATATCACATCATAAATTTTGAATATCGACTATTCAACGCATAAAACCTCATGAATATGAACAACATTATAATGAATATCACATCATACAATTTGAATATCAATTGCAAATAGTACAAACAACACCATCAACAAGGCATTTGAATACCATAATAGCGATATTCATTCCATATGTGATGATATTCATGTATTTTGTACGCATAGTCATACAAGTAAGTAGTCGATATTCATAAAAACAGTGTCGATATTCAAAGTTAATAGTAGAATATTATTCAAGCGACTAGGAATCAAATGAGATTGGAGATTGCCATGGCTCTCCAAGGGTCGTTGACTCCACTCGAGTTCTTTTCCAAGCTTGAAGACATGTATTACAAGGCCAACATCTCTATTGCACCATCTACTTTGAGGACAAAATTCTTGAGTGGCTTAAACACCAACATACGTGATCAACTAGAGATCTTGCCAATCAAGGATTTGAACACACTCACACATACGGCGATGCAAATACATGCACAACTCTCTCGCCGAAAGTCTTACACATATTCCACTGGCCAACAAAGCTATTCTTCTAACACTAGTGGATTACCTTATACTAATGTTCGCCCTAGTGCCTCTACCACAGCCGCGTCTAGCCAAGCCTCCAAGGCGAAGCCCGTGACGCCGACCACCGCGCCGCGCCAGAACACGCAAAGACAGGCTCCAACGAGCAACGATCGCGCGCGTGATATTGAATGTTACAAATGTGGTGGAAGAGGCCACTACAAGAAGGATTGCCCCAATGCTCGCAAGGTGTTGATCTCCACAGCCGCCGCTGGCTACGAGTCTTGTGAAGACGAGGAGGCCACACTTGACACGATCACTGAAGGCAACGAAGAAGAGGACGAAGATGCGTATGACTGCGAACCCATTTCTCTGCACGCGGGCACACCATTGAGCTTGGTGACGCGTCTTCTCCTCACCGTCAAGGAAGCCAGCTTACGCGATCAACGAGAAAACTTGTTCCACACAAGGGCTCTAGTCCAAACAGCTTCTTTGAGTGTTATTATTGATGGAGGATCTTGTGCCAATATTGTGAATGAGAAGGTCGTCAAGCACTTCAAATAGCCTACGACGCCTCATCCACAACCTTATGCCCTCCAATGGATTTCTTCAAGTCCAGGTAACACAGTATCTCACCAATGTTTAATTACTTTTTCCATAGGGCAATACTGTGATTCTATTCTTTGTGATGTCATTGCAATGGACGCCACCCATACTTTGCTTGGGCACCCATGGCAATTCGACAGGCGCGTGCTCCATGATGGCTATTTGAACACTTATGTGTTCAATTACCACGGGAAGCGTGTCACTTTGCATCCAATGTCTCCCCATGAGATCTTGTAGGACCAGATAGAACGCGATCGTCAGAAAGCCATCGAGGCCGCATCAACTAGGTCAAACGAGTGTCCAGAGGCAATACAGAGGCAAAACTCCTCAAAATCTGGCCACCGTTCATCTTCTCCAGGAACTGGCAATAAGAAACACAACGCCACAGCTGGGACACCAAGTGCCCTACAGAATTCGAGCAATGCCTTCCCCTCAACACAGTTGGCCGCTCCGTTGCCACCAACACGTCCTTTGCAAGGCACCTGTGAGCAACGCGTTCTTTTAGCCAGGCCCAGTGATCTCACTACGTGTGTAACTGGGAAGACTCCATGCTTTCTGCTTGTGCCCACACCATGCATCCCTGACTCGTCGACGAACACGCCCTTGCCACCAGCGATCGCGCAGTTGCTTGTCGCGTTCACCGACGTCTTCCCAAAGGAGTTGCCATAAGGATTACCTCCCCTGAGAGGCATTGAGCACCAAATTGACCTTGTGCCAGGTGCTTCTTTGCCCAACCGCGCTGCGTATAGAGTTGGTCCAGAAGAGACCAAGGAGTTACAGCGCCAAGTCCAAGAATTGTTGGATCGCGGGTACGTAAGGGAATCTCTTTCCCTTTGTGTTGTACCTGTGATCCTTGTGACCAAAAAGGATGGAACATGGAGAATGTGTGTTGACTGCTGCGCGATAAACCAGATCACAGTCAAGTATAGGCACCCTATCCCACGCCTTGATGATATGCTTGATGAACTTCATGGCGCGACACTCTTCTCCAAGATTGATTTGAAGAGTGGTTATCACCAGATCAGAATGAAAGAAGGTGATGAGTGGAAGACCGCGTTCAATACTAAGTATGGGCTCTACGAGTGGCTTGTCATGCCCTTTGGGCTCACGAACGCGCCCAACACCTTCATGCGCGTGATGAACCACGTGTTGAGATCTTTCCTTGGCAAGTTAGTTGTCATTTATTTCGATGACATCCTTGTGTATTCACGGAGCCTAGAAAACCATGTCGATTACCTTCGCCAAGTGTTGAGTGCCTTCGCCACGAGAGCCTGTTCTCCAATCTGGCCAAGTGCTCCTTTTGCTCTGAGTCCACCAACTTTCTGGGCTATATTGTGAGTAGTGATGGTTTGCGCGTTGACAATGAGAAGATCACGGCCATCAAAGACTGGCCAACGCCTACGACACCGACACAAGTGCGAAGCTTTCTAGGCCTCGCGAGCTTTTATAGGCGTTTTGTACGCGACTTTTCCTCCATTGCCGCGCCACTACACGAGCTCACCAAGAAGGGAAGGACAGTCTTGTGGCTTGACTCCCATGAACGCGCTTTCTCAGCCTTGAAGAAAGCGTTGTGCCAAGCACCTTTGCTCCAGCTCCCAGATTTCACCAAACACTTCGAAGTGGAGTGTGATGCCTCTGACATAGGCATTGGTGGTGTGCTACACCAAGAGAAGAGGCGAATTGCCAACTTTAGTGAGAAGCTCACAGGGGGCCACGCCCAATTACCCCACCTACGACAAAGAGCTTTATGCCTTAGTACGTGTGCTGAAGACATGGCAACATTATCTTTGGCCGCGTGAGTTTGTCATCCACAGCGACCACGCCGCGTTGAGCTACTTGAAGAGCCAAGCTCACCTCAATCGACGCCATGCTCGCTGGGTGGAGTTTATGGAGACTTTTTCTTATGTCGTGGTCCACAAAAAGGGAAAGGACAACATTGTCGCCGACGCGCTCTCTCGCAGGTATGTTCTCTTGACTCAGGTGCAAACTAAAATTCTGGGTTTTGCTTTGATTAAGGAATTATATGCTAGTGGCCCTTTCTTTGCCCCTATTCTTGAGCATTGCCTGAGATCGCGTGAGTTTGAGACCTTTTTCCTTTCTAAGGGTTATTTATACAAGGCTAGTCGTCTTTGCATTCCTAGATCCTCCATTAGGCTCCTATTGATTGAGGAAGCACACGCAAGTCGTGGACATTTTAGGATTAGGAAAACGTTAGACGCGCTTAGAGAACACTTCTTTTGGCCTAAGATGACCCAACAAGTGACTAGGTTTTGTAGAAGTTGTGTGACTTGCCAGAGAGCCAAAGCTAGGTCTAGTCCTCACGGCCTCTACACGCCTTTGCCCTTTGCGAGTGCCCCCTGGGAAGATTTGTCTATGGATTTCATCACGGGTTTGCCCTTCTCTAGACGAGGTAAAGACTCCATTTTTATGGTCGTAGCTAGATTTTCTAAGATGGCACATTTTATAGCTTGTAAGACAACCCATAGTGCTAGTGAGATTGCCGATCTATTCTTTGAGCATGTGATGCGTCTTCATGGAGTCCCGCGTACCATAGTGAGTGATAGGGATTCTAAGTTTGTTGGTCATTTTTGGAGAACCCTTTGGGGTAAGCTAGGAACCAAACTCCTATTTTCCACTAGCTACCACCCCCAAACCGATGGCCAAACGGAGGTCACGAATAGAACTCTAGGAGTCCTCCTTCGCACGTTGCTCAAAGTCAACCCTAAGCGTTAGGAAGACTTACTATCACTTGTCGAGTTTTGTTACAATAGATGTAGGCACACGATGACCAAGTTGACACCTTTTGAAGTGGTGTATGGCATGAACCCCTTGACACCACTTGATTTGTCGCCGCGACCTCTGTGAGACCCAGTGCATGTCTCCGCCTCCAATCGCGCTGAGCAAGTCCAAGAGCTACATCGACGTACCAGAGATCAATTGGAGAGGAGGGCCGCGCAGTATGCCTCACAGAAGAATTCAGGCCACCTCCGCATCGTCTTTTCCCCTAGATACCTTGTCTGGGTGCATCTACGAAAAGAGAGGTTCCCCTCGCGGCGAAAACACAAACTGGCACCACGTGGAGATGGCCCTTTCCGTGTGATCAAAGCCATAGGGGAAAATGCTTATCAACTCGAGCTCCCACCAGATTTTGGAGTCCACGCGTCCTTCAACGTGGCAGACTTGACTCCATATGTTGAGCCAGAGTTTGATGATGGTGAAGCGGGGACGCTTCACAGCCAAGTGGGGGAGGGTGATGTGACCCTGCCTCCCATGACGGCCCAAGACGAGGAAGAAGCCATGAGCATACGCTCAGAGGGCCCAATGACAAGGTCTAGGTCCAAGGCCATCGCCCCCGCCGTCGCGTCACCTATCGCACGCTCCATCGCCAGCCAAGGAAGCCCAGACGACAATCCAAGACTCGTCGTCCTCGCCACCATCGGAAGTGAAACAACGCGTTCTTTTGAAGACTTTGACACTTCGTCGTCTCTCGCGATGATTTCTTCACAACCTTCACCGCGTTAGAAGCTTCACGCGTTCTTTTACAGACACTATCTATATTTGGTATTTCCAGCGTATTTTGGATAGTTTCCTTAAATATAGAGTTTTAGATAGTTTCCTTATTTATAGCGTTTTAGATAGTTTCCTTTCAGTCATTCTATCTTTTAGAATTTGTGACTTTTGCATGCTTGTATGGGCTAGCCCACGAGGTTCGAATCGGCCCATCCGACGTCTCACCTCCCCTATTTATACCCAACTTTGTTAATGTTATTTCTTACGTTCAAGTTAAAGTTCAAGGTTTTAAGTCGAGTGTTAATTCCTCCTTCCCTTGATCGGACGTCACCCATATCCCTCTCATCCCCATTCCCTCCGCCGCCGACGCTACGGCCAACGCTTGATCTTATCAAGCCAAATCTATCTTCACATCTCCTTCATCCGCAGTCGATGCTACAACACCAACGACTTGTTCCATCAAGTCATCTATCCCTCCATTCAATCGCTTCCGCCACCATTACCATTCTTCCATCAAATCGCTTCCACCGCGTTCACCACCGCACCACCACCATGACCATCATCGCGTTCTTTAACGTGTTCCCTTCATCTTCACCACCGAGACGATTCACTGCGTGACTTCCCAACCAAGACTAGATCCAAAGTCATCACCTTTGGCAATTCGACTTGTCACAGGAGGTAAGGACACATCAGGTAGGTAAAGGTAGTGAGTCAAGGAAGGTACTTTATCTATGTTGTGGAGGGGGGCTTGCCTAGCTAGCGATGCCGTTTCCGTCTGGCGGGTAAAGGTAGTGAGTCAAGGAAGGTACTTTACTTGTGTTGTGGAGGGGGGGCTCGCCTAGCTAGCGATGCTGTTTCCGTCCGACAGGTAAAGGTAGTGAGTCAAGGAAGGTACTTTACCTGTGTTGTGGAGGGGGGGCTCGCCTAGCTAGCGATGCCGTTTCCGTCCGACAGGTAAAGGTATGCTCCCACAGAGTGGGTTATTTTTCCATTGAGTTTTCCTTAAAGAAGTAGTATACCCGGGTATAGGTTTTGAATATTGGATTTTTATTCCGATAATCTGTGATCAGTTGGATTCTTATTGAAATCGATGTGATGTGATATAATGTAATATATGGTTCAGTTGGATATTTATTGAAATTACTTTGCTGGTTCATATGATCTGTTATTGCAGTTATGGTTACTTGTATTTAGACTATTATTATGTCGGATACTGGTTGTGGCACTCATTCAATCTGTATATATATATATTGTCTGTAAGTGTTGCCTTCCTGTCTGTAAATTTGTGATGGATTGGAAGAGTGATTGATTGAGATTGTGAATACATTTAGGCTATAATCTGACTATCTGTAATCTTCTTATACACTTGAAATTATGTGGATAAATGCATTCAAAATAGACTAGGTCAATCTGGGCATTCTCTAAAGTTAACAACATGTTAGTATATATATATTAGTCTATAATTTCTCTTATATACTGACAATCAAATGAAATAATGCGTTCTTGATATGTTAGGTTCACTTATAATCAAATCTACATGTATGAACGTTTGTGTCTGTAAGCTTGTGGGTCTGCTAGTCTGTAATTACTAAATTTTTACTATTACACGTTTTGATGCGTGAGGATCGGGATGAAGCCTTCGGTGCGAGGAAGTCCACAAGAGCCAAAGGAGTTAGGCGAGACAACATCAACTCGGCAAGGGGAATCGTCTGTATTCAGATAGATGGTTCTCTCTGTTCCGGGCTCCGAATTGAGCGATTCCAAATCCCAGAGGTAGATCCGGAAGTCTAGATGAAGGCCTCACAATTTCAGAGTGAACCGATCGAGGAATCAGAAGATATAGCGAATCTACTGAGGTGTCGCAGATGGTTTCCGCAAGGAACTTGGCTCCGGCGAGAGGAAGTTTGAGGGCAGATTGGAAGCACGTCTTGGGCTGGTTCTTTGTATGATCTTGGGGTGATTCAAGGGTGGTTTTGAGGGCAAGATTTGAGGCGGAGAGATAGGGTAAAAGTCGAAGGGATATGGACTTACAAGGGTTGGATATGACGCACCGCACCTTGTAAGAACTAGTGAAGAACTCGCCTTGGATATGACGCACCAAAGGAGGCCTTGCACGAAGGTTGATATGACTCACAACCTGGGATTTGAAGCTATCTAGATGATGAAATTAAACCCTAAAAGGCTGCAGAAACTCCATTGAAAAAGAGAGTGAAAAGACAAGGTTTTGGCTCAAGTTTTTGCATTCTCAAAAACAAGGGCCGGCTACCCTAATATACCCAGCCTTGAATGCTGGAATATTAACCATAACATATCCCATAACTAAGGTAAAAATGTCATGAAGACCCACACAAATTCGGCATTAAATTCCTCTTCAAATCAAGCCCCACATGGCCTAAAGAAACCTGGCACTTGACCCAGTTGTTGCACCAAGGCACACATGGCCTTCTCTTCCTTTTGGCTCGGCGCTCCCATGGTCATCAAGCCAGCTTGGAGTCCCTCTTGCAATGCTCGAGCCCGAGCCCGAGTGATTCGACCCGGAAGGACCCGAGTGTCGGCCTCCCTTGTGCCTACCATAGGTGTGTGGCACTCCCTTGCTTTCACGCCAGTTTCATAGGCATTCTTGTGCTCCATATCTCCTAGAGGGCCAGTGGAATCATCCCCCAAAAGATGGCTCGGAGGGTTGTGAGAATTGTCGGGCCAACTTCCATGCCCTAGCTCGGATGCCCTAGGCGCGGCGGCGACGGCGCTTGACTCTTCATGGCTTGAATGGCTTGAGTCTTGTTCATGATGTGACGTAGGCACATCATCCTCCCCTTCTTCAAAAGGATTCGTCCTCGAATCTGAGTGCACTTCAAGAAATAGGTTTAGAGCACACAAAACCGCACAAAGAAAAACAAGGAAGTGATGGACCAAGAAGTTCTTAGAGAATGAAGGACATGTGTGCGTACACATCTTTAGATCTAGTGAATGCCCATGGAGGAATTTCCATGTACAAGTGTTGCCCAATTTCAGCCTAAAGATATGCTTAAGTATAGAACATGAAATGCATATGACATACTTGGCAACAAATGCAAAGCATAGTACAAAATTTTTCTCATGCAACAAGAATTGTGAATGAGAACAATGATGCACACATGAATGCCTAGTTCTACTTGAAGTAACTGGATGGCACAAAAGCAAGGACTTGTACACATGATTATCAAGAACTAAAGGCATCCAACAAGTCATGATTTGACCAAGAGAACTATGGTGTATGCATGAATATCTAGTTTCACCTACAAAAACATATTCATGAACTAGGGATTCTCTAACCCTTGAAAAGAATTCAGTTTGATGCAAAGGGAAAAAATTAAACTGAGTAGAGTCAAGTGATACTCCCCTAGAATGAGCCTTGGATTGCACATCCTTCTTCTCATGGTCACAAGTGTTCTTGAGTTCAGAAGGCTTATCATCCTTGTCGTTAACCTCTTCTTGGAATAGGAACGACAAACATGAAGGAACCATAGATGTTGCATCCATCCATGGAGTACCCAAAGAGTTGAGTGAACTACGGGCAATGATGGGTGGACGTTTGCCTTTCGTAGATAAAAGAGATGGTTCTTCAACTTCCTCCTCCTTTTCTTTTGGCTTTAGCTCATCTTCAATGAGCAAAGAAGGCTGACATGATTCGGCTATAAGTGGAGGTTCTTCCTTCAACTCCCCATCACCAAAGGATGACTTCACAACTTGCAAGGGTTCAACACACTAGTGGAAAAAACACTTTTTGAGGCTCCCTTTTAGAGGCGTACATATATCAAAATGCCTCAACAACGACCTACGCAATCAATTTTTCAGGTTTTTGAGGCGGATAATTATTTTATACGCCTCAAAAAAATCTATTGAGGTCGGGAATTTATTATACGCCTCAAAAAGTTTCCGAAAAAATATTCCCGCTAAAGTATTAGAGGCGGGCCAATGTTAGGCTTGCCTCTAATGGTACATAATTGAGGCGGGCGAAAAAGCCTGCCTCTATTAACTTTTGTTGAGGCGTGCCTCTTATAGCCCGCCTCAACAAATGTATGCAATAGAGGCGGGCATTAAGAGGCCCGCCTCTATTAGCTCATTACTCGGCCTTCGTTTTCGATATTTGACGGCCTTCGTTTCCTCTCCCTCCACATTCCTCCGCCGGAGAAGAGCAGTTGTTCTTCACTCACCCCGTTTCTCCGCGGCAATTTCTATCCTAACCTCTCGCTCCTCGAGAAACCTGTCGCAGAAACCCTAATTCTGCTCTATCGCCATGAACTGCTCAAGTAAATCTCTCCCCATTCATCACTCTTGTTCGTTCGTTTGTTTTGATTTTCTTCTTCTTGAACTTGTTGTTTTGTTCGGCGCAGTTTCCGGTGAGGTGCCGGAGGAGCCCGTCGTTTCGAAGACATCTGGGCTTCTCTACGAGAAGCGGTTGATTGAACGGCATATCTCCGTAAGTGTCATTCATTTTTTCTTTGGATTTTCGTGGTTTTCTTCTGGATTTAAGTGCGAAGTGATATCCTTTCATGTAATTTCATTGCGAATTTGTTTCGACTTCTATTGTGTGTGTTTTCCATGGAGGACCTTCTTTTAGTCTGGGGATTTCGAGTTTATACCATACTTGTAACCCTAGAAGATTAGTTTGTGTCCAGATTTGGATTATGAGGTTATAATGCTTTAATGTGAACCAGTTTAAGTAAGATTATCGCGGTTCTAGTTTACTCTCACAATTTGTCTAAACAATACTCATTTACTTACTCCATCTGTACTGTTTATTTGCTTTGCTCTTTCAGATTTAATGAATCATTTTCTTTCGTTACAGCCTGATACATGAAACCTTTCTTACATCTTATAAGTAGAATAGCATGCCATCCTGTTTGTATCTGAATATAAGAATAATCTCTTGTTTTTGTTGGTTGGAGAATAATGTCTTGTTTGTCATTCTGAGTTATCTGACTTGGAAAAATAGAACATTCCACTAGTTTAGTGTTTGACTGCAAGAATGAAGTGGATAGACATTCAAAGGAGTTTTGAATGAGTTTCTCTTTATTCTTTTTTAATCTAGTTATAAATATGTTTGCTATCTTGCAGAGGAAGGGGCATATGGAGATGTTTGTACGACCCACAATATTCCCTTCTTGTTACTGCAGGGTTTGATTCTGCAATCACACTTCATCAATTTAGCACCTCCTTGCTTAATAGTGTAGAGAACCGTGATGAGGTCACCGAAGGAAGTAAAGAGCTCCTAAAACTCTGCCTCTCAAATTCATCAGAATATGCTGGATTTATGGACAAGTTAGTATATATTTGTTCCTGTTAGTCTTCATTCTCGAGACAAACTTAGTGTTTTTCAATATATTAATTATGCATTCTCAACATCAGAGTAAGTGGTTATCTTATTAATTTTATATTGTCTTTACATAAAGGGTTACTGTTCGTATGTGAGAGAGACAAGTGCTTTAGGTGTCTATACTGTTGATAATATGGAATTTTCTTTGACCATTTGCTCTTGAGAAATCAACAGTATGCGTTATAGGCCTTCAGGTTCCTGGTTTAGATATGTTTTAAACTTGTTTTTCCTAATTTGTTCACTAGGTTTATTTTATTTAACCTGAAAATAATCCATATAGTTTCGAATGTGTTCTCCTATGACACAGAAACCTGCCAACGAGTACCTTGTGGCCTTTAAAATATATCTAATATTCTTGGTGAAGGGAAACTAATTTCTTTCACAATTCTTATGCTTGCATATGAGAATACAGGTAACCAAGACAAAATATTTTACTAATGTGTGAAGCTAAACTGTAATATTTTTCTTTTTCATTTAGTCTCTAGATGTTAAGTTTTCAAGCATCCATTCGGCTTGATAGCACTATCTGTGTGTATGGATCATCTATGAAATGTAAATTTTAAAGTTTTCGTTTAGTACTTTTCTATTGTCACCTTATCTGACCTGGTATTGTCGCATACAAGTTTCTTGTTGCATTTCAATCTTGTTTGATTGTAATCAAGCACAACGCATCGTTTATAATTTCACACATTTTATGCAGCTGTTTTGTCAAATGATTTAGATGCAGTTGGACTTCTTTATAAGAGTATTTCCCCTTGCTATATTTGACTTTGCTAGCTGGTATTTTGTTGTTTGTAGACTGCTTCAACCACTGCTGAAGCTGAGTTACCTCCAACTCACCCAATCCGTTTGGGTTTGGCTTTGAATTTCTCCATGTTCTATTATGAAATTATGAACTCACCTGAAAGGTAATAAGTGGTTGACTCATCATTATGTTGTTCATCTTCCTTTTAATGGTTATTTGCTAATATGTTTTATTGTCTTCAAATAGAGCGTGCCACCTAGCAAAGCAAGCCTTTGATGATGCTATTTCTGATCTGGACACTCTTAATGAAGAGTCTTACAAAGACAGCACTTTGATTTTGCAACTTTTGAGGGATAATCTCACTTTATGGACTTCTGACATTCCTGAGGATGGAGGTAAGCTTTAAGGTTCTATAATCTCACCAAGAAGACATTGATGTGTGATTACAGCAATCTTTGTGCTGATCACCCCATGTGTCTAAGTTGTCTTCTTTAAATATTTTCATTTGAACATATGAAACTCTTTGCTATTGCTAAATGTCTTTAATTGTGGGTCATGGTTTATGCTAATCGTTGTTGATTTTGGTCCCATTCTTGCAACACCTCGTCCCAACTATACCCAATGGAATAAAAGTCTTTCCCTTCTAAGTACCAATTAGAGGCCTTCATTTGGGATTTATAGATGTAAAATAAGTCAGATGCTTGTTCTCATATCCAGTGCATAACTTTCAGTAGTGCACTATAATGGTTTATCAGAGAATATATAATTTTATAGATCCAATCTTGTTCTATACATCTTGTTATTCAAAATATCCAGACAACAGAACGACTGATGCATCTGGAATCATGAATTTGTAAGTTATTTTGCTTACGAACTAGTTTTTTTTTGGAATATTAACAATATCAGTTTCATGACTGTATTATGTTGATTTTCTAGGGCATTTCAAGTGTTTAAGTATCAAGGTGGGAAGTGCGATAAATCAATAGGAAAACGTAAGACGTTGAGAGTCTGCAATATAGAGGTACATATAGCATTTTAAACGCTTTAGGTTTGTTTATTTATAATCAAAGGCCTTGTATCTAAGACAGTCCCCTTATGTTGTGTAATTAGTGCGCTCAACAAAGCAGCGGAACCGAGTGTGGCTATTATGTCATGAAGTTCATGTTAGAGATAGTCACGGGACTCGAGGACTCTGATGTGCGACTAGATAAGGTATGTAACTTAACTAACTATATATTAATAGTATTTGTGTTTTGTGTCAATAATTTCTGTGTTTTTTATGAAGCTATATCCTAATAGGAAGACAGCGTATACTTATGAAGAAATGGATGTTGTTCGTGAGCAATGGGCACAGTATTTTACATCCAAGTATTTATTATCGGATTGAACTTGTTTGTACTTGTCATGTAAAATGTTGTTGAGAACCTGACTGTACTCTGGTGAAATCTGTTGTGTTGTTGTATATTATTCTGTGAATAAAATCAGGAATCTATTCTGCAAATTTAATGTGTGTATGGTGCATCATAAATCTGTTGCGTTGTTGTACTCAAATTGATGAAATAACTTTTAGAGGCGGGTCTATGGAGACCCGCCTCTAAAAGCCACTTGTTGATGCGGGCCTCTATAGGCCCGCCTCAACAAGTGCCTCACTATGGCGCCAAAGTGAGGCACTTGTTGAGGCGGGCATATAGAGGCCCGCCTCAACAAGTGGACTTTTAGAGGCGGGCCTACATAGGCCCGCCTCTAAATGTGCCTCACTTTGGCGCCATAGTGAGGCACTTGTTGAGGCGGGCCTATAGAGGCCCGCCTCAACAAGTGGCTTTTAGAGGCGTATATTGCCCGCCTCAAAAAGGGTCCCCACTTGTTGCAGCCCCCTCATTTGAAGCGAACGGTGTTCGCCTCAATAAGTGTCCAAATGCCCGCCTCTATTAGGGTTTTTTCCACTAGTGACACAAGGACTCCTAGGAACCATAGGTGTGGGTGGAGCGACTTGCCTCACTTCAGCTGGCCTTGAAAACTCAACATAGGAAGCTTGAACCTTTGGCTGAACTCTCATGGATTCAGTTTTGGCCATCCAATCCAAGCATTCATTCTCGTTGGAAGACCCCGCAAATGTTTGCACATGGAGCTTAACACCGTGGTGTATCTCCCTTCCTTGTGGTCTTTCTTCATGATAGGTCGGGGGAACATGTCGTTGGGGAAACATTGGAGGCCGCATATGTGCACGGGCTTGAGGTCCCCTCATCGCCATTTGTGGAGGGAAAAGATTGGCGGTGGGCGTAGGTGTAACTTGAGATTGCCCATATGAGTCATAGCCTCCAACTCCATAACCTGGAAGGTTAGTAGCACCAATAGGGATATTATTATGAAATGAAGCAAACTCATTGAACATACTTACCCCCAAGGTTGCTACAAATGGTGGCGCTTCGTACGCCGCATATCCTCCTTGTGGTGCCAAAGACACTCTCGGCGCATGAGAAGAGGACGCTTCCTCCCGGACTTGCACATGGTCCACATTATTAGTCGCGGACCCAATGAATTCTCTTGAAACTGGTGGCACAACATGGCCATGGCTTGGAGGACGGTTAACACTCAATTGTTGCAATTGCTCGGCGGTATCCTCTTGTTTGCGCTCCACACTTTCCAGCCGTGCATTAATAGCTAGCAAGGCTTGTTGATTGCCGAGCAAGACTTGTTGAATGTCTTGCAAGGTCACTTCCGGGGGTGGAGATACACGCCCTTGTGTAGATGTTTCAAGGTCCTTCCCAGCTCGGTGATCGTCCACCATCCTAGACAAAGCAAACAACCAAGCACCAAAAGCAACAACACAAAACCAAGCAAGATATAGTATACCAAGCCAAACAAGATAGCCCCAAAACTGACCTAAAACTCAAATCACAACAAGATGCAAGTGAATGTAGGTCACGGCTAGGAAAGGGTTTGGCTAGGCGAACAAAGACTAGCTAGCTTGCCCGGACCTATGTCTAGGAAGCTACTAAGTACGCACTTGATTTTGAAAACTCTTTTTCACTTAAAAAAAACTGAATTGGCTCTTAGGTTGGCTCACTTTTTTCTATGGCCTCTCCTATTTAGGCCGGGTTTTTCTTGAGCACCTTCTTTTTTCAAGAGCAAATAACAAGCCGAATGAGCTCACTTTTTTCTACGGTCTCTCCTGTTTAGACCGGGTTTTTCTTGAGATTTTTTTTTTTTTTTAAACAAGTAGAGACAAGCAAAGGCAAGTCACAATGAGCATGCAACAAAACAAAACAAAGAGAATCAACCAAGGCAACCGTTCCCGTATCCTAAACACAAGACTAGGCAAGCATTACTAGTCAAGATTGCATAAACTGCAAGGGTGGTCCAGGGGATACAAGGCTCGGTTTATGGGCTCAAAATGTTCTGTTTTAATGTGTTTTAAAGAAGCCAAAGGTCAGCCAAACATGCACTGAATTCGGGCAAATGAAGAGCACAAGGAAACCGAACAATTTAATGCACAAGACCTTTCAACAAACCACAACTCCTGAATTTTTTTATGGCTGCATTAACCCTTCATCTTCAACCTTTCCACACTCAGAATAATGCAGAAACGACCCCAGAAAATTGCAGGAAAAAAAAAAGTCCAAGAACAAGACACAAAACGCATGGAACAACAAGGCTAAACAACAACCCGGCTAGAACTTCACTTGCGCTATTGTAACTTGAAATTCTAAGCCAAGTTTAGGACATACCTCGCGTGGCTCTGATACCACATGATGCGTGAGGATCGGGATGAAGCCTTCGGTGCGAGGAAGTCCACAAGAGCCAAAGGAGTTAGGCGAGACAACACCAATCCGGCAAGGGGAATCGTCTGTATTCAGATGGATGGTTCTCTCTGTTCCGGGCTCCGAATTGAGCGATTAAAAATTCCAGTGGTAGATCCGGAAGTCTAGATGAAGGCCTCAAAAATTGAGAGTGAACCGATCGAGGAATCAGAAGATATAGCGAATCTACTGAGGTGTCACAGATGGTTTCCGCAAGGAACTTGGCTCCGGCGAGAGGAAGTTTGAGGGCAGATTGGAAGCACGTCTTGGGATGGTTCTTTGTATGATCTTGGGGTGATTCAAGGGTGGTTTTGAGGGCAAGATTTGAGGCGGAGAGATAGGGTAAAAGTCGAAGGGATATGGACTTACAAGGGTTGGATATGACGCACCGCACCTTGTAAGAACTAGTGAAGAACTCGCCTTGGATATGACGCACCAAAGGAGGCCTTGCACGAAGGTTGATATGACTCACAACCTGGGATTTGAAGCTATCTAGATGATGAAATTAAACCCTAAAAGGCTGCAGAAACTCCATTGAAAAAGAGAGTGAAAAGACAAGGTTTTGGCTCAAGTTTTTGCATTCTCAAAAACAAGGGCCGGCTACCCTAATATACCCAGCCTTGAATGCTGGAATATTAACCATAACATACCCCATAACTAAGGTAAAAATGTCATGAAGACCCACACAAATTCGGCATTAAATTTCTCTTCAAATCAAGCCCCACATGGCCTAAAGAAACCTGGCACTTGACCCGGTTGTTGCACCAAGGGACACATGGCCTTCTCTTCCTTTTGGCTCGGCGCTCCCATGGTCATCAAGCCAGCTTGGATTCCCTCTTGCAATGCTCGAGCCCGAGCCCGAGTGATTCGACCCGGAAGGACCCGAGTGTCGGCCTCCCTTGTGCCTACCATAGGTGTGCGGCACTCCCTTGCTTCCACGCCAGTTTCATAGGCATTCTTGTTCTCCATATCTCCTAGAGGGCCAGTGGAATCATCCCCCAAAAGATGGCTCGGAGGGTTGTGAGAATTGTCGGGCCAACTTCCATGCCCTAGCTCGGATGCCCTAGGCGCGGCGGCGACGGCGCTTGACTCTTCATGGCTTGAATGGCTTGAGTCTTGTTCATGATGCGACATAGTCACATCACGTTTATTGATCACATAACTTGCTTAGTTTATTTGTAGACTAACCCCTTGTTGTGTGGGGGATCAGGTTCGCAAGTAACACCAGAGCATGGAGAAGGAGGCCTTGTGAAGTGATGCTGATTAGGGTGGAATTTGGGTTTTTCTCTTATAAGCTTTCTAGTGTGATATATGAATATATATATGTCTATAGAACTGACTAAGTCTTTGGATACCGGTTTTTCGTATAACTTAGTTAAGTTGGTGATGATGGTTACGCTGCTTGTATTGTTGGGCTTGGAGGCGTCTGTGTACGCCGGCCCTTGATTATATTAGGTTTCTGTAATATATTATCTTTGGACAGGGTGACAGGTTTAAGTTATAGTCTGTTATAGGGGGGGAAGTTTTGCAGTCAAAATTTGAAAAACTTTTTTTAAAAAATAGCCTGAGGAAATTTTTATAGGAAATTACTGGCGTTGTAGCTCCCCAATGAATAGGTTTAATTGGGGCATTACATCAATGATTGATCAACCAAACTGAAGGTGGATATTTGTCTAGCCAAGCTATTTATGTTTTATTTATCGTTTTCTTAGTTAGATTCATAAAAACTCCCCCCTTTTGTCTTTGTTATCAATTGGTGAACGTTTTGGCAAACAGGATATATAGCTTGATTCTCTGTGGGATTCGACCCTTACTTACCAGACTACATTAGTTAGGTTTTTGAGGTTTACTTTGTTAGGTGCATGCGACAAAACGCCTATCAATTGTGATTGAAGTTTCGTATTGGTAATATTTTTTATTGATTTGTGTGTAAATTAGGAAGTGATTAGTTTGTTTATGTGATTGATTTGTATCTAAATTAGAAAAAAAAATACACTTGATTTTGTAATGTCTATGGTGATTTTTTTTAATGTGAGGTAAAAATCTCATCTATATAAATATTGTAATGACATGTAGAAAAAATAAATGTGGTGATGACACTCAAGTTTGAGGGTTCTCCTTTAGTATATATATAGAATATAGATATCATATTATGAAAATATTTACAAAATCAATTAATAAATGAATAAATGAGTATGAGTATGTAGATATATTCATATCTTAGATTGCTACGTAGAACCGTAAATTATAGAACCATTAGATATATAGTCTCGTTGTGATTTACATGTAAAAAAATATAACAAATTTTAAATGATTAATTGTTTATGTTCATAATAGGATAAAAATTGAAACAAATTTGACTAACCACTGAATTTTCTTGATTTTCTTCTATATATTTACACTATTTTTTATGTTTTATGGTTTATGTATACAACTATTTAGTAGTCTAATAGAACTAAAGTACTAACCATGATTTATTATATATATGTATACACCTAAATAAATTATTGACATGACTATATATAAGATATGAATTTCGGTCTTGACATTAACGACATACATTAATGATGATTGTTTAAATCAAATATAAATTCAAGGGAGTGATAAAATTACTGAAAAGTGTAGTCACACAAAACTTATTTGATAAATTAGAAAAGAAATAAATAAAATATTAGAGATATCATGAAATCAGAAGAAATAATTGTTCTATTTTGAATACAAATATTCAAATTCAAGCTCTAATCCTTAGCATAAAATATCTTATATATTCATGGTTTTATTAAGCTAATTTGATTTTTAATATATGTTCATATATACTTATTTTTTTTGAACTCTTCAAATCTTGGTTCCAAAGAGTTTTTATTATAGGAATTTGTTCTTATTTAGAAGTTTGAATAATTTATTTATTGGCTCAAGTGTTTGTTTGATTTTTAGAGGAATTTGTTCTTAATTACATGTTATAAAGATATTTTGTTCAGTTCTTTCCTTTTGTTTGCCCAAGTCACTTATATTATATAGTCATTATTCCTTCTTTCATTACAATTTTAATAAAAAAGATACATATCAACATCATTTCAAAACTGCATATTGATCTCCATACAATATAAAATATATTGAATGTAAAGTTTTTGAAAGTTGAAAATCTATTTTGAAAAAAATAATTATTCATATGAATTTTATATAATTTCATGGAGGTTTTTTATGCTTTATGAGATGGCTTTCCTTTTATCTACAATAACAAAAATAGAAATTAATTATTAATACAAATCAGTGGGACTATGATAATTTCAACCAATAAATTTTTTGTAAAATATGTGACGTGTAATATCCCACTGAAATTAGAATGACAATATGGTACTTTTATTTTGATAATAACAAAAGTTATGAAAATTATTTTATTCTTTATAGAGGAATAATTTAAATTTTCATAAATTTAAGTTCAAAAATTATGTTAAGATAATTTTGTACAAATTATCAAATGGGTTATAATAGTATCGGTAGAAATAAATAATTAAGTATAATGGGAGCTTTGGATATATTAATAAAGGTTATAAGATTTATTAAGTTATTCCATGAAGGAATAAAATAATTCTTAACCTAAGTAAGTTATCTCCTTAAGTCATGAATTATTTAAATTATGTTAACTTATGTTAATATTAATTTAAATAAAATTTATCAACTTAACAAAAAGTATTTAAATTAAGAATAACAAATGTTAATTAATATATGGGTAAGTTTACAACAAAATAAAACTTAAGCTTAGAATTAACTTTATTTGAATATTTTATTCTTCATAAATTTGGGTTAGAATGTATATATAAACTTTGGGTAAGATTATATATACGTTTGTACAAATTTCGTAATTTCTGAAAAGTGAAATAAGAGCATTTTTGTCACAACTTGGAAAGTTGGACAAAAATGTGCAATTTGGCCAATATTGGGGGGGCAATCAGCCTACTTCTTCCCGAAGCCAGTCGAGCTTCAAGAGTCCATGGAGTTTTGGCTCCAAATTTTAGCCCGTTTCTTTTAATTAACCCATGGGCCTTCAAGATATGTTAATCCTAAATCATATCCCACCAATGTTGGGATTTTTAACCACCTCAATAGATAGAATTTCTCGCTTAAAGATAAACCACCGGGTAAACAAATATTTGGATAAAAATCCAAAATTCAATCTCATTTGAGATCTGATTGAGCCGAAATTTGCGGGATCTGAAAGCTATCTCCAAGAGCTTCAATTCCCCTATAAATACCCCCTCACCCATGGTAGAAATTCATCCAATTTTGAGAATAAGGTTTCGGTATTTTCCAAAAAAAATCGGGAACTTCCAGGGTAAAATTCTTCTTCGTTAGGGCATCTCTAGTTACGATTCAAGTATCAAAATCTTCCTCTTGATGTCACGAATCTAATGACACCAAACATGAGCCATTTGGTGGTCAAATGAGGTCGAATTAAGCCATTCTTCGACGAGACGTTGGGCACAAATTCAGTAAATGACCGAATCTGATTTTTTCAATATTTCTTAATTAATCACGATTAGTATTACTAATTGGGGTTAATTAGATATATATTGGGTTAATTTAATTTTATGAATGTTAAAATCAAATTAAACATATTTTAGGATAATATCTTAGATTGTAAATTGTTAATATGTAACATTACAATTGGATAATATGTTTTTTTGTTTTTTTTTAAACAGGCAAATATTAGGACCAATCTAGAGAAGATGGTTATCCTAAATCATCCCAATGGATGATCTTTACAAATTGAGTACCAAAACAGTGAAAAGTAGAGTTCAAATGTATGAACTCATATCTAGCATCAAGCAAAGGACGATTGGAGCGATCATCTGAAGATGGGGAGATGAGTTGTTGAAATTTATAAAGAGCAGTAGTTGGGATGGGATGGGTAGCCAAGAAATCAACCGCACGGTTAGCCTTGCAAAAACAGTGGAATACCTGAAATGAATCAAAAGAAGAAAGCAAAAAAGTAATATCCATAATAATAGATTAATTTCCCAAGAAATTTTCCAGATTCCTCGGATGGAATTAACAACCAGTAAATTATCTCTTTCTATAATAAGTTGTTTGATATTGAGTCTAGTAGCAACTTGGATACCAAAAAGTGATGCCAGTGCCTCGCTGCAAAGTACAGAAGTGGTAGGAATTTGTTCGCGATGAAAGGAAAGAAGTGCCCCATTATGGTCTCTTAAAATATATCCAAAGTGTGATGTGTCATCAATTTTCCTAGAGCCATCAAAATTTAATTTAAACCAGTTAACAGGTGGTTTCTTCCAAGTTCGGTTAGTGTAGAGTGCACGATTCCGTCTAATTGATGTTGGTTTTGTTAATGATGTTGATGTCATCCATTCTTGAAAATGCCGACAGGCTTGGTCTGAGGGGCAAAATTGCTAATTGTTATTGGGATGTCTGAAGATAAGTGAATTTCAGTGATTCCAAATTGTCCACCAAAGAAAAAGTAATAGAATATGATTTGGATTAGAATGTCTAAAATACTCAAAGTTGTAGTCAAAATCTGATGTGAATTGAAGAGAGAACGATATATTTAGTTTAGATTACAGTTTAGATATCATGGATTTCGTAAACGGGCATGCAAAAAAAGGTGATTGAGATTTTCATCATTAGAGTTAGTGAGTTACACAGGGTGCAGGTGGAAGGAACAGTGGAAAAGTGTCGATTTAACCGTTCTGTGGTTGAGAGAGTGTCCACCGCAGCCTTCCAAAGGAAGTTTTGAATTTTAGGAGGTATCTTCAACTTCCAAATCCAGGAGTATGAGTGTACTTATGGACTGTTTATGGCCGATTGATTTATTGTATGTGTAGAACGTACCGTGAATTTACCATCTGAAGTGATTCTCCAGATAAGGCAGTCTTCTAAAGGTGTGGATGGGATGTGTATACTGGTTATTTTTGTAATAATATGTTCAGGTAAAATTGATTGAAGGTAATGTACATTCCATTGGTTAGATTGGGCAATAAAAGATGATACAATAATACAGGTATCGGTATTGTTGGTAAAATAAGGAAAAATGTCGCAGTTAGGAACCTAGGACTCTGACCAGAATTTTATCGTCTTGCCATTTCCAAGTTCCCAACCTAGACCTTTCTTGAAATCATCTCGGAGATGTAAGAGTCTAGAAAATTGCCAAGATTGTTTAGGTTTCTTGCGATATGAAATCAAATCTACAAAGGTAAGATATTTTTTCAGTAATGATTCGAACCCATAGATTATTCGCTTTTGCTAATATTTTCCATAGTAATTTCATCTGTAAGGATTTATTCATATCAGAAGTTGTATGAAGACCCAACCCACCAAGAGATTTAGGTTGACAAATAAGATTCCAACCAATCAAGGAACAATATCTAGGGTTAGCTTTGTTCCAGAAAAAGTCCTTAAAGATTTTCATTGCAAACGGAAGCCGATAATAAGAAGCTATGCATTAAGTAGCTAACTTTGGAACATAAATTTGATTGGATAAGAACAAGACGTTCAACATAAGATAGAGAGTTAGCCTTCCATTTCGATAATTGGTTTTTAAGGCTGTGAATATAGTCATCAAAGCTTTCCTTTTTGACACGTCCTCTCACTATAGGGATACCAAGATATTTCTCCATGGATTTGGTGACTTGGATATTGAGAATAGAAGCAAGACACAAGGTGTGGGAGGTGCTAACATTGGAAGAAGTCTGCAAAAGTGAGAAATGGAATACAAGTTCTGTTTCAGGTGAGCTGAATACCAACTTTACGATTATGTCTTTGAGATTCTTTAGCTAGAGTTCTAGAAAGATATTACATTGGAATGATTAATATAAAAGGGGAAATTGGGTCGCCTTGTCACAAACCACATAGAGGTTTGAACATTGGACCGGGTTCATTATTTACCAATATACAGAGAAAGAAGTCGATGTAATATAGGTCATGAGTTTTTTAACCCAATCAATAGAGAATCCAAATTTTAAGAGTATGTTTTGAATAAAACTCCAATTTAATTTATCATAAGCTTTTTCATATCTAGTTTTAGGGCCATCCAACCTTTCCTACCTTTCTTTTTAACATGAAATGAGTGGAAAATTTTGTGGGCAATTAAAATGTTATCTTGAATATAGCGTCCCTCAACAAAAGCACCTTTGTAAGGACTAATCAGTTTAGGGAGAACCAATTATAATCTGTTCGCCATAATCTTTGTAATAATTTTATAAATCGTGTTGCATAAACTAATAGGTCGGGAATGATTGATAGTAATTGGATTATCATTTTTGCGAATTAAGACAATTGGATAATATGTTGGGTTATATAATATGGTAACAAATTAAATAATTTATTTATTTATGTTATGATTATTTAGAATATACGACTAAATGATTTTTAGTATCGTATAGATAATCGTATATCATGTAGCCTCGATAATTGATTTATTTAGACATAAAATATATCCAATTAGAAGCTAAGACAAGTATCGTTCAATTTCCATTATTGAATAAATTATCTAATTATAATTTATTTTTTGTGTAAATTGGGTATGTATCGGAATCATCAGGAATCCAGTTCGTCGACTAGAATCGATCTTCTCTCGAACGTCGACACGTCGTTTTTCCGACAAAATGACTTAAGGCAAGTGGCAGTTTGCTCTTGCAATTTATTCCATATTTTTCTTAATTGACATTTAATCAATTGCTTTAATTAAATTGGGATAAATATTCTTAATTTGTGTTTGGAACTTGTGTGATATATGATGTGGATAAATATGAATTATATACTAGGTTGTATATATTGCTAGTGACAACCCTTATACATTATTATTATAGGGTGCTAGTTGAACTTTGGTGTGGAATTTGGTATGGACTTGTGCCGTGACATGCCAAAGCGTCGCGATCCGTGCTGCGACCGTCAAACCCGCCTTTGGTTCACACTCAACGACGCGATATTAAGGTAAAACTTGAAAATTTAGCTTGTGAATATGATTCTTCTTAATTTCTTGAATTGAAGCAAGCCACAGAGTATGTTCTAGATCATTGCCATTACACTGAGTACGAGAAACTTGAGATTGCCACTTTGAACTTCACTCGATCAGCTCGTGCATGGTGATTCCGACTCAAGAATGAACGGGCCAGGTGTAGATTTGATCCAATATCCACTAGGAATCAACTTATCTATGTGAGGACCAAGCAATATATGCCAGAGGATTATATGGAGGAGATGTGTCTCAAGATTGCCATGGCGACACAAGGATCCCGCACCCCGCTTGAGTTCTATGTTGAGTTAGAGGAGATATGTCACAAGGCCGGTGTCCTTCCAGCCCCTTCGGCCATGAGGTCCATGTTTTTACGTGGCTTAGACATTAAGGTGCGAGAACAACTCAAGATCCTCAATATTAAAGACCTCAACTCTATGACACACACGGCTATGGAGATTCGTGCACAATCAAAAGGAAGAAGAATGTGGCTTGCTCACGATCCACATCTAGGTATGGTTCTAACCCTAGTTCCAATTTTCCTTCTAATTATGCACGCAATTCTACACAGCCCAGGAATGCCGCCCCGACACCCGCATTGTTGCCCGCTCACAGCCTCACCTGCACGCATTAATGCCCCGCCAATGTGCAACAACGCAACCCAGCACGACGGCGCTCGTCATTGTGTTTGCTTCAAGTGCCAGGGCAGTGGTCACCTCCAACGGGACTGCCCAACAACAAGTGCGTGCTCTTCTCCTCCCAGGCTGGCTACGAATCCGTCGATGACGAGCCAATTGATGTGGGACCAGAGCACGCCGAGGATGATCTATGCGGCTTTGATGGAGATGTTGATGACCCCTATTATTGCGGAGCCCCCGACAATGATGAAGGCACTCGCTTGAGCCTTGTCACATGTCGCCTCCTCACCACCAAGGAAGGCACTCTAGCTGACCAACGCGAGAACTTTTTCCACACGTGTTGTTTGGTCAAGACCGTCGTCCTTAATGTGATCATTGATGGAGGAAGTTTCTACAACATAATTAATGAGAAGGTGATCAACCATCTCAAACTCGAGACAACTCCTCATCCCAACCCCACAGCCTTCAATGGATTTCAAAAGGTAACGAAAACAATATGGTAAAAAGGCAAAGCCACATCACCTTCAATATTGGCTATTATCATGACACTGTTTTGTGCGACGTTATTGCTATAGATGCCACTTACTTGCTTTCAGGATGCCCTTGGCAATTCGACAAGCATGCTCTTCATGACGACTTCCTCAACAACTACATCTTCATGCATGAAAAAGGATCACCCATCTCTCGATGAGCACTAAGAAGATCCTCCAAGATCAAGTCGAGTGCACCCACACCAAGATGATTGAGCAGGCTAGAATTCAAGGTGCCTTGTCCTTGCGCAATAGCCAACATTGTGTCACGATTGGGCAGGCCAGAAATCAAGGTGCCCCGTCCGCGCACAACAGCCACCATAGCGTGTCCTAGCACTGCTAGCGCCAGTGTGTGCCATAACGAAGCAAACACCAGGGCGCACCCCAGCGACGCCAGCACCGGTGTGTGCCCTAGAGATGCCCGTGCCAGCGCGCTCTCAAATGGCCTGCCTACCACGCACCCCCGCCAGTGACGCGGTCAAGCTCTTCGACGTCGTTGCCTTTGAAAGGAAAATGTGAGAAGCGGCTCCTGCTGGCGCGCTCCAGGGATATCATTCCGGTTTTAATGGGACGTGAACAGTGTTTAATTTTGCTTCCAAATGCGTGTCTTTTAGATGTTAAAGATATGATTGATCTACCCCCTTTGGTGTCTTCTCTTTTGTATGAATTCAAAGACGTACCTTCAGAGGAGCTCCCTGAAGGATTGCCTCCCATGCGAGGCACAGAGCATCAATTTGACTTTGTGACCGATGCTTCCTTGCCCAACCGAGCCGCCTACCGCGCCAGCCCGGAAGAGACCAAGGAGTTGTAGCGCCAAGTGCAAGAGTTCATGGACAAAGGCTATATCTGTGAGAGCCTTAGTCCCTACGCAGTTCCAGTCATTCTTGTGCCAAAAAAGGATGGCTCATGGAGCATGTGTGTTGATTGTCGGGCGATCAACCAAATCACTGTGAAGTATCGACTTCCTATTCCTAGACTAGATGACATGCTAGATGAGCTTCATGGAGCCACCTTATTTTCTAAGATTTACTTCAAAAGTGGCTATCACAAAATTAGGAAGAAGGAATGTGATGAGTGGAAAACTACATTCAAGACTAAGTACGGTCCCTATGAGTGGTTAGTGACGCCCTTTGGCCTGACTAATGCATCAAGCACATTCATGAGACTCGTGAACCATGTTTTGAGGGAGTACTTGGGAAAATTTGTAGTAGTCTACTTTGATGACATTCTTGTTTATAGCAAGACCTTAGAGGATCATTTGGTTCACCTTAAAGTCGTATTAGAGTGTCTTAGGAAACAAAGTGTATATGCTAATCTAGGTAAATGTTTTTTCTACTCACACTCTACTATTTTCCTTGGTTTTGGTATTAGCAAAGATGGACTCCGCGTGGACCAAGAGAAGATCCGTACAATCCAAGAGTGGTTGCACCCCACCACCGCGACCATGGTGCGTTCCTTTCTCGGGCTCGCATACTTCTAACGGCGGTTCGTGATGGACTTCTCCACTGTCGTCGCACTGCTGCATAAGCTGACCAAGAAGAACGCGCCCATTGAGTGGAATGACGCCAACGAGACTGCCTTCGTGATGCTCAAGGACCGCTTGTGTCGCGCGCCACTACTCCTGCTTCCAGACTTCCCAAAACATTTGATGTGGAGTGCAATGCCTCACACCATGGCATTGGTGTTAGGTTACTCTAGGAGAGTAGGCCCAATGCCTATTTCAGTGAGAAGCTCACCGGCGCCACCTAGTATGATAAGGAGCTCTACGCGCTTATTAGGGTGTTGAAGACGTGGTAACATTATTTGTTGCCCATGGAGTTTGCATTCACTCAGACCATGAGGCTTTGAAGTACCTCAAGAGCCAGATCAATCTCAACCGATGCCATGCACGTTCGGTTGAGTTCATGGAGACTTTTCCGTACGTGGTTAAGTACAAGAAAGGGAAAAAGAATGTGGTAACTGACGCCCTTCCTCGCAGGTATGTTCTCTTGACTCACTTGGATGCTACTATTTAGGCTTCGCCCTTATTAAGGAATTGTATGCACAAGATGAGGACTATAAGAAATTTTTTTACGCTTGCGTAGAAAATGGAGAGTGTAATTTAATTATTATGGATAATGGTTACTTATATAAGGAGGGTAAATTATGCATCCCTATGACTTCTATTCGTAGGTTATTAATCCAAGAAGCACATGAAGGTCGAGGACATTTTGGAGTACCTAAGATTGTCGCCGCACATAAGGAGCATTTTTATTGGCCTAGGATGGTTCACCATATGACTATGTTTTGTGTGAGTTGCGTGACATTGCAAAGGGCTATGTCTAGATCGAGCACTCATGGATAGTATAACCACTAGTACACAAGGGGGGGGGGGGGGGACCGCGATTAAATAACAAAGAGGACCGCGGTATTAGTACCGAGGTTGTTATCGGCGAGGTAAGACTCGTGAGCCGCATTTTTTCTTAACCATGGTAAGAAAAATGGACCGCGGTTATTAGTAAAACCGAGGTGCGATTTGAAAGATTAAAAAAAAACGGACAGTGGCTCTTTGCTAATAACCGCGATCCGCTTTGAAACAATTTAAAAAAAATCTGGACAACAATTCTTTGCAAAGAACAGTTGTCCCAGTGTATTTTTTTATTAAAAAAATTAGGGTACTATACTATTCCTTCTTCCGTCTCCTTTCTACTCACGAAAACCAAAACAATTACCAGACATCATAAGTATCTCCAGTAACAAGAATTCTTTCTGAATCAAAGGTACTCTAGTATAAAAATTACACATTACTAACTACAAGATTTGATCCTTCCAAAGACTGAATGTTTACTAAATTAATAAGGAATATAGCTCTAAATATTCATTATTTATATTTCAAATATAGCAATTGATCACTGTACAACTCAAATTACCATTACAATTGCAGGAAAACTTGATCTTCGATTCTAATTCCCATCATCGCTGAAGGAATTTAGATGCGTATAAGCGGAATTTCAGAAAACTATTTTCTAGCATCTAATTAGGATCTCATGCATGAATCAATAGGGATCAAGTAGAAGTAGAGTTTCATATCTTTTGATGCGAATCAAATTGTCCCGGTAGAACTTCAGCGGATATCGAAAGCCCCAAGTGTGACTTCTCTACTTGGTCCACACGAGTCTGGATTCTGGATCGCATTTGGTCTCGTCTGCTAGAACGAAGAACGAAGACACGAGCTTGGCACTTGATGGGGATGGTCGGCCGTGTGTATTAGGGTAAGTCAGTGATCGCTTTTGCTTTTGGAAGCCATCACTTATATTACCATAAGATTATATCTTATCTTTGGTAATAGATATAATATCTTTATATTGTATCTATATCTTCTAATACGATTCCCGTTTATCTAGTTACTATTAATAATAACTCTTATCTATTAATAATAAAAGCCAATCTCCCAATTTAATCCATAGGGCCGAAATTCCATGTCCAACATGGGCTTCCGGTTCAGTTTGATCCAACCCGATAACTCTATGTGTGTGACCTCATAGGACCCGGTTATTATAGCCATGGGCCTAACCCGATTAAGCCCATTAATCGTAGTTGACTTCTAGCAAAGCACTACGATCCCTAAAATACCCGGATTGTAAATCTCTATCAATAGTCCTATTCCATGTTCGGTAATTACACCTTTGATTAAAGGACACAATTCCTTCAATCTCCCACTTGTCCTTAAAAACAAGTGTGCAATGTTAAATCCCTTTGTCTCTTAGTGTCTTATTTGATGATATGATGACATTCATATCTCTTATCAAATGCGTTTCTTGAACTCTTGAGTTTGAACTGTCAAATAACGGATGATTACAGATAATCCATCCGAGCATGGCCATGCATTTTTCAGTTCTCGCTCTTCAAGTGGCCGAGACACCATTCATGTCCATGCA
Source organism: Rheum nobile (assembly GCA_027886185.1). Classification (NCBI taxonomy): domain Eukaryota; kingdom Viridiplantae; phylum Streptophyta; class Magnoliopsida; order Caryophyllales; family Polygonaceae; genus Rheum; species Rheum nobile. The sequence goes on from WOAB01000817.1 coordinate 484,477, forward strand.
TCACAATATACATGAAGGAGGAGGACTTCTCCAGTCTTGTATGACTATAGCTCCCATTCAACTTTTGGCAATCCCAATCACTGCCTTTATAACTGCATGTTACGGTCAGCGTTTAACAACGTTAAAGACATACCAATCATCAAGTGAAACCATATCATACTCATGTCTGAGGAATCTACCAATCATGGTTTGACTTAAAACTCTTCAAGCCCTTTTGGAGAGCCTTAAGGTGGGTCAGTCCTATATATATCATCCATACATATCTATGTAATTGACTAGACATCTTTATGTCCCTATAGCCTATGTAATTGACCATGGACTTAATCATGGTAAGAAAAACGGACCGCAGTTATTAGTAAAACCGAGGTGCGATTTGAAAGATTATAAAAAAACGGACAGTGGCTCTTTGTTAATAACCGCGATCCGCTTTGAAACAATTTTAAAAAAATCTGGACGACAATTCTTTGCAAAGAACAGTTGTCCCAATGTATTTTTTTATTAAAAAAATTAGGGTACTATACTATTCCTTCTTCTGTCTCCTTTCTACTCATGAAAACCAAAACAATTACCAGACATCATAAGTATCTCCAGTAACGAGAATTCTTTCTGAATCAAAGGTACTCTAGTATAAAAATTACACATTACGAACTACAAGAATTGATCCTTCCAAAGACTGAATGTTTACTAAATTAATAAGGAATATAGCTCTAAATATTCATTATTTATATTTCAAATATAGCAATTGGTCACTGTACAACTCAAATTACCATTACAATTGCAGGAAAACTTGATCTTCGATTCTAATTCCCATCATCGCTGAAGGAATTTAGATGCGTATAAGCGGAATTTCAGAAAACTATTTTCTAGCATCTAATTAGGATCTCATGCATGAATCAATAGGGATCAAGTAGAAGTAGAGTTTTATATCTTTTGATGCGAATCAAATTGTCCCGGCAGAACTTCAGCGGATATCGAAAGCCCCAAGTGTGACTTCTCTACTTGGTCCACACGAGTCTGGATTCTGGATCGCATTTGGTCTCATCTGCTAGAACGAAGAACGAAGACACGAGCTTGGCACTTGATGGGGATGGCCGGCCGTGTGTATTAGGGTAAGTCAGTGATCGCTTTTGCTTTTGGAAGCCATCACTTATATTACCATAAGATTATATCTTATCTTTGGTAATAGATATAATATCTTTATATTGTATCTATATCTTCTAATACGATTCCCATTTATCTAGTTATTATTAATAATAACTCTTATCTATTAATAATAAAAGCCAATCTCCCAACTTAAGCCATAGGGCCGAAATTCCATGTCCAACATGGGCTTCCGGTTCAGTTTGATCCAGCCCGATAACTCTATGTGTGTGACCTCATAGGACCCGGTTATTATAGCCATGGGCCTAACCCGATTAAGCCCATTAATCGTAGTTGGCTTCTAGCAAAGCACTACGATCCCTAAAATACCCGAATTGTAAATCTCCATCAATAGTCATATTCCATGTTCGGTAATTGCACATTTGATTAAAGGACACAATTCCTTCAATCTCCCACTTGTCCTTAAAAACAAGTGTGCAATGTTAAATCCCTTTGTCTCTTAGTGTCTTATTTGATGATATGATGACATTCATATCTCTTATCAAATGCGTTTCTTAAACTCTTGAGTTTGAACTGTCAAATAACGGATGATTACAGATAATCCATCCGAGCATGGCCATGCATTTTTCAGTTCTCACTCTTCAAGTGGCCGAGACACCATTCCTGTCCATGCATCACAGTAAACATGAAGGAGGAGGACTTCTCCAGTCTTGTATGACTATAGCTCCCACTCAACTTTTGGCAATCTCAATCACTGCCTTTATAACTGCATGTTACGGTCAGCGTTTAACAGCGTCAAAGACATACCAATCATCAAGAGAAACCATATCATACTCATGTCTGAGGAATCTACCAATCATGGTTTGACTTAAAACTCTTCAAGCCCTTTTGGAGAGCCTTAAGGTGGGTCAGTCCTATATATATCATCCATACATATCTATGTAATTGACTAGACATCTCTATGTCCCTATAGCCTATGAAACCTGGCGCTATCAGTCAACTTACAATACAGTCTTTAATGAATTTATTTATGTCCAAGTTGATGACTTAGACCATGGACTTTGAATAATTCATAACTTCAGTTCACTTAATGGGGTTTCATTCACCAAAACACTTATGATGAGCCCATTTGTGAATTATAAATTATTTGGACATTTTATTTAATTCCAAGCAATGATTAAATAAGACAGAAAGTTGTATATCATATAATCAAGCATAAAACGTGTCTGACATTCAAGAAACAAAGTTCATAATGTAAGACAATGCAATCTCAAAGCCATTCTCCAATGTGCTTGAGGCCCTTGGCCCTAGTGTGACTCTCATGCTTGGGCCTAGGCATAGGCTTGGTCAGTGGATCTGCAATGTTGTCATCTGTGTGCAATTTGCACATTCTTACGTCTCATCTATCAACGATGTGTCGAATGAGGTGATACTTCCGCAGTACGTGTCTGGATTTGGAGCTTGAGCTCGGTTTCTTAGCTTGGGCTATGTCGCCGTTGTTGTCACAATAGACGTCAATTGCCCCTGAAATGTTAGGAATAACGCCGAGCTCATCAATGAACTGCCTAATCCAGACAACCTCTTTCGTCGCTTCACTAGCGGTGATGTATTCTGCCTCTATCGTAGAATCATCTAATGTGTCCTGCTTAGAGCTCTTCCAGCTCACAGCTCCTCCATTTAGGGTGAAGACATATCCTGACTGGGACTCAAAGTCATCCCGGTCTGTCTGGAAGCTTGCATCAGTATATCCTCGAACGACTAACTCGTCATCACCTCCATATACCAAGAAGTCATCCATGGTTCTTCTCAAGTACTTCAGAATGTTCTTGGCTGCACACCAATGTGCATCTTCGGGATTCGATTGGTATCTGCTATACATGCTCAGAGTAAATGCAACGTCAGGGCGTGTACATATCATGGAATACATGATAGATCATATAGCAGAAGCATAAGGTATCCTGCTCATCTTCTCTAGCTCAGTTGGTGTCTTAGGACACTGCTTCTTGCTAAGGTATATGCCATGTTGCATGGGTAGAAATCCTTTCTTGGAATCCTGCAATTTGAACCTGTCGAGAACCTTATCTGTATAAGTTCCTTGACTTAATCCAAGCAGTCTCTTAGATCTATCTCTGTAGATCTTGATATCCAGTATGTTCTCCGCTTCTCCTTGGTCCTTCATTGAAAAACATTTCTTCAGCCATCCCTTAACGGACTCTAGCATCGGAATGTCATTTCCAATGAGCAGTATGTCATCCACATATAGGACTAAGAAGACCACTTTGCTCCCACTAAATTTCTTGTAATCACAAGGCTCTTCTTCACATCTGATGAAGTTAAACTCTTTTATAGCTTCATCAAATCGAAGGTTCCAACTCCTGGATGCTTGCTTAAGTCCATAAATGGACTTCTTAAGCTTGCATACTTTCCTAGGGTCTGTTGGATCTTCAAAACCATCTAGTTGTGTCATGTACACATCCTCTTCTAAATATCCATTTAGAAAAGCGGTCTTGACATCTATTTGTCAAATCTCATAATCATAATAAGCGGCAATAGCTAGGAATATCCTGATGGACCTAATCATTACGACCGTTGAAAATGTTTCGTCATAGTCAATACCATGAATCTGTTTAAAACCCTTGGCAACTAGCCTTGCCTTGTAAACATATACATTTCCATCTTTGTCTGTCTTGAGTTTGAAAACCCATTTGCATCCAATGGGTTTTATCCCATCTGACAAATCTATCAAGTCTCAGACTTAATTCTCATACATAGAATCCATTTCAGATTTCATGGCCTTAAGCCATTTCTCGAAATCTGGACCCGTCGCTGCTTGCTTATAGGTGGCAGGTTCTCCGCTTTCTAAAAGCAGATCATCAAGGGTTACAGTCAGGATGAAATCATCATATCGTCTTGGCTGTGCTCTTGGCCTGTTTGATCTATGTGTGGGTTCGACAACTGGAGCACTTTCCACAACTGTTTGTGGGTCCTCATTTGAATCTGGTTCTTGAAGTATTGGTTCCGGTACCTGAACGACTTCTCATTGGGAATTTATGCCTCCAGATATTGGCGTCTCCTCGTCGGCATCGTCCATGTCGACTTGTTGTTGGGTTTGTTGCTTATCTTGAACTTCTTCAAGATGAACATTTCTCCCACTTGGCTTCTTGGAAATAAATTCTTTTTCCAAAAAGACATTATCCCTTGCAACAAACACTTTGTGCTCAATGGGATTGTAGAAGTAGTATCCCTTAGTTTCCTTTTGATACCCTATAAAGAAGCATTTATCTGATTTGGATGCAAGCTTATCTGATAGTAACGCTTTACATAAGCTTCACATCCCCAGATTTTCAGAAAAGACAGACTTGAAACTCTTCTAGTCCATATCTCATATGGTGTCTTGTTTATAGTCCTAGACGGAGTCCTGTTTAGTGTGAACGCAACGGTTGTGAGGGCATATCCCTAGAAGGATACTGGAAGGTTAGCAAAACTCATCATTGATCGGACCATGTCTAACAGGGTCCTGTTTCTTCTTTCAGATACACCATTCAGTTGTGGCATGCCTGGTGGAGTCAGTTGTGTTATTATCCCACAATTTCTTAGATGATGATCGAACTCCTGACTTAGATATTCACCACCGCGATCGGATCGAAGTGCCTTTATCTTCTTGCCAGTTTGAGTTTCTACTTCATTTTGAAACTCTTTGAACTTTTCAAAGGATTCAGATGTATGCGTCATTAAGTAGATGTATCCATATCTACTCAAGTCGTCAATAAATGTGATGAAGTATCGATAGCCTCCTCTAGCTTCTATGCTCATTAGTCCATAGGCATCAGTATGTATTAGGGCTAGTAGCTCAGTAGCCCTTTCACTTGTCCCAGTGAAAGGTGACCTTGTCATCTTGCCCATTAGTCATGACTCACATGTCTCAAGTGATTCACAATCTACTGATTTGAGAATTCCATCTTTATAGAGTTTCTTCATGCGGTTCAAGCTAATGTAACCCAAGCGACAGTGCCATAGATAGGCTTCACTCAAATCATTCGACTTTTGCCTCTTAGTATTAATGTTATAAATCTCAGACTTGAGGTTCAACACATAGAGTCCATTACTCATGGGAGCATTGGCATAGAAAATATCATTATTGAAAATAGAAAAACATCCATTCTTAATGACAAATTCAAAACCCTCAAGATCCAAAACTGAAGTCGAAATAAGGTTCTTAGTAATTGAAGGAACAAAATAACAATTATTTAATTTTAATACTAAGCCAGAAGGTAAAGATAGACTATAATTTCCTACGGCAAGCGCAACAACTCTTTCTCCATTTCCAACGTGCAGGTCTATCTCTCCCTTCTCCAAGTGCCTCCTACTTCTTAGTCCCTGCACATTCGAAATAATGTGAGAACCACATCCGGTATCCAATACCCAAGTAGTAGTCTTGGTTGTTAAGACTTCAATAACAAAAATACCTGAAGTGGAGCTCACAGTCCCATTCTTCTTGTCTTCCAAGTATTTAGGGCAGTTTCTCTTCCAATGCCTATTGGCCTTGCAGTAGAAGCAGTCATGCTCAGCAACCACTTTTGGCTTCTCAGCTACCTTGGGTTTGACAACTTTCTTGCCTTTTCCTTGGTTTTGTTGCTTTTGCTTCCCTTTAGGCCCCTTTTTGAACCCTTTCCCTTTGTTAATCATGAGAACTTCTTTCTTATTGTCAACTTGGATATTTTGCTCAGCAGTTTTGAACATGCCATGGAGTTCATTTAGAGTTTTGCTAATTCCATGCATATGGTAATTCATCCTGAATTGGGCGAATCCATCATGCAATGAGTGCATTATGATGTCAGTAGCCAACTCTTGGCTGTATGGAAAACCCAGTGCTGCTATTTGGTCAAAGAGACCAATCATGTCAAATACATGGGTACTTACTAGTTTTCCCTTCTCAAGCTTGCACTCTAATATGGCCTTGTGAGTCTCATACCTCTCAATTCTGGCATGTTCCTGAAACATCACTTTCAGTTTTCCAATGATTGTATGAGCATCACGACGTTCAAACCTCTTTTGAAGGCCATGTTCTATAACAGCGAGCATAAGATAGGTGATTGGCACCGAGTTAGCTCTTATCTCCTTTTCTTTCTCCTTCTCCTCAATAGTAGAAGCGTCAGTCAAGGTAGGGTTAAGGATATCTAGAATGTCCTCACGTCCTTCGAACCTGAGAACAATTCTCAACTTCCGTTCCCAATCGAGAAAATTTGTTACATTGAGTTTGTTCTTCTCAACAATTGAGCGAAGGGTGAATTTCAAGTTATTATTGCTAGACATGATATCTAAAATGGAAGTAATATGCAGATAAGTTTATACTTGACATGCAAAAGCTCAAAATTAAACATGCTTTAAAATTTAAGCAAATGCACATTTTATTCAAATTAAGTTTGTCCCTAGTGAATAAAATGATTCCAAGACCCTATCTCAGATAAGACCCAAGCGTACTTTGGCACTTCCTTAAGTCTTATGTGATCAAGGTAAGTAACATTTAGTTCTTGGTTGATGGCCCACATCCCATGTTAGACTCATCTCTATGCCTTAAGATCCAAAACTTTGCTATTTAGTCTCTTGTTGAGTATAACCATATCAAGGTTTATGAATCCCTTATATAGATCCACCCTCATTATCCCAAGGTCAAAGAAGGACACTTCGCTTTGGCGAAACCTATCCAACGAATTCTAAGGGCCTCATGGGTTATGACATGGAAAGGCAATAACTCAATATTCTTTTAGGGACTTCAGCATGCAATGGTTGTCTATCTACTAGTGAACAAAATATCATAAACAAACAACCATGTAAGGCTTAAAATAATAAAGCATTCAAAATACAATAATTAAATGTGATCCTAGTATGGCCCCTAAAAACCGAAAATAAAGATCTAATCTTCATGGGTCTTGTTCTTCATGGATCTCCATCCTTTGGAACATCTCATGGATCACCATCCTTGGTACCCTTCATGGATCTCCATCCTTGGTCTTCTTAGGATCTTCTCTTCTTGTATTACATAACTTTCTAAATAATCTAATTACTAAAAATTAAATTACATAAATACATAACGATACGCAGATCTTGTACAACAAAACATAACGATACGCAGATCGTATTTTCTATCCTAAAAAAGGGCCATACTAGTCACCTCATGCAAACAATAATTTCATAGTATTAAATCATGCATGAAATAATAATATCAAATATTATAAATAATATTAATCTAATTAATAACAATAAAACAATTTAAATAATTGTAAATGAAATACTGTTAAATTAAATAAATCATCTCATGAGATAAATAATTTAATATCATTATCTTAATTCAAATAAAATCAATATATAGAATTAATCATTAAAATGCATTATTAGATAAGATATGCATAAATAAAATAATATATCAAATATCCTTATCTTAATCTTTTAGGAAAATATCCTAAAACGCAAAATCTACCCAAAATATTTTCTACGTGTGAGATCAAGCCAGCTTACCGGACCAGCCCGGACTAGCTAGCCAAGCCCGTGCCCGAGCCGGACCGAGGCGCGCAGACCCGCGAATCAACCCGAGCCGCGTAGCCATGCGAACCGAGTCGCAGTCTGTTGGTCCCACTCGTGCGCGAGCCGCAGTCCGCAGGGGCGGTCCACGCCCGAACCGAACCGTGCGAGCCGCGATTGCCTGTTGGGCCCACCAGCGCCCACACCGAGTTGCTCGATGATAAGCGGTATTTTACATAGCACAACTAGTAATTATTAGCATATTATTGAGGAGATTTGGATTTGATTTATGGGATATTTCTGTAATCCGTAGAAAAGGTGAGAAGTGGTTAAATCATAGGATTTACAGAGTTTTGGAGGTAAGTTGGTGTTTGAGGTGCGGAGCTGCATTGTGGATGTTTTTGGAAGCACTTACGAGTTGAAGACGGTGCCCGAAGTCATATAGGAAAGCTGGTGATCAGAAGACATAAGTTGCTGGAGTGGAGACCGCGAGCTGACGCGACTAATGGCGACCAGCGGTTAGCAGATTTCCAGCAGAACCTTGGGGAGCACAAACCGCGATCCCCCGCGATCACGGTTGGTCGCGGTTTTCTGAGCGACTGAACAACTTCCGATTTTCTCCAACTGCTGGGCTGTTTCGTTTTGTTTAATTGAGCAGGTATTTAAGGGGCTCGGATTAGGGTTTAAAATGACGGTCGGGAGAGCTAGCCTAGGGGCTAATCTTCCTTTTTACTCTTAAGAACACTTAGATTTCTTTTCTCTCTTTTGGATTGGAATTGGTTGTGAAGAACTAATTTCCTGTTTTGCCTAGCGTGGAAGCACAAAGTTAACCCGGTTGTAAGGTTCATTTCTCTTGTTCATCCCTTGTTGGATTTGATATTAATTTCCTTGAGCATATTTCAAATTTCTATATTTTTGACTAGATTGATCTCCTGGTTTAAATCTATAGTAATCTAAGTTCTAGAATTGGGATAGACGGTGGAATCCCTAATCACTTGTAGCGATCACAATTGCATGAAATTGGTAAATTGAATTCAATTGTGAAAAGGAAATTGATTTGCATAGCATACTTGCGTTGTTGAGTCTTTGCATGCAATCCATACAATCTTACACTTTATGATACTAATTGAACCAACCTTAGAAGGTCTTCTAGGTTATCAGTTAGTAAGTGTTAGCAAGACCGATTGGCTTGTTAATATAAATAAGATCAGAAGGGGAACAAATCAAAAGGGTGAATATGAACATGAGAGGAATCAATGATCAACTTGGCTAACTGCTGTGTGGAAACTTGCTAGGTGAAACTCTCTTTCTTCTTATTTTCTTAAGCTTGATTTTGGTGTTATTTCATTTGTGTAGTCTTAGTAGAAAACCAACCCCCCCCCCCCCCCCCCATTTGTTCTTTAAAGTTGATAAATTAGTAATTACATAGAAATTGACGTGTTGATTCCCTTGGGTTCGACTCCTTACTTGCATGCTATACTCTAGTTGCATATTAGGATTACTTTGATAGCGCGCACGACTGAAAATATGTTATCACTCGAGCCGCGGTCGCCCTGGACCCACGCGCGCTGCTGCGCAATTGGGTTCGGCTCTCGCGTCGAGCCTGGTTCGTGGTGCGTGTCGGGTCCGGATCCAATCTGGTTCGGTCCTTCATTTTTTTCTCCACGATTCGAAAAATTTGTGTATGAAACAATTTCATACAAAATTAATTAAATTTGTGGAAAAACAAATTTAGGGGATTGATCCATCTTTTGAAAATCAAAATTTTCATCTAATGATTTAAAACATGCCAAAAATCATATCTCTTGCATAATTAAATCACATGAATCAGGTACTAACAAAAAGCTTCCACAATACTCCCTTCTGGGAGCCGGCCTTAACGGCCCCCCATCCACTTCCGCCTCACCGGCGACCGGCACCAGCCTCCCGCCACACCAGCACCAGCCTTCACCGGCATACCGCCTCACCGGCGACCGGCACCAGCCTTCACCGGCATGCCATTTCCGCCTCACCGGCGACCGGCCCTTGCTTTTGCTCCATCGAGCCGCCGTGGCCGACCGCCGCCTCAGTCCACCGACTGCTTCTCCGACCGAGGTTCATCCTCCCCGGTCAGATATGCTCCTCTTGAGTCTAGAGATGTGCCTCCCGGAGTTAGCCGAAAATCGCTCTGACCGAGGCACACCCGAACCCAAATCCACCTCGACACACCCATAACCACCACCGGCCATTCGCGCCCTTCACACCGCTTGTGACCCATTTACGAGCTACCTTGACCCCACCACCACTCGATCTGTCCCTCATCAACACCAATCGACCACACCCTGGCGACCCATACCAGGACGCGCCCTTGCGACCTTACCAGACCCACCGGCGACCACCAACTCCAACATCACCCCCGCCACTGAACCCACACCACCGACGATCTGGGGTCTTTTCCAGATCCGAACCTCCACCTCTCCCCCGCCTCCCCGCCACCACCTCTCCCCCGCCACCCTTCCACCGCCGCCACCTCTCTCCCCGCTTTCACCTAGCCTCCTTCCTCGCTTTCCCCCCACCTCTCTCTTCAAAGAAGAAAGAGAAAAAGGGAATGATCGAAATAAATCGGACCCTGACGACCTTCGTGTCGATCAGGTAACCCCGAACACTAACGAAAAAGAATCAGACACCACCGAGTAACATCCAAAAACTGAAGTATTGGGCAACACCCAAAAGCTACATCGACGGATAAACCACATCACGGTTAAACACCCTTCAACAACAACTATTAACAACAAGAACAATAAAAAAGAACAACTATCAGTTGGGTAATGACGATAACATCAAGACTATTGGATGTTAAAATCCCCTCTTTCAACCAACTCCTATTCGTCATGTCACACATGTTTCAAGAAACATTCTCTTCGTGTGGAGCTGGTCTTGGGTGTATGGATCGAGTTTGTGTTCCGGATGAGGTTGTGGTTGTGTGTCTCTTGCTGGCCTTCAAGACGAGGCCTTTCCCAGGAGTTTCTTCGCACTTCCCCAGGAGTAATGCCTCCTGCTAGCCTGCTCCCCGGCTACACGACGCGGCGTTAGATTCTTCTCACCTGCGTTTGTGTCTTTCTCACCCCTTCCCTGGATCTTGTATGCTTTCCATTTCGATTTGTTTTGTTTCTTTTTATTTCTGTCCTTGTTTTGTTTGTCACACCGGTTTGCCCGGCTACCGAGTTTCTCGGTCTCTCGATCTACCAGGTCTGTCTAGTACTTCGAATCCTTTCCTCATCGAAAAAAAAAATCACATGAATCAAGTATGGATAAATCAATGTATAAGATTATGAACTTTTCAAATAAAATTCACAACTTTTATGTAAAACAATTTTACATGCATATATGTTTATAAAGTACTCAATTTTATTAATCCAATCAATTAAAATCACAATTTTAATCATGCAAATTAACCTCTATATCAATTTACCACTTAATTTGAATCAAGACATGCATCAAAATTAACTATTTTAATTGTTGATCCTATCAATTTATGCAAAATGCTCTGATACCACTGAAGGAATTTAGATGCGTATAAGCAAAATTTCAGAAAACTATTTTCTAGCATCTAATTAGGATCTCATGCATGAATCAATACGGATCAAGTAGAAGTAGAGTTTCATACCTTTTGATGCGAATCAAATTGTCCCGGCAGAACTTCATCGGAGATCGAAAGCCCCAAGTGTGACTTCTCTACTTGGTCCACACGAGTCTGGATTCTGAATCGCATTTGGTCTCGTCTGCTAGAACGAAGAACGAAGACACGAGCTTGGCACTTGATGGGGATGGTCGGCCGTGTGTATTAGAGTAAATCAGTGATTGCTTTTGCTTTTGGAAGCCATCACTTATATTACCATATGATCATATCTTATATTTGGTAATAGATATAATATCCTTATATTGTATCTATATCTTCTAATAAGATTCCTTTTTATCTAGTTATTATTAATAATAAAAGCCAATCTCCCAACTTAAGCCATAGGGCCGAAATCAATGTCCAACATGGGCTTTCGGTTCAGTTTGATCTAGCCCAATAACTCTATGTGTGTGACCTCATAGGACCCAGTTATTATAGCCATGGGCCTAACCCGATTAAGCTCATTAATCGTAGTTGGCTTCTAACAAAGCACTACGATCCCTAAAATACCCGGATTGTAAATCTCCATTAATAGTCATATTCCATGTTCGGTAATTGCACCTTTGATTAAAGGACACAATTCCTTCAATCGCAATCTCAATTCACCATTTCTCTTCTATGATTGATAGGGATCCCATAGCATAAATATTATTTTGACATGTAGCTGCAAAATACCATCTCCTTTCTTAATACATTATCTTATCAATTCTATGGTAGGGACACACAAGAAGATGGCAGAAATTTATCATACCATCTTAGATTTGTTAATACACATTAATTAATTCTTTCCAAAATTCTCAAGCTGTTATAGAAATGGGGTTAAATTTCTATGCAAAAAAGACAATATACCTTGTGAAGAAGGAATTGAATATTGTATTCGTAGGTATAGAGTGCACATAACTTGTTTCAAGCATTGATGTTGGTAGAACCATTTAAAATCCTCAACTGCATCGCTTGGCCATCCCGATGTACTGAAGGGTCATAATGCATTGCACAGATTATCAATTTCATTAATTATTGGCTCTATTGTTAGTTTGTGTGAGCTAACTAGCTAAGAACTGGTATTTTGCTTACAAAAGTGACACTTTAATTATAAAAGTGACACTTGAATAGAAAATATAAAGAAAGAGATGACCTATATGTTTCTACCTAGGCAATATGGTAGTAGGAGGACACTTGAATCAAAATAATCTTCTCCTTTGCAGCTTATTCATCCTTTGCAGCTTATCCCTACTTTGTTGTCTCCTCTTCTCCTTCATCCACTCCCACTTTTCGGCATGCGCCGCCGGCAACGGGGGCATGGGGTCCAAAAAGAAGTATTCCCCCTCCTCGCGGCGCCCCCGCTTTCCCTCCACCGCTTCTCCCCTAGCCATGCATCTCTGGAGCTCTCGAATTGTGTTCCTTCACGGGCTCCTTTGTCTCCCAGCCTCTCTTGTCCTCCGCCCTCCTCCTCCTCCGCCCCCCTTCTACTCTCCCCACCCCCTTCTCCCCCTCTCCCCTGTTCTGAGCCCTTGAGGTTGAGAGTTGTGACTGTTCCGCCCTTGATGCGGGAGCATCCAAGAGTTCGTACAAATACAGCGAAGTGCAAGCCAAGAGCATCCCCGACGCCCATGATGACCGGCGCGCGGCTAGGCCTCCCGACGCCATGTCTTGTCCATCCTTGGAGGATTCCTTAGCCATCTTTGGCTTGCCTTAGGCTGACCTATCCTAGTCCTTAGTTTGCTTATTAGATTGTTATTTCATGAATTATTAGACATTATTTGGACGCCTATGCTTAGGCCTGATTTTATGTAATTTCCTTTCTAAGCTTTAGGTGAACACTTAGTCTTTTTTTAGCATGTTTTGGGCCGGCCTCTTAGACACTATTTAAGGCTTGGCCACTCCTTGTTTTAGACAGTTTTTGGATGATTAAGAAATCAGAAATTGTGAGAAGCATTTCTCTCCCAAAACTCAAAAACCGAGAGCTTGTGAGAAGGGTTCTCATCAAGGTTGTGTTGATCTCGCTTAGTTGTTCTTGCGTGTGTCAATCTCCTTCGAGATTGGTGTTCGTAGGCTTCATAAGCCTCCTCTTCGTGCTCCTAGGATCCGTCCTTTGTTGTGTGAAGTTGTACAAGGCAGGGTCGTCTTCATTAGATTGGTTGAGGTTCTTGTTCGTTCGAGTTCAAGGGTTGCTCCATTCGTGATTGCGGTTCTATCTTCCTATCCTTTTCTTTGTTGTTTTGTGTCTTTTCAATTCAGTTTGAGTCATTCCTTTCATTGTTCCATTGTGTCTTCAATTCAGTTTTCGAGTATCTCACCATTGTTAATCTCTTTCGAGTCTTATCAAGCTCTCTTCGTCTAGATCCGAATCATTGCGGCTCAACCCCGTATCAAAGTGGTATCAGAGCTAAACGACGTCGAGACGTCACCACCAACTCAGCCAAGATACACCTCTCGGTTTGTCTTGTCTTCCCTTGAGTCTTTTTGAGTTTTTAGTCAAGTTCTTGTTGTTTGGAGTCATTCCGAGTTGTTGTTGTGTCTTGCTTGGTTTTGTGCTTGTGTTTTGGAGGTCCGATCATCACCACCACCACAAAACACCTTATCACCGCCCCTCTAACCACCAGCCACCACCACAGCCTCTCCCATCCGTAAACTACCTCTCCCATCCGTAAATTTCTGCCTTCCCACTACCCAAACGTGAGGAGCAAGTGGAGGTTCAACTATCCCCTACAATTCAGGCGTGTGTACCCACCAATTCCCAGCCACTCTCTCCATTTCAAATCTGGCGTGAAGAAGTCAAAGCATATCTCAGCCAACTCCTACAATCTAGCAACAAGGAAGATTACTCCAAATCAGATTTGTTAGTGCTTTAAATTTCGAAGTTCAAGTGTAATTATTTGTTATTTTCTTTATTTTATTTTCCAAGTCAGGAAAAGAAAAAGAAAGTAAAAAAAAAACAGAAGCAAATCGTCAAAAAAAAAAAAGACGATTCAGAACTTCATTTTTTTGTTTCTTTCCTTTTACTTCTTTATTGTATTGGAGTTAGTCTATAGTTAGCTCATTACATTCAGAAGTTTGGTTAGCACTTAACCAATTTTCGTAAGCTTAAGGGGTCTTCAAGAGCACTTCAAGAAGAACAAGATCAGAGCCTCATCTTGTGCCGCGCCGCGCAGCATCCTAAGCCTCAAACACTTAGCCTTCGGTTCCATCTCCATTGCACAAGCAAGTCAAGTAAGGCACTTCTTAGTCCTCTTGAGTTTGAATTTGTTGAGTCTTTGATCTTTGCATTGCATTACATTCTTGCTTTGTAAGTTCATTGTAGAGTCTTCATTTTTATTTCTTTTATTGAGTCCTTCTTTTGTTTGTTTTTCGTTGAGTAATCCTGCCGAGCTATTATCATCATATTCAGCTCTTGTTTAGTGCATCATTCAGAGGGCAAGTGTTGTCTAAGTGCATTGATCTCACGTGGGGTTTTTGATCCACCCAAGGCATTCATCAAAGAAGCTTGCACTCAACACAACTAGAGAGTGAGGGATCAAAACACAAGAGTGTAAACACTTGTGAGGCGATTTCAGTTTTCACTAACTTAACAAGTTTGATTGTTTGGTAAAATTGTGATGTCTCCCACAGGATTCCCCACGAGGAGCTCAAGGAGTTCATCCCCGGTTTCACACGAGGTGTTCAATCTCCTCAAAGCTATGTCGGACAACCTAGCATCCTTGACCGAGCGCATGGCTAGCCTGGAGGTTGCACACCGTAGTCCACAACCAGTGAGTGCACCTATGGCAACCTCCAACACCCTTGGGGGCCCAACCGGAGCCAACGCCATACCACTTGGAACCAATGTGGAGCAAGGTGACCCCTCCAATGTAGTCCACACACCACCTCGCCAACCCACACCCCCACGACAACAACCATCCCGTGAAGCATTACATGGAGCCATACCATTTTATGCTCACCAAGAGTCGAGAGTAAATACTTTCCCTCCTAGACGTCAAGTTCCCTTTGCTCCTAATGTGTTTGATGAATTTCAGGAATTCCCATGGGAACAAAGATATGGTGACTACGGTGATGCCGACGAGGAAGAAGCCGTGTGGCGGAATGGGTAGCGAAGAGGCTACTATGAACCTAGAGGTTACCAAGGAAGAAGAGAGCTAGAGTAAGATGGAATTGGTAAGATTAAGATCAAAATCCCTCCATTTGAAGGCATGTGTGATCTAGACGTGTATATGGATTGTGAGACAAAGATCGAACAAATATGGAGTTGTCATAACTTCATAGAAGCCAAGAAGGTACAATTAGCTGCTCTTGAATTTAAAGGTTTTGCACTAATTTGGTGGGACAATCTTGTGAAAGATAGGAGAAGAGCTCTCGATCCACCGATCGCTACATGGGACCAAATGAGAGCCCTCATGAGAGCTAGGTTCGTTCCACCACATTTCTCAAGGGAGCTGAAGCAAAGACTTGAAAAACTCAAGCAAGGAAGTATGAGTGTTGAGGAGGCCTACCAAGCCATGCAAATGGCAATGGTGCGTGCTAATGTTGTAGAAGATGAAGAATCAACTATGGCAAGGTATCTCCGAATTCTCAATCCTTCTATTGCTAACGAGGTGGATATGTATCCCTATGAGAACACAACTAGATTGCTCCATATCGCCATCAAAGTGGAGAAGAATCAAAAGTTTAAGGCGGGAATTCAAGGAGCAAGAGCTAGTAACCAACCGAGTGCATGGAGGAGTCCTAATCCAGTCCACGGCCAGCAATCAAGTCCTAAGGGGAGTGTTCAGCCGAGCCCTTCCACACCTAGCAAGAGCCAGCCAGCCGTGACCCCTAATGCCTCCAAAGGGAGTACTTCTAACCCCTCTCCTAGATCTAGAGATATCATATGTTTTAAATGTCAAGGAAGAGGTCATTTAATGAAAGATTGCCCTAATAGGAGAACACTCATGATTTATCACTTAGGTCAATTTGAATCTGATTCTGAGCATGATGAAAATGATGTGTGTGATGATGTTATGCATGAGCCTAAAACTGATTTTGATGATATGGATGGAATTGAATTTGAGCATGGTGAATCATTAGTAATTAGGAGAACTTTGCATGTTAAACCTGCTCCTTGTAATGATAATCAACGTGAAAATCTATTCCATACTCGTTGTGTAGTTAAAGGCAAAGTGTGTAATATGATAATAGATGGAGAAAGTTGTTGTAATATAGCTAGCATCGATCTAGTTAATAAACTTCAACTTTCTACATTTCATCACCCTAGACCCTATAAATTGTTATGGATGAATGAATGTGGTGAATTGAAAGTGAGTAGGCAAGTTAAGGTCACCATAAAGCTAGGACACTATGAAGATAGTATCCTATGTGATGTGGTACTTATGCAAGCCTGCCACATTTTATTAGGACGTCCATGGCAATTTGATAGGAAGGTCAAGCATGATGGGCATGCTAATATCTATTCCTTCTCTTTTCATGATAAAAATGTGATCCTTAAACCTATGACTCCCTTGCAGGTTGCGGAGGAATTTGATAGGAGGTGGGACAAAGCTAAAGAAGGGGAGGACATAAAGAAAGGAAAGGCATTGCTAGCACTCAAGGCGAAGCTGCACATTACGGAGAAAGATGCTTCCTATGGAGATAGTCCCTTCCATGATGCTATTGGAGATTCGAGGTCGAATCTTTTTAAAGAAAGGGAGAATGATGCGGGAGCATCCAAGAGTTCATACAAATACAGCCAAGAGCATCCCCGGCGCCCATGATGACCGACGCGCGGCTAGGCCTCCCGACGCCATGTCTTGTCCATCCTTGGAGGATTCCTTAGCCATCTTTGGCTCGCCTTAGGCTGACCTATCCTAGTCCTTAGTTTGCTTATTAGATTGTTATTTCATGAATTATTAGACATTATTTGGATGCCTATGCTTAGGCCTGATTTTATGTAATTTCCTTTCTAAGCTTTAGGTGAACACTTAGTCTTTTTTTAGCATGTTTTGGGCCGGCCTCTTAGACACTATTTAAGGCTTGGCCACTCCTTCTTTTAGACAGTTTTTGGATGATTAAGAAATCAGAAATTGCGAGAAGCATTTCTCTCCCAAAACTCAAAAACCGAGAGCTTGTGAGAAGGGTTCTCATCAAGGTTGTGTTGATCTCACTTAGTTGTTCTTGCGTGTGTCAATCTCCTTCGAGATTGGTGTTCGTAGGCTTCATAAGCCTCCTCTTCGTGCTCCTAGGATCCGTCCTTTGTTGGGTGAAGTTGTACAAGGCAGGGTCGTCTTCATTAGATTGGTTGAGGTTCTTGTTCGTTCGAGTTCAAGGGTTGCTCCATTCGTGATTGCGGTTCTATCTTCCTATCCTTTTCTTTGTTGTTTTGTGTCTTTTCAATTCAGTTTGAGTCATTCCTTTCATTGTTCCATTGTGTCTTCAATTCAGTTTTCGAGTATCTCACCATTGTTGATCTCTTTTGAGTCTTATCAAGGTCTCTTCATCTAGATCCGAATCATTGCGGCTCAACCCCGTATCAGCCCTCATCTCTCCCCGCTGCATTTGTGTCCTTGCCTTTCTCCGGACCTTCTCTTGTCCATGCCCCGGATGCTTCTTTCCATTTCGAGTCTCTGTCTTCCTTTGAGGAAGAAGAGGATGTGAACTCTATTTTCCCTCAGAAGTTCCAGCATGCTTCTCCTTCGACTGCTTCTGCGGATTGTCCTAAGTTGTGGAAGGATGTAGTCATGTCTGATGGTCTTGAAGACCGCTTCGTTCTCGCCGAAGATTTCCTTTCTGGGAAAATCAACGTTGATTTCCCTGATGGGGAGGATGGGGAACCTGAAATCACCATTGGTTCTGAGGTTCTGGAAGCCCTAGATGTTGTTTGGAGCTCCTCTTTGGTTATCAAGGCCTTGGGTACCTCAATCCCCTATGAGATTATGCTGAGGAAACTCAAGGACCTTTGGAAGCCCAAGGGAAAGATGAGATTGGTGGATCTTCCCAATGGCTATTTTCTGGTGAAGTTTTCGGAGAAGGATGACTACCTTTTTGTGTTCACGGGAGGCCCCTGGTTAGTTTTTGGTCACTACGTTATGATCATACCTTGGAGTCCTAGCTTCAATCCTCATTCTGATGTCATGGCTACCACTCCAGTTTGGATCCGTTTCTCCAATCTTCCGGTTTTGCTTTATGAGGAGAATGTTCTGCTGCATATTGCCTCGGCGATCGGCAAACCGATTAAAGTGGATAAGAATACCTTACTTGCTTATAGAGGCAGATTTGCCAGAGTTTGTATCGAGCTTGATCTATCTAAACCTCTCAAAGGTGCAGTTATCATCAACAGAGAGCGTTTTTTAGTGGAATATGAAGGTCTTAGTGCCATTTGCTTTAGTTGTGGTAGATTTGGTCATTTCCAGCCAAACTGTCCCCTGAATCCGAAGAATGTCGCCAGCAAGGAGAAACTTGATCTTTTCCTTAAGGACGCGCTGGAGTCGGACCCTCAGCTGATTGCAGAACAGGAGAAATTTGGGCTCTGGATGAATGAGCCTAATCGCCGGCGTGCCCGTCATCGGAGGAATAGGGCGTCGGCAAGGGCTCTTGCTTTGCCAGTGCAAAAAGTGCCCTCCCGGCCACCCCTTTCTCAGAGATTTGCTGTCTTGGAAGAGGTGCCAGAGGAAGACCTTATTCCTAGAGTTGATGTGCATCCTAGGATGGAACAGGGTAGTACGTCTGTTTTGTTGGAAAAAGGTAAACAACAGCATACCCTGACCCCCAAGGATTGAAGAAATCGGCTGGAAGGATTTAGCCGTTGGAGGAGATATGGAGAGAGAAGCTCGATTCCTTATCTTAGGGATTCTTTCCTTAGATAAGTGGATTGGAGAGAGAAGAATCTTATCACATCCGTTTATATTAATTTAAGGGAATCCTTTCCTTTTATTAATATATACGGCTAGGGATATTATTCCTCCAGCAAAACATATCTTCTTGTTACCATATTTGAATAAATCTTATCTTGTTATATTTAGGGTTTGTCGAGTTGTATTTAATAGAAGTGTGGATTCATTTCTATGTAACCACGACGACGGAAAACAGAGAGAACGAAAAGAAGAAAGAAAAGAAGTGAGGTGTGTGTAAGTATTTGAGGGTTGAGTTTGATTCATCGTTGTAGAAAAGGTTTCGAGTCTAGCTGAGTGTTTAGATGTCGAAGTCCACGATACAAGTGTAATCAAGCAAGATATCAATAAGACAAGTACACGCTTCAAAATCCTCTCAAGCGGAAGCTTGAAGGTAGTGGTTTTTCCTTAAGAAGCTAGTTTTGCTAATCAGGGTTTCCACTATATATCGTGAGTTCGTTCGTTATCTTTCTTGCTATATTATTCCGCTGTAACTTCTGTGGGAACAAAGCCTTTGTTCCCTCAGACGTAACTCTAACGATCCAACAATTGGTATCAGAGCCTGGTGCTCTAGATTGTTTGTTTTAGTTACAGATTCTGCAAGAAAGATGTCGTCAGGAAATGCCTTGGATAGAGACTCTCAAGAAGGTGATGTAGATGTGGCTCTCATCACTCAAGCCATGAAGAAGATATGGTCTCGAAGCAAAGGCACTAAAGGTTCGGTCATGGTTCACAATGACATGAAGGAGGTTGTCTGCTCTCACTGTTATGACAACGGACACTTCGCAAAAAATTGCCTCAACAAAGCGGCATGTTCTTCTCAGGTCCTCAACGAGGAACAAACGAGGATTGCGAAGTGGGGTGACTGTAGCTCAGATGATGAAGCTTCTCCTCACTCAAAGGATATCTGTTTGATGAGCTCAAAAGGTCACAACGTATCAGAAGGTGGTTCTCATAAATCCGAGGAGGAAGCAAGGAAAGGCTCTTGGCACCTTGACAGTGCATGCTCAAGTCACATGACAGGGAACAGTGAATGGTTCACCTCTCTTCAGCCAGCCTCAGGGGCATCGAAAACTTTTGGAAACAAGAGTAAGGGTGAGGTTTGTGGTATCGGTATGGTAAGACTCTGTAAACACATCACTGTGAATAATGTGAATCTAGTGAATAATCTCAAGTTTGATCTATTTAGTGTGGCTCAACTATGTCAAAGCAGAAAAAATAGGGTAGTCTTTACCACTGATGATTGTCATGTTGAGTGTCTAAGTACAGGGAAAATCTTACTCAAAGGGATCTGCGACAACAATGTTTATAAGGTCGACCCTGCTTTCATCCCTGACAAGGACCTATGTCTGTCGTCTATTGCTGAGACGACAGACTTGTGGCACAAACGCTTTGGACATGTTAGCCTTCAACTCCTCTCCAAACTTCATAGACAAGAGTTGGTGAATGGTCTTCCCAAGGTTGAAGCAATGAGAAGTGACGTGTGCGACGCATGCATTAAAGGAAAACAAGTGAGGTCTTCCTTCAAGTCCAAAAGGGATGTAAGTACAACACGTCCTCTGGAATTAGTCCACATGGATCTTTGTGGGCCTATGCGCACGAAGAGCCGTGGGGGGAATGCATATGTCTTTGTTATTGTTGATGACTATTTCAGGTACACATGGACGATTTTCATCTCAACAAAGGATGAAGTGTTCGCTGAGTTTGAGTCCTGGCTTAAGGCAACTGAGAGAAGCACTGGTCATTCCTTGGGGTCTATTCGCACCGATCATGGAGCTGAATTCGAGAACTCTCAGTTCCTATCCCTCTGTAGGAACAGAGGTATCAACCACAACTTCTCTGCTCCCAAGACCCCACAGCAAAACGGTGTTGTGGAAAGGAAGAACAGAACTCTGGAATACATGACGCGTACGCTCCTCATCTCAAGTGGTCTTCCAAGGAGTTTCTGGGCCGAAGCCTTGAATGCCGCGTGCTACGTTCTGAACAGGGCAACCATTCGTCCTCTTCTAAACAAAACTGCCTATGAGCTTCTGAAGGGAAGGAAACCTAATGTGTCTCATTTACGCACATTTGGTTGCAAGTGCTTCGTCTACAACAACGGGAAAGATTCTCTTGGGAAGTTTGATCCCAGAAGTGATGAAGGAACCTTTGTAGGATATTCTCAGTAAAGCAAAGCCTACAAAGTTTTCAACAAGAGAACCAGAAAGGTAGAGGAAAGTATTCATGTTGTTTTTGATGAATCTGTCATGGCTGGTAACAATGTGCAGGAACAATCCGGTAGAGTTCCCTCCAATATCGAGCCATCCGAAGATGACTTCTTTCAGCTTGTAGAAAGCAGTGTCGGTGGTGAGACCTCTTAAGATCAAGAAACTCAAAATGATCCCTCAACACCGAGAACTCCCAACTCCACAAACTCAGGGGACAATGAAGAGAATGCTAATCCGCCGGATACGTCTCAGGCACCTCAGGGGGAACAGAGCCCAAGTCATGACACAGCGGAGCCCTTTGAGGACTGCCCTGCTGCTGAGGGAACGGGGGGAGTTTGCCCTAATACTGATGGGACAGGTGGTGAAAGCTCAAATGCTGGCAATGCTGATTCGGAGGAGTTCGACATCAATAAACTCCAAGTTCCAAACTACCAACAAAAGTGGGCTCATCCAGTCAAACTGATCGTCACAGACTATAGAAAGGGAGCACCACAGAGCACTCGTTCTTCCCTATAAAATTTATGTGCTTTCAATGCCTTTCTTTCCTTGCAAGAACCCAAAACTATAGGAGAAGCATTGAAGGATCCTGACTGGATAAACGCCATGCAAGAAGAACTCCATCAGCTCAAAAGAAACAAGGTTTGGAGGTTAGTTCCCCGTCCAAGGAACAGAACAGTGATTGGAACCAAATGGGTGTTCAGGAACAAGCTGGATGATCAAGGTCAGGTCACAAGGAACAAAGCAAGGCTGGTGGTGAAAGGCTACAATCAGCAGGAGGGCATCGACTATGATGAGACCTTTGCTACAGTTGCCAGGTTAGAAGCAATAAGACTCCTAATTGCTTATTCTTCTTTCCATGGATTCAAGCTATAACAGATGGATGTCAAGACCGCCTTCTTGAATAGGGTTCTCAAGGAGGAAGTATATGTGGAGCAAACACCCAGTTTTGAAGACACCACTCAACCTGACCATGTCTACATTCTAGACAAAGCTCTGTATGGTCTCAAGCAAGCCCCGAGGGCCTGGTATGAAAGGCTCTCTCAGTTCCTTCTGACAAACGGATACGTTCGTGGAAAGGTCGACAAGACGTTGTTCCTTCTAAAGGAAGGGAAGCAAATTCTGGTGGTTCAGGTTTATGTGGATGATATCATCTTTGGATCCACTGATGATAAACTGGTTCAGAAATTCTCTAAGCTGATGGCCAGTGAATTCGAGATGAGCATGGTTGGAGAACTCAAGTTCTTCTTAGGTCTGCAAGTCTCTCAGGGGGATGAGGGAACTAAAGTGCACCAACAGAAGTATCTCAGGGAGTGTGTCAAAAAGTTTGGTATGAATGATGCAAAACCCTTCACCACTCCCATATCTCCAAACAATCCAATGGGAAAAGACAAACATGAACAAGGAATTGATCCATCTCTCTACCGAGGAATAATAGGTTCGCTTCTATATCTCACTGTCAGTAGGCCTGATATTATGTATAGTGTATGTCTTTGTGCTCATTTTCAGGCCGATCCCAAAGAGACACTTCTCAAAGTAGTGAAGAGGATCATGAGATATTTGAAGGGAACATATGATCTTTGTCTGTGGTATCCAAGGGGAGGAAGCCTTGATCTTGTCGGATACACAGATGCTGACTTCGCAGGGAACAAAGTGGACAGAAAATCTACCTCTGGAATGGCTCAGTTCCTTGGGCCGTGTCTGGTTTCCTAGGGGTCAAAGAAGCAGAACTCCGTGGCTCTTTCCACTGCAAAAGCTGAATACATAGCCGCTGCTGCTTGTTGCACTCAACTCCTATGGCTCAAACAACAACTCAGCGACTACGGTATTCTTCTTAACTCCATTCCCATTCTCTGTGACAATACAAGTGCCATAAATATCTCCAAGAATCCGGTGCAATACTCACGTACCAAGAACATTGAGATAAGACATCACTTCTTACGTGATTGTGTGGAGAAAGGGTTGGTGACAATGGATTTCTGTGGAACTAAGGATCAAATCGCCGACATCTTCACCAAGGCACTAAACAGGGAACCATTCGAACAGTTCCGTATGGAACTAGGTATGATCTCTCTAAACTGACTGTCTACATGTTATGTTCCCTCGATGATTGGCTAAATTACATGGTAAAGTGTGAAAGGTGAATCATCATGTCTTGGTCTGCATCGCTTCTCTTGATCATTAGTTGATTGACTTGCTTAGACTCATGTTAATACTTCACTTATGTGCACATTTCATGCATGCTATCTTGCTAATACATGAGTCAGATTTCCTTCGACCCAAAAGAGTCAACTTGATGCATTGATCTCTCATTATAAGCCCAAATGATTGTTGACTCTACAGCTTACCTTAGCCATCATGTTTGATGCTCTCTATGAGCCCCTCTAATCATTCACATCTGGGAGTCTCTCATTCATGATTACACATTATTGAAATATTCTCATATATGTTTTGTGTGATGTTCTTTGTACCCTCTCTGGTAACATTACCCCCGCATCACACTCTTCTACTTTTTCGGAAAGTCGAGAATACGAATTGTTGCCACTATGGTCTGTGGATAGGATTCGACAGGTATGATATGTGATGCTGGCTTACAACTGCCTAAGGAGGGTTCGTGCTTAAAAGCTGATGTTGCACGTGAGAAGTAGTGGGCTCCGAATGAATCCCTGGTGAAAGAAGGCAAGCTGAAGGTTGTGATGTTCAAAAAAAAAAAAAAAAAAAAAAAAAACCCGGAACATCACAAGATACACAAAGAAGGGAAAAGAAGGAACCAAAGATTCTCTCCTCCATTAGCTGAGCCTATGATGGATGCTGACGACAATAAGGAAGCACAAGCTTTGACTGGGAACAAAAGATGAACTCCATTGCTAGTCATACTTCAGATCTACTGCTGGCCCCAGTGGTACTTAATTCGTATTTCTCTGGCTAACCAATACCTCTTTTGTTCCCTAGCACATCTATCCCTCTCCTTTTCGAACTTCCTTGTCTCTGATTCGTGTGTGAACATTTACTGGCATGTTGATCATAAATGGTATCCTTGCATATCTTGTTGTTGTCTTAACATGTTGTCCGTGTTCATGCGTTTCAATCTAATGCGATTGGGAATAATGTTCACCTGGCTGTGATCCTTCATCTCTAACTCTTCGCTATGTTTTTGATGATGCCAAAAGGGGGAAAATAACAGGTAGCCTTGGTTGAGGGGGAATAGCACATGGTTTCATATGTTGCTGTATTGAGGGGGAACTATTATGGTCTTGTGTGGAGACCCTTCCCCATACAACCGTATTTATCTCGGATGTATATGCTTTATTGTCAAGGATGTTTATCACCATCAAAAAGGGGGAATGTGTTGAATTCCTTAGGTTTTGATAGTGACAAACATTCAACTAATCTGGGTACTAAGTGTTTCAGGAACAAAGACAGTTATCTCAGGAAACCTTCGCAGCAAAGGATTGAAGAGGGAACAAAGCTCTGTTCTTGTGCTTTATTACCTCTGAAGGAACAACAGTGATGAACAAGATCGAAGCTGTGAATGGAAGGAAGAAATCCAGCGTGTTATTTATGGAAACAAATCAAGGCACACACGCGGTCAAGGATTGAAGAAATCGGCTGGAAGGATCTAGCCATTGGAGGAGATATGGAGAGAGACGCTCGATACCTTATCTTAGGGATTCTTTCCTTAGATAAGCGGATTGGAGAGAGAAGAATCTTATCACATCCGTTTATATTAATTTAAGGGAATCCTTTCCTTTTATTAATATATACGGCTAGGGATATTATTCCTCCAGCAAAACATATCTTCTTGTTACCATATTTGAATAAATCTTATCTTGTTATATTTAGGGTTTGTCGAGTTGTATTTAATAGAAGTGTGGATTCATTTCTATGTAACCACGACGACGGAAAACAAAGAGAACGAAAAGAAGAAAGAAAAGAAGTGAGGTGTGTGTAAGTCTTTGAGGGTTGAGTTTGATTCATCGTTGTAGAAGAGGTTTCGAGTCTAGCTGGGTGTTTAGATGTCGAAGTCCAGGATACAAGTGTAATCAAGCAAGATATCAATACGACAAGTACACGCTTCAAAATCCTCTCAAGCGGAAGCTTGAAGGTAGTGGTTTTTCCTTGAGAATCTAGTTTTGCTAATCAGGGTTTCCACTATATATCGTGAGTTCGTTCGTTATCTTTCTTGCTATATTATTCTGCTGCAACTTCTGTGGGAACAAAGCCTTTGTTCCCTCAGACGTAACTCTAACGATCCAACATTCTCCTTCGACTGCTTCTGCGGATTGTCCTAAGTTGTGGAAGGATGTAGTCACGTCTGATGGTCTTGAAGACCGCTTCGTTCTCGCCGAAGATTTCCTTTCTGGGAAAATCAACGTTGATTTCCCTGATGGGGAGGATGGGGAACCTGACATCACCATTGGTTCTGAGGTTCTGGAAGCCCTAGCTGCTGTTTGGAGCTCCTCTTTGGTTATCAAGGCCTTGGGTACCTCAATCCCCTATGAGATTATGCTGAGGAAACTCAAGGACCTTTGGAAGCCCAAGGGAAAGATGAGATTGGTGGATCTTCCCAATGGCTATTTTCTGGTGAAGTTTTCGGAGAAGGATGACTACCTTTCTGTGTTCACGGGAGGCCCCTGGTTAGTTTTTGGTCACTACGTTACGATCAAACCTTGGAGTCCTAGCTTCAATCCTCATTCTGATGTCGTGGCTACCACTCCAGTTTGGATCCGTTTCTCTAATCTTCCGGTTTTGCTTTATGAGGAGAATGTTCTGCTGCATATTGCCTCGGCGATCGACAAACCGATTAAAGTGGATAAGAATACCTTACTTGCTTATAGAGGCAGATTTTCCAGAGTTGTATCGAGCTTGATCTATCTAAACCTCTCAAAGGTGCAGTTATCATCAACAGAGAGCGTTTTTTAGTGGAATATGAAGGTCTTAGTGCCATTTGCTTTAGTTGTGGTAGATTTGGTCATTTCCAGCCAAACTGTCCCCTGAATCCGAAGAACGTCGCCAGCAAGGAGAAACTTGATCTTTTCCTTAAGGACGCGCTGGAGTCGGACCCTCAGCTGATTGCAGAACCGGAGAAATTTGGGCTCTGGATGAATGAGCCAAATCGCCGGCGTGCCCGTCATCGGAGGAACAGGGCGTCGGCAAGGGCTCTTGCTTTGCCAGTGCAAAAAGTGCCCTCTCGGCCACCCCTTTCTCAGAGATTTGCTATCTTGGAAGAGGTGCCAGAGGAAGACCTTATTCCTAGAGTTGATGTGCATCCTAGGATGGAACAGGCTAGTACGTCTGTTTTGTTGGAAAAAGGTAAACAACAGCATACCCTGACCCCCAAGGCGAATAAGAGACAGTCTGTTAAAGGTGCTGTGATCAGGAAAGATTGGGTGGCCTATGACACTACGGTGGGTAGACCTTCTAGCTCTTTTTCCAAGCCTCAGAAAGATCTTCTGCAGCAGAGCAAATCCCCTTTACTTGCTCCTATTGGCCCTTTTGGAATCAGGCCCATTGACTCCTTGGGCTCTGGCCCATCTTTGCCCTTAACAGCTGCCTTGGCCCATGCTCCGTCTGATTTTTCTTCACGGGCTCAGATTGAGGGCAAGTAGTCCATCGCCAAGTCACCATCTTCTGTTCCCTGTAGTCCTCGCAAGGTGGTTGCTGGTGCCCCTAATGATCCTGCGGTTTCTCCTCGAGCTCGGAACTCTACGGTTTCTCTTATCCCAAATGATGGGGTTGTTTCCATCCCGGTTGAGTCGCAAGTTATTGACTTGGCCAAGGGACAAGTCGATTAAAGTGTTAATTCACTTTCCCGTTTTTTTCTCCCCCAATCCAAATTCTTATGAATTGCCTTTCTTGGAACTGTAGAGGAGCCGACAAGGTAGGTTTTGCTCGTGTTGTGAAGTATCTAGCTCATGTCAATACTGTTGACATCATGGTTATTATTGAACCCAAGATCTCGGGTTCCTCTGCTCAGTCTGTGTGCAATCAATTGAGTTCTTCTTTTCCTGATTCCTCGCGTGTGGATGATGTTGGCTTCGTGGGTGGTATATGGGTCCTTTGGGATAACTCCGTTGTCCAGGTCGTCGTCCACAACAAACTTGACAGCCTTATTAGAATTTTGGCCAAAAAGGGTTTTGTGAGACCGAGTTGATCTTTGTTTATGGGCCGTCGACTGTTCACCGACGCCGCCGTTTTTGGCTTTCCGTGCAGAATGAGCTTCAGGACTGCAGTGGTCCTCTGTTGATTGTTGGGGATTTCAATTGTATTCTTTCTCTTGTTGAGCGGCTGGGAGGCTCTGGTGCTTTTCATCCTGACTCTACCGATTTTCAGAACCTTATCAACGACAACGCTCTGCTTGACCTTGGTTTTGTTGGCCAAGCTTATACCTGGTCCAGGGGTACTTCTTCAGACACCTTTATTGCTAAACGTCTTGATAGGGTGTTGGCAAACTTGGATGTTGTTTTTGCCTGGCCTAATGTTGTTGTGAGGCACCTTCCCAAGTTCTCCTCTGATCATACCCCGATTCTCCTTTCGCTGGATCCGGCCCTCAGTAGAAACTGTCGGCGTCGCCCGTTTTGCTTCGAAGCGGCCTGGCTTTTACACCCTGATTTCCATCAATTCATCAGTAGCACTTGGAGTAAAGCGGCCTGGCTTTCCAAGTTCTTTTACTATCTTATAATTGTTCCCATCCTGATCATGAATACTATCGATTCTCACAGTTGTCGATAGACTTATTACTATGCCACTGATAAAATACTTTCGATTCTCACAGTTGTCGGTGTACTTTACCACTAACACAGCAATAGCAGTGCAAACAAGGATATAGGATACATGCAAGTAGAAAGACGTACAAGTACTCACTCCCCTACTCACATGCAACTGATTCTCACTCACAATTGTACGCTCGGAACCCCTATACGCACAATTGTGTTTACCACTAGATATGCACTCAGAACCCCTATATGCAATCCTAGCAATATGATAGATGTCGAAAAACCTAGTTAGCTACGCTAGAAGAATCAACATAAATCAATAGACAATTTAACCAAGAGAATCAATCCAACTTAATAAGATATAGAACACGAAATAGAAATCTCACAACCAATTCATTGTCGTGCTTCAATTGTCTAGCGAAACAAAAGTGTTTAGCTATCCATTGTTCAAAAACCTAGAAGTTGAATAGACAAAAGAGAGAGGACCGAACTCCTTTCTAAATTAACAAAAGAGATCTTATATAGGTTCTTAGAAAATTAACCTAGCAAACAAAATAAGGAAATAAAATATAATAAGACATAAAATCCACATATACTAAAATAGAAACAAATGACACGCTGGCCGCACAATCTTCTCTTCCACCGCGAGGCGGTATGGATCACCGCGAGGCGGTGGCATCTGGCGCGTTGCACTTCTCTGAGGATCACCGCCGGGCCACGGTGACTTCTGGCATGGGGCGGTATTGGCCAGCTTCTTCATACTTCATCTTCTATCCTCTTCACTAAGCTGTAAAACCTTCATATATGTACTGCTTCAACTCTTCCCCTGGACTACAGACTTAGCCTAATTCTACACCAAAACTTCATCTAAATTGTGTCAATAATCACTAGTTAAGGTGTATGAAATGACACCTATCAAATATCCTCACACTCAGACCTTTACTCATCCCGAGTAAATCAAATCAATCATACTCCACTCATCAAATATCAAGGCCTCAGGAAGTGTGACAACAGATGATACCAATGACTACAACAACATAGCAATCAGCCTCAGACAACCAAAACACATGATGCGAGATGAATCTATTCCTAACTCCTGTCTAGCTTCTTATTGCTCCAAAGTGACCTACCCGAACTCCTTATACCGCCTCTTCTTATGACGCCTCGCCAATAGGTAGAGAGAAATCCTAGAATCACTCTTCTTCTTTTTCGCTCATCTTGCCGAGGTGCCCTTTCGGGTTTTCACCAAGCCACTCATTTCATTTTACTAGACGTCTCACATGTGCTCACATGTGCTCACATCACTCCAGTCCACTTTTGCCCTGGTCTATACCAGTCGGACTACCTGCTTTTTACCTGAGCCGCCCTTGCGGGTTTTCGGCTCATCCCAGGATTTTGATTGCCTTTTCAAATATGTTTGGCTTTTTTTTTTTTGAATAAGAAATACAAAATGCAAGAATAAAATTTGTACACTAGCTATGATAAACAGTGAGTCGAAATCCCTCCCCACACTTGAAACACACATTGTCCTCAATGTAAAGACGAAAACAAAACAAAATAGGGAGAAAAGAACAAAGACTCACTGGAAAGGTGGATACGGTGGAAAGCTCGGTGGAGGTGGATGCCGCCTAAAGTATTGCTCCTGCATGAAGGCCTCAGCTGCACTCAGCTGGTCCGTGATGTCGCATGCAATGTCAGCCTGTAAAGTCCGCAGCCGAGCCATCGTCGCCTCGTTCGCAGCCTCCTGATGCAGCGTGAAGGCATCAAAACGGATGAACATCTCGTCCCAAGAAAACTCAGAAGGCGATGCAGATGTGGAGGCAACGTTAGAAGCAGGGGGATCGACATCCATAAACATGGGAATAGCAGCCGGCGGATCAGCCTCATCGTCGGAGGGAATAATCTCAGCGTCAGATGGGATGTACCAGCCTGTTAAATCTCGCGGGTAGGCCAAAGGACGAGGGAGGCACAACAGGTGACCTCCGTAGGAGCACCACAGATATTGCCCCTGAGATATGGTCAGCATACCACACCGTCGCAGATATGGAATGTCGTAGCGAATAGACATGAGTGGCTGAGGAATGGTGTCCATCGAAATCTTGGCCGCAACAACCAAGGTGATCAGTCCACCCTGAACAATGTCTCGCGCGGCGCCCTCGCGAATCTGCTTCAGCTCATGCAGCCATATGACCACCCATCCAGGGGTCACCTCATCCAAAGGATCAATCATTGGGGAGAAAAGACCAAGGCGCTTTAGAGAAACCTTTCTCTCCTCCATACACCCACAAAAAGTCCGAAGCAACACAGTGTAGACCAAGCGGAAATAGGAGTGGACAATCTTGTTACAAATCTCCTTCCTCTTTTGATATTCAGCCATTCCTGTTGCGGTGGTCCAGAATTCCTTAATGTCCGCCTTGTCGGGACCCTGCCTCCACTTCTCAGTAGATGGTTTCGACACACCCAGCAGCTCCCGAATTTCCTCTATAGGAATACCATAACTCCGACCCTCATATTTGAAGGTGATTCCCGCTAGGAGTTTCTGCTCCCTACCATCAATGATTCGCCGCGTGTGGTTTCGAGACAAAGTGGCTATAAATTGATAGCAGAGTTCAGGGAACGCGGGGGCGCATTTGTCCAGGAAGCCCCCCAATCCCATCCTGTCCAGACATTGTTGAGTCATTTCTAACAAACCCAATTCAGCAAGCGTTCCCCTATCAAAGAAACGAGTCGATTGTACGTGTCTCGCTGATACCACATCATACACCTTACACTCCTCCTCGTTCATCCCAACCTTCTTAGCTCTCGACATTGTATAAGGAAATAGGCTCTTGAATCAAAAGAACTAGGCAAGGAAGACTTACAACCCGCTGAAGAAAGAATATGAGTGTCACCGCGGGGCGGTGATGATTACTGAGCGTAGTAGCCGGGCCGCGGTGGAGTGGATGCGGGGCGGCACTATTCACCTTCTTCTCCAAATTCAAAATCCGATTTGCGCGAGGCGGCGAGACTGTAATGCGAGGTGGCGAGACTGTTCGATTCCTCCTCTAACACCACCGAACAGCCGGAAGAACACCCAGATTGCACCGATCACTCCACCAGATCAAAATGTCACCCCTCCCCAACTACTAACCACCACGGGGAAGTTAGGAAATCGTTACAAAGGGAGGTTTGGGTAGAGGAGATCAAAGATGGGTTAAAGGTTGCCACTACCAAGGCTAGGAACAAGGGAGATTGGGGCGGGTAAAGCTTTGGGTAAAGGTGTGGAGATCTTGGAATGGGGGGGTGCGGCAGAGAGAGAGAGACGGGGGAGGGAACGAAAAAGGGGATTAGGGTTTGGCAGGAGAGTTTATGGGGTGATAAGTGTAAAAGTATGAAGTAGGTACCGGACCGCGGGGCGATCCAACTGACACCGTCAAATCCTTCGTATCCAACTCAAGAAATAAAAAATATTACTCACCCGTTTAAGGTTTTTTCGGGGCCCTTTATTTCTTGTTTTTTTTTCTTTTTTTTTTTGTGCTGAGAAATCATACCAGACCTCCACCGCGGGGTGGTGAGATCCACCGCAGGGTGGTGAGATCCACCGCGGGGCGGTGGGACGAGCTGGGTACTACGTCTCTTCTCGGATTTACTTTCGTACCTGAAATGTGAGTAACAGGTGGACGAAACAAAGCAAAAATAAACTACAAAAATAATCTAATGAAAAGAAAATATCAAATAACTAACCCGGGTTGCCCCCCGGACAGCGCCTTGGTTAACGTCGTTGGCTCGACGTAGGCTGTGGCTCACCCTGTTTCAGCTTCAGGGCTTTCGAAACTTATTGCATCAACATGGGTTGGATCGAAGCCTTCGTAATAGGGTTTCAGCCTGTGGCCATTCACTTTGAAGATGTTGCCTGTCTTGGGGTTTGTCAGTCCGATGGCACCATGAGGGTGAACTTCAGCAACTTCATAAGGACCCGTCCATTTGGACCTCAGTTTCCTAGCAAAGAGCTTGAGCCAGGATTGAAATAGGAGGACCTTATCTCCTGTCTTAAAATCCTTTCGCAGAATATGCTTGTCATGCCACTGCTTGGTCTTCGCCTTGTAGTTAACAGAGTTCTCATAGGCTTCAAGGCGTAATTCCTCCAGTTCTTACAGCTGCAGCTTACGGAAATCCCTCACTTCATCCAGTTGCATGTTGCATTTCTTTATTGCCCACCACGCTTTATGCTCAAGCTCTACGGGGAGGTGGTAAGCTTTTCCAAATACCACCCGGAAAGGGGACATTCCTATCGGAGTCTTGAAAGCTGTATGGTATGCCCACATTGCATCATTGAGCTTGGTGCTCTAATCCCTCCGATTAGCTGCTACTGTCTTCTCCAGTATAGATTTAATCACTCTGTTGGAGTTCTCGGCCTGCCCATTAGTTTGAGGATGGTAGGCCGTAGAGATTCTATGGGTGACGTGATACTTCTTCAGTAGGGCAGTCACTGTCTTGTTGCAGAAATGGGTTCCCCTGTCACTAATTAAAGCTTTGGGTATTCCAAATCTTGAGAAAATATTTTCCTTGAGAAAACCTGCCACAACTTTAGAATCATCAGTCCTGGTGGCCTTCGCTTCCACCCACTTGAAAACGTAGTCCACCGCAAGCAATATATATAGATTCCCATGAGAGCTAGGAAAGGGTCCCATAAAATCCATTCCCCAAACATCAAAGACCTCACAAAAGATTAACGATGATTGCGGCATTTCATTCATTCTG
This sequence comes from Rheum nobile, assembly GCA_027886185.1. Classification (NCBI taxonomy): domain Eukaryota; kingdom Viridiplantae; phylum Streptophyta; class Magnoliopsida; order Caryophyllales; family Polygonaceae; genus Rheum; species Rheum nobile. The sequence goes on from WOAB01000817.1 coordinate 517,271, forward strand.
GTGATGTTTCCAACCCGTTGGCATCGATCGCAGGATTTGCAGAAGGCGTAAGCATCCCTAAAGATGTGTGGCCAAAAAAATCCTGCCTCCAATACTTTCCTAGCAGTCCTATTTGCTCCAAAATGACCCCCACATGCTTCAGAGTGACAAAAGTTGAGGACAAATTGTACCTCATTGTCTGGGAGGCATCGGTGCACTACCTGATCGACACAATGCTTCCACAGGTAAGGATCATCCCACACATAGTGGCGAGCTTCTCTTCGTATCTTCTCCTTTTGAGCTCTGGTGTAATCTGGGGGTATTTCCTCTCGAACCAGATAGTTGACGATGTCTGCGTACCAAGGTATGAAAGAACAGATTCCGAAGACGTCCATGGCTATGTGAGAGGGAGGGTCAGAGGTGTTTCCAGAGCAAAGTGTGACTCCAGAGATGTGACCGCGGGGCGATGCTATCGCTGCGGGTCACAGTGGGCCTTCCTGGTTCTCACGTAAATCTACCGCCGGGTCACGGTGGTCACCACCGCGGGGCGGTGACATCTCCAACTTCATACTGGCTATGACTCGCCGGGTAGCAGTGGTGGGGACCGCGGGGCGGTGTTTGTTTCTGAACTTCCTTCGATTATAAAAAGTGTGTCATCTGGGAAGGTGCCATGAATGGGGTTTTGTTCTCCGGGCTTATCTTCCTCATGGACGAGCCTACTCAGGTGATCTGCTACTAGGTTCTCTGCTCCCTTCTTATCACGGATCTCCACATCAAATTCAGTGAGAAGGAGAACCCATCGGATTAGTCTCGGCTTTGCTTCTTTCTTCGTCATCAGGTAACGAAGAGCAGCATGATCTGTGTAGATAATCACCTTGACTCCCAAAAGATATTGCCTAAACATTTCCAAGGCAAAGACAACCGCCAGCATTTCCTTCTCAGTGGTGGAGTAGTTCCTCTCGGCTTCATTCAGAGTCATGGAGGCATAATGAATCACATGGGATGCTCGTCCCACTTTCTATCCCAGAACTGCTCCAACTGCATAATCGTTGGCGTCACACATGATCTCAAATGGGCGAGATCAGTCAGGTGCCTGAATGATAGGTGCACTTGTCAGACGTTCTCTCAGGCAATCAAACGCTTTCTTGCACTCATCAGTGAATGCGTAGGTCACTTCCTTCTTCAGTAGTTTGCATAGGGGTGAAGAGGTTTTTGAGAAGCCTTGATAAATCTTCGGTAGAAACCTGCATGACCTAAAAAGGACCGCACTTCACGCACATTAGTAGGATAAGGAAAAGACTGAATTACATCAATCTTCGCCTTATCGACCTCAATACCCCTAGCAGAGACAATATGACCCAGTACTATCCCTTGTTCTACCATAAAATGACACTTTTCATAATTTAAAACCAAATTGGTATCAACACATCGTTTGAGTACGAGGGCCAAATGGGTTAACATGAATCAAAGCTAGTCCCATGCACTGTAAAGTCATCCATAAATACCTCAATGAATTTCTCAACATATTCAGAGAAGATACTAACCATACATCGTTGAAATGTACCGGGTGCGTTACACAATCCGAATGGCATTCTGCGGTATGCAAAGGTGCCAAAGGGACATGTAAAAGTGGTTTTCTCTTGGTCTTCTGGCGCAATGGCCACCTGGAAGTATCCTGAGTATCCGTCGAGAAAACAGTAGTAGGGGCGCCCAGCAAGGCGTTCTAGCATTTGATCAATAAAGGGTAGGGGGAAATGGTCTTTCCGAGTTACCGCATTCAGCTTACGGTAATCGATGCACACTCTCCATCCTGTGGTGGTCCTGGTGGGAACTAACTCTCCTTGTTGATTCTCCACTATAGTAATACCTCCTTTCTTAGGGACCACCTGGGTTGGACTTACACATTGGCTATCCGAAATAGAGAAGATCATATCAGCCTTGAGGAGTTTTAACACTTCTTTCTTCACCACTTCCATCATCGGAGGATTGAGCCTTCTCTGTGGCTGCCTGGATGGTCTAGCTCCGTCTTCAAGTAGAATCTGATGCATACAAGTCGAGGGACTTATCCCTTTTATGTCTACAATGGTCCATCCAATCGCGGTTTTATGCTCCCTGAGCACGCCTAATAGCTTCAATTCCTGGTCCGTAGATAGCTTGCTAGACACAATGACCGGCAGGGACAGTTGGCTCCAAGAAAAGCGTACTTGAGATGGTCTGGCAGCGGCTTCAATTCGATCTCGGGAGCCTGTTCAACAGAAGGAACGAGCCTTTCGCTCGGGCTTAGTAAAATGGGGCCAACGCCCAAAGGATCTGCAGAGTACTTACCATGGGAATCCAGCTGAGCGATGACTTCGTGCATGTTAGAGGGTAAAGAGTATTCCTCATAGGACAAATCCAAATTATTTTCAACGATGGTCATCAACTCATCAAGACCAGAAATATCAAAGATATCTTGTGCAATGGTATCGATCACACCAATGAAGCATAGAGAATGGTCTTCAGCGGGGTGTTTCATGGCTTCATAAATGTTATATTCCACCTTCTCCCCGTCAAATTACATCGAAAGTGTCCCACTTTGCAAATCAAGTTTAGTCTTAGCGGTTTTTAAAATGGCCTACCTAACAGTATAGGAGTTGCCTTCGTATCTGTTTCCATATCTAAGACAAAAAAATCTGTAGGGAATATCAATTTATCAACCATAACAAGGACATCCTCTATTACTCCCCTAGGGTAAACACTAGACCTATTAGCCAATTGAATTACAATTCCTGTTTCCTACAGATGTCCAAGTCCAAGAGATTCGTAGAGAGAATAGGGTAACACATTAATGGAGGCACCAAGATCAAGCATAGCTTTTTCAAACTTAGTGTCTCCAATAATACAAGGAATGCTCCACATACCTGGGTCTCCGCACTTCTTTGGCATACGCCTCTGGAATACAGTAGATACGCGTTCGCTAACCTTGACTTTTTCCTTGCCCTTTAGCTTCTGGTTTCTTTTTATAGTGCACAGCTCCTTTAGAAACTTGGCGTACCTCGGTACACTCTTGACGAGCTTGAGGAGTGGGATGTTCACCTCACACTTACTGAAAGTGTCGAAGAGATCCTTGTCATCAATGACTCTCATTTCCTTTAGTGCCTCCGGAAAGGGGGCAAGTGGCTTCTCAGATCCAAGGGGAGGGAAGTTGGGACGTGTATAGGGATCCTCTTCTTCCTTAGGTAAATCTACGAGCTCTGGGCTTTCACCGCGAGGCGGTGAACTCACCGCGGGGCGGTATGGATCACCGCGGGGCGGTGGCAATGGCGTAGGATTACTGGGGGCTACCGCCGGGGCGCGGTGGGAGTCACCGCGGGGCGGTGACGTTGGCTCATTGTCAATTTCGATTTCAGCATTGTCGTCCTTTTCAGCCGTAGGGGCGACTTGTAATTCCCTACCACTTCGTAGGGTTACTGCGTTTGAAGCCTCTTTTATGCCCTCTTTTCTCCACCCAGCAACCTAATCGGATAATTGGAACATGGCCTCCTTTATGCTCTTAATGTTGGCCTCAGTAGTTTGCACATGCGTTGTAAAGTGCATTGTTAGGGCCTTGAGCATTTCTTCGGTTGAGGAGGGGCTGCTAGTAGTTGGTGGATCATCAAAGCGAGGTTGTTGCGGCGGCTGTTGATCATATTGAGGTTTAACAGGCCCGTAACCTTCAGCAGCGTACACTTCAGCAATAGTGGTATCCTGTAGTTGGGGGCAGGCGTTGGTGTTGTGAAATGGACCGGCGCAAATTCCACAGCCAGCGTGCTGTTAAGGCTCTTCTTGCTTGCCCATCCCCACAATGGCCTTCTTCAAAGAGGCAATTTCTTGCGATACATGTGAATCGTTGGAGAAGACAGCGTCAACTAATCTAGTCCTTGGGGGTTTGTCAAAATCCCTTGTACCCTCAGCCATATCACGAAGTTTGGTCATGGCTGCGTCGGGGGTCATATTCAGGATACTACCACCACATGTAGCATCAATAATTATTCTTTCATCATCCATCAGCCCGTTGTAAACATAGAGCACCAGAGATTTCTTCTCAAAACCATGGAACGGGCAACTAGCGCAGAGTCGCTCGAACCGTTCGCAATAGTCATAGAGGGTCTCCTCCTCACCTTGTTCAATGCTGGTGATTTCCCTTTTCAAGGTGTTTGCCATCTTGGTTGGAAAATAGCGTGCAAGGAAACCCTTATGCAGCTTAGCCCATGAATCTATGCTCCCGCTAGGCAGATGATAATACTAGTCTTCAGCATCGTCTTTAAGAGTGAACCCGAAGGCTCTCATTTTAATCTGATCCTCAGTAACGTTGGCTGGTTTGATGCTCATAATGACGTTGTGGAATTTATTCAAATGAAGAATGGGGTCCTCTCCACTTCGTCCATAATATCTCAAGAGTAATCGTATCACTCATGTTCTGACCTCAAATGTTGCACCATCAGCAAGGGGCAGAATGATTACAGCCAAAGGCTGCTGTATCAGATCTAGTGCAGTCAATTGTCGGAGTGTCTGAGCCATTCGTACCTGTCTCTGTATGAACTTCAACAAGTAGCGAATCAGTAGAAAAGGTGCGGATCATAAGATAGATCCACACCGCAGTCAATCACAAATAATCACAAACAGAGTATTTGACTCCCCGGCAACGGCGCCAAATTTGACAAGACCGGAAACCGGTGTCGTTTTCCTGTCAAAGTAATCCTAATTCACTTACTAAAGAGTATAGCGAGCAAGTCAGGGTCGATCCCACAGGGAGTCGGTTATCTGTATGTAATAACGTGTGACTAACAAATAACAAGAGGGGTTTTGGAATAATCGCAGGATGACCAAAGATGCAAGTAATAACAGAAGAAGAAATATAATGAGGGAAAGTATTCCACCAGACAAATATCCACACCACAAATGCAATAGGTTGATCACTGAAAACTATCTTTCCAAGTTCTTTTACTATCTTATAATTGTTCCCATCCTGATCATGAATACTATCGATTCTCACAGTTGTCGATAGACTTATTACTATGCCACTGATAAAATACTTCCGACTCTCACAGTTGTCAGTGTACTTTACCACTAACACAGCAATAGCAATGCAAACAAGGATATAGGATACATGCAAGTAGAAAGACGTATAAGTACTCACTCCCCTACTCACATGCAACTGATTCTCACTCACAATTGTACGCTCGGAACCCCTATACGCACAATTGTGTTTACCACTGGATATGCACTCGGAACCCCTATATGCAATCCTAGCAATATCATAGATGTCGAAAAACCTAGTTAGCTACGCTAGAAGAATCAACATAAATCAATAGACAATTTAACCAAGAGAATCAATCCAACTTAATAAGATATAGAACACGAAATAGAAATCTCACAACCAATTCATTGTCGTGCTTCAATTGTCTAGCGAAACAAAAGTGTTTAGCTATCCATTGTTTAAAAACCTAGAAGTTGAATAGACAAAAGAGAGAGGACCGAACTCCTTTCTAAATTAACAAAAGAGATCTTATATAGGTTCTTAGAAAATTAACCTAGCAAACAAAATAAGGAAATAAAATATAATAAGACATAAAATCCACATATACTAAAATAGAAACAAATGACACGCTGGCCGCACAATCTTCTCTTCCACCGCGAGGCGGTGGAATCTGGCGCGTTGCACTTCTCTGAGGATCACCGCCGGGCCGCGGTGACTTCTGGCGCGGGGCGGTATTGGCCAGCTTCTTCATACTTCATCTTCTATCCTCTTCACTAAGCTGTAAAACCTTCATATATGTACTGCTTCAACTCTTCCCCTGGACAACAGACTTAGCCTAATTCTACACCAAAACTTCATCTAAATTGTGTCAATAATCACTAGTTAAGGTGTATGAAATGACACCTATCAATGCCCATTTGAGATTGGGATGATTGTGCAGGATATTGTTGAAAATGCCCGAAATTTTGATACGATTATTTGGTCCCATACTAAGAGAGAAGGAAACTGTATTGCCCATGAATTGGCAAGGTTGCATCCTTGGTCAATTGGGTCCAGATATTGGGATATGTCCCTTCCTAGTCAGATTTGGCATGTAGCTCGGTTGGATGAAATTAATGAAGCTTGATTGGTGCCTTTGGGCACCTTTCCTTTCAAAAAAAATAGATGTGGTCCAACATTATATAATTATAACAAAAATTGTTGCTACCCCGGTTAAATAAAAGTGAGGCAAAAAAAGTGTGGTTCATGTATGTTTTTGTACTAGTGAACCCCTTTCCTATACCGACAACCCCTTGGGATGATATATCTATGGATTTTATTTAGGGGTTGCCAATGTCTACGAATGGAAGGGACTTGATATTTGTTGTGGTTGATAGATTTTCTAAGATGGCTCATTTTATTTCTTGCAAGATGACTCATAATGCTTCAGATGTAGCTAGTTTTTTTTTAGCATATAGTGAAATTGCATGGGATTCCTAGGACTATAATATCCGATCGTGACACTAGGTTTTTGAGCTATTTTTGGAAGCCTTTGAGGTCAAAGTTGGGGACGCACTTATTGTTTTCTACTAGTTATCATCCTCAAATAGACGGACAAACGAAGGTCACTAATAGGACTTTAGGTACTTCATTGTGCACTATGTTCCAGTCTAACCTCCGCAGATGGGAAGAGTATTTTCCTTTTGTTGAGTTTTCCTACAATAGGTCCATGCACTCGGCGACAAAGATGACGCTATTTGAGGTTTTCTACGGCCTCAACCCCCACACACTGTTTCACTTGACATCGCGCCCCATGAATGACAAGGAGAGCGTCAAGGGCCTTCAACGAATTGAGTTTGTCCAGGCCTTGTACTAGCGCACAACGGGAGCAAATGGAGCGTCGCACCGTGCAATACAAGGCGCAAGCTAACTGCAGCCGGCGCCTAGTGATTTTGAGCCCGGGGATATGGTTTGGCTTCACCTTCGCCACAAGCGATTTCCATCCAAGAGACGGAGCAGGCTTGATGCCCGTAATGATGGTCCATTTCGAATGATCGAGCGCCTAGGTGACAATTCCTACCGGCTTGAACTCCCTGACGACTATGGTGCGCATCCAAGCTTCAATGTGGCTAACTTGTCTCCCTACTCTCCCCCTGAGCATGACGAGGATGAAGCGGGGATGCTTCACTGCCAAGAAGGGAAGAATGATGGCTGATGATAATCGATCTTCTTAGGGTCCATGGTGCAAGATCTTCTAGGCAAACGTCCGTTGATGAAGGAAGGAATTGGATTCCAACGATGGAGATGAAAGAGTGGATCAAAGATTCATGGAAATGATGGTGTGAAGGATGAACGAGAGGAAGAGATGATTGTGAGGAATTTAGGGATAAGAAATCTTCCCTTGAGGATATGACGCATCTCTTAGGAAAAAAAGATTGATCTTCGTCCTTGGAATATGACGCATCCAAGAAGAAGAACAATAGGGTTGATCGATATTACGCACGATCAAAGGGGAGTATTCGATATTACAACGAATACAAGAGATAAATCTGCAGAAAATAACTAGGGTTTTGTGTTCTTGATTTGATCCAAAAGGTCATTACAAAAGATGAGGAAAAGAAGCTTATATAGCTTCGTTCTCTTGAGTAGGCCGAGAGACAAGAAGTCTCTTTTTATGAAATATAACTTATCCAAAGTAGAAATAACATAAATCAGAAAACATCATGAGAGCATTAAAATTCAAGCCACTAAATGTTCTAGAATTCAGCCTTGGGTGGGGACGAGTGGGTGCACGGCGCCACAGTGCATGGATGAGAGACGAGCAACATCACTGGGCACTTGACACATTCTCTCGGCGCACCTTGAGCCATAAGACCCTCCATGAGCCTAGTTTGCAGCTTCTTAACTTGGGTGCGAGTGATGTTGTCGGGGTGTGGGTCCAAAGGAAGAGTGGATTCGGAAAACCCTAGCATTACCGCGCGCAAGGCGAAGAGAGCGTTGTGGCTCGGGCACTTGGTCACTTGGCTCAGCTCTCTTGGTCTCAATGGCCTTCCCTGAGCTGGATGAGCCAATGGTCTCATTGGTGTGCGGGCCAAAGTCATCAGACGCCAGTGAGTAGGAAGAGGTGGCATTGTTGGCGCCGCTGGTGCCGTGGGTGACTCGGCAGAATCGTCTAAGTCTTCAAGGGAGAGGTTGTCATCAAGATGAGACGTGGTCACATCATCCTCCCCCCTTGAAAGAGATTTGACCTCGAATATGCGCTTCGGTCACCGTATTCATCATCAACCAGAAATGGAGCTAAGTCCGCCACGTTGAACACATCATGCACGCCATAGGAGTCGGGAAGCTCAAGTTTGTAGGCGTTGTTGTTGATGCGCTCAAGCACCTGGAAAGCACCATCACCACGGGGTTTAAGTTTTGAATTGTGAAGCTGGGGAAAACGCTCATTCCTTAAGTGCACCCACACAAGATCGTTAGGCTCAAAGATGAGATTCTTCCGTCCTTTGTTAGCTTGGCGAGCATATTGGGCAGTCCTCCTTTCCAACTACAGCCGTGTCTCCTCATGGATCTTCTTGATCTTAGCAGCTTGGTCAGCTCCCTCTTCACTTTCACGCTCCTTCAAAGCATAGGGAACGAGATCCAAAGGTGTAGCAGGGTTGTGACCGTAAACAACTTCAAATGTTGTCTTCCTTGTTTTTGAATGGATAGACCTATTGTAGGCAAACTCAATGAAAGACAAACAATCCTCCCACCTGCACAAGTTAGTCTTAAGCAAAGAACGAAGTAATGCACCAAGAGTCTGGTTTACTACCTCAGTTTGCCCATCGGCTTGAGGGTGGCAAGTGGTGGAGAAAAGTAGCTTAGTGCCAAGCTTAGCCCATAGAGTTTTCCAAAAGTAACTCAAAACTTTGACATCACGATCAGACACAATAGAATGAGGGACACCATGTAGACACAGAACATGACCAAAGAAAAGAGTTGCCACATTTGATGCATCATCAGTTTTATGGCATGCGATAAAATGTGCCATTTTACTAAATCGATCAACAACAACAAAGATTGAATCATGCCCCCTCTTTGTCCTAGATAGACCAAGCACAAAATCCATAGATATATCTTCCCAGGATCTAGTAGGACTAGGTAAGGGCGTGTACAAACCATGCGGATGGAGTTTAGTCTTAGCATGCATACATGTCACACAAGATGCACAAAATTTCTCTACATCCCTAGACATGCAAGGCCAATAGAAATGTTCCTTCAAAGCATGCAAAGTTTTATAAACCCCAAAATGCCCCATTAGTCCCCCACCATAAACTTCTTGAAGTAAAAGCTTTCATGAGGAACCACTAGGAATGCAAAGCCTATTGCCCTCAAAGAAGTACCCATCATGCAAGTAGAATTGGTCCTTACGCCCTAAATATTGACATCGGTATAGATTTCATTAAATTCAGCATCACATGTATACAAATCTTTCATGAAGGCAAAACCAAGCATTCTAGCATCTAGAGTTGAGAGTAAAGTGTACCTCCTTAACACTGCGTCAGCCACCACATTTTCTTTTCCCTTCTTATGCTTGATCACGTAAGTGAAAGCTTCAATTGACTCAACCCATTTTGCGTGTCGCTTGTTGAGTTTGTGTTGGCCCTTGAAAAATTTGAGAGCTTCATGGTCGGAATGGATTACAAACTCTCTTGGAAGCAAGTAATGTTGCCAAGTCTTAAGCACATGGACAAGAGCAAGCAACTCCTTGTCATAAGTTGAGTAATTCAACTCAGAGCCATTCAACTTCTCACTAAAATATGTGATTGGCCGCCCTTCTTGCATGAGCACACCCCCAAGTCCAATACCGGATGCGTCACACTCTATTTCAAACGTCTTGGTGAAATCAGGAAGCACCAAAAGGGGAGCATTGGTAAGCTTGTGGTTGAGAGTATTGAAGACCTCTTCTTGTTGCATTCCCTAATGGAATTTGACATTCTTCTTGGTTATCTTCGTGAGAGGAGAAGCTATGGTGCTAAAATCCTTGACAAACCTCCTATAGAAGCCAGCCAGCCCAAGGAAGCTCCTGACTTGAGTCATAGTAGTAGGCGTCAACCATTCTCGAATTGCCTTCACGTTCTCTTCATCCACGTTAAGTCCTTCCTTGCAAACAACAAAACCAAGAAATACCACGTGATCCAAGAAAAAATGGCACTTTTTAAAGTTTGCATACAGTTCCACCTCCCTAAGGACTTCAAGAACCAATCTAATGTGCTCAACATGCTCTTGTAAATTATGGCTATAAACTAAGATGTCATCAAAGTAAACAACCACGAATTTACCTAAGAAAGTTCTAAGCAGATGATTCATAAGACGCATAAAGGTGATAGGAGCATTAGTAAGACCAAATGGCATAACCAACCACTCATACTAACCGTATTTGGTCTTGAAGGCTGTTTTCCACTCATCTTCTTCCTTCATACGTATTTGGTGGTAGCCACTCTTCGAGTCTATCTTGGAAAAGATGTTGGCTCCATGCAGCTCGTCCAACATGTCATCAAACCTTGGAATTGGATGTCGGTATTTGATAGTGATGTTGTTGATGGCACAGCAGTCCACACACATCCTCCATGTGCCATCTTTCTTGGGCACCAAAATGATAGGGATCGTGCAAGGACTTAAACTTTCATGCACATATCCTTTGTCCAACAATTCTTGGACTTGTTTTTGAAGCTCTTGGGTCTTGGCGTGATTAGCCCTATATGCAGCCTTGTTAGGGAGAGATGCTCCTAGAACGAAGTCGAATTGATGCTCAATTCCTCGTATAGGTGTCAAACCAAGTGGGACATCCTCTTGGAACAAATCATCAAAATCCTGCAGAAGAGAGGAGACAAGAGGAGGCAAATCAACAAGTTCTTGAGTACAAAGGATTATATATTTATGAATAACCAGAAAACACACTCCACTTCCCTTGATTGCAGAAATAATCTCCTTGGGTTTAGCCAAAAGTAAATGATTTGATGCAGCTCCATTACCACCAATGGCAAGCTTCTTTCCTTGAGTTTTCTCCTTTTTCCCCTTGAGAGCTCATCTTTTCTCATTGGCTATGTGGTCAGCCATGATTTGATGAGGCGCCAAAGGAAGTAAGGTGATTTGCTTTCCCTTCAAATGAAAACAATATTCATTGGAGACGCCTTGATGAATCACACCTCTATCATACTGCCATGGTCGTCCTAGGAGGAGGTGGCATGTGATCATTGGCAACACATCACAAATAATTTCATCTTGGTAGCCTCCAATGGAGAACTGAACCTTAGCTTGCTCACTCACCTTGAGAGGGGTGTTAGAATTCAAACAACAAAGAGTATAAGGTTGTTAATGGGGAATAGTAGGGAGAACAAACTTTTTTACTACCTCTTGGTCGACAATATTGCAACATGAGCCGCCATCTATGATGAGGTTGCAGATCTTACCTTGAATGAGGCATCTTGAATGGAAAATGGTCTCACGTTGGTTAGGAGTTGATGGAGACTTGTTGGTAATAAGTGAACGCTTGACCACAAAACACTCACCATGAACTTCAGCTTCAACTTGAAGTTCTTTTCCACATTCTCTTCCAAGCCTTCATTCAAGTGCTCATCTACAGATTCATAGTCTCCAATGATGTTGAGGAGCACTTGACGCTTTGAGGGGCAGTCCTTTGCCATGTTCCCATGTCCTAAGCACTTGAAGCATTTCATATTCCTAGCTCTAGTTTCTCCATCCTTTCTCTGGTTGGGTTGGTCTTGATTACCCTCACGTTATGGCTAAGGGAGAGGAGCTTCTTGTCTAGGATCTTGATGCCTTGGCATTGAGGTGAAAGATGCATAATTGGAGCTTAAGTTTGAGTTGCTCCAAGGCCAGGACCTTGATGCTTAATGCTTGATTTCTCTTTTGTGGAAGATTCTTGTACACATGATTGGTGTAGTGTAGAACTTCTTCAATGGGGGTACATCTTACAAAGTGTTGCATGTTCACAATGGCCTTTAGCTCAGAATTCAAGCCATGGATAAACTTAGAGATGATGTAGCCCTCGAGAAACCTCAATCCAGATCTAAACAAGAGGGTCCTTAGATCCTTGTAGTACTCATCCGGAGTCTTGCTTCCTTAACTCACTTACTCAAGTTTGGCATGAATCCTCTCTTAATACTCTTCAAGTACAAATCTGGTTCGTAGGGCTTCTTTTAGCTCCCTCCAAGTAGTGATAGGAGGCCATCCCTTGTGCTCACGCTCCTCTTTGTATTCTAACCACCAGTAGTGAGCAAAAGCTACCAACTTGATGGTAGCTATAGTTGCCTTTTGAGCCTCGGTGTAGCCTTGGAAGTCAAAGATCGCCTCAGTTTTTGCTTTCCAATTCAAATATACTTCAACATCAGTAGTGGTCCCAAATTGTTGCACCTCAAGCTTAGCATTCAGGTTAGGATCCCTTCTTGGTCATTCATACTCATCCTTATAGTAATCTCTTTGTTGAGGAGGTGGTTGCCGAGGTTGCATAAAATTCATTTCCCGAATGGGTTCCCTAGCTGGAGGTTGTCTAAGAACATTCATTCTTGGTAGTATAAGAGGTTCTCTTGGGACTTATCTTGCACCTATACCTGCATCATGTTGAGTAAAAGGTGGTAATCTTAAAGTATTTGGAAGACTATAGGTGTTACCTGGCTCTACCCGAGGAGGTATCACTTGATGTTGATCGAAGGTGGCTGGCCCTTGTTGAGTGTGACCAGTAGTAGTCGAGGGCATATGCATGGTGACAATGGCCAAAGTTGGTTAAGGAGGATAAGACGATGAAGTGCCCCCATGGTGAGACACTTGAGGATATGCTCTAGGTGACGTATGGACTTGCGAAGCATTGGAGTGAAGGTCATCTTGCCGCACGCTATGAATCTGAATCCAACTACGTTGTTGCTCTATCTTGCTCTCCAACTTTTCGTCCTCTTGCGTAGGCCGAGAGACAACAAGTCTCTTTTTATGAAATATAACTTATCTAAAGTAGCAGTAACATAAATCAGAAAATATCATGAGAGCATTAAAATTGAAGCCATTAAATGCTCTAGAATTCAGCCTTGGGTGGGAACGAGTGGGTGCGCGGCGCCATTGTGAATGGATGAAAGACGAGAAATATCACCGGGCACTTTACACATTCTCTCGGCACACCTTGAGCCATAAGACCCTCCATTAGCCTAGTTTGCAGCTCTTTAACTTGGGCGCGAGTGATGGTGCCGGGGTGTGGGTCCAAAGAAGGAGTGGATTCGGAAACCCTAGCGGTGTCACGCACAAGGCAAAGAGAGCGTCATGGCTCGGGCACTTGGTCACTTGGCTCGGCGCTCTTGGTCTCATTGGCCTTCCCTGAGCTGGATGACCCAATGGTCTCATTGGTGTGCGGGCCAAAGTCATCGGACACCGGTGGAGTTGGAAGATGTGGCATTCTTGGCGCTGCTGGCGCCGTGGGTGACTCGGCGAAATAGTCTAAGTCTTCAAGGGCAAGGTTGTCGTCAAGATGGGACATGGTCACATCAATGGCTCCCTACCCTCACCCGTCACCTTGACGGTGAAGGATGAGGAAGACATGATGAGAGTCCGCTCCAATGGACCCGTGACTAGGGCGCATACGCGAGCCATCGTACAAGCAACCCGATCCTTGGTCACGTAACACTTCACGAGCCATGGATCCTCCTCCAGCCTCCTTCAGGTCATGATGTTGACCTTCGATGGTTTTGAGGTTATTTAGCCACGCTTGGGTCCAATCGCATAATGTGGGCCTCGCAGCTGCCGGAAGTGCATCGCCTCGCTGCGGCACGCTCCCTATCTCTCTATCCTATTTTTATACATAGACAATTTCGAGGTTATTTAGACCTTCCTTGATCTTTTGCTACATCACGTGATCAGTGCAAGGCAATGTCTCCCGTTGGCTTCCAAGGACAGCCGCGGCGAAAGGAATGGATGGCCGACACACGCGAGGGTTGCGAAGGCCACGATGAGGCTCCTGAGGGCAATGGCATTGAAATTGCGTGGAGACTCCTCACAGGGGATGGTCATGATGTAGGTGAAGTGAGGCGATGCGGAGAGTGGCCGATGGAATCGAGGGCCGGCTCTAGGACTTTGGGCGGGTCCCTTGCGGCAACGGCTAAGCGAAAGACGCGGAGGTGGCCGGTGTGTGACTGGTAGGCGGAGATGCTGGATATGCCTTCTTCCTGGTTGGATATGACCCACCAACAAGGATTAAGGCTCACTGGATTCCCCGGGATGTGACGCACCCAAAGAATTCAACAAGAGGAAGCCTCGATGTGACTCACAAGGCAGGAGACGAAGAGAGAGTTCTTGAGGAAGCAAAATAATTGTATTTCTTTGAATAAAACGTGTCTGATGAAATGAACAAGGATTGTCTTTAGTAGGCGGCCAAGGCTAGCGTCAAGATGGAACAAAGAGCTATTGGCGGCCCATCAAGGCCTAATAGGGACAAACAACAAAAACCAGCTGAAAAACTAAGTTAAATCCAAGTCTAAAAATGTCATAAACCCAACTAAAGCAAATAAACCAAGAGTTCTAATCATAGGTTCGGTCGCGCCTCTAGGAGAGTCATGGCCGGCAAGCAAGTGGTGTGGCCGAGGCCTCCAAAGTGTGTGATGGCTTCAATGCATAGGAGGCCCTTCTTGAGTTCCTCTTGAAGTTGCTTGGCTCGAGCCCTAGTGATGGCCCCAGGAGGAAGCTCGCCTTGATGCTCTTGGCCTTCACTAGACTCATCTTCACTTGAGTCACCTTTATGGCTTGAGTCGTCTTGAGTGTCCGAGCTCTCTTGAGCCTCTTGATGGGACAGGGTCACATCATCCTCCCTTTCTTGAAACAGATTCGACCTCAAATCCAGCTCGTCAAGGTCCTCCTCATCGTCCACCAAGAAAGGCATCAAGTCGGCCACATTGAACACATCATGGACTCCATAGGACGGCGGAAGTTCCAACTTGTAGGCATTGTCGTTGATCTTCTCGAGCACTTGAAAAGGTCCGTCCCCTCTCGGTTTCAGCTTAGAGTTGCAGAGTGAGGGAAATCAGTCCTTCCTTAGGTGTACCCAAACCAAGTCGCCAGGTTCAAAGAGCACCTTCTTGTGCCCCTTGTTGGCTTGCCTCTTGTACTGCATGGTCCGCCTCTCAAGTTGCAACTGTGTGTCTTCATGCAACTTCTGAATCTTCATAGCTTGATCAGCCCCCTCTTTGCTTTCTTGGTCCTTGATGGCATATAGCATGAGCTCGAGTGGCGTCTTTGGATTGATGCCATAGACCACCTCAAATGGAGTCTTCTTAGTCGCTGAATGGAACGATATATTGTAGGCAAACTCAATGAAGGATAGACTCTCTTCCCACCTGCGCAAGTTAGTTGCTAACATAGATCTAAGTAAAGCACCAAGAGTTTGATTGACTACCTCGGTTTGTCCAGCCATTTGAGGATGACAAGTGGTGGAAAATAGAAGCTTTGTTCCAAGCTTGGCCCATAGCATCTTCCATAATTAGCTAAGGAACTTCACATCCCTATCTGAAACAATATATCTAGGAACTCCATGCAATCTCACAACTTGGTCAAAGAAGAGGTTAGCAATATGAGATGCATCATCGGTCTTATGGCATGCAATGAAATGTGCCATCTTGGATAACCTATCTACCACAACAAAGATGGAGTCCCTCCCTCTCTTAGACCTAGGTAAACCCAAAACAAAGTCCATAGAGATATCTTCCCAAGGCAACCGAGGTATAGGTAAGGGTGTGTATATGGCGTGGGGTTGGCTCCTAGACTTGGTACGCAAACAAGTAACACATGAAGCACAGAGTTTTTCTACGTCCTTATGCATGCGTGGCCAATAAAAATGTTCCTTCAAAGTATGCATAGTCTGGAGAACCCCAAAATGTCCCATTAACCCTCCCCATGAGCTTCTTGCACTAATAATCTCCTAGAAGAACCCTTAGGAATGCATAGTTTATGACCCTTAAACAAGAACCCCTCATGCACATAATATTGATCTTTGCTTCCCTTAGACACACATTCAGCAAACAAATCACAAAAATCAGCATCACATGCATATAGTTCTTTCATGAAAGAAAAGCCAAGCAACTTTGCATCTAAAAGGGTTACAAGAGTGTACCTTCGGGAGAGTGCATCAGCCACCCCATTGTCTTTCCCTTTCTTGTGTTTGATCACATAGGGAAAAGACTCAATAAATTCGACCCACTTGGCATGCCTCTTGTTGAGCTTGCTTTGCCCCTTTAAGTACTTCAATGCCTCGTGGTCTGAATGGATCACAAACTCTTTGGGCAACAAGTAGTGTTGCGACACCTTTAGAACTCGGACAAGGGACAATAACTCTTTATCATAGGTGGGGTAATTCAGCTCATCCCCACCTAGCTTTTCACTAAAATAAGCTATTGGCTTGCCCTCTTGCATAAGCACACCTCCTAGACCTATGCCCGATGCATCACATTCAATCTCAAAAATTTTGTCAAAGTTTGGCAATGAGAGAAGTGGTGCATTCGTGAGCCTAGATTTAAGAGTGGCAAAGGATTCTTCTTGGGCAGCTTCCCACATGAAAGCCACACCCTTCTTTGTGAGATCGGTGAGGGGGGTAGCCAATGTGCTAAAATCCCTCACAAATCTGCAGTAGAAGCCAACCAAACCAAGGAAGCTTCGGACTTGACTCATAGTAGTAGGTGTAGGTCATTCGTGAATAGCATTCACCTTCTCTTCATCCACTCTCAAGCCATCCTTGCACACCACATATCCAAGAAATACCACATGATCCGAACAAAAGTGGCACTTCTTGAAGTGGGCATACAACTTCTCTTACTTTAGAACCTCAAGAACCTTTCTAAGGTGTCCAACATGCTCATTAAGGTCATGGCTGTATACTAAGATGTCATCAAAGTATACAACCACAAACTTACCTAGAAATGGCCTTAGAACATGGTTCATGAGCCTCATGAATGTTCTAGGGCCATTGGTTAGACCAAAGGGCATTACCAACATTCGTATAGGCCATATTTTTATTAAAGGTTGTTTTCCATTCATCTCCTTCATGCATACGAATTTGATTGAGGTCAAGAGGTGGTGCCCGTATGGTTACCACCTAAAGCGGCTCTAGACTTTAACCACTCTTCAAGTCTATCTTAGAGAATACACTTGCCCTATGCAACTCATCAAGCATGTCATCCAGCCTAGGAATAGGGTGGCGGTACTTGATAGTAATGTTGTTGATTGCTCTACAATCCACACACATTCTCCAAGTGCCATCCTTCTTGGGAACTAGAGTGACCGGGACTGCGCAAGGGCTAAGGCTTTCCCTCACATAGCTCTTGTCAAGCAAGTCTTGTACTTGACATTGCAACTCTTTAGTCTCCTCGGGATTGACCCTTTAGGCAGCCCGATTACGTAGTGTTGCCCCGGTATGAAGTCAATTTGATGCTCAATACCTCTTACCGGTGGCAACCCACTTAGGACTTCATCTTGAAAGAGATCATCGAATTCTTCCAAGAGGTGAGCTACGGCCCTAGGCAGTCCTTCAAGGTCCGACGAAGCAAATAAGGTGTCCTTACACATGAGCAAGAAGAACACCCCACCCTCGTTTAGAGCTTGAACAACTTCCTTAGGCTTAGCTAAGAGCATATGATTAGAAGCACATTGATTGCTTCCAATGGCCAGCTTTTTGCCCTTAGCTTCCTCACTTGCCTTCCTTTGCTCCCTAGCCATATGATCAGCCATAATCTCATGGGGAGCCAAGGAATATAGGATAATCCTCTTGCCATTCATCAAGAAAGAGTACTCATTGGACACTCATTGATGAACAACACCCCTATCATATTGCCATGGTCTTCCTAGGAGGAGACGGCATGCGGTCATGGGTAAAACATCACACACAACCTCATCCACATATCCCCCTATGGCAAACTGAATTGTGGCTTGGTCCTTGACCTTAAGGGGAGTGTTGGAATTCAGCCAACAAAGTGTGTAGGGTTGAGGGTGAGGAGTGGTAGATAGATTGAATTTACTTACCACTTCTTGGTCAATGATATTGCAACATGACCCTCCATCAACTATGACACTACACACCTTTCCCTTAATGGTGCACCTTGTGTGAAAGATCGTTTCACGCTGGTTAGGTACACTAGGACTCTCCGATGCGATCAATGCTTTCCTTACCACAAAGTACTCTCCCTCGGCTACCACCACATGGAGCTCTTCGACTCCTTCATTCTCCTCCTCAACAACTTCTTCTTGACACTCATCCTCAGACTCGTAGTCCCCTAGAGTGTTAAGAAGGACTTGTCTTTTAGAGGGACAATCCTTGGCCATATGCCCTCTTCCAAGGCACTTAAAACACTTAAGATCTCTAGTTCGTCCCCCCCCCCCCTCCCCCCCCCCCCCCCCCCCCATCAATGAAGGATAGACTCTCTTCCCACCTGCGCAAGTTAGTTGCTAACATAGATCTAAGTAAAGCACCAAGAGTTTGATTGACTACCTCGGTTTGTCCAGCCATTTGAGGATGAAAAGTGGTGGAAAATAGAAGCTTTGTTCCAAGCTTGGCCCATAGCATCTTCCATAATTAGCTAAGGAACTTCACATCCCTATCTGAAACAATATATCTAGGAACTCCATGCAATCTCACAACTTGGTCAAAGAAGAGGTTAGCAATATGAGATGCATCATCGGTCTTATGGCATGCAATGAAATGTGCCATCTTGGATAACCTATCTACCACAACAAAGATGGAGTCCCTCCCTCTCTTAGACCTAGGTAAACCCAAAACAAAGTCCATAGAGATATCTTCACAAGGCAGCCGAGGTATAGGTAAGGGTGTGTATATGGCGTGGGGTTGGCTCCTAGACTTGGTACGCAAACAAGTAACACATGAAGCACAGAGTTTTTCTACGTCCTTATGCATGCGTGGCCAATAAAAATGTTCCTTCAAAGTATGCATAGTCTGGAGAACCCCAAAATGTCCCATTAACCCTCCCCATGAGCTTCTTGCACTAATAATCTCCTAGAAGAACCCTTAGGAATGCATAGTTTATGACCCTTAAACAAGAACCCCTCATGCACATAATATTGATCTTTGCTTCCCTTAGACACACATTCAGCAAACAAATCACAAAAATCAGCATCACATGCATATAGTTCTTTCATGAAAGAAAAGCCAAGCAACTTTGCATCTAAAAGGGTTACAAGAGTGTACCTTCGGGAGAGTGCATCAGCCACCCCATTGTCTTTCCCTTTCTTGTGTTTGATCACATAGGGAAAAGACTCAATAAATTCGACCCACTTGGCATGCCTCTTGTTGAGCTTGCTTTGCCCCTTTAAGTACTTCAATGCCTCGTGGTCTGAATGGATCACAAACTCTTTGGGCAACAAGTAGTGTTGCGACACCTTTAGAACTCGGACAAGGGACAATAACTCTTTATCATAGGTGGGGTAATTCAGCTCATCCCCACCTAGCTTTTCACTAAAATAAGCTATTGGCTTGCCCTCTTGCATAAGCACACCTCCTAGACCTATGCCCGATGCATCACATTCAATCTCAAAAATTTTGTCAAAGTTTGGCAATGAGAGAAGTGGTGCATTCGTGAGCCTAGATTTAAGAGTGGCAAAGGATTCTTCTTGGGCAGCTTCCCACATGAAAGCCACACCCTTCTTTGTGAGATCGGTGAGGGGGGTAGCCAATGTGCTAAAATCCCTCACAAATCTGCGGTAGAAGCCAACCAAACCAAGGAAGCTTCGGACTTGACTCATAGTAGTAGGTGTAGGTCATTCGTGAATAGCATTCACCTTCTCTTCATCCACTCTCAAGCCATCCTTGCACACCACATATCCAAGAAATACCACATGATCCGAACAAAAGTGGCACTTCTTGAAGTGGGCATACAACTTCTCTTACTTTAGAACCTCAAGAACCTTTCTAAGGTGTCCAACATGCTCATTAAGGTCATGGCTGTATACTAAGATGTCATCAAAGTATACAACCACAAACTTACCTAGAAATGGCCTTAGAACATGGTTCATGAGCCTCATGAATGTGCTAGGGCCATTGGTTAGACCAAAGGGCATTACCAACATTCGTATAGGCCATATTTTTATTAAAGGTTGTTTTCCATTCATCTCCTTCATGCATACGAATTTGATTGAGGTCAAGAGGCGGTGCCCGTATGGTTACCACCTAAAGCGGCTCTAGACTTTAACCACTCTTCAAGTCTATCTTAGAGAATACACTTGCCCTATGCAACTCATCAAGCATGTCATCCAGCCTAGGAATAGGGTGGCGGTACTTGATAGTAATGTTGTTGATTGCTCTACAATCCACACACATTCTCCAAGTGCCATCCTTCTTGGGAACTAGAGTGACCGGGACTGCGCAAGGGCTAAGGCTTTCCCTCACATAGCTCTTGTCAAGCAAGTCTTGTACTTGACATTGCAACTCTTTAGTCTCCTCGGGATTGACCCTTTAGGCAGCCCGATTAGGTAGTGTTGCCCCGGTATGAAGTCAATTTGATGCTCAATACCTTTTACCGGTGGCAACCCACTTGGGACTTCATCTTGAAAGAGATCATCGAATTCTTCCAAGAGGTGAGCTACGGCCCTAGGCAGTCCTTCAAGGTCCGACGAAGCAAATAAGGTGTCCTTACACATGAGCAAGAAGAACACCCCACCCTCGTTTAGAGCTTGAACAACTTCCTTAGGCTTAGCTAAGAGCATATGATTAGAAGCACATTGATTGCTTCCAATGGCCAGCTTTTTGCCCTTAGCTTCCTCACTTGCCTTCCTTTGCTCCCTAGCCATATGATCAGCCATAATCTCATGGGGAGCCAAGGAATATAGGATAATCCTCTTGACATTCATCAAGAAAGAGTACTCATTGGACACTCATTGATGAACAACACCCCTATCATATTGCCATGGTCTTCCTAGGAGGAGACGGCATGCGGTCATGGGTAAAACATCACACACAACCTCATCCACATATCCCCCTATGGCAAACTGAATTGTGGCTTGGTCCTTGACCTTAAGGGGAGTGTTGGAATTCAGCCAACAAAGTGTGTAGGGTTGAGGGTGAGGAGTGGTAGATAGATTGAATTTACTTACCACTTCTTGGTCAATGATATTGCAACATGACCCTCCATCAACTATGACACTACACACCTTTCCCTTAATGGTGCACCTTGTGTGAAAGATCGTTTCACGCTGGTTAGGTACACTAGGACTCTCCGATGCGATCAATGCTTTCCTTACCACAAAGTACTCTCCCTCGGCTACCACCACATGGAGCTCTTCGACTCCTTCATTCTCCTCCTCAACAACTTCTTCTTGACACTCATCCTCAGACTCGTAGTCCCCTAGAGTGTTAAGAAGGACTTGTCTTTTAGAGGGACAATCCTTGGCCATATGCCCTCTTCCAAGGCACTTAAAACACTTAAGATCTCTAGTTCGTCCCCCCCCCCCCCTCCCCCCCCCCCCCCCCCTCCCCCTTGTGGCTGAGGTGGAGGCCGAACTTGAGCTTCTCTCTTAGGCTGACTTTGGGAGTCAAGCCTTGGTTCTAAGCATCTTGGATTAGCTTAGGAAGGGCCGCCAATGGGTCCAAGGCCGTGGGTTTGCAGCTTGGGGGCGCCTTTAAGGGAGGTTCTTGAACACATGGTTAGTGTAATGAAGGACCTCTTCAATAGATGTCACACGTATGAAATGTTGCATGCTCACCACAACCCTAAGGTCCAGATTCAAGCAATTGATAAACTTGGAAATAATATAGCCCTCGGGAAATCTAAGTCCGGACCTAACGACCAAAGTCCTTAGCTCCTTATATTATTCATATGGGGTCTTACTCCCTTGTCTCAATTGCTCAAGCCGAGCATGGACTCTCTCATTATAGTCATCCGGTACAAACCGGTTTCTCAAGGCAGCCTTGAGCTCTTCCCAAGTTTCAATTTGGAAATAGCCTCTACATGTCATATCCTCCTTATCCTATAACCACCAATGGTAAGCAAAATCAACAAACTTAATTGAAGTTATAGCTACTCGTTGAGCATCCGAGTAGTTATAAAACTCAAAAATTTGCTCGGTCTTTTGCTCCCAATCTAGATAAGTTTCTACCTCACATGTACCTCTAAAAGGTTGGACTTCAAGCTTGATTCCATGATGAGGTGGGTGGCCTTGCTGATCTCCATAGTCTTCTTTATAAGGCACCCGCTGAGCTTGGAAGGCCGGCCTTGGGGCTGGCATTGGGCCGCGGCAAAAGCCTCGGTCGGGCTGGACTCTTCTCGGTAACAAGGGTGGCGCCGGGCTCCGTGGGTGATAGTAGTCGGCCTGAGGTTGGACATTTCTTCTTCCTCCATAATCTGCATGGTTAGTTCGCAAGAGAGGAATAGAATGTAAGCTTGAAGACACAAGAAACTCAGAATTCACACCTTGGCCTTCTCGTGGCATGTCGTGGCCTTCCCGGAGGGTGGAAATAAGGGGCACTTGAGAGCAGGTAGGCTTGTGTAAGGACAGCCTAGATAGCTCTTGAGATACTCCTCCATGAATACCTCCATGAATGCCTCCATGGTGACCCCCGTCGGCTGCGTATGAGTTGGAGGAGGCACCGACGTCTTGGCCACCACTCAGCCGAGCACTTCCTTGAACTTGCTCCCATTTGGATTCCATGCTCCTCATGAAGGCCACTTGGTCTTCCCTCATGGCCTGGAGTTGTTGATTTACCTTAGCATTCGTGTCTTCTTTGTTGGCTCGGATAGCTTGGAGAAGCGTCTCCAAGGTGATAGGTGAATCGGCTGGGTTCTCCTCAGTTGAAGGCCCCTTGTCCTTGTTTTGTCCATCCATTGGTCCTGATCTTGTCATAGGAAGCAACAAAAGACAGCCAAGCAACAGAAATCCTCCAAAGAAACTAACTACACAATGGACCTAGGCTAGCAAGGAGCTCTCGACTTGGTTCAAATTCAAGAATTTCAGCAAGCAAAAACTCTCCTAGCTTGGCTAGGCTCAATGACACTAGACTCAACAAAAGAAACAAGGACGAGCAACAAGCAACACAAAGAATCTGAGGCACTTGAACAACAATTAAGCAACAACGCCAAGGAAGCTACTAAGCTCAATTGCTTTACAAATGGAAGACTTGTGTACAAAGAAAAATGGAAGTGAAACTCGCGACTATATGCAGCAACTTCTTTTGAATTTTTTTTTTGTCAAATGATGAACCACTTTTCCTATGGCTTTCTCTCTTGTACTAGCCGAATTTTTCTGGTTACATCCACTTTTTCTTGACCCAAGACACTAATTCTTCTCGTTTTTTTTTTATGATTGAACAATGCGTCAAAAAGGCAGTAGCAATGTATTACAATATGTTCAACACAAGCCAGGCAATAGCAATTGAGCCTTTCCCGTATCCTACACGTTGCAACCTAATTCAAGTACAAGTGCATGCAAATTCAAGGCGTCGATTGTAGTTGAGAGACGCGTACAAGACTCAATTAAAATTAAAGAGCAAGACAACAAATGAAAGTAACAAAAACGGAAGCAATCCGGGCTGTAACAACAAAGATCTGGACGTAAAAAACTCAAAACAGAAAGCCCTAAAAATAGGATCTCGACAACAACTAAGATATTCTCTCAGGAACGGTTCTCTCTTGGTGTTTCCACCCCCAATTCTCAGCCAAACATGCAGGAAATAATCAGTAAACACGATACAAATGCAAGACAAATGATCGGACTCGAAACAAGACTCAAGACTCAAAGAACAAACGCAGCAACAACAACGATCCTAGGCTGGACTCCTAGGCTTGCAAACTGATTTTCTCAAACTTTAAGACCAAAGTTCTGAGCATTACCTTGAGGGCTCTAATACCATGTGATGTAGCAAAGGATCAAGGAAGGTCTCGGTGCAAGGAAATGTCTCCCGTTGGCTTCCAAGGACAGCCGCGGCGAGAGGAATGGATGGCCGGCACGCGCGAGGGTTGCGAAGGCCACGACGAGGCTCCTGAGGGCAATGGCGTTGAAATTATGTGGAGACTCCTCACAAGGGATGGTGATGATGTAGGTGAAGTGAGGCGAGGAGGAGAGTGGCCGATGGAAATGAGGTCCGGCGCTAGGACTCTAGGCGGCTCCCTTGCGGCAACGGCTGAGAGAAAGACGCGGAGGTGGCCGGTGTGTGAATGGCAGGCGGAGATGTTGGATATGCCTTCTTCCCGATTGGATATGACCCACCAACAAGTATTAAGGCTCATTGGATTCCCCGAGATGTGATGCACCCAAAGAATTCAACAAGAGGAAGCCTCGATGTGACTCACAAGGCAGGAAACGAAGAGAGTTCTTGAGGAAGCAAAATAACTGTATTTCTCTTGAATAAAATGTGTCTAATTAAATGAACAAGGATTGCCTCTAGTAGGCAGCCAAGGCTAGCGTCAAGATGGAACAAAGAGCTATTGGCGGCCCATCAAAGCCCAATAGCGACAAACAACAAAAACCAGCTGAAAAACTAAGTTAAAACCAAGTCTAAAAATGTCATAAACCCAACTAAAGCAAATAAACCAAGAGTGCCAATCATAGGCTCGGTCGCGCCTCTAGAAGAGTCATGGCCGGCGGCATGGCCGGCAAGCAAGTGGCATGGCCGAGGCCTCCAAAGTGTGTGATGGCTTCAATGCATAGGAGGCCCTTCTTGAGTTCCACTTGAAGGTGCTTGGCTCGAGCCCTAGTGATGGCCCCGAGAGGAAGCTCGCCTTGATGCTCTTGGCCTTTACTAGACTCATATTTACTTGAGTCACCTTCATAGCTTGAGTCATCTTGAGTGTCCGGGCTCTCTTGAGGCTCTTGATGGGATGGGGTCACATCAGGATATGAAAGGTGATATTTGACATTGGAACATCAAGATTTGAGCTAGAACTATTAGGATCACGAAAGTATGCCTATTTTGCTAGTGTTTGTGTGAATTGTCATTATGCTTAATGAATCTACTCTTGCATTAATTACCACGAAAGTAGGAATTAAGTAGGAATAGAATAGTTTCTTACACCTTGAAAGAGGAAAACAGATATATTAGAACATTTTACCATTCGATACCATTACTACCAATATTTGAGAATTTGCTTGTCATTACATGATCTCTTTTGTGGTGAACCCCACTCCTAGATTTTCATCACTCAAGTAACCCAAATCTACCTTTTATTGTTTTAATGGCTCTACACTTTGCATTTCTTGTTAGCTCTATAAAATCAAAACCAAAAACTCCACACATCTTATTTGATCTAGATTATTAGTTTGAGTAAAATTGGTGATCAACGAGTGCTCCCTTTGATTCGATATCTTTTATAGTACTCGATAGTACCGTGCACTTGCAAGCCTATCAAGTTTCTGGTGTTGTTTATGAGGAGCACGGTTGACATTGATTAAGCATTGGCTACTAAGACCAGATTTTTTCTTTGTTATTTTGTTTATAAAGAAAACTTCTAATCACTCTCTTGTTCTTGTTTTTCTTGTAGTGATTTTTCCGTTGCATGCCTGTTACTCGAAGTCTTAGGGTGCATCTTGAAGAAGGAGACCCCGAAATTGAGAAATTGTTCCGTGTAAGGAGAAAGCAACAAAAGAGTCAAGGAGCACAAGAAGAATCTCATTCATCTTCAAACATGGCAGAAGATAGAAGAACCGTTAAGGACTACATTGCGCCGAACAACTATGGCATTCATATCGGAATCACAAGGCCAAATGTGGAAGCCAATAACTTTGAGTTTAGGGCTCATTCTGGATCTTGTTGGCACGTGGGTCTTGAAAAAAACCCTAATTTGTGGCGCGTCAACGACGTTGTTAGTGATGTTGTCACTTGGCTAGGCTTTGCACGACACTTGAGCTTGTCATTCAACTTGATGGGATCCAGAATCACATCATCCTCCCTTTCGTTAAAAGGATTTATCCCGAATCCGCGTAGCATCTACCAACAAACGTCAAATAGAAAGGATTCTCAAAGAAACTTAAGCAAGCAAAGCTCCTTTTTGTAGCCTTGACTTGATGTGTTCTCCTAGAATGCACAAGTATAAACTTGAGGGGACTCCCTTTCTTAACATGCAACATTTCTCCTTGAGCAACACTTGGAAAAATAGCATGAGCATGACTAGATAGCGCTCTAAGGAAATAAGTGATATAGACAAGAGAATCAAGAAAGTGTGTCTTAAAATTAACTTGCATAAGAAGGTTTATAGGCAAGAAAACTCCCTTAGCATTTGTTGGTGGCCTAATATGTTCGTGAGGCATTACGACCTTCCTTGGCCGTCCTTCAACATTGGCAATAGAATGGTGGGTGTTCCTCCAAGTCACATTAGTCACATCATGGGATCCATTCTCACCTAGCAATGTAAGCTCCATATTTCCAAGATCCAAATGATATGCAAAGATGCATGCACTAGCTAAACCACTTTTCTTTCTATGTCTATATATATGCCTAATCATGCTACTAGCAACATAACAAGCATATTTGACCATGAAAATAACAGTATGATCTAGGTGCAACCTATATGACATGTCTTGAGAAAGGAAACTATGATGTATGTAAGAATATCTAAATCTAACTGCAAATGCAACATGCCACAAGTATGAAAGTCTACCACTATATATACATACATTATCATGCAAGGAAACTCAAAACATGAGGGAGTGAAGGATTCTTCCCCGAAGTTTTGACTCCTCAGGTGCCCTTTAGTAACAAGCACCCCTTAGACAAGAAGCTCTCTTGAACCTCAACAAGGAGTGGCATCACGGCTTCTTTTCCCTAAAACGTCAAGGGAAAGCATCTTGGAAGTGTAGGCATTGCATCTAACCAGCGGGTGGTCATAAGGTTGAGAAAGCTTCGTCCAATAGTGGACTCTTCAATAGGACTTGACGTATGCCATCTTGGAAGGGTGACATAGGGTGGAGAATATAATTTGCTCCCTTGGATTGCGAGAAACACAGGGCAATAATGTCTAGGCTAGGTGCGGTCCTCACAAATTTCTTTGAATGCAATCAAGGCGGTGTGATGTTGGGGCGCATGAAAGGCCAAAACAACCTCCTTAGGATGCGAAGCATCCTCCTTGATCGGTATCTGCGGGGTGGCCAAAGGGATATCATCCTCTACGTCACCAATTATTAGTCTCTTGTCCTCCAAGGCCTTAAGGAATGGTGTGTTGACCTCCAAGGCATCAAGGACTGAAGTGTTGTCCGTCTCAACCTCAAGGACTTCTGACTCGTCGTCTAGGGCCACCTCCATTGCCCTCGGTTGGTCCTTTTGGGTCACGAGGGCTAGTGAAGTGTGGTTATTTCTATCGCTAGTCACGACCTCCATGTCATCCCAAGCATCAGCCATGATGACATCCCTCTCTATGGATGGTATCACGTCATCTTCCTCCTCGTAAATGTAGTTGCGATTAGGGAAAATGTCAGCAAAGTGGCCTCTCCCGCCACACATATCACATGTAATTAACTATCACGTCATCTTCCTCCTCGTAAATGTAGTTGCGATTAGGGAAAACGTCAACAAAGTGGCCTCTCCCGCCACATATATCACATGTAATTAACACTTGTCCTAATCCAGGGTTGCGGAGTCCCGCTTTCTCTTCCTTTGGATGTGCAACTAGAAGACTTAGGTGAGTCATAGACTCCCTTAGGTTACACATAATGGTTAGAAGAAGAATCACAGTAAGAGTCATGAAAAATGGTTTAGGCTTGTACCTCGTGCGGGAGTTGGAGTCATGAAAAGCAGTTCATCGGACCACCCAATACGAAGCATCGTCACAATACAAAGCATTGTCCCAATATGAAGCATCGTGCAAATGTGAATCATCATCTCAATATGAGACATCCTCCCAATATGAAGCATCGTCCATACTACTTTGTTGTGATTCCATGTTGTTTCTAACTTCTGGAACAAGGTGGGGCGTTCACCATACGTAGTCTTCTTCTTGTTTCTATCCATGGGGTTGATCATAAGGCCTTTCTAGGGGAACACACTCTCGTCTCCTAGGGCTGGCTATGTACTTGGAGTTTTTGTCTAAGAACCTTAACTTGATCTTAAGGTTAGTAGAATCACAAGAATATCTCACAATGCACAAGTAAAGAACAAGCAAGATCTTAAGATCAAACACAAGCTAGTGCTCGAAACTAGGGTTGGGACGGCTAGCAAAAAGAAAGAAAGGGCAAGCACCAATGTCAAGATCTTAATGAGCAAGTTATGTATAAATAAAAGATAGTCAAGATAAGACTTAAATCAATTAGGATAGTTTGGACACTTACCAAAAAATAGAACTATCATGACATACTTGATTTTCTTGGACTCGTGGGATCTGATTCTTTCTAAGCTCAACTTCTTGATTTTCTTTGATGATCTGAATTTTCTTTTCTTTTTTGTACTTTTCGGCCAAGATCTTATCTAATTGAAAATATAGAACTTAGTTATAAAAGATAGCAAGATATCACTAACTACCTAAAAGATCAAAGCAAATCTTTAAGTAAATAATATATAAACACAATAAGCAAATTAATGTTTGTCTTAAGGTGCAAGCAACAAAAGATAAGAGAATAGGGTAAAGATAGAATTTGGCAAGGGGGAGATGGGCGTGGGGGCTGATACTTGGGGTGCAAGGCAATCGGCAAGCATGAGCAAGGCCGAGTGGGAATTAGGGCACATAGCTTCTCACACGGTCCTCTCTCAAGGATTTCTTGCTGGTTTTCCTTTGGTGAAGTTCAAGATGTTCACATCACTCAACACAGAAGAAAGTTCAGCAAAAACTGCACACAAATAGGGAAATAACTACAAGGCTTGTTCGAACACAAAGAGCTTAATGTTTCAAATCAAGACAAGCAATGGATTTAAAGACTTTACATTGACAAAGCTCGAATACAAAATGATGTCTTCAAGACAAAGGATCTAAGTTCTGCTTCAAGGAAAGTCGTCTCCAAAAGCCACGTGTGGTGCAAATCTTGTTGTGTCGTCGAACAATGGGTAAAAGTGGTTCTTTTTTGTGGATTTTTGGGGTTTTTGAATTGAAAAGAAATAAAGGGATAGGCAAATTGAATCTATTGGATATGATTCACCAATGGATTCAAGAAGAGGGGTGTTAATTCGCCAAGGATATGACTCATCTAAGCAAAGCAATCGTTTTGGATATCACGCACCAAAACACAAGTAAATTGTAGTGGATATGACTCACCAAAACAAAGTACTCAAGAAGATAAACTCAAAGTTGAATCAATGAAAGCTTAAAGTTTCAATAATCAATAAGTCAAGTCTAAATAAAAATGAAAGAAAACACTCAAATAGACCAAATGTGTCCAAACCCCTAATTTTTAAGTAAACTAGAAAATCTTCATTCTCTCTGCTCCGGGATCCGATGGGCTTGGACAGATTCTAGCTAAGCTCATGATCCAAATAATATCCAAAAATGGGCCCAAACGCACGAGTGATTTGCAATTGCGCCTCTGGACAATTCTAGCTCGTTGTTAGTGTCGCGGCAGGGTCGTCTTGGCTCAACTCCTCCGAGCCATCTTCACATTCTCTTGGCACATCTTGATTCAAAAGAGACCTTGTACAACCTAAAGAAGATTGGCAAGTTGGTGCTTGATCCAAGTCTCATGGATCAAATATTTGACCATGGTCTCACATTGTAGCTCGCGCTAGCGCCGTTGCTAGTAAGTACCTTGTGTCTTCACCGGTCGTTTTGTGTCCAATTCGCCTCAAACTTTGCATGGCCTCTTCATTTAGTTTCTATTGAAGGTTGAAGCTATTAGGGCTTAGTTTGGATGTTGTTGGAATGGGCGTCTTGAGAAACCCAAATTTGTGGCGCTTGGCTAGGCTTTGCATGAAACTTGGCTAGGCTTGGCACGAAACTTGGCCTTGTCTTGCAAGTTTATGGGATCCAGAATCACATAACATACCCATTATGCACATCACCAACTTTACTTACGCTTGGTGGCAAGAGGAGAAAGAAGAAGAGGCATACATGGGGTAGCGGCCTATCCAAACATGGCATGAGCTCAAGACTGCCCTTCGAGATAGGTTTGTACCCAAAGACTATGGTGAGAGAATCCATGTGAGACTTGAGAGGAGTAGACAAGGAGGACGCGCACAAGAAGAGTACTACAAAGACCTCAAAACTCTTGTCTTTCGATCCGGGATTCGATTTCTCGATAGGTATGTGATTTCTAAGTTTATTGTGGGTTAAAACAATGACGTTTCATCTCATGTAGAAATGTTGTGTTTTCAAGTGGAACACCTATCCAGAAGGTCCTACACTACACTAACCAAGTGTATAACAACCTCCAAACTAGGAAGACTTCAGGCTCC
Organism: Rheum nobile; assembly: GCA_027886185.1. NCBI lineage: Eukaryota > Viridiplantae > Streptophyta > Magnoliopsida > Caryophyllales > Polygonaceae > Rheum > Rheum nobile. Next base: position 547,564 of record WOAB01000817.1, read on the forward strand.
TCTCGGTAGTGGAACTCAACCAACTCTAGCTCTTCCTCTCAACCACCGCAATACCAAGAGACTAAGAACGACCCTACTCAGACTCATTTAAGGTGAGAAGCACCTCCACCAAACCCTAATCCTATGAACGACCCTACTCGGACATAACCAAGGCATTGATAAGAAATTGCCTCCTAGTAGGGGTCTTTTTTCCAAGGAATGTCCTACTAGGAGGCAATTGCTCCTCAAGGGGAGTATCAATCAAAGGAAAATAAGAGGCAGGAGAAGTACAAGAAGAGGAAGAAGAGTTGCATGTTGTGGCTGCCACCGGAGAGTGTTTTGTGGTCAAGAAGACTTTGGTTGCAAGTGAGTCTTCTACAATTCCAAACAAAAGTGAGACTATCTTTCATTCTAGATGTCTCATCCAAGGTAAGGTGTGTAATGTTATATTGATGGGGGCTCTTTTTGTAACATAATTGATCAAGAGGATGTAAATATATTCATGTTACTTCTAACACCCCTCTTATGGTGAAGGAACAAGCCATGATTTAATGTGCTATAGGAGGGTACAAAGATGAGGTGTTGTGTGATGTATTGCCCATGATGGCTTGCTACCATTTGCTTGGAAGGTCGTGGCAATTTGATAGGGGAGTGATCCACCAATGGCCACCAATGGTCACTAATGAGTACTCCTTCCACATGAACGGTAAGAGAATCACTCTCCATCTGTTGGCTCCTCACGAGATCATGGATGACCACATATCCTAGGAACAACGGAAGAGTCGTAGGGAGGGCGACAATCGAGACAAGGGCAAGAAGATGGCTACTGGGCAAAACTCAGCCGCCTCTAGTAATATACTTTTGGCCAACGCCAAGGAGGTCGAAAGTTCCATACAGGTTGTAACATTTGTTTTCTTATAATTTAAAAAGATATGCTTACTTCCCAACAACTTGAGGATCTACAACCTAATATTGCTAATCTATTGCAGAATTTTGGTGAGTTGTTCCAAGAGGAGATTCCTAGTGGTCTACCTCCTACTAGAGGCATAGAAAATCAAATTGATTTCCTTCTGGAAGCCACATTGCCCAACCGAGTTGCATACCGATCCAACCTCGCCAAGGCTAAGGAACTCCAAACATAAGTTCGGGAGTTGTTGGACAAGGGGTATGTGTGACAGAGTCAAAGTCCTTGTGCGGCGCCGATCATACTTGTGCCAAAGAAAGATGCAACTTGGAGGATGTGTGTGGACTGCCGAGCCATCAACATTATCATAATTACATATCGGCATCATATCCCACGTCTAAACGTCATTCTAGATGAACTCCATGGCTCGAGTGTGTTCTCTAAGATTGATTTGAAAAGTGGGTTTCACCAAATCCGTATGAAGGAAGGCGACAAGTGGAAGACCACCTTCAAAAACAAATACAGTTTGTATTAGTGGTCGGTCGTGCCCTTTGGTTTGACCAACGCCCTTAGCACTTCCATGCATCTTATCTACCATGTTTTGAAGGCTTTTCTAGGCAAGTTTGTGGTTGTATATTTTGATGATATCTTGATCTATTTCCAAAACTTGCATGAGCATGCTAGGCATCGTAGGTTAGTACTAGAAGTTCTTAGAAAAGAGCAACTATATGGTAACTTTAAGAAATGTCACTTTTATTTGAATCATGTTGTTCTTTGTTTTGTGGTGTGCAGGGCAGGTTTGAAGATGGATGAAGAAAAGGTCAAGGCCATTAGGGATTGGCCTACACCAACCACCACGATATAAGTTCGTAGCTTCCTAGGGCTAGCCGGATTTTACCGCCGGTTGTTCAAGGACTTTAGCACCCTAGCCTCCATTCTCACCGATCTAACAAATGAAGAATGTGCCATTTCAGTGGGGAAATCAACAAGAAGAAGCCTTTTGCACACTCAAGAACAAGCTTCCCAGCGCCCTAATTTTGGTCTTGCTCAATTTCACAAAAATGTTCAATATCGAATGTGATGCATCAAGAATCAGGCTCGGAGGAGTTTTGATGCAAGAAGGGTGTTCCATTGCATTCTTTAGTGAGAAATTGAGTAGTGTTGAACTCAATTATCCAATCGATGACAAAGAGTTGCTAGCTCCTTTGCGAGTCCTCAAGACATATATGGCAGCATTATCTCTGGCCAAGAGAATTTGTGATCCACTCGGATCATGAAGCCCTAAACTTCCTCAAAGGGTAGAATAAGCTCAAAAAACGAAACACTAAGTGGGTGGAGCTTAATGAAGCTTTCCCTTACATGATTAAGCCCAAGAAGGGTAAAGAAAATGTGGTGGCCGACACTCTTTCGCGAAGGTATACCCTAATCTCTTGTTTTGATGCTAGGTTGTTAGGGTTTGTGTTCATGCAAGACTTGTACCCTAGTGATGCTAGTTTTTCTACGATTCTTAAGGAATGTGGCACTAAGGGTAGTAAGAATCAATTCTACTTGTATGATGGGTACCTCTTTAGGGAAACTAAGCTTTGCATCCCAAATAGTTCTATTCAGAGATTGCTTGTGCAAGAAGCTCACGATGGGAGCCTCATGGGACACCTTGGTGTGTTTAAATCCTTTCACACAATTAGGGAGCATTTCTTTTGGCCTCGCATGCATAAGGATGTAGGAAAATTATGTTGCTTCTTCTGTGACATATTTGTGAGCTAAGTCCAAGGTGTATCCCCATGCCCTTGGTCCATCATGATGTCCTTGGTGGACCATCGTTTGCGCCCACGGTTGCTTGCCACTCTTTGTCGCCACCTGCAAACCCAAGCGCCACGACTGGCCCTAGCACGCCATCACCAACCTCGGGCCCACTTTCCCCGCACAAGCCAGCTTCCATGGTCATGATGGGACCCATGGACCCTCCTCAGCTAAAGAACTTCCATGACAACGCAACTGCACCGAGCCTTGCCTCACTCGTTTTTGGGTGCGTGACATATCTAGGGTTTGCCCCTCCTCCCCGGCAATGACCTACCTCTAGGAGTGATCATTCATGCACAAGTTGGGCAACTTCATTCTAGAATCAATCAAGGCCTTTTAGCTCAGGGCACGCTGGAAGAACTCGAACTTGGCTCGATCACTTTGCTCATGGCTCAATCGGGCTAAGTGTGATCGGCCACTATTTCTATTTAAGTGCCTCATTTTGTTCTTGTAAAGTACATTAAAATCTTATTCATAACCAGTGTATACCTCTTGAGTTTTCATCAAGAATTTTCCATAATATCATTTTCCTACTCATGTGTTAATCGAGTTGATCGGGCCAACTTGAGTGTGTTACATCTCTTACTTGTTTGATCTCGTTCAAGGCAGGCATGGTGAGTCATATCCACCAAGGGCTTGTAGGCTTATCCAATCAATCTTTCTCATAAAATCACCCTAAAAGTCGGATCCTTGATCCACCAAAAACAAGACCAAGCTCGATCTAACACTCGTTAAAAGGATCAGAGATCATCAACTTTTAGGAGATCAACTTCAATGCCAAACTTACCTTGAAATTGAGAAAAATGAGGTGTGATCCATCATCTCTGGTATACCTATTAATTGGGTACTCGAGGGAAATCGCACTTTCAATTGCACAAGGAGTCTGACCAGACGTCGTTCGTGGAGGAAGTTGATGTGAATGACCGGGGTTGGGGTTCTCGCTTTTTCTTTGTGGAGTGCAAATCTCTAGAAGATAACTTTGATTGTTTGTTTCTCCACAAATTTTAGCATACGACTGCTAAAGTGTAGTTCTGATTTTGTTTCGTGTCTGCTTTTTCATTAACTATTTGCTTACATGCTCTGCTTTTCAGTGCTAGTTTTTTATTGTCTTACAATTGGGTATGAATCGAGGTAGGTCACAATGTTGTTGCTTGAGGCTCTGGTTGAAAAAAGTTTGTTCTATAACATCAATCATCTACTCTATGCGAGCGTTGTTCCTATCACCATGAAGACTCCATCTGTTTCCAAGTCTCAAGGCATCGTCTTCTCTTTTCGGGTACGTAGTTGGTCGCCAACATTTGTATTTGTCATCTCATTATTCTGTATTATGTTGGTAGTCCCTCACTCTGAGAGGTCAAGTGCTCCTATCTCTTCTAAGGATTTGATCAACCAAAAGGTCTTGGCAATAGGGTCCTAATTTTTGACTTTTGTCCATATATCGCTATCATGTTCTCGTATGTCGTAGTCATCTAACCTAAATAGGAAAGCACTTTGCCTCGACCAGCCAATTATTAAAGAAAATGTGCAAAAGTTGTACTCGGTCTGCATTTCGCTCATATATCTTCCCTGAAGAAGAAATTGGAGAGGACACATACAATTGATTTGGTCAGCGAGGATGGGCTATTGATTTGGAAGGTATGTTGGTTCTAAGTTCAAGTGGCTAAATCGACTGGTTCCTATTCTCGATAGACTCTAACCCTTTGTGTGCCTTCTTAGTCATTCCAGTATGCCATGTCGGCTCTCGTCGTGGTGGAAATAGTGCAAACTGGGCATACCAAAGAACAAGAGTGTTTGATTAGCCAAGTATGTGATGTGACCGAGAGGCTGAAATTGGTTGAGGAGAACCTGATAAAGGCAGAGCATCATGTCACTAAATGGGAGGAGACTGATAGGCGTTTTGTCGCATTCACCTAACAAAGTAAACCTCAAAAACCTAACTAATGTAGTCTGGTAAGTAAGGGTCGAATCCCACAGAGAATCAAGCTATATAACCTTTTTGCCAAAACGTTCACCAATTGATAACAGAGACAAAGGGGGGAGTTTATATGAATCTAACTAAGAAAACGATAAATAAAACATAAATAGCTTGGCTAGACAAATATCCGCCTTCAGTTTGGTTGATCGATCATTGATTATCCCTAGTTCTCAATTCTCATGAATGTCCTAATCCCTGTTCTAAATTAATTACCAGTCCTGATAATCCTAACTATTAAACAATCAAGAAACTATCAAGATTCAATTTAACAACAGCAGTAAGCTCAGGAATAGATAGGCTCATGCAATACTTAACAACCAGTCAGTACTCGACATGCAATCAATTCTCTCTACAATAAACTATTCCAACCAGTTCTAGAATATCGTAGTTGCTACTCTGAATTAGAGATGAACAATATTAATCTCAACAAGTTGACCAGATTAGGGGAACCAGCACTATAGATAATATCAATCTCACCTAGTTTGTCAGGCTAGGGAAACCAATACTAATACTATTCACAATGAAATGGTGAACTAGATAAACCAATAGAATTCAAAACCATAATCTTGCAGTATGAATAATACCAATAACTACTAGTTGATCAGGCTAGAGAAATCAATAAAACTCAATGGGATGAAGAGCAAGAGAATCAATAACATTCAAGAATAGAGTAAAGAAATAATCTCACAATCAAATTCAAACCAATGCTTCAATTGTCTAGCCAAAAACAAAACAAAGATAAAAACAAAGAAAAGGGAAAAGGGAAAAGAGGAAGAAGGAGAAAAACGAACTCTCCAAACTGATGTTTAAAAGAATGAATATAAAGACTTAGCAAAACCTAATTTCTAAAAGATAACGATAACAATCTTCTAAAAATAAAACAAACGAACTAAAAAGAAATAAATTAAATTAAATTAAATTAAACAAAAGATCTCGGATGAAATCCCGAAACGTGCTCCGCGTATGGACCCGCGACCGCGGCCAAGATCCTTGCGATCGCGGTTTTGCTCTTCTCCGCATCCTGCTTTTGTTGTATTTCTGCGCCCACGGAAATTCTCTGCTGTGACTTCTACTTCTCGCTTGCAGTCTTCTCTTGTGGTGGCCTTCATTGCTCCTTAATGCTTCAATACTCCACTAAAATCTTCCTTTCCACCACTTCTTCTCTACAACTCCATTCTCCTAAAATGTCTTCTAAACCCACACAAATGGTACCTAAAACTCCAGTAACAACTCATAGTTACGCACTACAAAGTAGAGCGTATCAAATTCTCACATGCTTAGACCTTGCTCGTCCTCGAGTAAGCTAATAGAAACCTACTCCTCTAATGAAATACCCAAGGTCTCAAGAAGCACAAAAAAACTATCCACTAAGAACTGCACCTAATCATGAATCTACCAAGCACGAACACAATAAGCACAACACACAACTAAGCTTTAAGGAAAGTAGAGAACTTCCCCCAATCTTGACCCGAACACCATATAGAGTAATGTGATCATCTAATCCTAGCCTCCATCTATCTTCCTATAACTCCCACAGTGGCCTACCCGAATCCTCCTTATAACTCTAACACTTATGTCACCATATCAAGAAAAATGAGGAATCCTAATAATCACTCTTCTTCTTTTCACTCATTTTGCCAAGGCGCCCTTTCGGGTTTTTACCAAGCCACTCATTTCATTTTTCTATAGATGGGCTCACAAAACTCACATCACTCTTGACCTCTTCTTGCCCCAGCCTAATGCTGGTCCGGGCCACCTGCTTATTACCTAAGCCGTCCTTTCGGGTTTTCGACTTATCCCAGGATTTTCTTTTTGTCATTTTTTTCTTGCTTTTTGACTCTCTTTTTTCAAAGGAAAGAAATACGAAATCACAAATATATACATAGATAGATAGCAAGTACATTATTCTCCCCCATGCTTGAATAATGCATTGTCCTCAATGTGTTGAAAGACATATAAATGATTGGGGAAGGAAGAAAATACTCACTGATGTACGCCGAGGTGGTCGTCTTCGTCAATAACGCCAGAAGGGTACGTAGGGATGTAGGGGTCCCCTAAACTTCATCACCACTTCTCAATCGAACTTCCCAAGAGATAGACCAAGCGATGCTGGAAATTCGAGCTCAATATGCACTGGTGGTGACGGACAGACGAAGACGTACAGCAAGGAACAACAGCAAATGATAGATCAAGGGAAAACTGGTTGTTGCTCGCAAAAGAGACGAAAAGGGCCTCCATTCTGGATCAACCGCGATCGCGGTTCTTGTACTGGACACCGACGATTTTTTTTATTTTTTTTCAACTAAACCCTAAAATCGCTGCGACGGCCGCAATTGCGGTTTTAAAGCCGCGATCGCGGTTTCTTCTCTAATGTTTGCCGCGGTCGTGGTTTTTAGGCCGCGGTTGCGGTTTTTCTTCTGTTCTTCCTACCCCTGCGGATTAATCGAAAAACGAAACGAAAACACAAAAACACAACAAAGAGGAAAAATAAAAGAAAAAGATAGTGTCTTGTTGATCAAATCGGTAAACAATCACACAAACAAGAAAATACAAACTTGGATTCCCCGGCAACGGCGCCAAATTTGATAGGCGTTTTGTCGTATGCACCTAACAAAGTAAACCTCAAAAACCTAACTAATGTAGTCTGGTAAGTAAGGGTCGAATCCCACAGAAAATCAAGCTATATATCATGTTTGCCAAAATGTTCACCAATTGATAACAAAGACAAAAGGGGGGGGGGGAGTTTATATGAAACTAACTAAGAAAATGATAAATAAAACATAAATAGCTTGGCTAGACAAATATCCTCCTTCAGTTGGGTTGATCGATCATTGATTATCCCTAGTTCTCAATTATCATGAATGTCCTAATCCCTGTTCTAAATTAATTACCAATCCAACTAGTCCTGATAATCCTAACTATTAAACAATCAAGAAACTATCAAGATTCAATTTAACAGCAGCAGTAAGCTTAGGAATATATAGGCTCATGCAATACTTAACAACCAGTCAGTACTCGACATGCAATCAATTCTCTCTACAATAAACTATTCCAACCAGTTCTAGAATATCGTAGTTGCTACTCTGAATTAGAGATGAACAATATTAATCTCAACAAGTTGACCAGATTAGGGGAACCAGCACTATAGATAATATCAATCTCAACTAGTTTGTCAGGCTAGGGAAACCAATACCAATAATACTATTCACAATGAAACGGTGAACTAGATAAACTAATAGAATTCAAAACCCTAATCCTGCAGTATGAATAATACCAATAACTACTAGTTGATCAGGCTAGAGAAATCAATAAAACTCAATGGGATGAAGAGCAAGAGAATCAATAACATTCAAGGATAGAGTAAAGAAATACTCTCACAATCAAATTCAAACCAAGGCTTCAATTGTCTAGCCAAAAACAAAACAAAGATAAAAACAAAGAAAAGGGAAAAGAGGAAGAAGGAGAAAAACGAACTCTCCAAACTGATGTTTAAAAGAATGAATATAAAGACTTAGCAGAACCTAATTTCTAAAAGATAACGATAACAATCTTCTAAAAATAAAACAAACGAACTAAAAAGAATTAAAATAAAACAAAAGATCTCGGACGAAATCCCAAAACGTGCTCCGTGTATGGAACCGCGGCCAAGATCCTCGCGATCGCGGTTTTTCTCTTCTCCGCATCCTGCTTCTGTTGTATTTCCGCGCCCGCGGAAATGCTCTACTGCGACTTCTACTTCTCGCTTGCGGTCTTCTCTTGTGGTGGCCTTCATTGCTCCTTAATGCTTCAATACTCCACTAAAGTCTTCCTTTCCACCACTTCTTCTCTACAACTCCATTCTCCTAAAATGTCTTCTAAACCCACACAAATGGTACCTAAAACTCCAATAACAACTCCTAGTTATACACTACAAAGTAGAGCGTATCAGAGACTCAGAGTTGGATCGCTGAGCTAGAAGGAGAAGTTAAGTCGCTGAACGAGGCCCAACATCGCTATGCCCAGAATGTTAGGGACATCAGTAAGTACTTCTCTTTGCAAGCTCATATCAAAGCGATTGAGGAGTACAGTCGGGGAGAACACTCTGCTTGGGATCTGGATGATGAAAAGAAGAAGGTGGCATTATTGTACCCTCCAAAGTCTGGTGTTCTCGGGGAAAAGCTCCCCCGCCTTGCTGGTTTGGTCAAGGATTCCTCAAAGGATGACAGAGAGAAGGATGTGGCAGATCATGAAGAGGAGGCGAAGCTGTATGTGCCTCTAATTTCCACAGTTGCCCTGGCACTAGCTTCTCAAGATATGGCTGAAAAGTCAAAAGAATCTTAAGCACTAGTCATGATTTGTAGATTGTTTTTGTGAACTATATGTGTGTGTTCCGTCGGGATGATGGTTTAAACTTTTTCTTTTTATAGTACCATGTCATGATGACAAGTTAAACTTGTTTTTATGCCTCGTTGTGGTGATGGGTAGACTATGGTTTTGACGACATGTTGTTATGGCAGGTTGTATTTCATGTTTCTTTACTAATATGATGTTGTGTATATGATTGTGTACATTGTGTTTCTCTTGTTTGGTTTTGCAAGTCGCCCTAACTGAGTCAAGGAGAGAGAGGAAGCAAATGAATCGTCTTGCTTGGGTTACTTTAGTGGTCATGTCGACTTGTAGGTGTATTATGTAAATAGTTGTACAACTTGTAATGTATTGGAGAGGAGTTCGTGTATAAAGGGTCGGGTCGATACCTGGTCGTGATGACTCGTGTAATTTGTATTCATTGTGTCTCGACTCTCCATGAGTCTAATCGATCGTGTTATGTATGTAATCACTTTATGTTTTGTGAATGAAATTGTTCGCATTGATCAACTTGATGGCTCGAGCTTGTCTTTGTCGACCTGGATTCACTGAATATAAAAATCGAGAGGACTTGGCCATTGGCTCCCCCAACGGCCCTCTGATGCTTAGGTCAGTAAAATGCTCTTGAAATGAAATCGAAATGAAATGCAACATGGCAAACTAGAAATCAAAATGAGATGTAAAGGAACAAAAGTAATAAGGGTTTAGAAATGATACAACTGTAGATGTGTCGTTCTAGCACCTTGGGATGGGTAGTCCATTGCGAGTCTCAAGGCAATATGCCCATTGACCAACTATTTCCTTTACTAGGTAGGGTCCTTCCCATTGTAGGGCCAATTTGTCATCGGCATGGTCTTCGGTGTTAAGAAATACCTTCTGTGGTACCAAGTCGCCTACTTTTAACACTTTGGCTCTCACATATTTGTTGTAATTTATTGCGACTTGTTATTGGTATCTTACCACTCTTATTCTGGATTCTTCTCTAAGTTTAATGACTATGTTGAGGTCGTGTGATAAATACACATTATTTGGGTCTTTAGTCTATAAGTCGTACATGGCGGTTCGCACTAGGAGTTGAGCTGGGATGACAGCTTCACATCTGTACACCAATGACAAAGGTGACTGTGTTGTGGCAGTCTTGGGGGTGGTCTTGTCGGACTAGGGAATCATTGGTAACTCGTCGGCCCTTTTGCCTTTAGCGCCTTCGAGTCCTTTTGAGGTTATTGATAATAATTTATTACTCGACTCAGCTTGTCCATTGGACTGTGGATAGCGAGGAGTCGGTGTGACAAGGTTGAAGACGCGTTGTTCCGACATGGCGATTATGGATAAGAAGAAGACGGGTTCTCCCGACGCGGACGGAAATTTGCCAATGATGTCCATGCCCCATCTCCTAAATGGCCAAGGTGCCAATGCTGGATGTAATAGTTTCGATGGTTGATGGGAGACGGGGGCGTGTCGTTGGCAAGCGTCGCATTTTTTAACATACTCCATCATGTCTTGTTTCATGGTCAGCCAGTAGTAACACGTTCTTTATGCCTTGTCGGATAGACTATGACCGCCAGTGTTGTTGCTACACTTGTCGCCGTGTAGGGATTGTAGGATGCGCTGGACTTTGTCTTTTTCCAAGCATCTAGGGAGTAGACATGTTACATATTTTTTGAATAGAACACCTTCTTGTAAATCAAAGGATATTGCTCGTACCTTGAGTCATTTTGGGTTGTTCTTGTCATTAGGTAGGATAATGTCTTTGAGCCATTTGATGTAAGGTGTTGTCCAGCCATCCTCTTGTGATATGATGTCTTCCTCCAAATTGTCTCCTACCTCTATTGACATGACTTCCTCCAAAGGTATGTCGCCGATATTTAGGGTCATGTCGGAGTCGGTAGTCAGTTTGTGTATTTTGCCTACCACTAGGATTAGAGTTGTGTTGGAGTCGGTAGTCGTATGCGAGTAAAACTGTTGATAAATCGTATGGGTTGATAGCCGACCCCATGTTGGCCAAAGCTTCTACTTCAACATTATAGTCTCGTGGGACTTGCCTAATGTTAAATTTTTCAAATTTTTAAGCCATATCCTTGACAACATGGAAGTAGGCTATCATCATGTCGTCTTTAGCAATGTATAGCCCTTGCACTTGATTGACGATAAGGAGTGAATCGCATATTACTTTGATGTTGCGTAAGGACATGACTTATGACAATGTAAGCCCAAAGATCAAGGCCTCATATTCTGCTTTATTGTTGGTCGCTTTTGGTTCACAACGAATGACTTGGGCTATATTGTCCCCTTGTGGAGACATTAGTACAACCATGAGCTCTACTCCTATTGCATTTGAAACTCCGTTTATATGCAGTTCTCAAGTATCATTGTCTTGTGCCTCGGACAGTTACAGTGTTTCTTCTGCTGCTTCTTGTTTTAGGGTCGTATTGAAGTCAGTCACAAAGTCAACTAAAGCCTGAGATTTTATCATTGTTCTTGGCTCGTATTGGATGTCGAATCCACTCAAGTGCATTGCCCATTTTTCCATCCGACCTATGAATTCTGGTTTCCTCATGATTGTCTTCATGAGATGATTAGTATGCACAATAATAGTATGAGACTCAAAGTAATGTGTTAACTTGATTTAAGCCATTACTAATGCTAGAACCAAATTTTCAATTGATGAATATCGTGTTTCTGCTGGTAGAAGCGACTTACTTACATAATAGACGATAATTATTTTCCATCTTCTCTTATTCATATTGTGCTAACAGTCGCCTCTGATACGGCTAAATATAGAGGTAACTTCTCGTCGTCTATTGGTTTGGATAGTAAGAGTGGTTTTTCAAGTATTATTTTTAAGTCTTGAAATGCTTTTTCATGTTCTCCAGTCAATTTAAACGATTTATTTTTTCAAAGGACATCGTACAAAAGTTTGCACTTGTCTGAAGATTAAGAAATGAACCTATTTAGTGCGGCAACTCGACTTGTTAGACGTTGTACGTATTTAAGGCATCGAGGCAGTTTTAGGTCCATGATTGCTTTGATCTGATCGGGGCTGGCTTCAATACCTCTTTGAGTTACCTTGTACCCTAGAAATTTTCCCCACAATACTCCGAAGAACCATTTGATCGGGTTAAGTTTCATGTTGTATTTTTTAGTATAGTGAATGCTTATTTTAGGTGCATTTTGTGATCCAAGGCGACTTTTAAATTGAGCATCATGTCACCTATGTAGACGTCCATCATGTCCTCGATCTGGTCTTTGAACATTTTGTTCACCAACCACTGGTATGTTGTACCATCATTTTTTAATCCAAACGGCATAACTTTATAGCAATATGTACGTTGACTTCTTATGCATGTCATTTTTTCTTGGTCCTTGGAATCCATGAGAAATCGATTATAGTCACTTAAGGCGTCCATTAAACGTGAGCATTTCATGCTTCGTTATCGCGTCAACCATTGCATCAATATGTGGCAAAGGGAAGAAATCCTTAGGACATGCTTTGTTGAAATCTGTGAAGTCGGTGCTGATGTGACTATGGTCCGTCATGAAGCTCATGCCATGCCTCAATTCATGACAACTTCATACCTCTCGCCTACGTCATCACCTGTGACATCGCTCACCCCGGCGCCGCGACCCATGGGCCCTCCTCGGCGCCCAAATTCTAGCAAGGCCACAGGCCACTCTAGCCACTTTCCCTTGGACAAGCCGGCGCCTATGGACCTCCCTAGTCCTACGCCTACCATCAAGCCCAAATGCGCAAAGGGAAGTGCACCGGCGCCCGAGCCGCGTCTCACAAGATCCCTTGCTCGTGCCGTAGCTAGGGTTTCTCCACTAAACCAAGGCCATGACCATCCTCATGGGGTTATCACTCAAGCCCAAGCTGCTAGACTCCAAGATAGGCTCGTGAAGAGTCTTATGGCTTAAGGAGTGTCGGAGGATTGTGAAGTTGGTCCGGTGACCTTAATCGTGACTCGCTCAGTATAAACCAAGGAAGATATCTCTCAAATGGCTTATGCCTTTACCCTCATCTTTATGTGACAGTTTTAATAGCATGTGACCTTTCATATGATGGGTTTATATGACACTTTAATCTGCTTTGCCTAGTTTAATGTTTATGACTTTCTGAATACCTACGACCATGTGAAAGGTCTAACGAATGCTTTGTTTTGTTGGTTACTTATAGCCTTGCTTTCCCTCTTGTTTTGGCATGTTATCGATCAATCAAAACTAGAAAGAACATAGTTTGTTTCTTCAAATTATTTCCAGAAATTCAGCATTTCTCATGTGTTACATTGAGTGCTCGGTCGAGTGATCTTGAGTGTGTTATATCTCAAGTTTATTAGATCTTATTCTTGCTTGGGTGGTGAGTTATATCCACAAAAGTTAGAATATCAATACCCTCAAATCTTCCAAAAAATAACCAAAAAGATCAATTCTAATCTCCCCTTCAATCGCCCATTTTTCGTCAAAGAAACTTCACTGAAGAGATCCAATTACAAACCCTTTTTGGAGACATATGAAGCGAGCCAATCTTACCTTGACTGAGCATTTAGAGGCACGTACCAATCAAATGTAGAATCTTCACTTGCCATTCTTTTTCTGCACCACTACAACATTAGCTAGCCATTTGGAATATTTAACTTCCCTTGTTTTACTTGTTTCTAGCAAATTTTTCACTTTGTCATCGACGATTTTATTCCCCCCAGGTGCAAATTTTCATCATTTTTGCTTTATTGATGAATAGATCGGGTCGACATTCAGTTCATGTGTAATTATATCTAGGCTATTTTCTACCATGTCCTTGTGTGACCACGCGAAGCAGTCGACGTTGAGTCGTGGGAATTCCACCAGTCGTTTTCAGTTTTTGATGGCTCCCTACCCTCACCCTTGACGGCGAAGGACGAAGAAGACAAGATAATTGTCCACTCCAACGGACCCGTGACCAGGGCGTCAGCCAGAGCCATCGCGCAAGCCACCCAATCGTTGGTCACGAGGTGCCTCCTCGGCTATGACAATGCCCCCAAACCCTTCGACGTCACTGCATTCACGTTCTTGGGTTTTAAGGTTATTTAGGCGAGATGCCGCGGCGCGCGCTACCTGGTGCGTGCCCCTGTGTTGCGTTATTCGCGTGACACTATCTCCGCGCTGCATGGCAGTGCGCTCCCTGGCGCGTCCCCTGTGGCGTGTCCTATCCCACTTTCCCCTTTTAGCGCTTTGAGGTAATTTTGATATTTTTAGAATGCTTTGGCAATATTTCTATTTTGAGGTTTTATGTTTGGGTGTCACGCGTCATGTGTCATGGGCCGCTTGTCCAAGCCCGTTTATTTACTTAGATTATTTTCTATCTTTTGGCTTAGCTTAGCCAATAAATAACTTGTTATTTCCATTGATACAATTTACGTTTAATTGCTTAAGTTTATGAAAGTTGAGGTTTATCTCCTTGCTTGAGGCTAGACGTTACCCCCTATCTTGTTGAGGTTTATCTTTCTACTCTACTAGCCTCTTCGAGTCAAAACTCATCTCTTTGAGTCCAAGAAATCGATCATCACTTTGATCGTCATCAAGATCCTCTCTTCGAGTCAAGACTCGTCTCTTTGAGTCCAAGAAATGATACAGCCCTAGCCACTATGTCGCGCCATAAGCCCTATGAAGAGGAGGCCTCCGACGCTGGCCATTGCCGTAGTTTTCGGATGCCACGGCATCCCTTTCCCTATGTCAACACCCAAGACCGCAAGAAGACCATACAGAGAAACGAGCGCTACCACAGCGCCAGCGAGATGGAGCACAACAACAACTATTTCCATGACTTCGCCGATGATAACGAGGACTTGGAGGCTGCAGCGCGCCCCCCTGAGGTGCCCAATATTGGTGATCCCCTCTTCGACTATGATGAGGATGAAGACTTCATCCCAGGCGGCAGTGTACGCGCGCGCGCTCAACGCGATAAGTTCTATGTGCCGCCCCCGCGCGACAGTCGCGTCCCCAGGAGACACGGCGCCTTGACCTGCGCCCCATGCAAGAGCACGCACACGACGCGCGCTATGACATGCCCCCGCCTCGCGATGGCCGACGTGACCGCCATAACCAACCCATGAACCCGCCTAAGGTTCACACTGTAATAAACATGTAATATTTTAGATATTAAATAAGGTTATTATTGTAAATGTCTTTCAAATAAATTCCTTATGAATGATTTAAGAGTATAATTTTATTATAAACTCCTTATTAAATAAGGTTATTTTTGATAATTTTATTATAAACTTGAAGTTATATGTTATGTCAAATAAATTCCTTATGAATGATTTAAGAGTATAATTTAAACTTTAATTAAAAGATTGTGTGTTCAAATTTATCTTTTCCTTTTTTTAGATCTGATCTTTTTCTTTTAAGTTGTCCCAATAAAATTAATTTTAATTGAAAAGGAATATGGAATATTTCCTTTCCAAAAACGTTATCTTAATTGATCTCATTTCTTCCCTATAAATTAGTTTTAACCTAAAATCTCACAACTCTTTTCTCTCCTCTTCTTCTTCAATATTGAATATTTCCTTTCCAAAAACATTATCTCAATTGATCTCTTTTTTCCCTATAAATAAGGGCTTAGTTTTAACCTAAAATCACACAACTCTTTTCTCTCCTCTTCCTCTTCACACCACTCTCTCTCTCTCTCTCTCGGTTTTTCTCTCTCGCAACCCTAAAACTCAGTCAACTTCCTAATACCACCGTTTCTACGTTCGGTGTCGGATTTAGACGATTCAAATTGCATTCTCTTCTTCTCTTTGTCTACTACATTCTCATATGAAGCACGTCCACTAAAATCAAAAGACGCGCCCTCACATGTCGTCGAAAGTCAAGGTGGTCGAAGCACTTGCCAGGAATTTATGGTTGACATTGTTAAGACTTTTAATTGTTAAAAATAGTTCTAGATCTTATATGAATAATCATAGCTTTTCGATGTCGTTTGATATTCATAAAAATTGTTGAACTAGAACAGTTGGGTTGATGATTTGATTTTAAGTTCATGAAACGTTTTGCTTATAACATGTCAATGGTTTATCTTATCGTAATGGATACTTAATATGATAAACTAGGACATTTTATGAACGTTTGGAACTGGTTTCTTCCCTAAAGGATTTGTTTTCAATTTTTAGATATTTGTACATTGTGATAAGTCAGATTCAGCGTACCCGATTTAAATAAATTGTTAAGGTCATATAAGAGGAGATCTTTCGTTGATTCCAATTGGAGGATCTTACTAACTCCTGGAAAGATATTAATGTTATTTTAATTTAAGTATTATACTGAAAATGTATACTTCGTGGATTTAATTCTAAAATTCCAGAAATCTGAAAGAGATTTGACTTCGAGTTTCTATGTTTCATAGCGTCAAACTTTATTCGTACATTTTTGTTGAACTTTAAAGAATGTTTTGGGACTAGTTCATTTTCTAGGATTACAGTGTGGAAGTTAAGAAAAATTAGGCTTTTGAATCACTTGATTTAAGTCTATAATGAATTTTATATCATTTTTAGAAAATCAGTGCGCGTGATGTGCGATACTGACTTTGTTGAATTTTCAAGAAATATTTATAAATGATTTAGGGTTCGTTGCACTTGGAGAATGACCTAGACTCATTCATGTTTATTCCGGTCATCTTTTTATTAATTTTTGAATTATTTAAATCAAGTTCTAGTTATGTTTTTGAATGGACAGTAACGTGTCAAATTTTTAGATTTTGAATTGTGAAACTTAAGCATGTATTGTGACATCATTTGCATCCTAGGTTATTATTTGAGGATATATGGTCATGATTGATACCTTCTAATGGCTCGGATATCATTAATGAGGCAAGTTCCCATACTTGCTCGGTTGGTCATTTGTGTGCTTGTTTGAATATTGCTTTATACGTCTAAGATTTGTTATGATAAATGTTTGTGTGAGTTTGTTGAGTCATGTAATGTTATTGTGACTCATTCATGAAATATTATATAATGTTATATCATGAAATTTGAATGATTCCATTTATGTGCTTGACTTGTTCGCTATATGAATGACTTGTTCATTTTTGTTGTGAAAATGCGTGTTGTCATTCATACGAGTGGTCAAAAGAAAAAGTGAGGACATCCTCCATGTGGATTTTTCATGTGATTAGGACGCGGATGCACCACCCTCCAAATGATGGGCGAAGGTGACCCGGGATATGGAAGTGCAGTAGTGGGTGCATACCTCAGAGTAGGCCTTCGATGGGGTATGTACGGCCATACCGCAAGCTTGAGGTTGTGGCATTTGTACAAACGTGGACTTCCAATATGAGCTCGGATTTGGCCAATATCCATAGTGTGTGGTCAAGGTTGCAATTGAGATAACCTTGTGTGTGTGTGTGTGTGAGTGTGTTAAAAAGGTTTCAACGATGCTGACCTTGTGTGTGTGGTATGAATGTGTGTCAAAAGGTCTCCATTAAGTTACCTCGTGTGTGTGAACGTGCATTCATTGTCATTTATGTAATGATATGTGTTTGTATTTAATGTTCTTTATGATTTTATATATTGCTCTTAAAGTGATTAAAGTGATTACGTGTTTTGAATATAATTGTTCAACGACTGTTTAGTTATCTTCTACGCCTTGTTTGGTTGCTAGACATGATATTTATTATATAGAAGTTATGACTAGTATATGATGGTGTGCTTAGAACTATAAATAGGAACATGTGTTTCTGTAAAGGATATAAGGGGATAGAAATGTGTATTGTGGATTTAAGTTGGGATGTGCATAGCTATAATTATAATTGAGTTAGGTATGAATTGTTTGATGTTTGTTGGGATGTTAGAGTTCTTTTTAACTCGGTGATATTGGTGATATTCTATACTCGAGGGATATAGATTAAGTTGTGATGTTTATTCGAAAGTTTGAGTTTCTAACTTGATGATATTGAGTATATTTTATATTCGGGGAATATAGATTAAGTTGTGATGTTTGTTTGAAAGTTTGAGTTTCTAACTTGATGATATTGAGGATATTTTGAATTAAGGGAATATAGATTAAGTTGTGATGTTTCTTTGATAGTTTGAGTTTCTAACTTGATGTTATTGATGACATTTTATATTCGGGGAATATAGATAAAGTTGTGAGGTTGGTTGAGTTCTTGACTCGATATAATTTTTGGATATAGATTATGAGGTGGAAATTCTAAGTTGAGGTTATTGAATGAACTTACATGTGAAGTAAGACTTCGAGGAAGTGCATGATAATTGGAATTGATGGTTAGAGGATCTTAGGTAAGTGGTTGGTTAAGTGATCTTGTGGTACTTATATAATATTTGGGAATTTTATGATCAAGGAATAAACATCTTGGTATAGGATACAATTTACCTTATTTGATCTTTGGGTAATTAAGTAGCATCAATTGATTGAGAGTATACGTGATATTTAAAGGGACCTGGTATAATGATTTGGGAAGTAGACGATGAATCAACCATGTTCTATTTTGGTATTAAGCTGTATCGAAATCGATAAGGTTGAAGTAGATAATGTTTGATGAGGTGTTAGGAGTGTTGCTAGTTAGTGTGTGTCCATCTCCTTGCACGCATGATTAGTTTACATGTGATTAAGCATCATGCTTATTAATTATATGTTTCAATGTAAGTACATGTACGTTGTACCTTGCTTATGAGTCGACCAACTGACCTCAGTGAGGGTTGTCTACTTGTTGTAACATGTAATTCTTTACAAATATCATTAACGTGAGATCACTCAAGGTGACAATGGATGGATACCATGATACTACACATGATGCTTGTACTTGCAATTTGGAGATTTACTATTGGAAAGATTTAATCCTATGCATTAGAGTTTTAATAAGTCTTTCGCAATACTTAATTTGTTTTGTTTGTTAAAACTAAACCTCCACACTTTATAAGGAGAGTTTATATAAATTGTTGTTATTTAAAAAGACTTTCGCTACTGTTTTATTATTATGATTTTATTACATGTTTTACAAAACTTTGTTCGATGTTAAGCGTTGGGTGACTTCGGACATTAAAGTTTGGGGTCACTGGCATGTGACACTTTCCACATAACTCGGGGGTGTTACACACACTCAACGGCGCGATATTAAGGTAAAACTCGAAACTTTTACTAGTGAATACGATGTTTCTAAATTTCTTGAATGGTAGCAATCCACGGAGTATGTCCTAGCCCACTACCAATACCAGGAGCATGAGAAGGTCAAGATTGCGACCTTGCACTTCACTGGCGCTGCATGTGCTTGGTGGTTTCGTCTCACCAATGAGCGAGCTAGAAGACGTTTGGATCCAATTTCGAGTTGGAACCAGTTGATCTATGTGATGACTAAGCGGTATGTGCCCGCGGATTACAAGGAGGACATACGCCTCAAGATCACCATAGCGACGCAAGGGTCCCGCACCCTGCTTGAGTCCTTTGCCGAGTTGGAGGAGATGTGTCACAAGGCTGGAGTGCACTTTCGGTCCTTCGGTTATAAGGTCCATGTTTCTACGTGGATTAGACATTCAGGTTCGCGAGCAACTTAGAATCCTCAACATCAAGGACCTCAACACGATGACACACACGGTTATGGAGATCTACGCGCAAATTCAAAGAAAAAAGAAGGTTGCTTGGTAACGCTCCAACCCCAGGTATGGTTCTAACCCAAGTTCCAAATTTTCCTCTAATTTTTCGTGGAATTCTTCGCAGCACAAGAATGGCCATGCAACGCCCGCGGCAGCGCTCCCTCGCAGTGCGCCCCCTACGCGTGTCAGTGCGCCGCAGGATGACCGCGCGCGTGACCTTGTTTGCTTCAAGTGCCAAGTGCCAAGGCCGCGGCCATCTTCAGTGGGACTGCCCCAACAACAAGTGAGTCCTCTTCTCACAGGCCGGCTACGAGTCCTTCGACGACGAGCCTCTTGACGAGGATTGCAGCCCCCATGCCAAGCAAACCCACGATGGCGCTGATGGCGACAATGAAGACGCCTACTACTGCAGTGCGTCAGGCGATGACGAAGGCACTCGCTTGGGCCTTGCTACGCGCCGCATCCTCACGACCAAGGAGGGCACACTTGTGGATCAACGTGAGAATTTGTTTCACACACGCTGCTTGGTCAAGATTGTCGAGCTCAGTGTGATCATATATGGAGGGAGTTGCTGCACCATCATCAAATAGAAGGTGATTCACCATCTCAACCTTTAGACAACCCTTCATCCCCAACCGTATAGCCTCCAATGGATCTCTGAAGGTAACGGTGGAAATGTGGTAAAAAGGCAATGCCACGTCAACTTCAATTTTGGCTATTACCATGATACTGTTTTGTGTGATGTTATTACTATGGATGCCACTAAGTTGCTTTTAGGACGCCCTTGGCAATTTGACAAGCATGCCCTACATGATGGCTTCTTCAACAATTATGTCTTCATGCATAATGGCAAGAGGATCACCTTGCTCCCCATGAGCCCCAAGGAAATCCTCCAAGACCAAGTGGAGTGTCACCGTGCGAAGGCCATTGAGTAGGCCAAGTCACAAACTACCAATGCAGCATGCTCTAGCAACAAAGCACGTCTCAGCGACACAGCACGCCCCACAGTGCACTCCAGTGACACGACGCGTCCCAATGCTCCCACTGCCAGCGCGTACCCTAGCGACGCAGCGCGCTCTAGTGCTGCTAGTGTCAGCACGTGCCCCAGCGACGCGAGTGCCAGCATGCGCCCTAACGCACGCGACAACGATCCCAGCAACACTACCACTCATAGCGCCCAGTCAGCGACGCGCTCCCCGCCTTTGACGTGTTCCAGCTCTGCGACACCGGTGCCTTTGAAAGGCAAATGCGAGAAGTGCCTCCTGTTGGCGCGTTCCCAAGACCTCACCCCAGTGCTATAGGGACGTCAACCGTGTTTTACTTAGCTCCCAAATGCATGTCCTTTGAATGTCAAGGACATGCTACCAGAAGATCTCCCTACAGGTTTGCCGCCTATGCGAGTCATAGAGCACCAGATTGACTTTGTACCAGGCGCCTCCTTGCCCAATCACGTTGCCTACCGCGCCAGTCCAGAGGAGACCAAGCAGTTGCAGTGCCAGGTCTAGGAGTTGATGGATAGGGCTACGTCCGTGAGAGCCTTAGTCCCTGCGTCGTCCAGTCAATCTTGTCCCCAAGAAGGATGGCTCATGGCGCATGTGCGTTGATTGCCGCGCGATTAACGAAATCATGGTGAAGTATCGCCATCCTATTCCTAGATTAGATGATATGCTAGATGAGATACATGGCGCCACTTTGTTTCCTAAGATAGATTTGAAAGTGGCTATCAACAAATCAGGATGAAGGAAGGTAATGAGTGGAAAACAACATTTAAGACCAAGTATGGGCTCTATGAGTGGTTAGTGATGCTCTTCGGCCTTACAACTGCACCCAGCACGTTCATGAGACTCATGAACCATGTCTTGACAGAGTATTTGGGAAAATATGTCGTAGTCTACTTTGATGACATTCTTGTTTACCGCAGGACTTTAGAGGATCATTTGACACACCTTAGGGTCGTGTTATTAGAGTGTCTTAGGAAGGAGAGTCTTTATGCTAATCCTGGTAAATGTTCTTTCTGCTCTTACTCTACTATGTTCCTTGGTTTTGTGGTTAGCAAGAATGGGCTCCGCGTGGATCAAGGGAAGATTCACTCCATAGAGGAGTGGCCGCGCCCCACCACGGCAACCATGGTGCATTCCTTCTTAGGGATAGCAGGCTTCTACCGCCGCTTCGTGAAGGACTTCTCCATGATTTTCGTGCCGCTGCACAAGCTCACCAAGAAGAATGCCACCATCGACTGGAGCGACGCCCACGAGGCCGCCTTCACCGCGATCAAGGAGTGCTTGTGCCGCGCGCCACTGTTGCATCTACCTGACTTCGCCAAGACTTTTAAAGTCGAGTGTGATGCATCTCACCATGACATTGGAGGTGCTCTACTCCATGAAAAAAGGCTCATTGCCTACTTTAGTGAGAAGCTCACAAGCGCCACACTCAACTACCCTACCTATGACAAGGAGCTCTACGCGCTCATTAGGGTGTTGAAAATGTGGCAACACTACTTATGGCCCAAGGAGTTTGTGATTCACTCTGACCAGAGGCTCTGAAGTACCTAAAGAGCCAAGTCAACCTCAACCTCCGCCATACTCGTTAGGTTGAGTTTATGGAGACTTTTCCATATGTGGTGCAATACGAGAAGGGAAAGGAGCATGTGGTCGCCGACGCTCTCTCGCATGTACGTGCTCTTGACTTTACCTTGATGCCTCTATTTTAGGTTTTTCCTTTATTAAAGAGTTGTACGCACTTGATGAGGACTTTAAGTCCATTTTTTAGGTTTGATCTAGTGGTTTTATTATGAACAATGGCTACTTATTTAAGAAGGGAAAGTTATGCATCCCTAGGACTTCTATTCGTAGGCTTTTGATACAGAAGACACATGAGGGTCGAGGACATTTTGGTGTAGCTAAGACTGTCTCCGCACTTAAGGAGCATTTCTATTGGCCTAAGATGGTTCTCCGTGTGACTAGGCTTTGTATAAGTTGTGGGACATGTCAGAGAGCTAAGTCTAGATCGAGCCCCCATAGATTGTACAACCCATTGCCTATACCGACTACCCCTTGGGAGGATATAAATATGGATTTTATTTTGGGGTTGCCCATGTCTAAGAAGGGGAGGCACTCGATATTTGTGGTTGTTGATCGTTTTTCTAAGATGGCTCATTTTATTCCTTGCAAGATGGCTCATAATGCTTCGGATGTAGCTAGTTTATTTTTTGAGCATATTGTGCAATTGCATGTGATTCCTAGGACTATTATCTCGGATCACGACAATAGGTTTTTGAGCTATTTTGGAAGTCTTTGTGGTCGAAATTGGGAATGCATTTGCTATTTTCCACTAGCTATCACCCCCAAACGGACGGCCAAACGGAGGTCACTAATAGGACTTTAGGCACTCTATTGCGTACTATGTTGAAGTCTAATATCCGCAGGTGGGAAGAATGTTTGCCCTTGGTTGAGTTTTCTTACAATAGGTCCATGCATTTGGCGACAAAGATGACGCCATTCGAGGTTGTCTACGGCTTCAACCCCCACACACCACTGGATTTGACGTCGCGCCCCATGAAAGACAAGGAGAGCGTCAAGGGACTGCAGCGTGCGAAGTTTGTCCAAGCACTGTACCAACGGACCAGAGTGCAACTTGAGCACCGCATGGCGCAATACAAGGCGCAAGCTGACTGCGGCCGGCGCCGCGTGATTTTCGAGCCCGACGACATGGTGCGGCTCCACCTTCGCCGCGAGCTCTTCCCATCCAAGAGACGCAACACGCTTGATGGCCGCATAGATGGACCCTTCAAGGTCCTAGAGTGCCTCGGCGACAATGTGTATCGCCTTAAGCTCTCCGACGACTATGTCGCGCATCCGAGCTTCAATGTGACTGAGTTGTCTCCCTACACTCCCCCCAAGCAAGACGAGGACGAAGCGGGGACGCTTCGCTGCCAAGAAGGGGAGAATGACGGCCCGGCTCCCTACCCTCACCCTTGACGGCGAAGGACGAGGAAGACAAGATGAGTGTCCACTCCAACGGACCCGTGACCAGGGCGTGAGCCAGAGCCATCGCGCAAGCCACCCAATCGTTGGTCATGAGGTGCCTTGCCAGCTTCGACAATGCCCCCAAACCCATCGACGTCACCACAGCCACGTTTTTTGGGTTTTGAGGTTATATAGTCGAGATGCCGCGGCACGCGCTCCCTATCACACGGCCCCCATGTTGCGCGCTTCGGGTGACACTGTCTCTGCACTGCCATGCAGCGCACTCCCTAGTGTGTCCCCTGTGGCGCGCCCCATGCAGCGCGCTCCCTGGAGCGCGTCCTATCCTGCTTTCCCCTTTGAGCGTTTTGATGATATTTGGATATTTTTAGACTGTTTTGGCAATATTTCTATTTTGAGGTTTTATGCTTGGGCGTGGCGCGTCATGTGTCATGAGCCGCTAGTCCAAGCCCATTTATTTACATAGATTATTTTCTAACTTTTAGCTTAGATTAGGCTATAAATATCTTGTTATTTCCATTGAGACAATTTACGTTTAATTGCTTAAGTTTATGAAAGTTGAGGTTTATCTCCTTACTTGAGCCTAGACGTCACCCCCTATCTTGTTTTGGTTTATCTATCTATCCTACTCACCTCTTCGAGTCAAGACTCATCTCTTTGAATCCAAGAAATCGATCATCACTTTGATTGTCATCAAGATCCTCTCTTGGATCTTGTTCGACCATCTCTTTGGTCGCTACGCACTCAATCTCTTTTGGGTGTCTTCCTACGAATTCCTCTCGTGTTTTTGTGCAATTCAACAAGGGTGTACACCCCATGCTTCCACAACAACCACGAGAGCAAAGCCATCACCTTGGCGAGCAAGAAATCTCGAAGGCATTGCGAGACAAAAGTTTGGTGCATGGCTTGCCTTAGTTGCGTTCCACAAAACTTGTGATCGACTCAACAGAGACTTTCACATCAGTTTTTGTTTGTTAAGTCAGACTCGATCCTTATCGTATGTTTTGGCTTTGAAAGATTTAAAGTGACCCCGTCGAGTTGTTCCGGTTTTGACTCGACGTATTGCATATGTCATTCATTGCTATGTAATTGTAATGCTAGATCCGTCTTGACCACCGTCTTTATTGAGCTGAGATAGCATTCCTTGGCAGAGGATGGGTCACCTTTGAATGTACGAGGGATGGAGGTTTGTCGCCATTTAGCTGGTCTCGACGTTCGAGCATCGACTTGGTTTTGTCTAAGATGATGTCACGTAGGAGTCCTTGTGCTAATAGCCTCGTAACCTCCTTGCGTAATGCTATACACTTGTCCATTCTGTGGACATGGTCTACGTGGAAGTCGCACCATTTTGACATGTCCTTCTTGGAATTCGGCTTGTCACTCTTTCAAGGCCACCTTACTTATTTACTATACTTGTCGTACTTTTGACAAGTTCTGATACGATAAAGTTGTAAGAGTGGACCTTTGGAGGTAACAAAGTAGTGTCTTTCCAATTCCGATACATGTTATTAGGATTGTTTACCTATGATTGTCGTTGTGACCCCGTTGATAGGGTTGATGCCTCCGATCCCGCTGATGATCGGAAGTCGACTTACGGTCAACCTAATCGGGACTATTATCGACTTTACATGGTTCTTCGTCCTCTTCAAGACGGACTTGGACCATTGTCTTCGCTTGAACATCCTCGAAGCATATACAAGGATACTTTATGAGTTCCTTGTAGAGGTCAGATTATCCCTTGATGAAATGCCTCAACCGAGATCGGGATGTCGCAATTCGGGATTGTGACCTTCTCCCTGTTATATGTGATAAGATAATCGCGTAATGGTTCTCCATACCTTTTCACGATCCTGTAGAGATCAGTTGACTGTTTTTTGAGTTGTTTGCTGCTTGTGAACTTAAGTTTGAAGGAGTTAACTAGATCAATGAATAAGGGGATCGAACCCTGCGATAAATGCATAAACCAGGTCAATGCAAGTCTCGTGAGCGTCGTGCCAAAACGTTTTCACGTGATGGCTTCACAGTTCCCTCTTGGAATTGAACCAATCTTTTTTTTGTTTATAAATTAAGATATTGTAACACCCCGGACTTGAGATTGGTTTATAAGAATTGAAGTGCTACCCATGTCAAAAAGAGCTCTTCCTTTTCAAAGTTCAAGTAAGGACAAAGAACTCTGAAGTTAAGTGTGTTAGGGAGGAAGTAGTACCATGCTAGGTGGCTTCCTTGGAAGTCACCAGGTTGGCATGTGATGACGCTTCAAAAGGCATCGGGCCTTACAATTGGTATCAGATCCGACTCTGGATTACGAGTGGGTTTGGCCTAGATGTTAGTCACTCGACTCAGATGGTGGTCTTTAGGGATTGATGAGGACATCAAGGGTTTAAGTGGGAGAGTTTCTAACACCCCAGTCTTGAGATTGGTTTATAAGGATTGAATTGCTATCCATGTCAACAAGAGCTCTTCCTTTTCAGAGTTAATGAACATTGGTGGGCGGTTTCGTCTAGTGAATGTTTCTTCTTTTTCTTTTGGTTGCTTGCCCCGTGGTTTTAGTATTCTCCCTAGTATCTTTTTCCAGTTTGGTATTATTCCAATCTTGTTGTTGTTTCTGGATAAAGCTGGTAAGATTAGGTATTGTGTTCCTGTTTTGGTCTTCAAAGGTTTTTAGGTTTATTTGGTATCAAATGCTCCACCAACATATGGATAGTATTTCCATTACTTTCATATTGGATTTGTCCTTTACTTCGTTTAGTACTTGTGTAGCATTTTTGTTGTCTGTATCAATGTTTGTGATTAGCTGTTGTATTTGTAGGTCAATGTTTCGAAGGGTTTGTTGGGTATGGGGGCATTTGAATAATATGTGTGTTAGATTCTCCACTATGTGGTTGCACATGATGCATTCTAGGGGGACAGGGATATGTCTTTCATAAAGCTTCTCTTTAGTTGGTATTCCATTTTTACTTACCTTTCATATGAAGTGTTTTACTTTGAGGGATATATCGAGTTTCTAACTCCAATTTATATTGGAGTTAGATAGTACTTTTTTTTCATAAATCATATCAATTGCACTTTTGGTAGAAAACCATTCATTTCGATTGTATTTCCAGTATAACCTATCTTCAATGGGATTATTACGGATTGTTTTGCTTGTTATAATTGTGGTAGTATCGTGATCAAAATATTTTCGGAGTTCCTCTATTTTCCATGTTTTGTCTTGATTTATATATTGATCTACTTTTTCTAGTTTGTTTATAAGATTTATATCTTTTACAATGTTGGTTAGTATTCCTATTGGAAGCCAGTTATCTTGCCAAAATTTAATAGTTTTACCATTTTCTATTTCTCATTGAAGGCCTTTTTTGAAGTCGGATATAAGTGTGGTAAGGTTACTCCAATTTCAGGAGCAATTAGAGTTTTTCTTCCTTTCGTATGTGAGTATGTGCTTGTCTTTATTTGCATAAACTTGTAACTATATGATGACTATATGTAACTGAAAACTCATGCACATAAAGTGTGCATGAATTTTTACATATATATGCATATTTTTTTACTAAATGTGAACTATTTATAAGTGAAAACTCATACATATACAAACAAAGATTTAAATGAAAATTCATATACATACAAATAAAAATTCATACACATCACAAGAAGTACGTGGATTTTTGCATATAAGTATATATTCTCACATTCTCACCAAAATATTCATTCTCCCCTAATCCTCCCTCATAATTATAAGTTAATATAGTCTATATCATAATTTTGTTGTATTTTACTATAGTTACTGCATGGGTTATGTTTATGTTTTTGTACGGTTGAAAATTATTTTCGTTAATACGATATAATTGGTTTTCTACCGTAATTACTATCTATGGTTTGCTGTTTATAATTCTTTCATTATATGTGGGTCTCATCTTTATAGAGTACAGACTAAATATAAATTTTGGTTCAAACTCAACCGAAACCATCACATTACGTGGATCTAATAATAAGTATATCTTATTGTAAATATGGGT
Source organism: Rheum nobile (assembly GCA_027886185.1). Classification (NCBI taxonomy): domain Eukaryota; kingdom Viridiplantae; phylum Streptophyta; class Magnoliopsida; order Caryophyllales; family Polygonaceae; genus Rheum; species Rheum nobile. The sequence continues at coordinate 575,139 of WOAB01000817.1, forward strand.
TACAACTATTTATAAAAGTTCCGCCTTATGCAATTATCACTAAATTTATTTGGTAATGGTAAAATATTCACCGATGTTACCTTTACAATGAAATCTACTATTTTTCGACCAGAAAAAAAAGAAATCTACTATTCAACCTTGTAGCGGGACAGCATTAGTAACAGCTTTATGATTAAGAAATTATTAACCTCGTTAACTTTACAAGGAACTAAATGGCTTGTAATACAAGATTCGCAGTAGATTAGTTGCAAATGGCAAGAGTTTGAAAAATATGCCTAATCACAGCAACACAAACAAAGCACAGCATTAGTAATACCTGTTGATGCAATTACAAGATACTAGGCAATGACATCCCTACCGAGTAAGCTTTGTCGAAAATCTGACAAGTTGGGTCCATGTGGTAACAAAAGCGCGCTGCTGAATAAACTGCTTGACTCGGTATTCAAGTCCTATATTTGCTTAATTTTAAAAACTATCAGAGTGGCTTTGCTTGAGGAGCAACATCAGTAGACATCACTTCAACCATAAATCTGACTTATCTTAGAAGCAGAGATCTGTTCTGCTTGTCCAGGACAAGTTATGAGAAACTGACCACATGCAAAGTTGAACTACGACGTAAACACTTTATCAAGGACAAGGACCACCGAGGACAGAACAACCAAAAGGAGACAGACATTCTAAGCCACAAAATAACCAAAAGGCAGAATATACACACTAGAATTGAATGGTATCACACTAGGATATAGGAGCTGATTCTTTAAAATAGAGAGAACTAAACCAAGTTGAAACCAATACTACGGTATTAAAACTATAACAAATGACACAATTCATATAAAGGAAAATGGGTATCAACAACAATGACCATTTTACCACTTTGTTAATACAGTAACTTTAAAATACGTCACAAGAAGGCAGAATGACTGCTGCAATATGAAGAAGACATGGACTGACTTTCAGACACCAATAACTGAGCATGCTGGACGATGACTCTGGACCTTCCCAACAACCAGACATGTCCTAGTACTCACTGGAACAGTAGACAATTGCAAATTAATGAACAGACAACTCAGAAAATAAATGAAAAGCATATCAAAAGGGAAAAATGGTTGATGAAGAAGAAAAAAAAACTCTATTCACCCATATCTCGTGTAGTTATAAATAAAAGATGATCATGTTTGCAACTTGTGCACAAATAGAAACCAAAATATACAGGCAGAACTATCCAACAAAATGGCATAAAGAAAGCATAATATATTACACTACAGACCTGTTCAGTATCTTCAGGTGCAGGTGAAGGCGACTTATTTGGCTCAGAAGGTTTATCAGCGCCACAGTTCTGCCTATTGCACTTGATCCTGAATGGAAAGTTTATGTTGTTGCATCTCTCGCACCTCCAGCTACCTTCAGGCATCTTTTGCTCTGGAAACCATCATCTTTGTCAAAATTGATTTATTTTAAGCATTCACACATCTACTACAAGATATCCGTACTTACTCAAATTTTTGTCAGACTTTGATCCCTGTGTTATGTTGTGAACAAAAAGAAGAGGACACAATTAGATAGAGATTTTTGAACATAGTGCATTGAACCAGTAGCAAGTTAAAGAAAAAACTGAATATACAATGAGTAGAAAGGAAGCCAACATAACATGCTACATAATTGCCCATGTCTGAAGAAAGAAGCTCTACAAACCTGAGGTCCAGGCTTTGGCGTATTACACTTCCTCATGTTACATACCGTTCTAAATGAGAAGTTTACATTCCCACACTTGGGACATGCCCAATCATTATCACGAGTCACATCTAAAATGATAAAAAATGAAAATAACCTCATCAGCACCCTAGCAGAATGTCCTATCGGTTCAAACGAAAGTGAATGTACTAATTAAATCTAACAAATCCAAAATTTCACCTTTCTTAGGAGACTTGTCCTCGAGAAAAAACCCTGGCCTTGGTGGACCCTGTACACCCAACCATAATTCTAAGTTTAAAAGCAAAGAGTAAGGACTATTGAAAATGGACATAGTTTGACTCATCACAAAATTGATTATGTTTACAATAATGAGAATATGAGAGTCGACCCAAGGAACAACATAGTGAACATTTTAAGAAGATTCAATAATGAAGATCAATTCATTAAAAAATAATAATGAAAGATGATTTGAAATCTTCCAAGGAATATAATATGGCAAGTGGTTCAACCATAGCTTGTAGTTGTAAGCATAAGCGAACAGCAATGTGATAGAAACAACTTAGGGCAAGGATCACACCCTAAGGAGATGACATAGTGTCAGAATCTAACACACGGGAATTTGGTGGAGAATCTCCAATTTTGTGATATATTCAATTCAATTCACAAGTCTGCCAATTAGATATGTGCAGTCTCCTTTTATAATGAATAAACAGATAACTGAATCCGAAAGAAAAATAATGATAATAATGTAGATAATGGAAAACAACATGGAGGAAATGGAGAAAGTGGGAAAGTGCCTAAGAATTAGGAAGTGGAATTCTGGAAACTCAAACAAACTAACCAGAAAAAGAAAAAGAATAAATAAAACTAATAAAATAGATAATCTGGGTTAGTAACCTTGTATCAATGCATCCCCTTGAAAACCGCCTTGTCCTCAAGGCGAAATTCCAGCGACCTCTCACACTGATGTGGGGTTTGCATTGCTGCCAATCCCAAGCATATCACTGCAGCAATAGCATTATCTCTTGTTGCTATTGCACTTTGGTTTGGCCTTCCAGAATCTAGTTGGCTTCGGCAGCGAGTCTTGCAGTAGTGGGTGATTGTGATTGTGCTTCTGCTGGCAGGAAATTTTAATTTGGTTTTCTGGATTTTTATGGTTGGTAGAGGAATAATGTAAATTGGTGAAAAGCCTTTGTATATGAGGTGCTAGAGGGTTTGTAGATCGGGTACTCATCCCCACTCGGATCGAAATGGCTCTGATACCAATTGATAGAAACCACTTAGGGCAAGGATCTCACCCTAAGGAGACCACTGAGTGTCAGAATCTAACACACGGGAGTTTGGTGGAGAATCTCCAATTTTGTGATATATTCAATTCAATTCACAAATCTGCCAATTACATATGTGCAGTCTCCTTTTATAATGGATAAAAGGATAACTGAATTCTAAAACAAAATAATGATAATAATGTAGATAATAGAAAACAACATGGAGGAAATGGAGAAAGTGGGAAAGTGCCTAAGAATTAGGAAGTGGAATTCTGGAAACTCAAACAAACTAACCAGAAAAAGAAATAAACAAAACTAATAAAATAGATAATCTGGGTTTGTATCATAATGTTGACTACTGAAAATGGCATAGTTCGACTCATGACAACATTATCATGTTTAGCTTCATTTACAGTAGTGAGAGTTGGACAAAAGGAATATAGTAAACATTTTAAGAAAAATCAATGATGAAGATGATTTCAGATCTTCCAAGGGCTCTGCTATGGCAAGTGGCACAGCCATAAATTATAAGCTTTACAACCCAAAGTTAATGACTACTGAAAATGGGCATAGTTTGACTCGTAAGACATTGATGATGTTTAGCTTCATTATACACTAGTGAGAGTTGACAAAAGGAACATACATAGTAAACATTTTTAGTAGATTAAATAATGAAGATGATCTCGTTCAATAAAAATAATGAAGGTGATTTCAACAATTCCAAGGGCTCTGCTATGGCAAGTGGCAACTGGATCGAATTCAGAATCGAGTAACTTAGTAGATTGCATGTTATAAAGATTTACATAAATTCATACGAAATTTCTCACTCAAAATACAATAAAGAATTACGATACTAGTCAGCAGGTCCTGAGAAAGATTTAATGAAGTATATGCAAACACAATTATGTGCCAAGGAAAGAAAGCCTAACTCGGGCCTAGCATCATAGCAATCAAATGAACCAAGTTCAAAAGAGAGCTGATGAACTTTCAGAGCGGAACTGGAAAATTTTCTGTGACTGTTTTTATAAACAGGAACGTTAACATTCTAAAGTTTTTTCCAAATTCTAAAAAGTGATTACCATAGCAGCAAGACCCAATGGTGGCAAGTTCAACCCATATCGCTCCATCATGGGAGGTGGCATACCGTACAATCCACCTGCAACGTGAACATACCAGGTTAGTATTTGAAGAATAATCTTAATGTTGTGGAATTGTAGTGTAAGAACTACGAAAGCAAAGTATGTCTTGTTGCTTAATTTTGAAACTTGTAATTTGAATTTCCCGAGAAAGATAATGAATCTTATCAAAAAAACTTTATTTTTTTATATTAACTCAGTAACTGGCAGAGTTCCTATACCTGTTTACTTCGCATAGTAAAAAAGAATCTACTTTAATTCATTTATCCGTTGATATAGTAAATCATCTAGGATAATAGACATGCAGGATAACCTCAACTTCATTATTACGACCCTTAACAAATGTGTGAAACAGAAACTTGATATTGTACACCTAATTCACAGTTGGAAATGTGACTAGAGGATCATGGGAGCATCACAATAAATAGATTGATAGAACACAATAAGAATAGATGTATCAATAAAAAGAAAAAATACCATTTCCCATCATTGATCCACCAGAGTAAGGTGGTGGTGGCCCAGATAAAGGCAGTGGTCGATAGGGACTGCCTCCGGTAACACGATTCCCGTAATTGTAATATGCTGATCCCCCAGAAAATCGAACATCATAGGGAGGTATTGAAGCTCCATTGAAGACAGAAGATCCATAGGGATGTGGTGGCATCCCAAGAAAAGGGGAACCAGAGGCTCCATAGGGGGGATTGGGATAACCTTGCAGGGGTTGTATAGGCTTGGGAGCAGATTTCTGGAAGTTAAGGGAATAAATGAGAATCACTCAAAAAGACGAAATTACTAAGAACTGACAGGTAAAAAATAAAAATAAAAACATTAAATAGAATATGAGTGAAACTGAGACAAGTTGGCATTTGGCAACTTGATACTGATTGTAAGAGCAAAAAAAAGTGAAAATGAGTTGCATACGTCACCTGATTGCATTGTTCAACAACAATACACACTAGAATTTGGAAAACCAAGACAAGATTCAAAAGGCTTGTCAAGATCACTTATCTAAACAAACTAGAAGAATTAGTGAACACTTTCAAAGACCATAGGTGAAAAAATACACCTTTTATCTAAGATAAGCTTAAACCGATACAAAGTAAATTGTGCGCCCTTTCATTTTCTGCTCCATTTATGCTACATATATAACTTCCTTCCGAACATAAACAAGTTAATTGCATAGACTATAAACATCTCATAAATCCAAATAGCTAACATCAGACAGCATCTTACTGCATTGTGGTCAGCAGGCCTGGGCTGGGTACAATTACGCATATTGCAAGTTGTCCTGAATGAGAAATTGACATTACCACAACTAGGACAGGTCCAATCATCTTCCCTGCGACCACCTGCACAGGAGTAGCAGATATCAATTTGAAAACAAATACCACAAAACATGAAAGGTAGTAAATTTGATATCATATTCATGTTATTACACCCACAAGTGCATGTTAGCAAACCATATACTTTACACCCAATTCCACATAGAGTGCATATATATATAACAGAAAAGATTTAATTTGACCAGCCCAAGGTTCAAGTGAACCAAACACCTTTTAGCAGCTTCAGCATTTAGAGACATTTACTATAATATAGAGTCAAGACTTAATTTGATCTTCAATAGATAGGCTTTCTACACAAAGCCAAGCAATTGGATCTTGTTCCAACTTGGTGAGAGGATTGATGGGAAATGGAAATTATAATCCTCATAACAAGTTCGGAACTGTTATGAAGATGTTAAATGATGACTGAGAGAGAAAACAATAATACCATCAGTTCGAGCGCGCTTGGCGGCAGATGAATTTCTTGTATCCATCTAAACACCACAGCAAGGGTGATTAGAAGACAAACATACAATTCTGACCAGCATAATTGAAAATTCAAAAGCAACAAAAAACCCTAAGTTTTTTTTCCTTCCGAAAATCCCTGAAAATTACAACGAGGAGAAAGTACAGAAATTCCGCAGTCAGTCTAAAAGCCAAAAGAAGATCATAAAACACGGTAGACCCAAATTGTTGAAGTCGGAAAGAAAACTATAAAAGAAGGAAGCCGTTTGGTTTTGGAAAGAAAATAAAAACGGAGGAGATAGATCACGAGAAAAGCTACCTACTTCTACTGATATAAACAGAGAGAAAAATGAGATGGTACCTGAGACATGTCGGCGGTGGTCGGCGGTGGTCGGCGGTGGTCGGCGGCGACTGATGGCGAGAGTGGCTGATGGAGAAAAAAGGAATAGGGTTTTGCGACGGAGGGGATTATTTCTATCGCGTACCGCGGGGCTCGCAATGTTCACTAGTACAACAAAAGAGTTTAGTTGGCACTTGGCAGTCACAGCTCGATTGTGATACGGCGTCGTTCAGGGCTTCTCGGTGAAAAGGTATATACCCTAAATAATTAAAGTTGAAGGCATTTCTTCATTAAAAATTGAGCCACGTATCTTCATATTTATTTGACATCTGGCAAATTCTGAGACTAACATCTGTATCTTTCCCCTCCACATTCTGCTGAAACTGCTGAACTGCACCTCCACGTTTTGAAACCGCTCCGCTCGGCTCCACCTTATTTGCAATGTACTCTCTTAGGATTATCATGCTAAGTGATCGATAGGAGGTATCGTCGATTGTTTATGAGGTCCCCGATTATCTATTCGGGCTTGACAATTCAGAGGATCCGACCTAGATCCAAATTGAAGAACACGATTAGGGCCGCCTTGATCGATAGCATACCGGGTTCTGATCTATTCTTCTGGGTAAATTCAATATCTTTTTAATTTTTCCGGCCTCCGATTTCCTCCTGTTTGCTTATTTACACTTCAATTTTAGGAATTCATGGGGAATTTTGTGGGATTGTGTCAAAGGATTGTAGCTTCTGTTGATCTGTTAGCCCCTAATCAGATCAACGTCTTTTTCAGTCCTTTTGCACAACTGAAAGATCCAATTAACAACGATCGAAAAGAGTCTAGCATGAGTTATGTTTGGTATTCGATCTGTTATTGGAGTATGTTGATGAATTTCAAAATATTACGTGGACTCTTGATTGATGATTGTTTATGTTCATTGTTTAATTTTAAGTTTAAGAAAGTGAAACTAAAATCAGCACTAGACAATTTCAAAGATGTTTTTACTGGTCTTAAATTTTGCAATGTTATTCATAAAAGTTTGAAAATATATGAAGTCACAATCTTGCTAAATGAGACTCTTCTTTGTTCAGATGTCAATCGTAAGTTTGCAACCCTAGAAGAGCTACTTTTGGTTTTATATCTTTATAGTGTTGAATACAAACTTCTTCATTTTAATTTAATTCATTCCCTGACTGATATCACTACCTATGGATCCTTAAGCAATTGATGAGTATCTTTCTATCTATCAAAACAAATTTCTTAATTGTCTGATTCTTGTGGTGTCAACCAAGTTCAGAAGAGATACAGATGACGGGCAATGATGCTAGAAATCATAGCAGCAGTGCCACGTATGGTAGGAGGAATGCTCTTACACTTCAAGTCCGTGCGGAGGTTTGAGCACAACGGTTGCTGGGTCAAAGCCTTACTCGAGGAGGCCGAAAACGAGCGAATGCATCTCATGACTTTCATGGATGTGACCAAGCCCAAGTGGTACGAGAGGGCGCTTGTCATCTCTGCCCAGGGCGTCTTCTGCACTGCCTACTTTGCTGCTTATGTGCCCTCGCCTAAGCTGGCTCACAGAATCGTTGGGTATTTGGAGGAGGAAGCGATTTACTCGTATACCGAGTTCCTCAACGAGCTTGATAAGGGCAGAATTGAGAATGTACCCACCCCTGCAATCGCCATTGATTACTGGCAGTTGCCTTAGGACGCGACTCTTCGAGATGTGGTCGTGGTGGTTCGAGCTGACGAGGCTCATCAAAGGGATGTCAGCCATTTTGCATCTGTGAGTTGTTGTTGATCAGTTGTTGTTGTGAATGGAGAAGTGCATTTGTTTGATATAGTGTTTTTAGAGTTTAGTTTTTGAGCATTGTTGACACGTGAGATTGTTGTGGTGGATGCAGGATATACACCATCAAGGCCTAGAATTGAAGGAAGCCCATGCCCCAGTTGGGTATCATTGAAAAGTATGCACTTTGGGGATTTTGAGAATTTGAAATTTATAAGGAAAGTGTGGTGTTGTTCTGGAGATCATATATAATATGGACTTTCAATTTATGTAATAATTTCCCCCTTTTCCTGTGCAGAAATGCCTGGAAGTACTATAAACCCTTGTACAAAAAATGGACTTTCCTGTGCAGATTTCCATTTTTGGTGTAGTTGTTGTACTATAAACCCTTGTACAAAAATAATCGCTTGTTGTGTGAACTCCTCAAACCTGGATGAAAGGTACTTGCTTGATACATTGAGCTTTCCTTGAAACTGTTGTCTAGATACATTTGCCATGGTATCAAATTTATCAGAAGTTTTACATTATGTTTCTGATCAAATTTGGAACTCCTATCATTTACCTTTTCATTAAATTGATGCTTACATGTATGACTACTCATCTATGGGGTTTGTTGATATCAAATCATGGTAGGAACATTGGTTCCATTATTCATCAAACTGTCTCCATCTAGATCATATTTTTGGCAATTTCAGACCACTTTGTGGATTGTGTTATTTGTCATAGAACAATGAAATCTTTTTGTAGTATCTGGAGGGTTCTTAGTGACTTGGGGCTTGAATTAATTCTATAATTATAGGTATAGACATATGATTTGATTTGATAGCTTGGCAATGGAGAAGAATCGCAGTAGAGTAATTGGGTTGGATATTTTATCAGTGAGACTGATTGTTTCCATTATTACACTAGAAGGAAGAGGTTTCTTACCTTCCCTTTCCAAGTTAAGTGGGAGAGAGGAGAGGAGTGTTGAATCCATTGTTTGGATGAAATTGTTTGATTTAGGCATATGTATGAAGAGTCTTTATTTTTGGACACACATTCAGTACTTTCCAAATTTTTCATTCCATTCAGTAGTGAAAGTTTGCAACCTCACTGACATGATTCATTAGTTGAAATGATTATTAGAGAAACCTCAATTTGTAATGCTCTAATTTTTGTCTGGCATCCTTTAAAAAAATATTAGCCTATATTGCAGTGCTCTCACTTTCTATTCACTTCTCCTTCAAACTTGTCCCTTTTATATTTTCAGGTAAATTACAAGAATTCTATGTATATCATTAACATGTGCATACTTTATATAGTAATGTCACTGCTTATTCATATTCCACCTTACTTTGTGCCATAGACTTTTGACCTTGAAGATGTTTATATATCTATAGCAAGCGTGTCACTTCAACCCTTCACTGAGGAGGAGTGGTACAAATCAACAATATGAAATTAACAAGGTATATACATAGTCAAATTACATTTGTATAATGTAATTTAAATACATAGTCAAATTACATTTGTATAATGTAATTTAAATACATAGTCAAATTAAATTTGTATAATGTAATTTAAAATTACATATGTTAATGTAGGAAAGGAATAGATTTGTGACAATTCATGTGTCAGACGTGCGTGGAGATCAGTCCAGTCCAAATTTTCTACACCCTCCCCTACTCCCTCTTTTTAATTGGTCCACCTAAACATTGATTTTATTTTTTTTAGTTAAATAATTAATTAAAATCTTTCCCTTTCCTTTCCCCTCTCCCCTTTCCCAGCCACTGTTCGTTACTTCCCCCAATTAATTTCAGTCCAAATTCGTTCTCCCCTCTCCCAACTTTGACCAGATTCAATTTCTTAAATACATATCTACCTTCTCTCTCAATTTCTCTAATCTTGTTCCTAAAAAGCTTATTATGATCTATCGATCAAACACCAGGTTCGTTTTCTTTAACCTTGTTGCTCATATTCAATTTCGTAATCCAGAGAGCCTTCACATTCATGGATCAATTAAAACAAATAATAACATCTGCTGCATAACAACATTCAAAGAACGATCAACAAAAGAGAGAAACGATTTTTCTTGCATCTGTTACGGTGTAAATCACATGTCTCTTAATACTTTAAAGTATCAAGTGGGCATTGATTTTTCTTATAAAGTAGTGTCCATAACCTATATAAAGAGAAACGATTTTTCTTGCATATGTCAATTGTTTTCATAGAGTAAAAGGTTTACTTACTTTTGCATATGCCAATTCAACCAGTCCAAATTCGAACTGCAATCCAAGCTCCAAGCTTCTTCTTCTTTTTGCTGATAATGAAGTTACGGTTATTGGTAGGGGTTAGGGAAGAAAGATAGAATCATTATCTTTTTAATTTAGTTAATTAGTATCTTTTAGTTTAAACTATTATTCCTTTTTTTTATACGAACTAATTATATGCTTACGTAGTTGGGAAAGAGAGAAAGGAGCAGAAAGGTTAATTAGTTATTGGATATAAAAAAATGAAATTTTAATATCTTTTAGTTTAAGCTATTTTTTCTTAATCTAATTCCTTGTATAACTGGACCAATCAAGTAAAGGGAGTAGGGAAGGGGGTATATTAAGGGAGTAGAAAATTCGAAGTGCGTGGAGATAGGCTGCAGAGGATTCAATATCACTCAATAGGAGAATTTTGAGGGTTTTCTTTTGTAAAAAAATATGTTACGGTGAAGCCTGAAGAAGGCAAAAAGTAGAGGATTTTCAATACATGATATCTTCACCCAAAAAAAAAGTAGAGGATTTTCTATATTTGGCTCTAATGAAGACATTGTTGAATTACTAGGTATTTGAGTATAATCATGGTGATAAGGACATAATAATATCTTTGTAAAATTTTCTTGATGGTGTCCTAGATTTAGTTTGGTTTTAGAGTAAACACAACGATAATGAAAAAGTCTTCTAAACTACGTTAAATAGTTTGCTACTAAACTAAAAGTTTCCTTTCTATTTGAACTCCTATAATTGATTTCATAAATATATAGATGATTTTTTTAAAATGAGAATCATTGTTAAATCCATTATTGTTTGCCTCTATTAAGATAGAGGTGAATTTTAGTAGCACAATTTTTTCTACAAAACTTAATCTTGCATTTCATTCATGTTTGTCAAGTTACAATTTTTTCTACAAAACTTAATCTTGCATTTCATTCATGTTGTCGTTGACCATTAATTGTATCTAATCTTCCTAAACGACTAACTAATTTTCCGATTGAGCAAAATTAAGTCGTCGCGTCAATTCAAACATCTTATTTATTGTTACCGTTTCTCATGAGTTGTATTAAAAATCATGTACCAACAAACTAATTTCTTGATCAAAATAATTATATAACATGCAAGCTCATAGCGTATAGGTTGAATTAACCCGTGCATGGCACGGGTGTTACACTAATTAATCATTATAATGGGTCTAATTGTTTAAAATAAATCAAAAATTATTATCATAAACCAATCACTCATTTTTTCTTAATTCAAATACAAGTCGAGCACAAAGATTATAAATTAATTACAAATCCAATTTTTTTTAATGATATACAAATCCAAAATTTCTTAATTTTACAAATCCAAAATTTCATAATCTACTATATATCTACTAAAGTAGAACATAATTACGTCACATGGCACTCCCTCATTAAAATCGTCACATGACACTCCCTTATTAAAACCGTCACATGTCATTTTCTGCTTTTTTTATTTTTTTTTAAATAAATCTAATTATAAATCAAAGATTATTATCCTAAACCTATCACTCATTTTTTCCTAATTTAAATACAAATCAAGTACAAAGATTAAAAATCAAATAACTCTCTTTCCCAAGCAGGAAGAACAACACTAATAAAAACCAATCTGGCAGCAAGACCAAACTATCTTATGCAAAGTTCTATGTTACCTACACACACAATGAACTTGACAAGTTAAATAGATCCTTTTTTTGGAACAAAGACAGCTCCTATAAACCTCTTATAGGCTGGGAAAAAATATGTAAACCGACACAACAAGGAGGTATTGGATTGAGAAAATCAAAGGACATGAATAAAGCCCTACAATTCAAATTACTATGGAAAATCTTAGCAGAACCGAATAACTATTGGGTCAGAGTTGTTACTGAAAAATACTTGAAAACAATCCATATATTTCATTACGAGAAAAAAAATGAAATTGCTCTTGGCAATGGTCCAAAATGATTGAACTCATTGATGAATTCAAGTCTGGACTAATTTGGCAAGTTGGTAATGGCAGAACAATCAAATTTTGGTCGGATAATTGGGTCTTGAACACCCATTTATGGGATATCATAAACACACAATCAACCCTGAATAAGGATGCCCTGATAGCTGACTTTATGCTGCCAAATAAAATCTGGAATAAAGACCTAATAGAACAATGTTTACCACATGATTTAGCAAAAAAAACAACCTCTATCCTGTTACCTTTAAATGATATTCACGATAGAATATACTGGAAAACTAGCAAAAATGGTTGGTTTTCTACGAACTCTGCTATGGAATTAATTAACAGAAATAAGAGATATACTGCCTATGATTCTTCATGGATCTGGAAAATGGACACATATCCCAAAGTTAAAAACTTTGTCTAGAAAATAATGAAAAACGGACTACCAACAAAAGCTAGATTAACATAAAAAGGTGTAGCAATCCCCTAGGGTTGTATCCGCTGCAATGCTCAATTAGAGGATTTGAATCATCTCCTATTCCAATATAACCACACCATAAAAACAATAGAAAAAATGAACTATCATACCTATGGTATCATTACATCCCTAAACATAGGAAACAAAAAAATCAATGAAATCATTGATGAAATTCGACAAAAAACTGATAGATCACAATTTATAGAGTTAATGGTCTCTTGGTGGGGAATTTGGTTTTATAGAAACCAACAGAGTTTTGGAAGAACAACCGATGATGCCGACTCCATAAAGGATATACCAATTTATATTAAAAAACAAATTGAGAACTGGAATAAGACGAAGAGTTGGAACCCTGACTGCTTAGCAGATGACAGACTAAAAACACATAGAATGAACAATGCCAAACGACCAATAAAGAAATGGAAAAAACCACCGGATAACATTATTAAAATCAATACAGATGGATCCACCAAAACTAATGGTGAATCTAGCTTTGGCTATATTTTCAGGAACAACACGGGTAAACCAATCTTTCTCTTTGGGGATAAATATGGTATCTCAACCCCTTTAAAAACAGAAACACTTGCAGTAAGAAATGCCTTGGTAAAGGCCTATGAATTAGGCATTACCGACATTCAACTTGAATGCGATAACCTTACCATTGTGAATGTTCTGAATCAAATCTAGCACTATCCATGGGATATTGAAATGATAATTTCTGATATCCTGTGTGTTTTACAACTGTTTTCTTTAGTACAGATTTTTCATGTCTTCCGAAAAACAAACGTGGTGGCCGACTTCATCGCAAAGACGGTCCAGCAGAGTTCCTTGGAAGATATTCGAGCTAGTCTAGAATTTGTAATTCTCATCCGAAAGGATGCTATAGACTGAGAAACCATCTCTTCTGTGGTTTCCAGTCTAATTTTTACCTAATCAAAAAAAATCAAAAATTTCCTAATTATTTACAAATCCATTTACAAATTCAAAATTTCCTAATCTACTATATATCTACTAAACTAGAACCTGATTACGCCATATGGCACTCCCTTATTAAAACCGTCACTTGTCATTTTCTGCTTTGTTCAATTTTTTTAAAATAAATCTAATTATAAATCAAAGATTATTATCGTAAACCTATCACTCATTTTTCCTAATTTAAATACAAATCAAGCACAAAAATTTCAAGTTACTCACAAAGATTACAAATCCAAAATTTCATAATTACATACAAACCCAAAATTTCCTAATTATATACAAATCCAAAATTTCCTAATCTACTAAACTAGACCCTAATTACGCACATGGCACTCTCTCATTAAAACGCCACATGGCACTCCCTCATTAAAATGCCACATGACACTCCCTCATTAAAACCGTCACATGTCATTTTCTGCTTTGTTCAATTTTTTAAAATAAATCTAGTTATAAATCAAATATTATTATCTTAAACATATCACTCATTTTTTCCCTAATTATATATACATGTTAAACCAGGCATAACTGGGTCAAAATGTATCCTTAATTCCTTATACATCATAGATACAAGTCATGCTCTCATTATGCAAGTAAAATAAGCGTGACATCGCCTTTTTGCTCACTAGTTAGCCTACAAGCTTTTCGGGTTCAAACACGAATGGACATTTGAAAAACCTAAATGTGCCTAATCAATCAACAACAAACACAAATGCAAACTAGACTACACTGTGAAGCTTGAAGATGGAAAAAAGCAATATCGTATGACAACATCAACTTCAAGTACGGACAAACAAGTGAATATTCTCACAGATGACAAACATATTTTTTTTTAATGAAAATCCACAATGGTAAACAAAAGTTCTAAGCTTCGCAATTGTAGTATAGTGCAACAAAATCTTTAATCAAAATTAACACATAGATAACAAAACTTTAATCCAAATTAATAATATCTATTAAACGTTCACAACAAGCCCCAAAAATCAATTAAGTAAACCCTAAAATCAACAAGCATGTATTCCAAGTCCAAAAATCAATTAATCAGATATAACCCTAAACACCTAATTCTAAAAATCAACAAGCCAAAAGCCTAAAACCTTAATATGAAATAAATGGCTAACCTGGAAGCGTATTGGTGGGCGAGACGGTGGCTGCAGGGTTGCTCTTCGGGAACTCTGATATGACTATGGGTGGCATCATATTTGAGGAAGAACAAAAGCTTAAAACAAAGAAATCGCTCGGATGTTGGAAGGTGATAAAACCGCTAAATTTATCCCTCCGACACCTCCTCAGTATTTTGGCTATAAAAAGAGCTAAAAATGTCCAATGGATGACCATAAGTAACCAATGGAAAGCTAACAAAAATATCTACAACTATGATGACAATTATTCCATGGAATCTACCTAGAGCATTTCAGAAATCGCAGTCTTCGGCGGCAGTCCAGCAGAAGAGCCTTAGGTTTAATTCACATTCATTCAAGGCAAGGGAGACCAAGAAACAAATCATCAATTGGACGTCATTAAGCCTACTTCTTCTTCATTTGATGGACCTAATAATGTGAAGACTCTTCACCTTGATCAACATTAAATATGTGCCATTTGAAGAGTCTTCCAAGACATTCATCTTTAATGTCGAGCCATCAAAGAGTCTATAGTTTGTTCTCTATTTAAAGTGCTTTCTTCTACCATTGTAACCACGTCTTTGATCATTAGAATGAATTCTGAAACTGAGTGTTTTCTTTAGAGAATCAATAGAACTCTTGTAGTTTGCTTGGGAGTAATATCGAGCATTGATCGATCCATTCAGACGAGTCATATCTCGAACTGTTTGATCTTGTTCAAGGCGTGAGTGGTGAGTCATATCCACAAGTACCTTGTTCACTTATCCCATTCAATTTTCAGCAAAGAATACCTTTCAGAAACGGATCCAAGATCCAAAAAAAAATGGCCCCAAACACACTATCGAAATCATTATCTTCAAGCTCCGATCGTCATCGTCGTCTTGTGTGCATTTCAAGCCAAAACTTCCTTGATACTGAGCATATAACGATCCTATTTCTCATCATTTGGCATCAGAGCTACCTTCAAGGAAATGTCAAAAGGAATCATGTTTAACCACGGAAAGAACTAACCGATCACCATGTCGAAGTTTCAACAAATTTGGCGAGAGTGTACCTGATAGGATCGACGATCTCTTTAGCCTCAGTGCAAGGAAAACGCCAAGGAATTCAGCCAAACAAGAGGGTTCCAAGAACTCGCCGCGGCTAGGACTTTTGAGAGGATTTCGAGGAAAGTGAGGAGGAAGATGGGAAGGATGAAGGGAGGTTGTTTTGCTGGGTGATTTAGAGGTTAAGTGATCTTTCTTGAGTGGATGCAACACACCACAAAAGGAAGAACAAGTTGATCTACGACTAGGGGATATAACTCACCTGAAGTAGAAGATCAAGGGGGTTGTTCGATGCTACACATGAACAGATTCTTGCTAGAGTTTTCAAGGGAAAACAAAGCTTTCTTGAGATGTTTTATTAAGCTAAAAAATGTGTCTTTGCATGGAAGAAGACACGACCTTATAAAGGCCTCAAAAATGAGTTACACGGCCAACCTTTCACATGTCCAACAATATAACTCTTCCCCTCTCAAGCTTATCTATAATTTAAAGTAGTCTTAAAAGCAAAATAGAATGCATATAAAAATCTAGAAATAAAAATAGAAGACGCGACTTGAATGGCTTGAAGAAGCATGAGACGTGTTGGCGGTTTGTCTTCTATGTGGCCTAGCGCGTCATGAGCAAAGTCATCGAGTCAAATTGAACATGGATCGGTGCTTCAAGGCTTAGAAGTCCCCTCTTGAGCTTGGCATGAAGCTCCTTGGCTCGCGCACGTGTGATAGCCCCGGGTGGCAGCTCATCGTCAAGGTCCAAGGATGGAACCCTAGCGGCACCGCGCGTGGGGTAAGGTGAGCGGCGTTGGTGAGGCCCCTTAGGACTTTCTCCGGACAACCCTGAGTGAGGACCCTTTGAGGAGTCTTATGGGGCTTGGGTGTGCGGGTCAATATGTGGAGTGGTTGATGGCGCCGTGGGGGTGTTGGGCGCGAACAAGGAAGTGCGGCCATCTTCAAGCCTTGGCAAATCTTCTACGGCGCACTTGGGCTGGATCAACTCATCATGGTTGAGGGAGTCTTTGGGTGTCGTGGTGTCCGAGGGAAGTTGTTGGGATGGCGTGTTGGCCTTAGGTGGCTTGAATGGCATCGAGGATGGCATAGGAGTGGCGGCCGCTGCGGCGACTTGGGTGTCAAGGCCTTCTTGATGGGACATAGTCATATCATCCTCTCTCTCTTGAAAGAGATTCGTCCTCGAATCAAGGTCTTCACAACTTTCTTCGTCATCCACCACGAAGGGAGCCAAATCCGCAACGTTGAAGACATCATGGACGCCATAGGTACAAGGAAGCTCCAACTTGTAGGCATTGCCATTAATCCTCTCGAGCACCTGAAATGGACCATCTCCTCTAGGTTTAAGCTTTGAATTGTGAAGGGTGGGGAAGCGCTCCTTCCTGAAATGCACCCATAAAAGGTCTCTCGGTTCAAAGATCACCTCCTTGCGACCCTTGTTGGCTTGCTTCATGTATTGCAAGGTCCTTCTCTCTAATTGCAGATGTGTGTCCTCGTGCAACTTTTGAATCCTCGTAGCATGGTCAACTCCTTCTTTGCTCTTACGGTCCTTGGTAGCATACGGTATGAGATCCAATGGATTGGTAGGATTACGGCCATACACCACCTCAAAGGGTGTGCGCTTGGTGGCGGAGTGGACTGACCTATTGTATGCAAACTCTATGAAGGAGAGGTATTCTTCCCACCTACGCAAGGTAGTGTGCAACAATGATCTAAGCAATGCGCCAAGAGTTCGGTTCACTACCTCAGTTTGTCCATCCGTTTGAGGATGACAAGTGGTGGAGAAGAGAAGCTTTGTCCCAAGCTTGGCCCATAGAGTCTTCCAAAAGTAGCTCAAAAACTTCACATCTCGGTCCGAGACTATGGATCTAGGAACACCATGTAACCTCACAACTTGATCAAAGAAGAGATTAGCAACATGTGAAGCATCATCAGTTTTGTGACAAACAATGAAGTGAGCCATTTTTTAGAATCTATCTACCACAACAAAGATGGAATCCCTCCCTTTCTTAGACCGTGGTAACCCTAAGACAAAGTCCATGGAGATGTCCTCCCAAGGGGCTTGGGGACTGGGTAAAGGAGTGTATAGGCCATGGGGCTGGACCTTAGACTTAACACATAAGCAAGTGGTACATGAAGCACAAAAATTCTCAACTGACCTAAGCATGCGTGGCCAATAAAAAATGCTCCTTAAGGGTATGCAAGGTTTTAAGCACCCCAAAGTGTCCCATAAGTCCCCCACCGTGGGCTTCTTGAACCAACAATCTCCTAGACGATCCCTTAGGAACACATAACTTATACCATTTGAATAGAACCCCTCATGCAAATAATTGGTCCTTGCTTCCTGTGGACATGCATGCATGAAAGATATCACAAAAATCTGCATCACTAGCATAAAGTTCTTTCATAAAAGAAAATCCAAGAAATTTAGCATCCAAAAGAGAGGAGAGAATACCGCCTTGAAAGTGCATCGGCAACTACATTGTTTTTCCTTTTCTTATGCTTGATGACATAGGGAAAAACTTCGATGAATTCAACCCATTTGGCATGCATCTTATTCAGTTTGCTTTGCCCCTTCAAGAACTTCAATGCTTCATGGTCCGAATGGATGACAAATTCTCTTGGCAATAAGTAGTGTTGCCACACCTTGAGCACTCGGACTAGGGCCAACAACTCTTTGTCATATGTGGAATAATTCATCTCGGCCCCTCCTATCTTCTCACTAAAATAGGCAATTGGCTTGCCTCCATGCATAAGCAAATCTCCAAGACCAATGCTGGATGCATCACACTCGATCTCAAAGGTCTTGTCAAAGTTTGGCAAGGCTAGAAGTGGTGCATGCGTGAGCTTCTCCATGAGGGCTCTAAAAGCTTCTTCTTGTGCAACCTCCCACTTGAAGACCATACTCTTCTTGGTAAGTTCGGTGAGAGGTGTTGCCAATGTGCTAAAATCTCTCACAAACCTTCGGTAGAACCCAACCAATCCAAGAAAGCTACGTACTTGACTCATGGTGGTGGGAGTTGGCCATTCTTAGAGTGCTTTTAGCTTTTCTTCATCAACTTTCAAGCCTTCCCCACACACAACAAAGCCTAGAAACACCACGTGATCGGAGCAAAAATGACACTTTTTAAAATTAGCATACAACTTTTCTCTCCTAAGCACTTCTAAGACTTGTCTAAGATGATTGACATGCTCATGCAAGTTGTGACTATATACTAAGATGTCATCAAAATAAACTACCACAAATTTACCAAGAAAAGGCCGCAGAACATAATTCATTAATCTCATGAATGTACTTGGGGCATTGGTGAGCCCAATTGGCATGACCATCCATTCATACAAGCCATACTTGGTTTTGAAGGCAATTTTCCACTCGTCGCCCTCCTTCATTTTTATTTGGTGGTAGCAACTTTTTAGGTCGATCTTGGAGAAAATGCTTGTCCCATGCAGCTCGTCAAGCATATCATCAAGCCTTGGAATCAGATGACGATACTTGATGGCAATGTTGTTGATGGCTCGACAATCTACACACATTCTCCATGACCCATCTTTCTTTGGGACCAAGATGACTGGAACGACGCATGGGTTAAGACTTTCCCTCACATAGCCCTTGTCAAGCAACTCTTGCACTTGTTTTTCGAGCTCATTTGTCTCTTCTGGATTGGCTCTATAGGCAGCTCAACTTGGAAGTGTTGCCCCTGTAATAACCCTCATTTTTTAGTAAGGGTATTTGGGTAATTTTCCCAACCTTCGTTCAATAATTATTTTGCTTTCAGTGGAGTTCAGATTTTTCCGTAACATCCTTGATCTCCGTAATAATTCCTTGAGTGGTATAAAATACATTCGATGTATTTTCGGAACTTAGAATATTTGTTTGGATACAAACATATAATTTCCGGGGTTAAAACCATGCCCATAATTTTTTTTCGGGCAAAAAGACGCGGTCGTGTGCTGTTCGAGCAAGCCGGCATGTGTGTCGCGTGCCCTTCGTCGTGGCGGCCGCCTGCACCTCCGCGTCGAGGCTGGGGCTTCCTCCTTGGGCTATTTAATGGAGGTGAGGATGGAGAGTTGATGGGCTCCGAGAGCTGACCAAGTCTCTCCCGTCCCCTCTCGATTGTTCTTCCCGTCGGCGAGATTAATCTGGCGACAAGGCGAGGCGCCGCGAGGCCTCTGCTGTTCGTGGGTGTTGCTGCTGCTCTTCCGGCATTGCGAAGCCCATCCCGGCGACCCAGCTCCGTCGTCGTTGAAGCTGTCTGTCGTCGCTGCTCCCCAGCTCCGTCATTGCTGCGTGAAGCCGCCGCTGCTGCGTGGTGCTGCTTTTGGGAGCTGCCGTCGTTCTGTTGGTGTTCGCCGCCGCTGCTGGCTGCTGCTGGTGGTCGCTACTCTCCGGTGACGAAGCTCCTTCTCGGCGAAGCCCCGTGCGGAGTTGCTGTGTTGAAGTTGTTGTTGCTGTTGATCGTGGGAGGTTGAAGAAGAAGATGAAGTAGTAGGCCCCCTTAATCAGCTCTTGTAATGGGCCGAAAGCCCATTAGCCTTTCAGTCCAATTTTAACCCCAGATCAATCAAACGGTATAATTTTGACCCACTTTTATCCGTATTTTTCTTTAGGAAAATTTAATTAATATTTTTATGATTTAAAATCATAAAAATTTATTAAATTTAATCCCTTGAGTTCGTCCAGACAAATTAATTGATATTAATTAATTTGTCAGTTATAACGTTATTTGTTGGATCACGCGTGGACTCGTATCCTGGCTAGAGCTATCAGAAGCATAGGCCATATCCCCGAAAAGGATATCATCAGTAGTCGTCTCGTCTAGATTCATCGTCGAATCTACTTAAGGCAAGTGACGGTTCGCTCTTGCTTAATCATTCCATGTTCTATTATTTATCAGTTGTTTTTAATTGTTAATTAAATTAAATTGAACTGTTGTATTCGTTTGGAAACAGATTTTATAAATAACGTGATTAAAATATGATACTATGATAGGTTGTATATATTGCTAGAAACAACGCTATTATACTTGTTAATGACCGTAATGGTTTTGTTGTGGATTTAAATGTGAACTTTAATGCTAGAATAGAACGAGTATTCGTAGGAACGATATTCCTTGTAAGGATAGTCGTTTCTTTATAATTCTCTTAAGATCGTGACCCATTGCTTCTTATCCATCTGTAAGGATCCGAAGTGTTAAGCCCCTTGCTAGTGTAATTTGGGTGGACGTAATGTCACCCTGTGTATTAAAGGTTCGTAGTTACTCGAAATCATAAAAGCTCGTAGTTACTCGAAATCATAAAAGTTCGTAGTTACTCGAAATCATAAAGGTTCGTAGTTACTCGAAATAATATTAAAAGCCTTAACAGTAATAATTGTTTTGGAATTAAATAAGATAAGTGAGGTTAGGCACATAATTAATGAACCTTGGGCGAGAAGTACGATGTGGAAACTCTTCTGGGCTTCAATTAAAGTAAGTCCACCTTCCTAATCTGAATTCTCACTAAGCGGTGAGATTGGTCGTGGACCCAAATGATCAAGTCGTTTTAAACTCTTGTGGGAATAATAATGTTCCCAAACATTCGTCATACTTTCCCCTTAAGACTCAATTCATTTGGGAGTCCTCTTTTCAATGCATATCTTAATAATAAATCATTTCGTGAAAGTACCGGGTTATATATCGTTCCTTCGGTTATTATTCGAGGAACAATGATAGTAAACGGTTACAATCACTAGAACCATTCTGCTTTCACCCTTGCATAGTCTTTCATTAGACTAACCAACCGGGTTTTATTCCTTGCATGGTTGGCTGGTGTCATCCATCCTATACGGCACATCAGTGGTTGGTTCCCGAAGTTAAAGTAACCAGTTGAAGAAGACGAGGCTTACAGACGAAGATTTAAGTGTCAGTGTTTTAAGTTGTTAAGTATTACTTTAATATATCTTTATAACCTAGCCATGTTATAGGTTGATTCTTTAAAGTCTTCCGCTGAAATGTTTACTCTGTTGTAAAAACGCTACTCTCGTTTGATGAGGGATCTTTTAATAAAAGGGTTCAGTTTCATATTAAAATGTCTTCCGCTGTTTAATCTTTTGTTACTTAACTAAGTTTAATTATTCCGATTAAAGCCTGGGATGACTTTGGACGGTAATGTCTGAGGTCACTGGCGTGTGGCACTACCGGTATAAATCGGGGGTGTTATAATTTTGGTATCAAAGCAATGGTTTAAAAAAAATTTGGCTTATTGTTAGGTTTGAGAATTTTCGAAAGAATTAATTTCGAAACTATTTTCAACCTATGTTCTATTAAAAAGAACTTTGAAGATTTAACTGTTGGATTTAAAAGTTTTTTTACTCCTTGGGATTTAAAATAATGATTTAGCTTTTTGAACTTCAAAAGCTATTTATAATTGGTGTATAAAATGTCGTGTTATAAGCGGTTAAATTGAGTTTATGATTGTAACTTTAAAAGTGCATTTTTTTTAGTAAGAGTTTTGTGATAATCGTATCACAAGTTTGCAAAACTAAATTGTATAAATAATTATTTATATAAGGTTTAAAGGTATAAAGTATAAAGTTTGAAAACATCAGTTTAAGTATATAAAGTTTGAAGGTATAAAGTTTAAAAGTATAAGGTTTATTATTAAGTGGTTTCAAACTTCTGCAAGCTTCAAGTGTTACTTATTCCTTAGATCCATTCTTAAGGATAATGTCTCTTCTTAGGGTCAATGTCATTTAAAGGTTGATATTTCCCCTAGAATACCCATTCTTAAGTAAGCAGAAGAAGATCATTTCTATGGTTAACAGTAGAGGGTTAGTCAGACTAATATAAAGTTATTAGTTGGACCCTTATAATCTGTATCATAACGTATTTGACTAAAGTGTCATGATCAAGTTGGAAAAGTTCTAAATTAACGTTATGATTCACCAACAGATGGTGAACACAAGAAACACGGTTCGTGCTGGCGCAGAACCAAGTAATGACCCAAGGTTGAATCTGAGGAGCGCCGCTAATCAAGGGGGAGAGAACGAGTTTGTCTCTCACAATAACCCCGTAGGCATTGGCCAAGCACAGGCAAATCCTCCAGTAGTGTGGGATGCCGCGACCAAAGAAGCCATTCGTGGGTTTGTTATGCAAACGGTCACCGAGGCACTTCGGTCAATTCTACCGCAAGCACAAGGTGTTCCGATTCCTCAGGTCATTCCTGGAATTGAGGAGCCAGTGGAGCACGTACCTCAAGTCAATGCCATCAAGAACAGAGGGACTTACGGTCAAGCCTTAAAAGCCGTGAGCTCAATGAGGCCTGACAGCTATGACGGTACTGGAGAACCGGTCAGAGTGGCGTATTGGTTCTCGCACATGGAACGGCTGTTCAGGAACGTGAATTGCACTGAGGCTGAGAAAGTGCACATCGCCTCCCTTCAACTCAAGGATGTGGCTAGTGAATGGTGGGAAAGCATTGGTCTAGCTGATCATCCCGAGCTGAATTGAAGCATGTTTAAAGCAAAGATGATTGATCATTTCTTTTCTCGTGCTATGAGGGAGGAGAAGCACAAGGAATTTATGTACCCTAATACCGATGGGTTAAAGGTGACTGAGCTTACAACTAAGTTCAATCACTTGTTGCAATATGCTGGGCCAGAGGTGTCAAGCGAAGAACAAAAGATCTGGTACTTCCATGGATGGATGAATCCAGAAATCAAACCTCTAATGGTGCGTCACGGTTGTTCTACATTAGAGCAATATGTGGATGCGGCCTACAAAATAGAGGTCACACCGGAAGAATCCGCCCAAAAGCGGGAGAAGCAAGTTAAAGGAAAGGGTGGGCAACATGATCGCCAGGTTGGTACATTCAAGCGACCAGCATCGCCTACCAAATTCGAGAAGTCTGGTCGTGCTAAGACTGAGACGACTCAGTCAGACTCCGCCAGAGGCTCCGATTGGAGTAGCGGAGTGGCTATATGCCACAACTGTGGTGAAGTTGGGCATACAAGTTTTAACTGTCAAAAGGAAAAGCGGGTATGCTACTATTGTGGAAGGGAAGGCCATATGAAAACATACTATAGAAAGAAGGGTCAAGGACCAGCGCAGTCTTATCAAGCCTCAAATATCGGCAATAGGCAGAACCCAAAGCCAGAGATATCTGCTCCTGAGCAATCTATGGCTCGTAATAAAGGCAAAGCGCCTATAGAGTCTTTAGGCCAGGGGCAACGACTCTTTATGATGCATCAAGACGACGGGGGAGAACCCTAATTGATTAGTTGTACTTTTGTTAAGCCCTTCCTTAAGATTAAGGAGCGACGACGTGTGTCGATAGTCTCCATAGTTTCGTAGTCTGTTTGTTCGACTTTTTCTCAATTGCTTTAATATAATGTTCGAATAATAAAGAAATGTTTCCTTGTTTCGGAAAATTTCTGAATTCGTTGCCGTTACAAATCAATCGTTCATACGAAACCCCGTGAGTGCCGGAAACAGTATATGTCATGTGTGGATAAAGACTGTCGGACTTGTGGGGGAATAGTATCGTGTGTAACCTAGATGTTCGTTCCCTACATGGTTAACCCCAGGGTCGACTCTATTGCCTAAACCTAAATCCATTCCTAAGAGTCTTTCTTCATTTTTGGAGTAATGTCACATCAGTATAATATTAATTGCTTTCTGAGTTGGCAAGCGTTATCCCGTAAGCTGAGTTCTTCTAGAATTTCTTAAGGTGTAAGAATAAATGTGTGGAGTTAATGCTCTATGAGATTAAGAGTTATCTCTCATATGTGCACCCTGAACATTTGCTCTGGTAAAAGTATATAAGGGTGGATTAATGTGAAGTCTAGAACACCTAGTTGTGAGTTCATGCTGTATGCATAGATTAAGAGGGATAGTTCATAGGGAACTCGTTTCCTCTATTACGATCTTGAGTAAGACCTTAGAGTCCAGAGTTATGGTTATGAGATCCATAAGTGGGTACGACCAGTGTAGGACCAACGGTTAAAGTTTGCTTTTAAAAAGCCAAGTGTGCAAGGTCGTAGGTATTATTTTGGAAAATCTAATCG